>CM076569.1:127588602-128188602 GCA_034641835.2 Pinus albicaulis | reverse complement strand
AGCGAGCCTGATCTTACAAGCGAGCCTGGGTTTCTGCAGATGGTTATCACACTCCTAACATGATTAGCGTTTTTCTCTGTTCAAGGATTTTGGGTACTTTAATTTGTATTTGGAACAATGGACATCATAACTCTATCTATTGCTTTACTATTCTACATACTGCTATTTCACTTTCTTATAAATGCCTCGGGCATATTTGGATGCTTTCTCAGATTTGTCGATAATCTCCATGTGGACCGTTACTGGGTTTTATATCATGTCCCTGTATGTGACATGGGATATTTTTCTATCATTGTCTGGGGTGGGACTTCCACTTTTCTGGATGGATATTTGGGTTCCAATATTCAGATGTGAAAATGTAATGACTTCATGGACTGTTTTACTTCATATAATATATTCAAAATAGCATTTTTTCTCTTGTGAAAAAAAAATGATTAATGTTTATCACTCTACCTTCAAAACTAGCGATGCTGGTCTATGTTGTTGGTTTATTGATATGGTCTGATGGTCTTTTTATATTTTGGACATATCACACTCCTCACATGATTTTCATTTTTCTCTGTTCAAGGATTTTGGGTACTTTAATTTGTATTTGGAACAATGGACGTCGGTACTCTATATGTTGCTTTATTATTCTACATACTGCTATTTCACTTTCTTATAGATGCCTCGGGCATATTTGGATGCTTTCTCAGATTGTCGATAATCTCCATGTGGACCGTTACGGGGTTTTATATCAAGTCCCTGTATGTGACATGGGGTATTTTTCTATCACTGTCTGGGGTGGGACTTCCACTTTTCTGGATGGATATTTGGGTTCCAATCTTCAGATGTGAAAATGTAATGACTTCATGGAATGTTTTACTTCATATAATATATTCAAAACAACGTTTTTTCTCTTGTGAAAAAAAAAATATTAATGTTTATCACTCTGCCTTCAAAACTAGCGATGCTGGTCTATGTTGTTGGTTTATTGATATGGTCTCATGGTCTTTTTATATTTTGGACATATCACACTCCTCACATGATTAGCTTTTTTCTCTTTTCAAGGATTTTGGGTACTTTAATTTGTATTTGTAACAATGGACATCGGTACTCTATCTATTGTTTTACTATTCTACATACTCTATTTAACTTTCTTATAGATGCCTCGGGCATATTTGGATGCTTTCTCAGATTTTTCGATAATCTCCATGTGGACCTTTACTGGGTTTTATATCAAGTCCATGTATGTGACATGGGGTATTTTTCTATCACTGTCTGGGGTGGGACTTCCACTTTTTTGGATGGATATTTGGGTTCCAATCTTCAGATGTGAAAATGTAATGACTTCATGGACTGTTTTACTTCATATAATATATTCAAAACAGTGTTTTTTCTCTTGTGAAAAAAAAAATGATTAATGTTTATCACTCTTCCTTCAAAACTAGCGATGCTGGTCTATGTTGCTGGTTTATTGATATGGTCTGATGGTCTTTTTATATTTTGGACATATCACACTCCTCATATGATTAGCGTTTTTCTCTGTTCAAGGATTTTGGGTACTTTAATTTGTATTTGGAACAATGGACGTCGGTACTCTATCTGTTGCTTTACTATTCTACATATTGTTATTTCACTTTCTTATAGATGCCTCGGGCATATTTGGATGCTTTCTCAGATTGTCGATAATCTCCATGTGGACCATTACTGGGTTTTATATCATGTCCTGTATGTGACATGGGGTATTTTTCTATCATTGTCTGGGGTGGGACTTCCACTTTTCTGGATGGATATTTGGGTTCCAATCTTCAGATGTGAAAATGTAATGACTTCATGGACTGTTTTACTTCATATAATATATTCAAAACATCGTTTTTCCTCTTTTAAAGTTTCATTTTTTTTTTAAATTGAACCTGTCGTCACTATACCAACGCCTTGTAAGCGTCGGAATTGCGACAGATTAGAAACGTCGGAAGAGCGACAGTATAAAAACGTCGGACGAGCGACGTTCAAAACGTCGGACCACATTTCGTCGGAATTGCGACCGTTTACAAACGTCGGAAGAGCGATGTCCAAAACATCAAACCACATTTCGTCGGAATTGTGACAGTTTACAACCGTCGGAAGAGAGACATCAAAAACGTCGGACCACATTGCGTCGGAATTATGACAGTTTACAAACGTCGGAAGAGCGACGTTCAAAACTTCGGACCACATTTCGTCGTAATTGTGACAGTTTACAAACGTCGGAAGAGCGATGTTCAAAACGTCGGACCACATTTCGTCGGAAGTGTGACAGTTTACAAAGGTTGAAAGTGTGACGGATTGGGAAATGTCGGAAGAGTGACGCTTGTTTGGAAGCGAAGGAAAAGGTGTCGATAGTGCGACACTTTTTAATTGCATCAGAACTGCGACGGTATGGTAAACCACGTTTTGCCCGCCCTCGAACTATCGCTCTTGCGATGACTATGTGTCAGAATAGCGACAAATTGGCCATCGGAATTTCCGCCAAATTTTCTAGTGGAAGAACCTTTTGAGGCACCTTTTTGGTTAGTTGTTCTGTTTGATATCTACTGGTACCACATTTCAGACATTCTGTTTTCAACGCATGTTCTCCATAATATATAATATGATCTTTAGGACATACATCTATAGTGTTATATTCCATTCCAAAGTGTTTCATAATAGCACGTAGATCTCGATATGTTCAAGGTAAAGTATTTGGTGATGGTAACAAATATTCACCCAACAATCTACAACATAAACAAAAAGTAGTGTCTTGTAAAGATTATTAATCATCTATATATATATATATATATATATATATATATATATATATATATATATATCATAGTTATTAAAAACCTAATCCCAGGACCTGACTGATGGAGCTAATGAACCTAGTTTTGAACTAGAACCCATTTCAATCCTAAGAGGCAAATGATTCAATGAACCTAAGTTTTAAAAAATACATTAAATAATTATTTTTTAATAAAAAAAAAAACTATTTTTAAGATTCGCAACCATGATTCCAAGCCAATAAGAGACAAAATATGAAAATTTTTCATTTATATACCATGCAAAGGTGAATATATCAAAATGGCACCAAATGCAATACATATCAAAAAATACATTGCAAACTTGTTGGAAGTAACACTAACATCAGTTTTTATATTATTCCATCAGTGTTTTATTGTTGAGTTAATATTATTATATACAATCTATCCCCGCTCAAGTCGTTGTCAATCTATCGTATTAGGCCTTAAAGACAATTGGGTTCGTATATATATATATATATATATATATATATATATATATATATATATATATATATATATATATATATATATATCAGACCAACATTTTGAAGATCTTGTATTCTTCATTATCTATGTTTTCTTGGCAATAAATTTCTAGAAAAACATCTAAAACACTTAGAGGTATTGAATTGGTTTATGAAACCCACTATTAGTGCTATTTGTAACAAGTTGAGAGAGCATTAAAACTTTAGCAGTCTGCTCACAATGTGTTTGACGAAATTTATCACTGAAAAGATTCATTAATTCCCAGAAAACTCAGTGGCCAGTTTAGTGCATTTCCAAGCTGGAATTTTCTAGTGGTCAATTTATTATTTCCAGACACATTTTCATTATGTTGTATGTTGTTGTCCCTTGAGTGGCGTCAGACCATTTACATCAGTCTTGATGCCATGATCAAATTTCTTGTATGTTGTGTGAAAGGTTTTGTATTTATGTTGCTGCTATGTGTGAGCAGAGAGAGAGGGACTGACAGTTCCTAGCTAAGTGTGAAATAAGGTTGCTGCTGATTGTTTTGAGAACAGAAATTGTCATCAAATACACTTGATGAGTTGCATTCTGCCAGGGATTTTATGCTAGCCAGCCTTGTATTTATCAGTCATCATGTGTATTTTTGCTACTAAAAGGTGTTGAGTATGAGTTATTAGACAAGTTTGTTGCTAGTATAATAGAGGAATTTGCAGCTCATGGAGGAGACACTGAGGAATTTGAAACTCATGGAGGAGCACCTAACCGGCCGTTTAAGTACGGAACTGGCCGGTTTATGCATAAATTGGCTGGTTCCGTACTTAACTGGCTGGTTAGGTCCGGTTAACTGGCCAAAATAGGTGAGAATAGGCTATTGACCGAGTTGCAAGGCCGGTTCCAACCGGCAGCCGTCCTGACTGGCCGGTTTTGATAACTATATATATATATATATCATAGTTATTAAAACCGAAACCGGTGGAGCTAATGAACCGGGTTTTGAACCAGAACCGGTCTAACCGGTAGCAGTCAGATCTCAATGAACCGGTTTAAAAACAAATACATTAAATAATTATTTTTTAATAAAAAAAATAAAAAATAATAAAAAAAAAACTATTTTTAAGATTTGCAACCTTGATTCCAAGCCAATAGAGACCAAATATGAAAATTTTGCTCATTTATATACCATGCAAAGGTGACTATATCAAAATGGCACCAAATTCAATACATATCATCAAAAAATACATAAGCAAACTTGTTGAAGTAATGTATCAGGTTTCTCTTATATTATTCACTGTGTTTTATTGCTGAGTTAATATTATAATATACAATCTGTCCCTGCTCAGATCTGTTGTCAATTCATTGTATTAGCCTTAAAGAAAATTATGGGTTCAGTATATATATATATCAGACCAGCATTTTGAAGATCTTATATTCTTCATTATCTATGTTTGCTTGGCAATAAATTTCTAGAAAAACATCTACAACACTTAGAGGTATTGAATTGGTTTATGAAACCCACTATTAGTGTTATTTGTAACAAGTTGAGAGAGCATTACAACTTTAGTAGTCTACTCACAATGTGTTTGACGAAATTTATCACTGAAAAGATTCATTAAAACCCAGAAAACTCAGTGGCCAGTTTAGTGCATTTCCAAGCTGGAATTTTCTAGTGGTCAATTTATTATTACCAGTCACATTTTCATTAGGTTGTATGTTGTTGTACCTTGAGTGGCGTCAGACCATTTACATCAGTCTTGATGCCATGATCAAATTGCTTGTATGTTGTGTGAAAGGTTTTGTATTTATGCTACTGCTATGTGGGAGAAAAGAGAGAGGGACTAACAGTTCCTAGCTGAGTGTGAAATAAGGTTGCTGTTGATTGTTTTGAGAACAGAAATTGTCATCAAGTACACTTGATGAGTTGCATGCTGCCAGGGATTTTATGCTAGCCAGCCTTGTATTTATCAGTCATCATGTGTATTGTTGCTACTATAAGGTGTTGATTATGAGTTATTAGACAAGTTTGTTGCTAGTATAATAGAGGAATTTGTAGGTCATGGAGGAGACACTGAGGAATTTGAAACTCATGGAGGAGCACTTAACCGGCCGTTTAAGTACGGAACTGGCCGGTTTATGCATAAACCGGTTGGTTCCGTACTTAACCGGACGGTTAGGTCCGGTTAACTAACCAAAACAGGTGAGAATAGGCTATTGACCGAGTTGCAAGGCTGGTTCCAACCGGCAGCCGTCCTGACCGGCCGGTTTTGATAACTATGATATATATATATATATATATATATATATATTATTATTATTATTATTATTTTACTCATTTATTACAACTAAAAAAAGGGAAAATAATCAACATTTACATATATGTGATCATATATACATATTGCATACCTTACGAGTTGTGTCATACATCTATTCGACAAATTATTCATAACCTTTAAGTTCACCAGCAACAATGTAGCAGAGAGAAGAGTGTTAAAAAATTCGTTCACTTGACCTTTCAATCAGAGGTACATCATAAATTCCGTCACTGTTATCTCCGCCATCATCATCTGACTCACCATACAAGTCTTGGAGCATTTGATTTGTCCCATCATTAATGTGAACTGTCTCATTATTGTCATCATGATCTACCTCCATGGGATCATTAAAATTACCTTCATCATTCGCTTCATGTTCTTCACCTTGTACAACATCATTTCCAATACTAATATTTGTTGCAATATTCTCTTGTACTGGTGCAACATCATCTAATCTACTACTATTTTTCTGTGGAAGCTAGTTGATCATCTGCAAAAATTTGGGGGGCAACTATGCCTTTATGAAAATTACAAACATTAATAATTAAACATTAGTGCGCATATAAAAAATATTAAAATAATATAAAATTTTATGATATAATCAAAATGAAGATAGATAATTAATTACCACGGGACGATAGTCATTCGATCCACCATCAATGTGCCCATATTTCCTACAATGCACTGTTGTTGTTGCTATTAAAACTCTAACATTATTTCTCATACAACATTTTTTACAAGGGTAATAAACTCTGCCATCACCCCTTTCACCCTTTTGAATTTTTTTTCCAGCTCCAATGTTTTCTTCCATTGATGCAAATTATCCTATAAAGAAAACAATAAATCTCTCTCAATGGTGTAGAAAACCCAAGACTTTTTGAACTCAATGGGAGCTCAATATATAAGCAAAAAGAAAATAAAAGTGGGCATTTTACAAATTGTGAGATTTTTACAAAATGTGGGCTTTTTACAAAATTGTGGTCTTTTTACAAATTGTGGGCTTTTTACAATTTGTGTGCTTTTTACAAAATTGTGGGATTTTTACAAATTGTTTATATTTTTAATAAAATGTGGGCTTTTTACAAAATTGTGGGTTTTTTACAAATTGTGGGCTTTTTACAAAATTGTGAGCATTTTACAAAATTGTGGGCTTTTTACAAATTCTGGGCTTTTTTTATTCTTAATGCATTTTCTGTAGAATACTAAACAGATTTGTCCAAAATTTGAGATGCAAATTGTAGTCTCTACTACGTTTGGAAAATTGGAGGTTTATAAAAGATAAACTGTGAACAAAATTGTACCACTATGATAAGAAGCTGTCAGAAGCATTCCTTCTACTTCACAAACGTGGAACTACCTTAAGAATGATTATGGTTGATAGAAATATTAGAGGATGGAAGTTAAATGTAGTAGTTATGCTAAAATACTGAATAACAGCTTGAGAGTGCTCTTTAGATACTGTACGAATGCACCAAATTAAAGTTGTACCATTACTAAAGATAAATGGCCAAAAATAGTCAATTGTGATATCATGAAGTTATGTCTTTCTTGGTATAAAACTGGGGATAGGATGGAAAATATGAGAGAAATAAGTTCCAAGGACTAAAAAAACAAGGCCAACATAGTTCTTCCTTGAATCAGAGACAAAAAAAAGCTGCCCAAAAAAGTGTTTGAGAGCACCCATTGAAGATCCTATATATAGCGCAGTCAACATTTTCCTATTGAAAAAGTTTGTATAGTCAAAGCCACAGCAAGATCAGATAGCCACGATCCTAAATGAGAACCAGAGCCAAAGCTAAGACAAATCCACGTTTAGCAGAACAAGACAACCATAGCAAAGGATTTGACCACATAACCAGATCATGAGAGATAGCAAGATTCTTGCTTCCACTATGGAAATGTAGAAACTGTACAAGGGCTTTTCTTCCAGCAGATTTCATTGTGGCAGTAATTGCTATGGTGTTGTAAGCGCTCATTAGTAGAATCTTAAAGCCATTTTGGAATTCTTTTAACCTGGAGAGGGTTTTCTGTGGTTATAAATCCTCATGTTCAAATTCCATTGTCGATTGGTTGTGTTTGATATTATGTTTTTATCAGTCCAAGTAATTGAATATTCGTACGTAAAATTATCGCCTAAAGTGAAGTAATTTTGTGATATTTCTTTTGGTCAGAAGTATTTCGCCGTAACTCTACTCGTTGTAACATAGGTCTTGGGCATAGAATAGGGGACTTGGGTTTTTTGGAATCAAACTTCAGGTTAAGATGCTCATCTGAAGAATGGCACAGTGAACCTTAGCATGGAGTTGGGAGTACCAATTTGAAGTGTAGGTAGGGCATTGTACAATAGACTAGTTAGATTTCTCGACCCTAATACACAAGTTTCTTCTTCTTTCAAAACGTGTTTCTCGTTTTCTGTAACCAATGTGGGTCCTATTCTTGTTTCAATTGGGGATGGATCAAAATTTCTTATTGCTCCAGATGATCACACTCTGGGTAGCCCTGGAGGCTATTTGGGGGTGATGAGTCTAATAGGTCTCAATGAAATTTTTCCCTCACCAGGGAATAATATTGCAGTGGAATTTGATACTATTTTGGATGTTGAATTCCATGATCCTAATGGAAACCAGTACCTTCAGCTCCAGTACTTTTTCATAAAAGAGGGTGCCATAGTCATTCATGCGTGCAGAGAGGGTGAATTGCAGGCATTGCAATAGGAGGTGTTGTTGTTGTTGCATTGGCCACTAGATTGAGCCTGACCTGTTCTCATAAAGTACGTAGTATTGAAAAGGAAAGACAAATTTAACTGTGATATTGTGAAATTACCTTAGAAATTCACCTACAAAGAGCTCAACAATGCTACGAAATATTTTCTTTGAATGTGATTGATAATCAATAATTGCAATCAAGGGTAATCCCCTTGTGAAACCCAAATTTCCGAGCATTTTCTAAAACATAATGATGGAGTCATTGTAATGAATAAGCGCCTAGGTCCATATTACGTCCAAATCTACCAAGCATGAAGATCTATAAAAAAAATCCATATTATTTTCAAACTAAGAAGAAGAGGTAGAAAATGTATTCTTCTTACCTGTTCGATTAGTGGTTGGGGTTTACCATGGAAAAACTTTGACAGAGCCCATGTAGCATTTCTTATCACTGAAATTTTGGCAGTATCATTCAACTGGGAAAGCACCTGCCTCAGAGCTCCATGACTGAGGGCAAGATCCCTAAATGTTGCAGAGTCTCCAAAAATATTTCCCAAAGCCCAAATAGCTTTACACAAACAATTGCCGCTGAACTCAAAGTTGGGTAGTATTTTTTTAAATCAAATTCCAAAATTACAGGCGTATAAAGATAGTTGGGAAGAATAATTTTATGCCTCTAAAATGAACGTGCTACCTATTCTCGAACATTATCATTCCCAGAGGCAAGAATTTACACAAATATAGGCTGTTCCCCGTAATCAATCACAACCTTTGTATTCTCAGAGGCTCCAAAAAAACCCAAATAGGGTCAACCCTACTATAGGAGGAAGGTCCTGAAGTAAGAACTTACCATTTTGCAAGAACTGAGGGCGAATGTTGTTCTGCAAGAGCTGAGGGCGAATGCTGAGGGAAAATTTTGTTCTGCAAGAGCTGAGGGCGAATGCTGTTCTGCAAGAGCTGAGGGCGAATGCACGCATGATATCAGACATTAATGTAGTTTTTAACAAAATCATTTTTATGTAGCGCGCATTTGATTTTTAGCATTTCAAATCATTTTTATTTACATTTGATTTTTTCATTTCTAATACAAGTGACAAACAAATTTCTACAAGAGGTTGAAATTTTTACTAGAATAGCCATGAAAGACTAATTAAAATGGCTTAAAATGTAAGTGGAACTTAAAAATAAATGTAATTGAAGGTTCTCTCCACTAAATTTTTGCAACAGTGCTTACATTATTTAAGCTATCTAGGATATTTTTTTGTATTACACAATCAAAATTAAATAATGAAATAGTTGGGTAGTCTTATTGTTTCAAATTAGGACACAATTTTCAAATGGTGATGAATTTTCATGTGATGATTAACTGACAATATTCTCCTTTCCTATCCTTGAAAAACTATACAAGGTTCCCTGTTGCCACATGAAACCCTAACTCATGTAGCAGCATAGGACCAGTCCTCCATTTTGCTCGTCATAAGGCATTTTGCACATATTTGACGACTAGAATTTGCGGATTCCCATTTTCCGTGAGGTGCTAGGAAGGATAGAAGACTTAATTTTGACGTTTGAAATTTTTTCAAAAACGTTCTTATGCCCTTTAATTTCCACTTACCAATAATTTTGCAACACTAGTCCTGTTCGCAATTGCAAGGTTGTACTCAAAAAGTAAGGAAAGTTGCTTTTTTGGCTCACTCAATTATATAGGTGGATACTAGTGGCCACCCACCTATTCCACTTGGGGCCCCACCATTGTCTCTTTCAGTTTTTCAGTTTTGGCACAACTTACTATTTTTAGCAGTTTTTCGGGTCCTGAACTTCCAGAGCCGTTTTGAGGCCCTAAACAACGTTTTTTGGGCATCGCGCCTCCAATGAATATCATTCCGTATCATTCTGTTCTAAAATGATATTCGTAGCGAAATTTGTAGTCCTCGGATATATCTTTCTAATGATGTATCATGTGCGTCAAATAGAGATAGTATGCCAAAGTTACGTCCTTGGGAAGTTCACCAATTTACCCAAACGGGGCCCATATTTTTGGCACTTCATCTCCTAGGGTTAGATTTTTGGATGTTTAGGGTTCTCCATTGTTTCTCAATAATAAATAGGCCCTCGAGCCTCATTTTAACTCAGTTCAGAGGCTTGTAGCCGCCACATCTCTACTCAGAGATAGCTACCAGCGCCCTAGTTAGTTTTATTTCCATTCTGTCTGTAAGCAAATTTCAGTTCTTTGATATTAATAAAATGAAGTGTTATTTCCACTGCATCTCTGTATTTATGGTTATGTGTTTATTCTTTTGCATTCCTGCATAAATCCGGATCATTGGTATCAAAGCGGTCTACTTTTTCTCGATCCTTCTTTGCATGTCCCCAACGAGGTTGGGGTATAAGGAGATAGGGCTCGATCTGGTGGAACCTTTGCAAGATCATCCTCGCAAACCCCAATGGATGCCCATGGGGGATGAAAAGAAAGATGATGGAGTAGGAGATCCTATCAAAATATTGCTCGAGGAGGCCCTCGAAAAACAAAGGAACGCGATGATGGATAACTTTTCCCAGATCCTTCAACGGCTACCCACCAGTGGCGCATCTGCATCCAGCAGCCACTCTGGAGGTGCGACTCCTTTTAAGGTACAAGTAAATTTTGACATTCCCATATTTGAGGGTCAAATAGATGCAGATGTCATAGATATATGGTTGAATCTATTAGAAGGATATTTCTCGGTTCATGACTTTTCCGATAGGGAGAAGATTATTTTTTCACTCCTCAAAGCCGCCCCCCATGTCAAGGACTAGTGGGAAACCCACTGTGAGAAAAAGGACGAGACAGAACCCTCTCTGTTCTCGGTCGTACCCACTTGGAATTCTTTCCGAGACACCATCAAGGAACAATACTATCCCGTGGGGAGCTATGAGGACAAGTACATACAATGGACCATGTTGCGGCAATAAAGGGATCAAGATGTGCATGAGCTGACAAATATGTTCCATACCCTGCACACCAAGTTGGGTATCAAATATTCAGAGAAAAATCTGGTGCTAAAGTATCGTAGTTGTCTGCACATATACATTCAGGAGGAAATGGAGTTCCTCGACATATCTTCGCTTGGTATGGCATACCGGTATGCTGCCAAGATTGAGTAGAAATTCAAATAGAAGAAGCGAGACTTTGGATCTGCGAATCAAAAGCAAGGGAAAGGTGATCCCAAACCGCAGAACAAAGGACAAAGCCAAGGCATGGTGACTCAAGACAACCTGTCGAAGCCACAAGCAAAGAACAACACCGCAAAGCCAAAGAAGGACACGGGAAAGTGGTGTGAGTTCCATAAGAGCTCCACTCACAACACAAGTGAGTGTCGAGCCAAGCAGTCGCTGGTGGCCGAGATGCAGGCTTCTGAGTCAGATGCATGCTTCGACTCTGAATCAGAACCTGACAAGGGGAATGACAAAGGGAAACATATTATTGATACGGAGCCCAATGCCACTGTTGCCACTACAAATATCCAGAAGGAGGAACCAGAAGATCCGGAGGAGGAGGAACGTCTCTTCCACTCCCAGATGTGGGTAAAGGGCTCCCCGGTACAGTTCATTGTCAACAATGGGAGCCAAAAGAACCTCATTTCGGCAGATGCCATGAAGCGGTTGGGCTTGCCGACCACAGCTCACCCACATCCATACACCATCGGGTGGCTTCACCAAGGACGAGATCTTCGCGTCAGCCAGTAGTGCCACCTTCCCTATAGCATCAAGCCCTTCACAGATGAGTTATTATGCGATGTTGCTCCTATTGATGTTTCTGATGTATTATTAGGACAACCATACTTGTGGAAGCGTCATGTGGTGTATGAGTCTCGGCCTCGTGCTGTTATTGTTACTTTGGGAAATAAGTTGTACAGGATACCAGAGGTACCACCTCCTGCCACTATCTCTTTGGTTACTGCAAAACAATGCAGTAAGCTCATTTCCCAAACCAGGAAATTCATTTTCCTGATGATCGCCCCGGGGCAAGAAGAAAGCTGTGGCCATGACCTCCAGACAAGGCTCCTCTGCATGACAACAACAAATGGATAAGGTTGTGGAGGAGTACGGGGACATTTTCACCTCACCCACAGGGGTTCCTCTACACTGTCAGGTCAAGCACCTGATTGATCTAACCCCAGGTGCGCCGCTATCCAATGAACCGATCTATCGGCGCTCTGTTCTGGAGAATGATGAAATCAAGAGGCAGATTCAGGAGCTGCTGCAGAAGGGTCATATCCGTCCAATTTCATCGCCCTGTGGGAGCCCGATAATTTATTATTGTGAAATCATAGTTCTAAATTATCTCTTATTCTATGAGCAATGTAATCTATTAATTGTAAGCAGATTCATTAAAAAAATTCAAACTGATTTTAGCATGAATGATGACAATTTATATATTAATTGGTTTTTAAGAGTATTTGTATTATGTAGGAGCACTGGAAAGAAAAATCGGGACTTCATTTTCTGTTTTCCTTATTTTATTGGGCTGAACTGGAGAAAATTGAATATGAATAGTGAGTTAATTGTAAGATCAATGGGCCAAGTGATCGGTTATACGAGGCATAGCGAATAAACATATAACCATAAATACGGCCCATTGGAAATAACACTTCATTTCATTAATATCAAAGAACTGAAATTTGCTTACAGACAGAATGGAAATAAAACTAGCTAGGGCGCTGGTAGCTATCTCTGAGAAGAGATGTGGCGGCTACAGGCCTCTGAACTGAGTTACAATGAGGCTCGAGGGCATATTTATCATTTAGAAACAATGGGAAATCCTAAACAGCCAAAACCCTAACCCTAGGAGATGAAGCGCCAAAACTATGGGCCCTGTTTGGGTAAATTGGTGTTTCAACTTCCCAGGGGCGTAACTTTGGCATACGATCTCCGTTTGACGCGTACCATACCTCGTTAGAAAGATCTATCCGAGGACTACAAATTTGGAATGGGCAACATCGGTCCATGGACCCGTGTTGCCCTTCGGTTTCCCAAAAAACGTCGTTTAGGGCCTCAAAACGGCTCCGGAAGTTTAGGACCTGAAAAACTGCTAAAAATAGTAAACTGTGCCGAAACTGAAAAACTGAAATAGACAATGGTGGAGCCCCAAGTGGAATAGGCGGGTGACCACCAATATCCACCTGGATCACCAAGGCCATACATCAACATTGACCACAGTGGGGAAGTATAAAAGCATGGATATTCATGCAAGTATAGTTATTAATGTAAGATCAAAGTTAACTCTTAGCTTCACTAAATAAATAGAAGGAAAAGATCTAGCATCAACTGAAACTCACGTGAAAAAGTAGATGAAAAATGTACAATCATCCAATGGAGAGGTAATCTATAATTATCCAGTAAGACTCTTGGCTATGCCTTGAGACTAAACTAATTCTCAATATTTTTGAATAATCATCCATTGGAATTGAGTAGGAAAACCATAGTAAATCATTGTCCAATGGCCATGCAAAAATATATAAAAAATAATATTTGTTGGTTGTTTTTCAATAGGTGGACCATGATGGGACCACTGAGAAGGTGGGGTGTTTTTTTAATCATGGAAGTGAGGTTTAGTAGATTGATAGTCAAGTTACCTTTCCCTATAAATTTTCTCGATCAAGTTATTCATTCATTGAACTTTGATTCATTCCTATTGTTTTGATACACAATCCAATCTAGTTGAGTCTTGAGTCTTCATTGAGAATGGCATTCATAGGTTGTCAAGAAAGAGGTTATCATGCACATGCACTCTTCTTTTCTTGGTATCTTTGTAATTATGTTCAGCCTGAGTTCTATATTTTTAAATTATCATAATAGTTCGTGATTATTAGGCTTTTATTTTGTCTTTTAAGAATTTTAATTTAATTATTATTAATCATTAAATTTTAATATATATATATATATATATATAGAATTATTAAACTTTCAATGGTACATCAACTTTCATACATGAGAAAATAGATATTGACAAATGGTACATCATGGCCTGATTAATTTCGCTCAGCAATTTCAAATGGTATAACATTTAGTCAACAGTAATCATTAATTTCTACACACAGAGACTAATTTCTCTGGAAGCCTAAGATTTCTTTGGCTTGTTATTATTATAACTACATAGACATAATTAATAGAGAGATTGAGGATAGAAAAAAATCTAGCGCTTAGTCTCCACTACTCAACATGATTTTGTGAGAAATAATACATAGATTGATTTCTCTGAGTGCCTTAGCATTCTTTGGCTCATTTTTTTAATCACAACAACAATAAAAAATGCACTAAGGATTTGTTCTTATTCCGATTATGCAATTTTTATAAGACAGATTATGCAATATTAATAATAAACATAAATTTATTGCAATTTAGGGAAAGCTCGTTCATGTTTTTTTCTTTATATTGGAAGGTTACTTGATTTTTGAAGTAAATTTTAGTAGATCATAGCATATATTTAGGAAATATTAGTTTGACAAGAATCAGTTATTTCTCTTGAAACTTTAGGTATTAAAAGTCCATGACACAAATATATCACACTCCAAAATCCAAAGAAAATGGAAGAGCGTTCAATTTTTTTAATCAAACTTTTATTGGTGAAGAGTTAATTTATTACGAGAACGTCATTAATGAAGTGAAAAATTTTAAACGTAACATTTATTGACTATAAAAATAATGACCAAAACGTCAAAAAAATTTGTGTGACGGGTAAAGAGAAATCCAAATTCCAACCCTGCCTACCACTTGTTGGTGAGTGGAGGTTCTTCACTTTTCATTTACAGCTTACCAGGTTACTCATGTTACCAATATTTTCACATGGCTCACTTGTAGGTGACTACTTATTGTACTTCTTCTTTATAAAGAAAAATTGGTAGATAATTGTATATATTATTTGAAATCTATAACAAATCCAGGCAACAAAATTACAACAAATAGAAAATTATGCAAAAAATTCACCAGGGCACTAATGTGTGGATACCCTATCATTTCCTAGATCCTCATAACTTACCAACACCTACTATATTGGTATACACATAATATGGCATTTACCTGAAGTATTTCATATGTATATAGAAGTAAATAAGTTGTATGACAATTGTTATGGCAGATTAAGATGTGTATTATAGTTTATATTTCAATTTTTCTTAAGTAGCATGCATGTGCGGTCCATATAGTGACTACAATTACCAAATATATTTCAGTGAAGATGTGAAGATGATCTCTCATTAGGTCCTAATTACTTAAAGCATCATTAATTAGCACCAAATGAACAAATATGTTAACAAATTAGTAAAAACTAGGAAAACAAATCATGCTTTAAAAAAATATGGCACGATGAGTCACACTCTGAGATTTATTTAATTACTCATCAAGTGTCGCTACAACATATATATGATCACCATTACCATAGAAATGGGACATGTGACCATCATTTTGGTTTCACCAATGACATTACACATCATGAGCATTGTTTAGGGTTGATTGTGTTGATTTTTTTTAAACAAATAATTTATGCATTTTATGGAAATTATAGACACAATTTATAATCACATTACAAGATCATGATGTATGGATATTACTTATCATTTCTTAGATACTCACAGCTTACCAACACCTAATAGATTGATATACACATCATATGGAATTTACCCCTAGAATGCCACATGTATCCTAAAACAAATTAGTTGTATGGCAACTGTTATGGTGCATATATGATGTGTATTGGGTTATCTTATAATTTTGTTGAAGTAGCATACAACAATTTACATAGTGATATGAGAACCACTCTCTAGAGTATACATCGATTTTGTACACATGGCTTTTCAGTTGCTTTTTAAGATATATCATTGGTGATGCTCACATGATTATATAATGAACCATTAAGTTGAACTATGAAATTATTCCTCACAACACACACACACTTATTTATGAATTAATAATTTTTCTCATATAATTTTTTTAATCTATTTTGAAAAAAAAAAATTATATATAATTATTTCTAAGAAGAACAAGAGAGATTTCCTTACCATATCTTCGTAAAACATATAATAGCGATGTTTGGAGGCAACTGCGACATTTGGAGGCAATCGTCGCAATAGCGATGCTTTGGGGCATAGTGTCGCAATTGTGACGTCTTCCTCCAAACATCGCAATTGCGACACTTTGTCTAAGTGTCGATATTGCGACACTTTTCTCTAAATGTAGGTATAGCGACGGTTTCCCAAGATCAATGGCCCAAAGTGACCTCGATAACTTACCTTTTCCCTGCACCTTTCCTTTTGATCGTGGTCGTTCGCTCGTTGAATCCAGATCCGACGGCGCTAATACATTTTCGCGCTCATAAAGTAATCGTTTGATGTTTTGGCAAAGCCGCGCGAAATGGGTGGTTTTTCCAAACCACCCGCACTTACGTGTCGCCACCACGTTGTATCGTGTTCAAAAAGCTAGTTTCCACTTACCACCATTTACCCTCACGAATACCAGTGGCAGTATTCCCTAAACCTCACCCATTTAACCTAAGTTTAATGTCATTTAACTATGGTTATACCATCATTTAATACATTAAAATTATATTTTTCATTCAAATTTTCACCTTTTGCTTTAAACCTGTAAAAACATGGCAGAACCATTTTTCCTCAAAATCACACCATTTGAACCCTAAGA
This sequence comes from Pinus albicaulis, assembly GCA_034641835.2. NCBI lineage: Eukaryota > Viridiplantae > Streptophyta > Pinopsida > Pinales > Pinaceae > Pinus > Pinus albicaulis. The sequence goes on along the minus strand of CM076569.1, from coordinate 128,171,646 downwards.
AACTTTGCAGAGCCATTTTCAACCTACCAGTACCATTTTTCGACGCCCATTGTCCTAAATTTCCATTACAAAGTACTACATTGTCCTCTGCAAAGCCATTTTCAAAAAATTGAATACTGAGCACCTATGCAATGTCTTCAACCGAATTCTGTTGGTTCTCCAGGTATTTTTCTTTGAACTTTCCCTCTGAGATTTCAAAATTCCTGTCGATTTCAAATAATTACCGAAGTTATTGCAAAAAAGTGTCCATTTTTCAGGGGAAACTCTGTCAAAATTTCCCTGGAATCCCTAATTTCCCTTTCTCGTAGTTTTTTCCATACCCTGGTCCATTTTGATGTTGAAATTGATTTTAAATACACGTTCTAAGCTTTAAATTCCTTGAATTTCCTAAAAACCCTTTTCAGAAACCCCATTTTCAGTATAAATTTGCCAAGAAACCCCTGTTTCTCGTAAAGGAACTTAGAAAACCGTTTAAGCTTGCTTCGTTCATATTAAAAATGACCAAGAAACAGGTAACCCCCAAGAATGGAGGCCCAAAATCTCAAAATAAGTCTTCTGCAAAGATTCCTCAGCCTATGTCCTTCAAAATCGACAAACCAACTCCTGCAATCACGGCTGATTCTACAGAAGTGGTCAGACCTGTCCAGCCTCCAGTCATTTCTCCAGAGAATAGCCCTTTAGTTGATTTGGACTATAGAATACTAGACCCTAATGTAGAATTTAACCTGCTTGATGTGTATAATTGGTGTTATGGAAAATCAGTGGAAAAGGGTGACAAAGATATTCAAATTTGGGAATCCAATCTGCCTAGATAAATTGTCCCTCTCACTCATTCTGTTCCTGAATTTATCAAATTATGCCAAGCCTATTATATGCCAGAACAAAGATGTATTGTAAACAAAGAAAAAGAGATCTTGTTTTACATCACTGAAGAGTCGATAAATTCCATGCTGCAAAAGAATCATGACCCCAATTCTGCTTCCCTATCAATAGAAGATTTAACCCAACTATATCTTGACTTGGATTTCAATACTAGATTCAAAATATACCAGACTTTTGTCCAAATCAAGTTGATATTCCTAATTTAAATCCTCCTTTTGACACCATTGATTTCCCAAATGAAACTAGACAGATTGTCTCAATTCTCTCCATCATACTAGGATACACCAGTGATGAATTCACTGATGTGGCTATCCTAGGTTTTCTGTCAACTCTAAGCCCTGATCAATCACCATCCATTCAATTCAATTTTGCTAGATTTATTGCTGAAAGTATGCATTATCAGTTATCCAGATTATCAGAAGAAGGAGTTTTCAGATACTCCTCTTATCTACTCCACCTCTTCCTATATTATCAAACAGATAAGTTTCCAATTGAATGTCAGAAAGTGGATGCAGAAGGAAAAGTTCTATCATTAGTATTTTGGTCATCTATTCTAAGGAAATGGAACAAAGAGTATAGTTTTACAGATTTCAATGACTCATTTATAGCCCCTGCTATGTATCTCTTGGAAAAAGAGGAGATCCCTAGGATCAATGATGAGACAAGAAGAATTCTGCAGTTATCAGAGAGCTACAAAACTGCATATTGGTATTTATATAAAAATCATACAGAAATCAGAGTGTATGGCTCATCCCTGGCCCCATATAAGTTACCCAAATTTGTTACTACAAGAATATTTTCTTTAGAATATCTGAGACAACTATTGAATGTAGATGAAATCAACTTCATAGCTTCCAAGAAGAAGACCCAATTTAAGCTGAAAAATCAATTGGACCATTCATTGTGAATAACAGAGAAGCTTCCAATGAGATAAATGTCAAACTTAAAGAGTATAAGTTCCCATGTAGTTTTACATGGAAGTATGACCCACAAGGTATTTTGAGTGCAATAAGGGTAAAATGTAAGTTGCATGTTTACTTGCATGATCCTAAGCCCCATATTGAAAGATATGTAAATAAAATTGAATGGGAGCCAAACACCCTATCTAATGATGATTCACAGGCAGTACAGGTAATACAGGTAGACAGTGGCAAAGGCAAACAGATTGAACAGACAGTACAGGTGGCTTCTACAAGCAAAGATATTTATAATGTACATAAAAGAGACAGAGAAGGAGATAGTTTCATAGTTGAGACTATTGAGGACATAAAATTCAGAACTCCTTATAGTAAAAGAAGCAAGTCAACAGAAGAAGAAAAGGATAAGGCTGTAAATATTGATATAGATGATGAAGCAACAAGAATAGTCACTCAAACATTAAAAGAGCTTAAAAATGTAAAAATTGGAACACAACAAAAAGATACAGTCATGAAGGAAAACCAGGCTACTGTCGATTTTCCTCCTTCTTCTCAGGAAACTGACATTACAGAGTCAGAGATTCAGATCAGATTTAGACATATTAAAGAGAAGAATGAAGAGACCAAGAATCAAGCTCATTCCAAATTTCTTAAGGAAAAGCCTGGAAACAAAGACAGGCTTCTTTCAGCATTTGATTATTCATCCAATAAATTAGTAATGTCATTCTTGAAGCCTACAGTGGCTGAGCCAAAATCATTGGCAGATTATTCCAAAACAGATTTTGAAGTGGATGCATATGCCTTTCATGAATTAGATCAAATTGAATTTCATAGGAGCAATACTGAAATGCTATATTCCAAAATTGTCAATAAAACTATGAAATCAATTAGGCTTGAGAAAACAGTGCTCAACCTCCAAAATCAAATGAAGTTGGACAAAGCCTCACTGTATGCTAATAATTTAAGAATAAAAGCACTAGAAGATATAGTGATTGAAGCAGGGGGTGACCCAGCCAACATTGAAGGGGAAAAGTCTTAATTAAAAAGAAAAATGAGGATATAGCTGCTCTTAGAAAACAGTTGAAGTTGCCTCAGAGTGAAAACTCTCAAGCAAAATAAATTCTACAGCAAAAAACAGACAATGATGAATTAAAGCAGCTTGTACATCAAATGACAGATCAGATAAAAACAATGGAAATTCAAATAGAAGCTCTAATGAAAGATAATGAAGAACTAATAAAAGCACAACCAATGGTCATTCCTACAGTGATCCCCACTGTAAACACTGCTATACCATCTACTTTTGCAGAACACTTGGCACCAAAAAGAGTACTGGCAACTACAGTGCCAATTACTTCTCTAATCTCTGCCTCTTCTTCTTCATCCTCATAGAGGAGCACACTACAAGACCAAGATAAAGAGATTCTTAGTTTGAAAGGCATTATTAAAAATTTAGAAACTTCCAAAAATGATGCCTTGATTACTTCTAAACGACATGAGCAAAGGGTCGATCGACTATAAGAACAGGTAAAGATTCTGCAAGCACAAGTAAATCTTACAGTTCAAGTGGCCTATATAAAAAATCATTTATGGACCAAAATTATTGAAGGCATTCATTCTCAATGGCCTTCAATTCGGATAATTTATGAACATAGGGAGTTACTTCAAGTTGCTAGTGCAGAGTTTGACAATACTAAGAGGGAAATTGAAAATAAACCAGCCCAAGCAATCCAACTCATAGCTTTTTTAAACAGTAAAACCAGGGAAGAGTTGGAAGAACTGAAAATTTTTGATAGAACAGAAACAATTCTTCAAATCAAAAAGGTCTTGAACAAAAGAAACATAATGAGTAATCTAGAGGACCGGTGTAAAGACATGAATGTATCCATCTCAAGATTTTTAGCCAAATACAAAACATTGTCAGAAGCAAGTTTGCCTAATATTCACGCATTGAATGACAAGTTAAAGCCTCAGAAATATTATGATCTAAAAATCAGAAATCATGCAAAAGAGCAAGCCAGACAACCACTGCCTCAAGGATCACCAACAGGAAAAATACTTCTTCAGTATTTTGAAAATCTGTTCTTTTTAGATAATGAGATTAGGCATATGTTCACTATCAAGCCTAAATTTTCCAAGTATACAGAGGCAGATGAAAGTTACAGAAAATTGAAGACTATAAAGATCCCCTCTGCAGAAAAGTGGCAAGAATTCACAGATCTATTGTGAATTTAATGGATAAAAAACAGGAAATTCACTTGGAAATTCATTTTTTACTGTTACCTCAAATGCTAAAAATACAGGGCTAAAGTGCACAACAACAATTAGTTCAAAGTAGAATAATTAGTTCTATTTTTTCTTGTAAAAAGGTAACAGCTTGCAAAATATTTTGCAGCTGTCCCTCTTTTTAAGTTTTCTTTCCTATTTTTTATTAAAACATTATTTCAATTCCTGAGATATTTTGTAAACAGTTTTTGTATAAATACTTCACAATTTGAAGTATTCAGTGTGAATAAAATTTCTCAAGACAACTATAGTCTTATTTGCTGGTTATATTGAAGTTGGTGAGTCAATTAGTGAAAGAAGCAGATTGGAAAGTGATCAGAGACATCATAGCTAAGGATTCTCGTGGTGACAAGATAAGTCTCGTTTCTTTCCTTGTTTTTAGTGTATTTCTTTAAAGTTTACATTCATTCATATTATGTTTTTCTAGTCTATAATGATCAACTAAGGAAAAATTAAATAGGATTAGTGATAATAAGCTCCCTGTTTTGAAACTTGTTGGCATTTTAATGTTTTCTACTTTGTTCGTGCTCTCTACTTGGCCATTGGCCTGTGGGTGATATGGAGTTGTAATCTTGTGCTGAATGTGGTAGTTTTGCAATGTTTCAGCTAATTTATTACCTACAAATTGTGGTCCTCAATCTGTGATTATGTCCCTTGGGAGACCATAGCGCACAAAGATTTGGAAAAGAAACTGTACTACAGAGTCCTCTGTAGCTTTTGAAATTGCCTCTGCTTCGACCCACTTAGTGACATATTCGGTTGCAACTAGGATGTATGTTTTTTGGTTTGAGGGAGGACTAATAGGGCCAACAAAATCAAGTGCCCAGTGTTCAAATGGTTTAATCACTAGTTGAGGGTTCAAAGGCATTTCATCATACTGCCCAGGGCGCCCTTCCCTTTGGCAGCTATCACAGGCCTGCATGAATTTTTTGGCATCCTTAAAGATGGTAGGCCAGTAATAGCCTGTTCGTAAAACCTTATGGGCAGTTCTACGGTTCCCAGTTAGATCCCCTTCTTCAATCTTCTTATCTGTAGCTTAAGGATTCTTAAGTGCCCTTTTGCTCAGATTCCATCCACTCCATCAAATCAAACCTATACATAGCCTTAGAAGGTCACCTATCTTGCCCTTAGCACATTTGCATCTCTGAGCCTTATTTCTTAGTTCTACTTGCCTAGAGAGTTGACTCCATTGCCCAATATTCTGGTAGATCCTTCTGGTTTACCTTGAAATATCTTTATTCCCACCAATATTTTAAAATCAAACCCAAATACACAATCATAGCTAGCCTAATATCTGTTACTAAAACAAAGCTAAATCATACGGAGAGATCCCTCTCTGGAGTTCAAGAAGGCTAGATCTTGAATTCCCAAAGTGGTTCTTGGTTACCCCTAGTGTTCTTAACTACAAAAATCCCTATCCCACAACCTGAGAATTACTAGGGTGATAACAGGCCTTGGGGGTATTATGATCCTTGGAGGAAACTCCCACAGCTAGAAGAGTTGACAAAGAAAATTGGATCGAGTGCAAAGGTGTGGCAGGTGGGTTTTACCCTGTACCAATTGTTATGGTGCATATATGATGTGTATTACATTTTATCTTATAATTTTGTTGAAGTAGCATACAACAATTTACATAGTGATATGAGAACCACTCTCTAGAGTATACATCGATTTTTTACACATGGATTTTCAGTTGCTTTTTAAGATATATCATTGGTGATGATAACATGATTATATAATGAACCATTAAGTTGAACTATGAAATTATTCCTCACAACACACACACACACATATTGATGAATTAATAATTTTCTCATATAATTTTTTTAATCTATTTTGAAAAAAAAAAATTTATATATAATTATTTCTAAGAAGAACAAGAGAGAATTCCTTACCATATCTTCGTAAAACATATAATAGCAAGAAAATTAATCTATTGAAATTTCATTTCCAAACATATTCATGGAGTAAAATGAAGATTAAAAGGAGATATTCATGGATTTATGTTAAATTTGGACAACTAGGTCCAAACTCCATGTTATGATGCTTAGATTAAGAGGCTAATATTTTTGTTGGAATCCTCTTGCGGAGAGGTGTAAAATCCATATATAATATGTCTTAATCCGATGAGCAGAACATTTATTTTGAATTTATTATTCTTAATAAATTATATGTGCAGGTCGGCCTTAAGGTTGCACGCCCCCAGCAGATGTGTCACACGCCCCAATGATGGATATAAATACAGGTATGTTAAATTTGGACAACTAGGTCCAAACTCCATGTTATGATGCTCAGATTAAGAGGCTAATATTTTTGTTGGAATCCTCTTACGGAGAGGTGTAAAATCCATATATAATATGTCTTAATCCGATGAGCAGAACATTTATTTTGAATTTATTATTCTTAATAAATTATATGTGCAGGTCGGCCTTAAGGTTGCACGCCCCCAGCGGATGTGTCACACGCCCCAATGATGGATATAAATACAGGAAAAGTTGGAGAGCATTTCATTACAACACAACTCACATCTTCCTCTCTCATCTGAAATAGTACGAGCTACCTGGAGGACGAGTTTCAGCCACACGTGGGAAGGAGAAGGAGGACAAATCGTACGGCTGAGTTGAAGTACGATTTTTCTGCAGCTAGGGTTTCGCAGAAAGTTTGACCAGCGTTGACTTTGGTCAACGCATGGTCCAATCAAGCTGAAAACTTGTGGGAAGTTCGATTTTGGAAGGCCTTACTACTTGGCACAGAAATCGAGGTCAAAGGGTTGACCAATTTGCAGCTACGTTGACTTTTAGCTTGCTGCCCTGCGTTGACTTTTTCAGGACAGCGTTGACTTTTTGGGAGTTGACTTGGGTTGACTCATTTGCTGATTGGAGGTCTGTTGTGACACATGCTGGGCTGGCTGACCAAGGAGACTTTGCTGGTTGAAGCATCCTGTTGACCGCTGTAACGAACACACACATTTTCCTGTTTCTGATTTGTCTTCTGTAAGATCTACTTATATGTTCTATCTGCATTTTGCTTAACTATTTGTATGATTGCTGTGAGAAAAGTAAAACTGCTCTTAGCATAGAACATCTACAAAAATTTACATGCTATCGGAGCTGAGGTGAAGACAAACTCTATCTTTAGCAATCATCACCGGAAGAAATGGGTTCCACTAGTCTTGAATTCAAAGAGAATGACAAGCTGACCGGAAGTAATGACTTCCATGCCTGGAAGATGATATTAGATCTCAAATTGGAAGATCATGATCTCTTGGATCATGTGACGGGGAAGATTCAAGAACCTCCATCCAATGCCTCTGCAGTTGTTAGAAACAAGTATAAGAAGGGAGAAATCAGAGCAAAGCTGTTGATCAGGGAATCCATAAATAAGAGTCTGGTTGCCTACATATCTGAACTAGGCACATCCAAGGAGATGTATGACAAATTGATACTTATGTTCCAAGTAAACAATGTGAACCAAGTGCTATTCCTCAAGAACAAATTGAAGAATATGAAGAAGGGCCGAGATGAGTCTGTTCAAACTTTCTTTCTGAAGTTGACCGAAACCAGGAACAATCTGCTAGCTATTGGGGAGACAATAGCTGATCGTGAGATGGTTCTCATCGCACTTGGAGGACTTCCATATGAATGGCAAGTATTCACAACTACCATTATCAACAATAACACCATTCCTAACTTTGATGAGCTTCTGTCTAGATGTATGCAAGAAGAAACAAGGATGAAGGAATTCGATAATGAAAGAAATGCTGCCTATGGTGCTCATTCCCGAAAGAAGAACTCTGGTGGTTCTAAGGACAAAGGAAGGACAAAGACTCAAGAGAAGAAGGGAAAATGTTTCACCTTCCATAGGCCTGGTCACTATGCTAGAGAATGCCCCTTCAAGAAGGATTCTCCCGATAGTGATGATAACAACAACCGAAGGAATGGGAATCGAAGAAATGACAAATCCAAAGGAAAGAGGAAGGCTCACTTTGGAGGAAACAATCAACCTTCTAAAAGGTCCAGAAATACCAGGTATGAGGAGTCTAATGTTGTTGATAAAAGAAATAAGTATATTCTAGTATCTGCTCTCTCAGCTGCATCTCCGCCCGACACTATGGATGTCTGGCTAATCGATAGTGGTGCCTCAAGACACATCACCGGATTCAAGGAAGCACTTTCTGACATGGTTGAAAGGGATACTAATCTCGAAATTATCCTTGGGGATAATGCCACTTATCCTGTGAAAGGGACAGGGACTGTGACCCTCCACTTGTCTCAAGGACAAGTCCTTCGTTTGCAAGATGTACTCTATGGACCTAAATTGAAGAAGAACCTTGTGTCTGTATCTGCCATGGAAGACAAAGGATTCAATGTAACTTTCTCTGATGGAAAGGTGCTCATGTGGAAGGAGAGCTTCAAGGAAGCTATCTCAATTGGTTTTAGAGTTGGTACACTCTACCAGGTTGGAGGGAGTCCGTTGGGAGCTATGACTTGTGATACTATCCGACAAACCGAACTATGGCACAGAAGATTTGGACACCTTCATTACAAGGCCCTTCCCGAAGCAAGGAAGGTGGTGACAGGGATGCCTGACTTTGGAAATAATCATGAAGGTGTATGTAAGGGCTGTGCTAAAGGAAAACATACAAGGGGACCTTTCCCCTCAAGTGTCACAAAGACATCTGATATATTGCAACTGGTCCATTCTGATCTTTCTGGTATGTTGCCCGTAACATCCCTGGGGGGATGTTCTTACTATATGACATTTACTGATGACTTCTCTCGCAAAAACTGGATATACTTCTTGAAGAAGAAGGATGAGGCTTTCATGTGGTTCCGTACCTTCAAAGCCTTGGTGGAAAATATGACCGGAAAGAAGATCAAGATTTTGAGGACCGACAATGGCACTGAATATGAGTCAAATGAGTTCAAAGACTTTTGCAGAGAAGCTGGAATTAAGAGGGAGACTACTACTGCATATACTCCTAAGCAGAATGGTGTTGCTGAACGCAAGAATAGGACTATTGTGGAAGCTGCCCGTGCCATGCTATGTGACCAGGGTCTACCGAAGTTTCTGTGGGGAGAAGCTGCAAATACTGCTGTGTATATTCAAAACCGATGCCCTCATTCCGCTCTGGACTCCAAAACTCCCGAAGAGGTTTTCTCTGGTAAGAAACTTGATGTCTCACATTTTAGAATTTTTGGATGTCCTGTCTATTTTCATGTGCCGAAAGAAAAGAGAAGTAAGCTGGATGCTACTGGGAAGAAATGAATGTTTGTGGGCTACAGTGAGACTTCTAAGGCATATAGAGTCTATGTACCTGGTCAAAGGGAAGTAGAGATAAGCCATGATGTCACTTTTGACGAAGATGCCTCCCTGAAGAAAGTAGTAGATCTTCCTAGATCTGAAGAAAATCATGAAGAAAGGCCTGAAAATCTGGAAGAACCCCAGGATGAGACTATGCCTGATATTGAAGGGCCAATGGACCCTATTGATCCAACCCCTACACTGGGAAAGAGACCATCATGGCTCGGGGACACCCTCGAAGATGCTGAGGGTCATGCTGCCCCAAGAGGGACATTCCGGGAAAGCAAGAAGCTGTGTAGATACCAAGGGTATCTAGCTGCCATGAGTACTATTGTACAATCTGAACCTGGATCTTTTGAGGAAGCCGTAAAGCATCAAGTTTGGAAGGATGCTATGCACGAAGAATATGAGTCCATAATGGAGAATGATGTCTGGGATGTGGTCCCGAGACCGAAGGACAAATCTGTTGTCACCGCAAAATGGCTCTACAAGATCAAACATGGATCTGATGGGAGTGCTGAAAAGTTCAAGGCAAGGTTTGTTGCCTGTGGCTTCTCTCAAAAGGAAGGAATTGACTATGATGACATATTTGCACCTGTGGCACGATATACCACCATTCGATCAATCATAGCCCTTGCTGCTACGCAAGGATGGAGTCTTCATCGGATGGATGTCAAGACCGCTTTTCTGCATGGTGCAATAAAGGAAGAGGTGTATGTGGAACAACCTCTGGGATTTGAAGTTCAAAATCGAGACACTCATGTCTGCAGGTTGAAGAAAGCCCTCTATGGGTTAAAGCAAGCACCCAGAGCTTGGTACGAGAGGATGGATAGTTACTTGATGAAGCTGGGCTTCACTCGAAGTAATGCTGATCCGAACCTTTACTTCAAGGTTGTGCAGAAGAAGCCTCTCATTCTAGTGTTGTACGTGGATGACCTCTTCCTGACAGGTGATGACCCTCTCATTCATCAATGTAAGAGGGAGCTCGCTGCTGAGTTCGAGATGAAGGACCTAGGACTAATGCACTATTTCCTAGGCCTAGAGGTCTGGCAGAGACCTGGAGAGATTTTCCTTTCTCAAGGAAAATATATTGTGAAGCTTCTGGAAAGATTTGGGATGGTGGACTGTAAGTCCGTGTCGACACCAATGGAACTCAACTTTAAGAAGTTGAGTGGCAGCGCTGTTGGGCCTATCTTGGCAAATCCTACTGAGTATCGTCAACTCATAGGAGCTTTGATGTTCTTAGTGAACACCCGTCTGGACATATGTTTTGCAGTGAACACTTTGAGTCAACAGATGGTTGAGCCTCATCATTTTCACTGGGTTGGTGCCAAGAATCTTTTGAGATATCTTCGGGCCACGATAAACCATGGGCTGAGATACACTGCCGGGAGTGTGATACTCCGTGGATATACTGATGCCGATTGGGCTGGCAGTGTGGTGGATCGTAAGAGCACATCTGGATGATGCTTCAATCTTGGTTCTGCTTCGATCTCATGGATGAGCAGGAAGCAGAAGTCGATGGCTTTGAGCACCGCGGAGGCCGAATACATTGCTGCTAGTATGGCCTGTTGTGAAGCAGTTTGGTTGCGGAAGCTCTTTAGTGAGCTGTTTGGACATGTGCTAGATACCATTGTGATACTCTGTGATAATCAGAGTGGGATTCGTATGACTGAGAATCCTGTGTTCCACGACCGATCCAAGCATATTGATATCAGGTACCACTTTATCCGGGATATGGTACAGCGAGGCGCCGTAGGGCTCGATCATATAGGAACTGATGAGCAGGTCGCGGATATTCTCACTAAGCCCCTGGGGAAGGTCAAGTTCCTAACCTTCCGTGAGAGTCTTGGTGTCGTGGAAAGACCCTATGATGTGGGTTCTGTTGGACGATGAGCTCTGGGAGCTCTGGGGGGCTTTGGGGATAGCTTCTCGGAGCTATAAGCACTCATAATGCTTCTGCCCCACCCTTGTGATTATTGAGCTGGTTCGCCTCTCATTTATCTGTGCCCCGTATGCATCCTACCCATTGAGTTCGGGGCTCATGGGAAGTACCTCTCATTTGGCCAATGAGGTGGGAAAAGCTAGAGACTATTAGCAAAGACTGATGGACGCATCAGAGATTGCCGTACTCTCTATCTAGGATGGCACGGTCCAACCACTTGATCTGGGATCAAGTTTAGTGATGTCTGGGACCTCTGCCTGACTTCGGGTCAGATGAACCAACTTTGGGTTGGTTGGATACTCTTCATGAGTTTGATAGAGGTTTCGAACCTCTGGACTGATTATGTCAGTCGGGGGATGATGTCTTTGTGACTGACCCACTTTTGTTCTGAAATAAAGAGGCCAGCAAAGCAAGTTACGGCGGGATGACGCACGATGTTTGATTGCACTGATGGATGGAGTTCTCCCTAGTTGAGAGGGAGTGTTAAATTTGGACAAATAGGTCCAAACTCCATGTTATGATGCTCAGATTAAGAGGCTAATATTTTTGTTGGAATCCTCTTGCGGAGAGGTGTAAAATCCATATATAATATGTCTTAATCCGATGAGCAGAACATTTATTTTGAATTTATTATTCTTAATAAATTATATGTGCAGGTCGGCCTTAAGGTTGCACGCCCCCAGCAGATGTGTCACACGCCCCATGATGGATATAAATACAGGAAAAGTTGGAGAGCATTTCATCACAACACAACTCACATCTTCCTCTCTCATCTGAAATAGTACGAGCTACCTGGAGGACGAGTTTCAGCCACACGTGGGAAGGAGAAGGAGGACAAACCGTACGACTGAGTTGAAGTACGATTTTTCTGCAGCTAGGGTTTCGCAGAAAGTTTGACCAGCGTTGACTTTGGTCAACGCATGGTCCAATCAAGCTGAAAACTTGTGGGAAGTTCGATTTTGGAAGGCCGTACTACTTGGCATAGAAATCGAGGTCAAAGGGTTGACCAATTTGCTGCTGCGTTGACTTTTAGCTTGCTGCCCTGCGTTGACTTTTTCAGGACAGCATTGACTTTTTGGGAGTTGACTTGGGTTGACTCATTTACTGATTGGAGGTCTGTTGTGACACATGCTGGGCTGGCTGACCAAGGAGACTTTGCTGGTTGAAGCATCCTGTTGACCGCCGTAACGAACACACACATTTTCATGTTTCTGATTTGTCTTCTGTAAGATCTACTTATATGTTCTATCTGCATTTTGCTTAACTATTTGTATGATTGCTGTGAGAAAAGTAAAACTGCTCTTAGCATAGAACATCTACAAAAATTTACAATTTACCTATAACATCACCTCATAATTAAGAATGTAAATGTACAATATTGATGATACATAGGTTAGGAGAAAATTAATCTATTGAAATTTCATTTCCAAACATATTCATGGAGTAAAATGAGGGTTAAAAAGAGATATTTATGAATTTACTTATAACATCACCTCATAAAAGTGTAAATGTACAATATTGATAAAATTTATTTATATATGATAAATAATAAACCTTTATCTCACATGTATCATATAATCTTAGAAACAAACAATTGCACTGGGGATGCAATCCTCAAAACTTTTAAATTGTCTAATGTATATGTACATATTTAAAGTATTCGGGGCCCACATTACAAATTACCAAAGTGAAATATTTGCGCATATGTTATATATGAGCCAATGGTTTAAATAAATACTGGGCGGTGAAACAAAACTTATAACAAAATATTAATAAAACTATATCATACTTCCAGACTTCAAAAAAAATAAACTCGATTTCAATCACAAATTCGCGTTCCAAAATAGCCTGCTAATGTCACCCTAATTTGTGACGTGAAAACTTCATAGAATACACCATATAAAAATTCGGGTCTGTTTTTTGGCTTTGCGTACAGAGGAAAACTGTGACGCAAAAATCAAATTAATTCCACACTATAATGTTTCGGGTCCGGAATTCCACAATGCAGACGGGCCAAAAAATAACGTGATCGAATCGCCTGCTTCCACGTGGATGGCTGATTTGGTCTGTGGTCTGTGGGACCACGTTATTTTGAATTAAAATCTCCCACGTTTACTATTAAATTTCTCTGTTTCCAAAACAATACATCGCTCTATTTTTAAGTGTGCAGGGACTGTGATTTCAAAACCAAAATTGACTGTTCATCAGTTTTAGAAAGCGGCTGTTTGACAGAGCCATTCAAACAGATTTAGAAAGTGGCTAGAGGACAGGGTAGTTGAAATTAATATTTCAACATCCCTCATTCACTGAGAATACCCTCCTTGGTGCCTTCTTCGCCAGACTACGATGTGTTCATCAACAGTCGTGAACCCGATGTCCATTTCTTCGCCAGGCATCTTCACAACAGTCTTGTTTCCATAGGATTGCGAGTCTTTCTCGACAACAAATAATTTCAGGCTGGACAATCCATACCTTCACAAATCAAAGACGCAATTAAAGGAGCCTCTCTCATTATTACTATTTTCTCTCCAAATTATGCGCAATCGCAAAGGTGCCTCCATGAACTACTCCTCGCGCTGCTCTATAAGATGACCATTTTTGCAAAGGCATACAACTGTCGTTTATTGCATATAAGTGTCATTATACCGATGGCGGCCAAAGCATCGCTATTGCGACGGATGCCTCCAAACATCGCAATTGTGACACTTAGACATTGTGTCACAATTGTGACGTTTGGAAGCAGTCGTTGCAATAGCGACGCTTTGGGGCATAGTGTCGCAATTGCGGCGTCTTCCTCCAAACGTCATAATTGTGACACTTTGTCTAAGTTTTTATATTGCGACACTTTTCTCTAGACGTCGGTATAGTGACGGTTTCGGGCGGGATTGAAAAAAATTGGGGAAATTTCCGACGATTGGTCAAAAGTGTCGGAACCAAGTGTCAGAATTTTCGCCAAATGTACTAGTGTATGCATAGAATTTTCTTGCTATCCCAATCCAGGGAAAGCAGTGATTACATATGTGCTTTCCAATATTTCAACTAGCAAATTCGTCCAAAGGAAATAATAATATACCAGGAAGAACAACAAACAACGAGGCATATTATATTGGATATAGAAGGCTTGGGAACAACGATGAAGTATGGATCAAATGGAATTGTAGTTTTCACCAATTCTGAACTTGTGTACAACCAGATGAATGGTGTGTGCCAAGTTAAAAAGGAGAGGCTAAAAGAACTGCATGGAATAGCAAACAATATTGTTAGCCAATTTCAATTTTTTAGTATAATGCATTGTACAAATGTGAATAAGATGTCTGCTGATCTATTGCGTGGGGAAATGTCAATTCATGATTCATCTATCAAAGATGAATTAGAATTATACAGAGCAATGCTAATGCAAGATTCATCTCTCAAAGATGAATTGGTTTTGAGATGCTCTTCTTCAAAAATTCAAGATTCATCTCTCAAAGATGAATTAGTATTGCGACGCTCCCCTTCAAAATTTATTAATGGACATTGTAACATATCTTGGATATGTTTGTGTTGTGTAATTATAAATGCGTCTTTTCTAATGACCATCTGTTTTTTTCAATTATATACCAAGTGTGCTCCCACCACACCATGTAAAGTGCAACTTGGTGAACTTCACATTTGCAACAAGTGAACTTGACGTTTTTATAAAATTAAAATGCGGGGACTTCAAGAAATTTTTGTTTAAATGGAGTTTGTTTAAATGGATTTTCAAGCTTCTTTTTTAATGACCGTGTGTTTTTTTCAATTTTATACCAAGTGTGCTCGCACCATGTAAAGCACAATTTGGTGAACTTATCATTTTTATAATTTATTTTTTGCTTCAATTGAGTGTCACACATCAATTATTGCTTTAAAAGTTGTGTTCTACATAATTTGTGTACACTAAACTACAAATTGATTTTCTGAAATCTATTTTGTGTAAATGTCCACTAATAGATATATATATCATGGAGGATGAACTATGAAGATCAGCCGAATCCCATATGGAGGTTCAAGGATCAGGGGATGTTCATGGTATTTAAATATAATCTTAAATCTCCATACATGTGTGTACATATGGAATTGATTTTTTATTAACTTTGTGAGTTAAATTAGTTGTTAATAAGTTTCATTTTTCTATTTTTAGGAGGTAAGAGGAGAAGGGTTTCTACTCCATCCATGGAGCGTGCCCATGGTTCAACCATTCGTGGTATGGTTCACGCAATTTAATCAATGAATATGTATATGTATTTATATGTACACATGAATGTATTTTTCAATTGATTATAAATTCGTATTTGTTTATGAAGCTTCTCTCTCGTCTCGAGCGGTTGGTGGTGGTTCAAATCCACTTAGAGGGCCATCAATGAGTGGTAGCAGGTTGCGTGAAGGGGGTGATATTTATTCCCCCGAAGGAAAATAAACAGCTGCTGGTTCTCAGCAGGGTCATTTTGGGTCTGGTTCTCAGCAGGGTCGTTCTGGATCTGGTTCTCAGCAGGGTCATGTTGGAGAAGATGCTAACCAACAACGTCAAGGTTGCCATCAATTTCAATATTTTTTTCATTAAATTTGTACAACTATTTTTACATGTGTTTTTTCTAATATACGAAATTTTATATATATTGATGCAAAGGCCGAAAATGTTCCAACTAGTGGTCAAAATAGACGCAGGGCAAACCGTTACATTCAAGAAGAAGGTTGTCTACCCAGCACAACTTATCCAGCTGACATTACTGATATACCATGGGAAACAAAAATGGCGCAATGCACCTTACAAAGGTGTGAAAGACTTTATGGAAAATTGCAGAGAGATCTCGTGGCTTTGTCTCTACCTACTGAGAGTCGACAAAGCCTTGAAATATTTACACATTCATTGGGAAAAATTGTAAATGTGTACAGAACTCTTGGACCAACGACTGATACATTTGTAGAAGTGATGAGAAAGAGAAAGGAAACAGTAATGGGTCCAGATAAATGGGAGGATGTAAAAAAAAAAAGTTACAAAAGAAGTGGCCAAGCAATGTTTAATTTCCAAGAAGAGCCAAAAAGAAAAATGTTGAAGGTGCAATATTTCGAGCACCCAAACATAGCTCGTTATTTGTTTGATAGGCACCTTGTGGCCTATGGAAGGCTCCCATGGAACGACAAGCTTCCTGTTTATTTTGCACAAATTTTTTACGCAGAATTTTTTTTGGGTATGAAACCCGACTACAATGACCTTCCGTCAAAAATTTTTGGCCCAGGGAAAGGTCGATTATATGACCGTAAGGGCGCTAAGCAAGATGTGGAGTTTCCTTGCCCTGAGCCGCCATTGGTGAGTCGACCTTTTCGGGTCGAAACTCTGCAGTCAGAGATGGATGCGACTTCTCAAATAAGTCGAGAAGAAAGGGATGTTATGATCGACAATGTTTACAGTGGATTGAGTGGAGTCGATGTTTTTTTAAATCGACAAAGAGCACATGAAAACGCACGTGCCAATTTTGTGTATTGTACAGATGAAGAGATTGACAACATGAATGTTGAAGATCTCCGAATATATGCAAAAAATTGTCGTAATGGTTTTCAAGACCTAATTCTTCATGAGGAAGAGGGCACCGAAACAGTATGTGTTAATGACCTTAGGGTTTGAAATTATTTTAACATGTACATATACATGTGTACAATTTGTAATAAATACATGTGTATGTACATGTATACATTTATTTGTATGTACATTAATCTAACAAAAATGTATGATTATATGTTAAAACACCATTTGCAGTTCTCACACATGATGCATGAAGAAAATGTTAATATCACGTTCGAGACCTCTGGTTCAAACAATGCAGATGGGTCTGACCATCAAGATATGTTGGAAAATGTTAGTATTTTTAAAGTGATTTTAAAATAAATAATTGTTCACACATGTACATGTATGTATATATAATTTGATAAAATGTTTTAACAGATACTGATTCCGTCCAATTTTTATGGGCTGGCGGTACCTTCTTCTTCCTTGGGAGATGTACCTTCTACTTCCTTGGGAGATGAGCCACAAGTATGGACAATTTTTCACAAGTTTAAAATTTATGTTTAAAAGTTATATATATATTCCACTTCAAAAAGTTCCATTAAAAATTGAGATATATATATATATAGAGAGAGAGACAGATCTATATTTTGAGTTATTTAAAATTTTTTGAATTTAGGTTCCTATAGAAGATTTCTTTAATCCGCGGACTCTAGCGGCAGAGATAGGAACATCCACAACATTTGAACAAGTTGTCTTTAGTTCCTTTTTTTAATATTATTGAAAATAATTGTATATATGTACACGTGCATTTTCATTTGAAAGTTTTTAATATATATATAATTATACATGTATATTGTACAATTTACCGTTGCAGATGTTCCTATGGGGGCAGAACTTGTTCATCAAATGGAGAGGGAACCTCATGAGGTATTGCATGATTTTTTTGTTATATTAAATGTTTTTTACATGAAGTTCTAGATATATATATTCTCACTAATTTTTAAAACATCAAATTTTAATGTTCAAGTACATGTGCATTGTGTATGTAGGTTTCCCATGATGCTTCACATGATAGGGCACGGATTGAGACCCTGATAGGAAAGACTCTAGATCTATCTCTATTTGATGGACATGATTTGTAGATTTGATTTCAAGATTTAGATGGTCTTAAAATTTGTTAAACTTGATACAGTTTGATACTTGTGAGATCTACAATTTTTGGACATATTTTATTACATTGTTAATATAATTTGTTTTGTTTCAAAAAGTTAATTTTTGGATGGTTAAATAGTACTTTTGGCATGTGACTGTGAAGTAATGTTGTCATTTATAAATTAATGTTGTCATTTGAACTACATTTGGCATGTTATGTAATGACATGTGTTATAATTTGTTTTTCTTTTAAAATTTAAGTTTTGGATGCTTGGAGTACATTTAGCATGTGAAGTAATGTTGTGATCTATAATTTTTTGATAAATTAAAAGTTAAAAGTTTTGGATGGTTTCAATCTACATTTGGCATGTGATATAATGTTAAATGTTTTTATTGGATAGTTGAATTATAATTGGCATGGCATGTGAAGTTTTTAAAACTCAAGTTTTGGATGGTTTCAATCTACATTTCACATGTGATATTTAATGTTTTAATGTTGCACGATATATAATCAAAAGGTTTTTAAAACTTAAGTTTTGGATGGTTTCAATATACATTTGGCACATGTGGTATATAATGTTAAACATGTTTCTATTGGATCTAGTTGAACTATAATTGGCATGGCATGTGAAGTAACGTTGCACGATATATATAATCAAAAAGTTTTTAAAACTCAAGTTTTGAATGGTTTCAACCTACATTTCACATGTGGTATTTAATGTTTTAATGTTGCACGATATATTATCAAAAAGTTTTTAAAATTTTAAAGTTTTGGATGGTTTCAATCTACATTTTGCACATGTGGTATATAATGTTAAATGTTTCTATTGGATAGTTGTTCACTATAATTGGCATGGCATGTCAAGTAATGTTGCAAAAATCCCTTTTGGATG
The DNA here is from genome assembly GCA_034641835.2 of Pinus albicaulis. Lineage (NCBI taxonomy): Eukaryota > Viridiplantae > Streptophyta > Pinopsida > Pinales > Pinaceae > Pinus > Pinus albicaulis. The sequence goes on along the minus strand of CM076569.1, from coordinate 128,152,743 downwards.
GTTGAAGTACATTTGGAATCTTAAGATTGCTTTTGATCTCTACATGTAGTTTTGTTTGAATGAAAAAATTTCCAATAGGAAGAACATAGCTTTTCATTGCAACTAACCATGTATCAATTGAGCTCTAATTGAAAAAAAAGTTTAAAGAAGTAGATATATGTACAAATTATCGCTTTAATTTTGATTGGAAATATAAGTCTAGTACACATATATGTTTTTTGAATTTGGGTCAATGTCGTTAATGCACTCAAATAGGTAGCCTTGTTGATTTATTTACATTGTGGAAACTATTTACCAGAAAATCCAACTAGTTTTTCATCAATGCACATAGAAAAACTACCTGGAACAATTAATTTCATTCTAGAATATATCTATCCAATACAAGTAACATTTTTCATCAATGCACATTGAACATATCCGACCATTGGACAAACAAATTTTGTACTAGATTTTCAATCAGGAATAGAGATGTGGGTCAAATCCCACCAAAAGTCGGAGAAGTGCTCCGAGTCTCTTTTCTAAAAGGAATCTTCATACAAAACTATACTGCGGATGATTTATTTACATTGTGGATACTTTTTACCAGAAAATCCAATTAGTTTTTCATCAATGCACATAGAAAACCTAGTTCCAGTTAATTGCATTCTAGAACATATATATTGAGTACGTAAATAATTTTTCATCAATGCACATAGTAAAACTACTTGAAAAATTAATTTCATTCTAGAAAACACACACACACACACATATATATATATAACATTTTTCATCAATGCACATGTATAGAAAAGCTACTTTCAGTTGATACTAGAGCACGTGCATGTACCAAAACAATTTGTACATGTGCAAACACTTGCACAAATAACATAAGCAGCTCAATTTTTACTTGAGTACTAGAAGTTTTAAAACATATTTAATCCAAAGAGAATAAATTGTTGGACAATTCAATCAAAAAAATTCTAATGGAATTCCATCTTCAATAATCCATTCATGATCGGATTTTGACATTTTCATCTCTTAATTTTCGATTTTTTCTTTGATTGAACTTCTATCAACTTTATGCGTGTTGCACACACCAAGTGACTATATTGACAACTTATGGAATCAGGTTCATAGTCTTCAAAGTAAACAAAGTCTCCACTTTGATGAGTTTGTCTGAAAAAATAACCTTTCAGTACAATAGACCCTCTGTCATATTGAAATCCGTGATCATTATAGTTTTGTAATAATTTCATTTTTTGTTTAGTGCAACGCATCAAATAATACTTCACATTTTCATCGTTGTCAATAGGTGAAATTACAGCAAAAACATCTCCTGCACAATAAAACAAACTTAAAAAAATTATACATATTTAAATTTATTTATAGATCTTTAAATCATTAGAAAGTAATTCAAATGTTACCTTCTCTAACAAGATTAGAAACTCGATCACCATCGAATGATATTGTAGTTTCCTCTGATTGCATTTATTCAAACATTGCAACAGACATTTTTCCCTTTGTATTTAGCTTTGTATGTTTCCAATCGTTCACATACATTTTGTTTTCACAAACATCATTGGATTTTGTGTTGTCTATGCAAACATCACAAAAACAAGAATATTTTCTTTTATCCAATGCAAACACATTTCTGGACGACTTTGTTTGAATTGAATGCAATTTTCGAGTCCCTTTTATTGTTTCAACGTCACTTCCAATTGATCTATCTACGTCTTCAATCCCAATATGCCAGAAAAACCTTTATATGAAAAATTAAAAGAAGAATTTGTAAATATGATATCAAAATACAATCAAAGATAATCATTGCATGATAAATGTACAATGTTTAAAATTAGATTTCCAATATAAATTAAATTGAATGTACCTTCACACTTCCCTTGATGGGTTAGTCTCATGGCTTAGAGCAACGATGCACCATTGAACAACTTCTTTAGCGTTCACAAGTCGACTTGCAGAGTGGTTCATTTGATATCTTCAAAGTACTCGTTTTATGCATGCTCCTGCACTGTCATGTTCTCCTTTTCCATGGCCAGTCTCAAAGAAATTCCAAAAATGTTTAATGCAGGTTTTCTTATGAAGACAGCACAACCAAAAGAATGATCGTGCAGATTTGAATTGACCTGTGCATCCGTCTAACCATATCCAATGTTCATTGAATGTTATTCCACGATTTTTCAAGGAATCATAAATTTTTCCAAAACAATGTTATACAAAACATGTATCATGTGTACGATTGTCACTGATATAAAAGTGATATTCTTTAATGATATGTTGATTTTCACTCGTGCTTTCTATATGATCGAAATTTTGTTCAGTATGTCTATATAGAATATGGACGAGCATGGAGACTTGGTCAGAATGATAGTATTCACTCTGAATTTCTTTTTGTGGAACAAATGTGTAGTTTTCCGCAAAATCAATCACTGAAAAAATGGTCCCTGGTGGAAAAAATTCACGAGATTTTTTGAATTGCAAGTCTTGCCATCGAGCTCTATGGGAATGCTTGGTGTATTTGTAAATTTCTACCTCAAACTTTCTCAAAAAGTCTATCAGAAAAATTTCGTCTTCTAGTAATTCAATTCTTTTAACACTATTTGCACCTTGAATCGATGTATCGATATATTCATATCTCTTCCATTTCACTTTCATGTTGGACAATGATTGATCATTTATATCAATACTATATTTGTTTTGAAATTTAGTCAAATTTCCACAATCATCGCATTTTTTACCACCAACACATTTCTTTTTGTAAAATAGTTCATCGCTTTCTCTTTCACATAGAATTTGAGATATGAAATCACGGATAGTGGAAGGAGGAGGTGAATCCTTCCATAATGTTCTACCGAAATCAAGGAATGTTTCATAATATAACTCAAATTCCACATGATAACGGCAACAACAAGTGTCGCATACGGTGATAGGTTTTACATACCATGGTTTTTCTTGAACAAAAGCACTGAGTGAAACATGAATTTGATGATTCTCTTCTTTGAACTTGTTGAATAACTCTATCTGAGTGGTTTCCAAGAAATATAGTTCATGTTCTTCGTACTGATTTCGTGCTATTCTTCTTCGCATCACATGCCTTACAGTTGGCGAAACACGTGAATTTTTCTTCTAATATTCATATATTATTTTTTTAACATTTTCTCCAAGTCTATCTTTGTATGGTTGCCTACAAATAGCTCTCCAACAAGCGAGTTCATCATTTACATCTATTTGCAGCCGAAATTTCTGATTTTTGTGCAAAGTTTTTTGCGAGGTTCCCAGTGCTCGTGCCATAGATGTTACCAAACGATTCTCTTTAGTACTTAATGAAACCATTTCCATATGTATTCCTCTACATACAATTGAAACATCTTTCTCTCTAGATCTCTTAATTGACTTTATAGCACTAATCATATTTTTTATCACATCTTCCTTCATTTTTTTTTAATCTTTGGTTGATTTTCGAATACCCAGTAGTGTCGTAGCTTCTTTTAATTTCCTTAATGATAGGAGACCTTTCAACATTTGAGCCTGAACTGTCACCCACTCATTTAAGAAATACTTTTCAAAAATGCAGTTAACATGATATCGTATAGCATGGTCAGGTTTTTTATCTCCATATGTGTGTGTGTCAACATTTTCTAACATCTCATTATCGATAGTGATTTCATCTATACATATTCGAAAAAATAGTACATATTCAATAAATGACTAAATTAATAAATATATCTATAATTTCAATGATATGTGCATGTGTTTTATATATATATATATATATATATATATATATATATATATATACCTTGTGATTCAATTTCTTTATTTGGATTTCTTTCAATATTTTCACCATCTTCAATCATTGGTTCAATATCTCTTTCACTTTCTCTTTCAAAATTTTGTATCTCATCATCAATGTTTTGAGGAATATCTCTGTCTGTTTACATTAAGCAAAATATTTTTCAAATTAGTTCATCAAATAAAATTTAAGCTTCACATTTTACACTAGGAAAATTTTAAATATATCAATAGATCATAATATTTACATTTACATACCTGCTTCAATTTCTACTTGAGGTTGATTTTCCTCTTCAATATTTGAGAGGGCTTCTAAATTCCTTTTGCGAGATTGTCTCGTCTCTTCTCTACGTTCCTCAGGGTCTCTTTTTTGATCATATTTTCTCGCACAAGTCCTTCGATTTCCCATGATAATAGGGTATGAAGTTCAAAAAATTTCCTTCAAAAAATTAGACAATAACTCAATTAGAAAAAACATCACAAAAGATTTAATTTTAAAAAAAATCATTTTAATTTTTTTGCAAAAAATACATACTCCAATCCAAAACACTTACTTTAAAAAATTCGAGAAAAAAATGTCTTATAAAAATGAAACGAAGCTCAAAAGATTTACTTCAACTCAAAACACGTACTCTAAAAAAATGTCACTTCAAAAAATGCCTCCAACTTTAAAAAAAAACGTCACTTTAAAAAATACTTCCAGAAAATGTCTTTTCGAAATTAAGCCCAACTCCATACTTTCAAAAAAAATGAAGCACAAAAAACATCCAAAAAAATGTATCACATACCTCCAAGAAATTTCCTTTGAATGTACGTCCAAGAAAATTCCTTAAGCACGAAACAATTTTTTGCAAAATCAGGCCGCCTCCAAGAAATGTCCTCCAAGAAAATTCTTTAAACCCAAAACAATGTTGGGTATGTGTTATATTCTTTCCACGACTAGCCCCACGTGCTATACATTGCATCGGGCACAGCAGGGGGGTCACAGGGGGGGCAGTAGCCCCCCTTGTCAGGGTCTGGGGCAGCGCCCCAGCAAATTTTTTTTTTGGTGTGCGGTCCCACTCATAGGCGGACCCAACCATGTTTTGTGCATCATTTTGCACATGGTTTTGGGGTACAATGGTTTTCAGCCCCTAGTATTTTGTAGATCCGGTCAAGGGAACTACGGTTATGTTCTAATCCAGGGTTAATGGATTAGGGTTTATGTATGCTTCGGCATGTATATATATATATATATATATATATATGTTGCAACACTAAAAGGAATAGAATGAAAAATCACGCTAGTAGTCCCGATTTGGGATCCAGGGGAAAATCTCTGTGTTTATCTATTTTATGTTTTATGCTCTTGCTATTGTTTATTTTCTATTATAAGATTCATGTGTAGATAATTTTTGTTCAGGTTTAAAACCTAAATTTGGTATCAGAGCTGTTTTGGCTTCAAGGGGATGCCTTTGCTCCTAAGAGTTTTTTTCTCGGGCCTGAGATAGACCCTGTTTAGTGGGAGATCTACAAGATCGATTCTTGCAGTGAAAGAAGATGGAGAGCATCGGAAAGATAGAGATTGATAAATTTAATGGTCAGAGTTTTGAGTTATGGAAGCTCAAGATGGAGGATTTGTTGGTGGATAAAGATCAGTGGATTGCGGTAGATCCAAGTACTAAACCAACGGCAATGTCAGATGAAGACTGGAAGAAACTGGATCGGAAGGCTAAGAGCACAATACAGTTGTGTGTCTCAGATTCAGTATTGTTGAATGTATCTGGGGAAGCTACGACGAAGAATTTGTGGGAAAAACTTGGGACTTTGTACCAATCTAAGTCTCTGGTGAATAAGTTGTTCCTGCGGAAAAAGCTGTATAACCCGAGGATGAAGGATGGAGACTCGGTGACAGAGCATCTGAACGCCTTCAATACTGTGGTAAGTCAGCTATCATCTGTTGATATTAAAATCTCAGATGAAGATAAGTGCATCAGTTTGTTGTGTTCTCTACCAGACTCGTGGGATAGTCTGGTTATTGCAATAGGTGGCAATACAACTACCTTGAATTTTGATGACATTGTCTCAGCCTTGTTGTCGGAGGAAATGAGATGGAGAAATATGGAGGGCCAGAATGGAGATGCCTTATCTGTACGAGGAAGGTCCCAAAACATAAACAAGAATAAGGTTTCGAGTGGGAGATCCAAATCTAGAGGGAGATCTAAATCTCCTGGAAAGTTTGTAAAGGTGTGCTGGATATGCGGAAAGGAAGGGCACTACAAAAAGGACTGTAGATCTAAAGCTCCTGAGAAAGGAAAGGGATCTGATGATGCTCCTTCTGCAGAGGCAAAAACCACCTTGGATGAAGGTGGGAATGTGTATTTGGCTTCTTCTTCAAATACACATGTAGATCATGAGTCATGGTTGATTGACTCAGGTGCATCCTTTCACTTCACTCCCCATAGGGAGTGGTTCTGAGAGTATGAGAAATATGATGGTGGTGATGTCTTCCTAGGGGATGATAGGAAGGCCAGAATCATTGGACGTGGAAAGGTCAAGCTGAAGCTACAAGGTGGAAGGATTAGAACACTTCCTGGTGTTTTTCATATTCCTGCATTGGCCAGAAATCTGATTTCTGTAAGCAAGATGGATGATGCAGGTGTAAAAACAGTGTTCGAGAAAGATGCCTGCAAGATGGTTCGGGGAGCACTGGTATTAATGCGGGGAGTTCGGACTGGAACTTTGTACAAGCTACAAGGTAGCACTATTATTGATGGGTGTAATAGTTCTGTGGTTCTTGAAAGAGGAGTGGAAAGCCTAGCTGTCTCTGGAGAAAAGACCATGCTATGGCATCAAAGGCTTGGACATATTGGAGAGAAGGGCCTTCGGATACTGCATAGAAATGGTATGGTAGAAGGTATGTCTAATTTCTCTTTGGATTTCGATTTCTGTGAACATTGTGTATATGGGAAGAAGAATTGGGTGAGTTTTCCTTCTGGTGCTAAGAGGGAAAACAAGATATTAGAGCTTGTGCACAGTGATGTGTTTGGACCTGTGTCAGTTCCATCACTCGGAAAGTTTGTGTACTATGTTTTATTCATAGATGACTTCTCAAGGAATACATGGATATATTTCTTGAGGAAGAAATCTGAAGTCTTTGACAAATTTAAAGAATTTAGGCTCTGGTGGAAAACCAGACAAAGAAGAAGATAAAGGCGCTGAGGACAGATAACGGTGGGGAGTTCTGCAAGAAGGAATTTGAAGAGTTCTGTAAGAAGTGTGGCATAGCACGGCAGAAGACTACTCCATACACACCTCAGCAAAATAGAGTTGCTAAAAGAATGAACAGAACGCTGATGGAAAAGGCAAGATGCATGCTCAGTGGTACTGGGTTAGGACAAGAATTCTGGGCAGAGGCAGTGGAGACTGCATGTTACTTAGTTAACAGATCACCTTCATCAGCGTTGGAGGATAAGACTCCACATGAGGTATGGACTGGTAAGAAACCCTCTTTTTCACATCTAAGGGTATTTGGATATGATGAATATGTACATGTTCCAAAGGAGAAAAGGACCAAGTTGGATAATAAATCTGAAAGGTGCATCTTTATTGGGTATAAGGATGGTTTAAAAGGTTACAAGCTTTGGAACTCGGAAACAAGGAAGGTTGTGTTCAGCCGAGATGTGGTGTTTAGAGACGTGAAAGATGTTGTTAAACATGAAATCATACCAAAGGAACCTGAGAAGATAGATTTTGAGCTAAAGGAGGATGAATCAGACTCTATAGCAGAAGAAGATTCAGAAGAGGAAGAGCCACAAACTCTAGCTTTGAGAAGATCATTTCGGGAAAGAAGGCAACCAGAAAGGTATAGTCCATCTGATGAATTATTTGTTAATTATTGTTTTAATGTGGGATTATTGTATTAATATTTGATCTGTCAGGTTTTGCCTTAACTATAACTGATGATGATCCCAGAACTGTCAGGGAGGCAGTAGATTCAGAGGATGGAAAACTCTGGAAGGAGGCCATGGTTGATGAAATGGCATCCTTGCACAAAAATGAGGCATGGGATCTGGTGGAGTTGTCGGTTGGAAGGAAGCCCATCGGGAGAAAATGGGTGTTTAAGAAGAAGAAGAATGTAGAAGGCAAGGTGGAGAAATACAAAGCTCGGTTGGTAGCAAAAGGTTATTCCCAGGTGTCGGGAATTTATTTTGGTGATATTTTTTCTCCTGTTGCCAAAGTTACTTCTATTAGATTAATTTTATCTATTGCTGCTGCATTTGATTTTGAGATAGAACAAATGGATGTGAAGACATCATTTCTTCACGGGGATCTATAAGAGGATATCTACATGAAGCAACTTGAAGGTTTTATGGTGAAGGGTAAGAAAGAACTGGTGTGCAGGTTGAAGAAGTCTTTGTATGGGTTAAAACAGTCACCAAGGATGTGGTATCAGAAATTTGATACCTATATACGGGGACTTGGCTTCACTAGAAGCAAGGATGATCACTGTGTTTATTTTAAATTAATTGGTGACCGTGTTATTTATTTGTCTTGTATGTGGATGATATGTTTTTGATTGGAAATGACAAACAAATTATCCAAGATTTGAAGACCCAATTGTTCTCCAAATTCGACATGAAGGATCTTGGTGCTGCAAACTATATTTTGGGCATGGAAATTAAGAGAGATCAGGCAAAGAGGAAGCTCTGGTTAAACCAGAGGAAGTATGTCGAGACTATATTGCAGAGATTAAATATTTAGGATAGTAAACAGGTAAATGTTCCTATTCCTATAGGTGTAAAGCTGTCTGCTGAACAGTGTCCCAAGACACAAGAAGAAGAGGAGGATATTTCTCGTGTTCCATATGCAAGTGCAGTGGGTAGCCTGATGTATGCAATGTTCTGTACTAGACCATACATTGCACATGCAGTGGGAGTATTGAGCAGGTTTATGTCAAACCCAGGGAAGGAGCATTGGACATCAGTGAAGCGGGTTTTCAGATATTTACGTGGCACTAGTGATTATGGCTTGTGCTACCAGGGAAGACTAGGATTGGAAAGAATGTTGGACATTATTGGTTTTCTGTTGGTGGAGATGTTGGACCAAGAAAGATCTACAAGTGGGTATGTGTTGCTTTATTTGGAGGTGCATTCGGTTGGATGAGTTGAGCTTGTGTAGTGGCTCTTTTTCAACTAGAAAGGAAAAAAATACATAGCGACCACTCATGCAAGCAAGGAAGCAGTTTGGTTGTAGAGATTGTGTTCAAGTATGGGGTTGGTACAGCAAGCTATAAGGATAGACTGTGATAGCCAGAGTGCAATTTTCTTGGCTAAGAACCCTGCTTATCATTCAAATACAAAGCACATTGATGTTCAATATCACTTTGTTAGAGATATGGTTGAGGCTAAAAGGGTGTTGCTGGTAAAGGTGGACACTTTGAAGAATGTTTTAGATTCATTGACAAAGTCTGTGAGCACTTAGAAGTTCTATTGGTGTAGAGAAACAATGGGTGTTGAAGAATTGGCCCAATGACTAAGCTCTCCTGTGGCCCCCTGTGGAAAGAAAACAACAAGTGGGAGAATGTTGGGTATGTGTTATATTCTTTCCACGACTAGCCACACACACTGTACATTGCGTCGGGCGTAGCAGGGGGGTCATAGGGGGGGCGGCAGCCCCCCCTGTCAGGGTCTGGGGCAGCGCCCCGACAAAAAAATTTTTTTGGTGTGCAGTCCCACTCATAGGCGAACCCACCCATGTTTTGTGCATGAGTTTGCACATGGTTTTTGGGTACAATGGTTTTCGGCCCCTGGTATTTTGTAGATCTGGTCAAGGGAACTACGGTTATGTTCTAATCCAGGGTTAATGGATTAGGGTTTATGTATGCTTCGGCATGTATATATATGTGTTGTAACACTAAAAGGAATAGAATGAAAAATCACACTAGTAGTCCTGATTTGGGATCTAGGGGAAAATCTCTGTGTTTATCTGTTTTATGTTTTATGCTCTCGCTATTGTTTATTTTCTGTTATAAGATTCGTGTGTAGATAATTTCTATTCAGGGTTAAAACCTACAAACAATTCTTTGCAAAATCACTCTGCTTCCAAGAAATACCCTTAAATCCAAACCTCCAAGAAAAAATTTTAAAACCAAACTAAGACCTTTGTAAAATCAGATGAAATGTGCGAAATGTGCGAAAATTATGAATGATTTCACGACAATTTATATTTCCGCGAAATGTGTTTTAGGAGGGGCTCCGCGAAATTTTCCAGCCGATAGAAAATTATACAAAAGTTAGGCCGAACTTTGATTAAAAGTTCAACTGAACTATTAAGTCGTTAGACTTAACGAGCTGTCGGTGCAAAAAATAGTTCGGCCGAAATTTTAATCAAAGTTTGGCCAAACTAACACGTCACGAGTTACGCAGAACCATGCTCTGAACACGTTTCTACAACTTTGGACTGATTAAAATCCATGAAAATTTTTTAATTAACTGTTGGAACCAAGACAAGAATTTTGAAAATTGAATCTACTTTTAGGAAATATAACTTTTATGGAATTTCATAAACGTTTACTAATTTTAATTAATTTTCTAATAAAATGGGTGCAAACAATTTCTGAGGGTCATTGTGATTCAGTGAAATCAAAATTTTGTATCTCCCAAAATACATTGTAAAAAAAATTGAAAAAATTATGGGGCATTACATTGGTCTGTCGTCTCTAATGGGGAGCTTTTAGGATTTTATTTTATAACTTATATGTTAATAAATTTGTTGCGTCGCGAAACATATCCAAAATATGCAAGTTTTCGTATTTGACCAGTTCAAAAAATTCTAGTAATTATGATATGCATCCATTGGCTTTGTAAATATGATGAAACCAAAGTAGACTCTGTCTAGATTGTTGTATTACATTTTGTTTTCTCAAAAACACAAATTTTCAATGAATACAACATTGCGTCATAACATGACTTCTTATGAATCCTTTTATTATTAAGAAACACACACTCAAAGAAATGCTAAGCTGACATATCAAATATGCATAAAAAATTTCAAAAAATAAGTAATAGAAAGCTAACAAAATTTCTGACAACTTTTATTTTTATCGCAAAATGAAATTATAAACAGAAAAATTGTTATAGTTTGCAGAAAGTTGAAGAACCGAAAAAAATGAAATTTTTTTCTCAAAAAAGGGCAAAAAGTGTAACCCAACTTCACATTTTCACTTGCTCGTTCAAATGTCACTATGGGCATTTTGAGTTTCTAGTAATGCCCTTTGGATTGACTAATGCTCCAGCAACTTTCCAATCCTGTATGAATCATATCTTCCAGGGCCATTTGCAAAAGTTTGTATTGGTCTTCTTTGATGATATTCTGATCTACAGCCACACTTGGGAGGAGCACTTGCAGCATATTGAGACAGTTTTACATATCCTCAAGGAGCAGCAATTCTATGCCAATCTCTCCAAATGTGAATTTTTCCTCACAAAGATGTTGTATTTGGGGCATATCATAGGAGTGGATGGAGTGAGGGTACATGAGGAGAAGATTCAAGCTATCAAAGATTGGCCTGAACCTAGGAATGTTACAGAACTCAGAGGGTTTGTGGGCATATGCACCTATTACCAGAAGTTTGTGAAAGGGTTCTCACAACTAGCAGCACCACTTATAGACTTGAAAAAGAAGGGAGCTTTCCAGTGGACACCCACAGCGCAGAGAGCTTTTGATAAGCTCAAAGAGGTAATGAGTAGTTGTCTTGTTCTGGTTTTACATGACTTTTCTCAACCTTTTGTGTTAGAATGTGATGCATCAGGTGAAAGTATTGGGGCAGTCTTGATGCAAGGGGGGCATCCTATAGCCTTTGAGAGCAAAAAGTTACTCCCTCATGAGAGGCTATACCCCATCTATGATAAAGAAATGTTGGCTATCATGCATGCATTAGCCAAATTCTAGAAATATTTGGTGGGGAATAAGTTCAAGGTGAAGATTGATCACAACAGCCTTAGATTCTTTCTTGGACAGAGGCATCTTCAAGAAAGGCAATAGAAGTGGGTGAGAAAAATCCAGGCCTATGACTTTGACATAGAATATGTCAAGGGGAAGAGCAATATGGTAGCTGATGCACTTTCGAGGAGGCCTACAACGCTATCCTTGAGGGGCATGGACACAGATTGGAAGGCTCAACTTTTAGTTGAGTATTCCAAAGATGAATTTGCATGCGGGAAACTTGATGGGGTGGTACCGGATGAAATATTTAGAGTGATGGATGAGGTTATCTATTACAAGGATCGGATCTACTTGGCTAATAATTCTAAGCTCAAGGAGAAGATCTTAGTGGCCTCACATGATTCCCCACTTTCTGAGCATCAAGGTTTCGCAAAAACTTACAGATCTATTAGGGAGAGATTCTCATGGAAGGGTCTCAAGGAGGATGTGCTCCGGCATGTCAAATAATGCACCACTTTCCAATAGAATAAGGGAGAGCACACTTATCCTGTTGGGTTGTTACAGCCACTACCTATTCCAGATGGGAAGTGGGAAAGTATCTCTATGGAATTCATCACCGACTTACCGACAGTGCAGGGTAAGGACTGTATCTATGTTTTTGTTGATAGACTAACAAAGTATTATCATTTATTTTCCATCTATGCACATTTTTCTACTTCACAGGTAGCTGAGCTCTTCTTCAGAGATTTATTTAGATTCCATGGTCTCCCTAGGACCATAGTGAGTGATCGGGACAGCTGCTTCATGGGTGGATTTTGGTAGGAACTTTTCTGATTAGTGGGAACTGATTTGACCCCCAGCACTAGCTATCACCCCCAAACTGATGGGAAGACTGAGATAGTGAACAAGTGTCTAGAAGGCTACTTGAGGAACTATGTGTCCGGGCAGTAGAAAGCTTGGTTGTGGTGGCTCCACTTGGGGGAGTATTGCTACAACACTACTTACCATATCTCTATTGGCATGACACCATTCCGAGACTTGTATGGATATGAGGCACTTTCATTTGCCGATGTTATGTTTGGGGCAAGTAAAGCTCCAAGGGAAAGAGATTGGATCCAAGAGATCCAGGACATACTCAGGGCCCTCAAAGATAACATTGCCACTGCTCAAAACTAGCAGAAGATGTATGCAAACCGTGGTCGGATAGAGAGACAGTTTGAGGTGAGGGATCTTGTTTACCTATGCCTTCAGCCTTACAAAAAATCCACACTCAAGGTAAAGGGAGCTAAAAATATCAAACTGCTATGGCCTAAATCTACCTTAGGCTAAGGAAGGCATAGTCTAGGGTAACATCAAACCACGCTTAACCTGGTAGCTAGCCCTACCAGATCGGGAGAGGGCTCTCTCTTGGTCAATCCCAGAAAAAATAATCAGTGAGGCTTGAGATGACCTGAATAAAGGCTGATTTTAAGCTAGGTATATATGTAAGAGATTTTGATTTGATTTTGAGGGTGTTTGTTGGATCAAAGGGAAAGGCAGATTTTGGGTCTGGGGAATGAGGCCTAGTTTTTGCAGAGATCTGAATGAGGCAAGGTAGGAAATTGTTTTGACACTTCAATTTTGAATGAAATGGATAGCTCAGACTGGTGAGGAGTTGAAGAGGGCAAGAAACTTTCAGGATTCCTCTTCAAATAGTTGAAAACATAGAAAATTAAATAAACCCTAGGTAGAGCACTGCAAATCTAATGAATTCCACCTTTATTCTTGTTTGTTTAACTTAAGAATAAATAAGAGGGAAGATGATACACATAAAGCACCAGTAAACTTACAGTAACAGAGATAAAAACATCATCAAAACAAATAGCCACATGAATCCCAAGGAGTGTTGCAAACCCTGGTCTATTCCTTTGCCAAACTGCAGAGATGAATGTAAAATGATGCTCAAAGCAATCCCAAGTGTCCAACCATGCTAATGACTGAAAAAATAGAAGATATAGACAAACATAACTCATCCCCAGCCTCTAGGGGTCGAGCTCACAATTTTAGGAGCTATTTCAACAAGATATAAACTAAGAACTGGAAAATAGGTAGTGGAACAGCTTGCCTCTATAAGATAGGAAACTGATTCATTCAGTTGCAATTCACCTTTTGATGGATGAATCTACCTCCATGAGTAAAAATTTAACAAAATTACATCAATATCCATAAAATTACATCAAATTACATCATGATTTTAACATTTGGAAGTAATAAAGTCAAAATTTCAAAAACTAGGCGAAAAACAGAGTTACTGAGTCCAAAATGAGCAAAATCCTCCAATGCGACGCGCCAGTTTTCCCTATGCGTCGTGCCAGTTTTGGAGCTGATTTTTAAGGCCTTCCTGGTGTCCAAATTTGCTCCAGGTAGGCTTGTTGTAAATTTCTGCCTGTCTACTTTCCAACACAAGTGGAATTTCTGAATTTGGCTTCCATTTGCCCCTCCAAAAATGAGTTTTCCCAACACTGCTTCCTGTGTGTGCAAAAAGGGGCAGAAAGGTCATTTTTAGGGTGTTTTTGACCCTTCTGGAAGCCCAAAACCTGTCAAAATCTCTTGGACATAGGTAGGAATGCATAAATTTTCATGAAAAATCCAAAAATATAAATTTTTACCCTAGAGGAGCCCCCCACTAAAAGCGCGCGCCAAGTGGCGCGACGCGTAGAGCTGAAAAATCTGTGTTTAGGCCAAAAAAAACAAAATTTGCAAAATGTGTCCCAAATTTCTTGAAATTTGGGCTGAGTGTCCTCCATCATGCACTATGCTGGGCCAAGGAAGCCTCGGCCAAAATATGAAGTCTATCTTGCCTTTTCTGACGCTTTAATGCCCTCTTCAACTTAGCCTTCAGGATCTTGATTCGTGCCTTGCAAACATGATTTCTTGCCCAATAATGATTCGCCATGTGCCTCAACATGTTCTTTTCCTTATTGGCTTTCTCCAACAGCTTTTCCAAATGAATATTTACCCTCTCAAGCCAATTTTTGCGATCAGCCTCAATCTCTTGCTCAATAGATGTCATCTCGGTTTGGCTCCTTTCGACAGCTTGCCAGTTCTCACGTATATTTTGCAAATCCATGATAGTTTGTTGATCTTCTAGTTGTTTGTTTCTCTGCTCAAGGTATTTGATTATCCATTGGTCTCTTTGCAACTTGATGAACAAAGTGTTTATTTCCGCCTTCTTCTCCTGAACAATCTCTCTCAACTTCGAGCTTGGTGAGCCCAAATCATCATCAATGAGTATGAAATCTATATCCTGGCCTCCTGAAGGCCCCTCATCATGTATGGGCCTCTTACCCTTGTCCTGTACCTGTGATGCTGATGAAGGAATCGAGACCCCTTCCACCCTGGGTGGAGATAATACTCTCCTGGCTACTGCAAATAACCCTCTAGTGCCCCTCTGATAGGTGACAAACATCGGCACACTAGCGGTCTGTGTCTCATGACCTTCATGTTGATATGAAGGTTCACCTGCCTCATGAAAAACCTCCAAAGGTACCTGAGGAGCTGTGAAAAAAATCATTAGAAATGAAATCCTCCCATGAAATATCCTGCAAGCCGAGCTGATGCATAACCACAATTTTGATGAGTGCAAAGTGATAGATACTACTATACTGCTGCTCAGGAGTTTTCCTTTGCACGAGAGTGGTCATCTTCTCAATATTCCAGCACATGAAATAAGGGAGGTTCATCATCCTCACCCTGGTAAAATGCATCAGCAACCTGATATGATAGGCATAGAGACGTGAAAACCAACCCTCACAACTGAAATATTTGATAATAAGTTTCATCAAAGGAGCATATGAATCTTTTAGGAACCGGAAGGGAAAAACTCTGCTAAGTTGTCTCACAAAACTAGGCTTGATATATGGCCCCTATCAACCTGCTGCCTTTTGTTCCATTGCTCTCCAACATTTGGAATTACGGTTGCTTGAGAGATATTTTCAGGTGTTAAAGTGAATGTCACACCTGCAAGAGTGACTTGGCCATTATGTAAATGCAACACAAACAATCGGGCCAGCTCTTGATGGTGGTGGACCCTAGAAACCATTTCACAAAATTGATAACAAGATTGTTGTTGAAAACATGAAATAGCAAGAGGACAGGCCTACAACTCAGCCAATGAAGTGGGCTCCTCCCTCACATGTCTGCCACTCTTGTGAGGCCTCCTAGGTGCATGCAATTCAGTTGTGGAGTCACTGTCTCGGTCATAAGAGGTATCTGTCTCCATGATTTCCAAAGTTCATATTGTCTTGGATGAATATGAGGAGTTTGGTGTCTTTGGTTTTGTTTCCAAATATGTGATAATAAGTGAGGGACTATGGAGGGAGAGGATAGGGGAGATGATGGGATGTTGCCAATTGAAATCTATCAATTGAAGAGTTTAGGGGCAGTCACTAGGTTTTGTGATAGCATTGGGGTTTGGGAAATTTATAATTGGGATGTGGGATAATGGGAATGGGATAGGAAATGAGTGATTTAGGGATATAAGGGAATAGGGAAATGGGCTGATGTAACAAGATTAACAGTGATGAGGGAATACAAGGTGGGGAAATGGAAGTGATAGGCACAAAACCAATTTCTAAACGCTAAGGAAACTATTCTTGAACAAGCAAATAGGGTTTGAATTTCTTGCATTTAAATCCTCATAAACAACACAAGACCATGTTCATTGGCAGTGGAGGGGTTACTTGACTTACTTGGACCGAAAGGGACCGAGTAGATTTGAAATTTTGAGAGGAATGGCAATGAAATTGCTTTGTGGCCCTACACATCGCGCAACAAACCCAATGTGTCACGTACCTCCAATGCGCTACACAGGAGAAATTTCAACACAGTGGGGACCGACCCAATGTGTCGCGCCCGCCCAATAAGTCGCGACACCCAGCCAATGCGTCGCGTAGCTGAACTTGCACAATTTCGCCGTCAAATTGTTTCCTTTGCTCCTCGCGATTTCTCCTTAGCTCACTCTGTCCTCTTGGCATACAAATGAGCTTTTGAAAGATGAAAATGTTTTATATGCCAAGGATTTTAATTCTCCATTTCAAAAAAAACCCACTTTGCAATGTTTCAAATTTTGACACTTTTTAAAAACTCTGTTTTGCTTCATTTTGGCTTTTTGACTGAATGATATACTTTTTGTTTGTCTTGCAGGGAATGGATGACTGGATCTTGAAAAAGGAGACCAGGGTTGCCAGTGATAATATTATTACAACTGAGAAAAGCTTAAAATTACATTTATACATAAAGATGAAATACTCTATTTTTCTTCAAAACAGAGTTTTGAAGAAAAATACATCATTAAGCATATGATGATGATATTTTAGCACTGAAACCTTATTTCAAACTCCTCATGTGCCTGCTGACCATTATTGGGCATTCTGAAGACCTTATTAATGAAACCCTAGACCTAATGACACTAAAACGTTAAAAATGACTCTTTGCAAACTATTAGACCAAAAGTGACTACCAATGATTTTAATGAACAGAAATAGGCTAGTAGGTAAAGGACATGAGGGACTTGAGCAACAAGCCACTACCGTCATATGATCCATGCTCCTAATGGAATGCATCTGACTAAGTGAGAAACCTAATATGCAATGCAACAAGAGAAATTTTATCACT
Organism: Pinus albicaulis; assembly: GCA_034641835.2. NCBI lineage: Eukaryota > Viridiplantae > Streptophyta > Pinopsida > Pinales > Pinaceae > Pinus > Pinus albicaulis. The sequence continues at coordinate 128,135,376 of CM076569.1, read as the reverse complement.
AACGGAGGGATGAAGATACCGACACTAACACCAACCACGTTTCTATGGGCCATACAAGGTGAACAGGTGTGTCGGTAAGGTAGCTTATGAGCTGGAGCTTCCTAAGGGAAGCAAGATCCACAATATATTCCATGTATCTTGCCTCAAGAAGGCCATTGGGAGGAATGTAGTTTCCAACTTGGAACTTCCTCCTATTGATGATGAGGGTCATTTGATCTTGTAGCCAGAAGCAATCTTAGACACAAGGGAGAGGAAGTTGAGAAAAAAATTCATCAAAGAATATTTGATTCAATGGAGGAATCTACCAGATGAGGATGCCACTTGGGAGGGGGAGAATATCTTACAGCATACTTCTTTACTGTTGCTTGTGGGCAAGCAACTTTTGAGCGGGGAGGACTGTAATGTTCCCAATTAGCCATAGCTACTTGGAACATTATAATTACTCCATTTTCGAAATAAGAGGTAAGAAACACAATAAAATTTATCCCAGTGTGAAAATGGATTGAGGTAGGAGGATAAAATAAAGCCTCTTGAGTGTGAAGAGGAGAAAAATGAAGGAGCTAGCTATAGTTGACCAAGTCAACCAGCGTTGTCACAAGAGAGGGAAAGCCACTAGGGCAGCGTAGTTTTGAAGGAGGAAACTTCTCAAGGAAGCTACATCACCAATGTGTGGGGCTCGGGATGGAGAAGCTCACTTAAGATAAAAAGGAAGGGATAGCAGCAAGGGAGGGGATTCATTCATACTTCTTGTTTCAGTCTTATGACTGATTGCAAGCTTCAGTTGTTTAGCCGGAGTTGTAGCACTGTTTAGTGCAAGAGTTCTCATGCGGGAATTCTAGTTCCATTATTGTTGCAGTTGATTGGGAGATCCAAGGGGGAGGTCTTGAGTTCCATTCTCATCAAATATCTTGAGGAAGCCATCCTCTAACCTTAACATCACAGTCACTCCCAGTGAGTGCGTTATTTCTGCAGTAGCTACAGTAGCTGGGGTTGTATCTACCCATTTGAGCATATTTCGGGAGAGGAGGAGGTGATTTCGACTCCAAGAGTTCTATTGTGGGAGGTCTTGAGCCTATTCTTGTATTGTGTATTCTTCTTTGATCATATCAGATATTTCTCAATACATAGGTGTTGGGTACAGCGTTATTTTCTGCAGTGTTGTATCTTGTGTTGCTATTTTTCCGGAAACCCTTGCCGAAAAGTTCCAATGTGTTTGTAAAAGAGGTCAATCCTCTCATTTCTGATCTTATAATGAATGAAAGATCTAGATATATGTTATTCCATCTATTTTTTTAGTTTACATAATAATAATAAGCGACATATTCCATTCCATATTTAAGCGACATACAACATATTTTAGATGTTCCAAGCCCTGGACTGCGTTATTCTTGCTCTGGTTTCCTTATACAGCGTCCTCACTGGAGATATTGCTGAAATTCTTGAAAAGGAATATTACAGGTAAGATAAGGGTAGGTTGATAATTGGCTATGTGTTTGTCCAATTTTTCCTAGATGAATGTGAAGTAATTGGTAGATTGTATAAGTTTGTGGTGATGAAAAATACATTGTATTGTTTCATGATTCCTTGGTTGCACACAAGACTCTTACCATCTGGGCTACCAGGTTTTTCTTACCACTTAGGTGTGTCTGTTCTATATATGTTTTAAAACATTGCATATTTGGGGAGACTTTTGGCGGTCCCAACCCGCCAGTAGCCCCAAATTTTTATTCACATGACATATATATAACCACAACTATTTACAACAAACCAATTTTCATTAAACCGTAACACCCGGTGGCTATTAACATCAACCTTATCACATGCTCAGTCAACATGACATATGTCGACAGTTCGGAAGTGCAGTTGGACTCAACGGTTAGCCTAACCGCAGGGTTCAGGGAGTCGGCATGTCGCCACCCCCACCCCTAACCATAAAATTCAATACAATGGTTAGTCGAATGTTGGAGTTTAAAGCGCACCATCAATTTTCAGAGATTGTTGCCATTTTAATTGCAGTTAACTGCAGTCCTCCAAATTTAGTGGAGGTTTTGTAGGGGACATTGGGAAAAAGCCTAGCCAGGTCAATTTTCGACCATTTGGGGTGAAACAAGAGTCTACCTAGACTAATTTTAGCATTATGGAGCCATTGGTGCAGAGAAAACATCCATTGGAGGCTTTTAAACACATGTATTTGCAAAATTTTGAGCATAATGAAAGATGGACATGCCATTGGGAGTTGGACCAGCAGATGTAGCCCAATAGGGGTGAACTTCTTCATCATTCTTGCTATGTAAATATTATGTGTGGTTTTATTTCTCTATTATACAATGTTGTTCAGTGTTATTTAGTCTTATTTTCATTCTTAAAATTCACAATTTCATCTATGTTTCATGGTTAAATTCCTCAATCCTGAAGCAAACCAATGGAGACAAATATGTACATGTTTTATAACTGAAAGGACACTTAGCACAACAAACTAATAAAGTCCTTTCAGATCACTAGTCGATCTAAAATCTTAGCGATGGCAGTGATATTTTCCCCTTTGGTCTTACAGGCCCCTTTACATCCCATGCCACAAGATTGCCAGAGTAAAAAATTTCAGTTCAATGTTACTGGTCAGTTTACTGCTCAACAACATGTAGATACAATGATAGATTATTTCGATTTACATGGAGTTGATGAGGAATATGTAAAAATGAGATTATTTTCACAAACACTAGCAGGAGATGTTAAAAAATGGTTTAAATATTTCCTTGTTGGCCATATCGTTGATTTAAATGCTTTCCACCAATTGTTTATAAGTAGATGGGAAAGAAAGAAAAACACTCTCCAAATATTATCTAAATATGAGAACATTAGAAGAGCTCCTAATGAATATGTTCAGGATTACTGTATTAGGTTTAACAACATTTACAATGCAATTCCATTGAATATCAAACCTCCACTAAGTTGGCCCTAATTAAATTTCCAGCTGGGTTTGACACTGACATGTCCTATCAGTTAAGAGAAATAAAACCTACAACTTTAAAACAGATGCAGAGTAATGTAGTTAGTGTAGAAGCTAACTTACTAGATAAAAGAGCTAAGATGAGGGATGAGAGGAGAGTGTCCATTAAGGAATAACCTTCCACTACATATGTTAAGATAGATAGTTTAGCTAAAAATGTATAAATACTAATCGATAGACTAGAGAACATGGAAAGAAAACCTCAGTGGGAAAATCAACAAGATCCCCAAATTAGAAACCCCAACTTTAGCAAAAATACTAATATTGGTAAATCGAGAGAAGTTGTACCCGATTAATAGATTAGACCACCTTTCCAAGAAAATTATGCTGAAGGTTCACAACAACATGAAGAAGACCAAGACACCCAGATAAACTTTATGGGAGTAAACAATGAAGATGTCATTTTTATTACCCAAAAAGAACAAGAGTTGTACATGTTACTATTGGGGTTCCCATGTTTTGGCCAGATTGGCAAGACCAAAAGATGAGACAACATCAAACCACTTTCAGACCTCGGGATCTAGCCCTCCTGGGTCCAGAGAGGGATCTCTCTATGATTGTCAAAGGTATATGTCTTTGAAGGTCAATGGTTTAAGATATTAGGCTAGTTATAAGGCTCGGAGTTTGTTTGTTTGATTGTTTGTTTGGTTGCTAGTTATCAGGAAAGAAGGGTTCAATATAAGACGAGGATGAGCAAAGAGGATTTTAGGCAGAGGTGAGATATTCCAGGGAACATTCAAGACCATTGGGAAATGGAGTCAGGAAAGGGTTTACTTGCTATTCAATGTGTCGGCTTTCAGTTGGGCTAGTCATCTAAAGCATTGGATCTTAAAGATGATAGTGTGGCATGAAACGGTAAGAGAGGAGGAAACAATAAAGATTTAGAACACAAAGTTAAAGACCTGAGATCAGAGAGAGACTTTGAACTCTCAATGCTTCGGCCTCCAGCTTGATGGATCTTAGAAAGTTTCAATTAATTGAAAAGGATCCTAGTGAGATAGAGACAGAGTTCTAGACTTCCCAGTCTTCCCAATTCATTCAATTAACTCCTGACAAGAACATCTAAGAACATATTCATTTAATTCATACATCAGCTAGCAGGCAATAACATCCACTACACTAGTTAAATTAACTGAAATCAACCCTTAGATAACACATTAGTAGAAAACATCGAAGGCAAGGAGAGCAGAAACATAGGGTACCTAATAAGGGTAAATCCTATGCCAGATTTCTGATGCGAGCCAGTAGAAATGAAATGAAATGAAATGCAAGTTACAAACAAATACAGAGATAGAAAAACATCACCGCTGCTTTAGATCAAGATCCAAAGAAATGTGCTTGTCATATTAAAAAGCAACACCCGTCAAGTACAACATTGCCAATAGCTAGATACTCAGTCTGAAAACATCTTCCTCAGCCTATCTTACAACTTTACACAGAGACTATGTCTCAAAAGAAATAGCTTGTAATTCTCTGATAACTGATCAACAACCTTTACAATGAGTTCCTTCTTGAATTTTATAGCTGAAGAGAGCAGAGGAGGTAGGTGAAAAACTAAATGAAGCATTAAACCTTAGAAAAGAAAGAGGGTCGAAGCCCATTCTGTTGAAACTCTATGCATTTTTCTATGGCACTCTTTGGGTGAAAGAGCGATCTACTTCAAGCTTTCATTTACTCTGGTATGACTTTGATGCACTCTGGTTGCAGTACTCTGAAGTACTTTTGGTGAATAAGAGAAAAGGTAAATAAATGACAGTGAAGTCCGCCATACTGCATAACAAATGCTCCGAAAGCATCAGGATTGTTTTCAGGGCAGAAAACCTCTCTGGGACACGGTATAGAATGGAGATAATATGGGCACTTCGTCCTTTAGGGAAAGAATGATCTGTTGATGTGAAACCCTGATAGTATTTTTTTCTGTGCGCTGGGCCTTCTATGTGATCCATGATGTCTTTGATCTGGTACTCTGCCTTCAAATCATAGGATTAAGGCTCAAAATATTCAATGACAGGCCTTAAAGACTCTGTTTTCCCACTGATACTCTTTGCAGCTACCACGTTTTCCTCTCACTGCGAAATATTTGCTTTAATGGCTCTGGGGAAGATTTTATAGAGTTTAAACTCTGTTCCTTTAATGTGAGCCCTGTCATAACATCCTCTCAAACCTTTCTTCATGATTTTGGCTCTTGAAAATGGTCCTTTCCTGTTTCTCTGTAACTGTACAGAGACTGTGAAACATGGTGGTTTTTCGCCACTCGTACCCTGCAAAAAACACGCAACTCTGTTATGAAAACCGTTCATAGGGAAGGATGGCGATGGAAGGTGGGGAGAATGATAGCGCAGCAGTGGTAAAACGGTGGTTTTAGATGAAACAATGGTGAACAATGCAGTAATATGGTGTAAAATGTGACTAATAGGTTTTTGGTGGAGAAATGCGCGTGGGCCGTTCGATCATGGTCCGATGGCGAAGATCGACGGTGGAGATTTAAACGGTGGGATGGCTTCTGAAAGTTGGGTGGAATGCATATACTTCGAATGTAAAACATTAAACTTTAATGAATATCATGAGAGTTTGGACATAGGCGGAAATGCAAAGCAATTAATGAACATGTCATGAAAAATGATCGTGTATGGTGGGACCCGGCATGGGCGGAGGGCGATTCATTTAGGACCGTCGGATCTTAGGAGGAGATCGACGGCCACGATCCAATCAGAGGGGAGAAATGGTAGGGTCAACAGTCCAATGGACGATGGTGCGATTAGATCATCACCGTTGGAACTTGGACTAACGGACGGTCGAGATTGGATCGGGGAAATCGCAATCGCAAAAGGCGGAAGGTGGCAGCGGTTGGAAAATGCAATTGCTATTGGAGCGGGAGAGCGAGGGTCGTCGGATCAACAGGGGAATCAATGGTGGAGATGCAATCAGGAGGTGCAGTGGAGGTGATGTGATGCGACTGGCGCGATGCAATGGAGAGCCAACCGTCTGATCTAGATGACATATTTACGGCGGAGATTGCATCAGCAGGGGAAGAGAATGGAGCGACGGGAGGGGAGCGGGATAAATCTAAACCGTTGGATCTAGAGGGATGGACGGCTCATATTGGATCGGGGTATCGCAATCAGAAGGAAATGGAGGAGTGGCACAGTGAAAGTTGCGATTGCGATCGGAGCGGGAGTGCGATTAGTATCGGGTCGTCTGATCAAAACGATAGATCAACGGTGGAGATCGCGGCGGAGGCCTTATATACCAAAACTCAATCGCATCGGAGTTTTTCGTTTAAAAAAGGAATGCGCTTCACTCGACGGTGCGATTGCGATTAGCACCCAGACCATTAGCGCTTGGTTCTGGGCGAGGATCACGTGGGGAAGTGGTTTAAAGGGCTGGCGGAAAAGGGGCTAGGCCATGATATAAGTTAAAAAGTGGGTTTTGGCCCATTTTTGGTGCATTTCAAGGCCAATGAAGGGTAACGATAAGGGAAGAAAGGGGAAATTAAACCAAACCAGGGGTGTGTGTGTGGTTTAAAGGGAATTTTGGGATAGTTTAGGAGGACTAAGGGAGGAATTTTTGGGGTGGAAAGGGGGCTTTGAAAAGGGGGAAAAAGGGGTGAAATGGAGAATTCTGCAGAGGTACAAGGGGAAAATAAAGGCCTTTTGGAGCACAATTTTTCATCATCAATGAGGCTTATTTACTCAATAAAATCAGAGGGAAACAATCAAAGGGCAGGGAACATGAAGAGGCTTCAAGGATGATTTGTTTTTAAGAGAAATGCATTCCTTGAAGGCTCATAAAACAAATTAGCCCCTTGCTTGCTTGTCAAGGAATTTATAGGGGGCTAACAGTGGCTCCACATGGGGATAGCTTCTTCTTGAAGGAGTCAAGAATTCAGAAAATGATCTTTGGTGTAGGCCAGATGCCTACTGCTTGAGCCACCTTTCTTCTTTGGTTTTCAGCTGCCACAATTTTGAAGACATCAATTAGCAAGAACATTCTCAAACAATCTACCTACCCAGACTACAATCCTAGCATTTTTTCTCTTAGGGTGCATTTGGACTAGCAGACCCTTTACATCATTTATTTTATAAACAGAAAATAAACCTATTATAAAGCTACTCTTATCACTCCATGAGACCAGATTAGATTGTTGGTCTCATATGTTTCTCTACCTAATCTAATATCTGTTGGGATTAGACTTTCCAGTAGATTTCTTCTCTACCTTCTACAACAGAAATTTAAAAACAGTCAAACTAGGATTAGACAGTCTAGTTTGTTGTGGATCCAAGGCATAAAGACAAGCTGCACATGGACAGAAACTTGTAAAAAACTAAAAACAAAACTTTGAAGGCTTGAAATCTGAAGTTTGAAGCATCCTTCTTTCTTTTGTGACTCAAGTTTTGAGCTTGTTAGAGTCACTTTCTTGTCTTCATTTCAGCTCTGTTTTTGGGCATGTTAGAGCTTATTCTTCTTTCTTCTTTGTTGGTCCAGGTTTTGGGCATGTTTTAACCAGCTATCTTTACTTCCCTTGGCTCAAGTTTTGATCATATTAGAGCCAATATTTTTGCACTTCAGAGGTTCATGTTTTGAGCATGTATGAACCTTTCTTTCTCTCTGTTTTTTCTTTTTTTAACATTTTTTCTTTTTTTATTTTTTTCTTTTTTTCTTTTTTGAAAACAAAACACTGCCATGGTAATTACAATGGAAATGGAAACTAGAAACTAGAAATCAGCAGAAGTAGTGTTTGAGCATCCTACCATTGACATGACCCCCAAACAGCTTTGTACCATCTAACTCTTGTAGAAAAAAGGCATTTGGACCCACAGTGGCCTAGATGATGTAGGGACCTTGCCACAAACTGTCAAAATTGCCTTGCTTTCCTTTGTCCTCCCTCCTTGAGTCCCACTTCAGAACTTTATCTCTAATTTTGAAGTCAGCAGTTTTGGTTCTTTTGTCAAACAACTTCTTTATATTTTCCTGAACCTTCATAGCTCTGTTATAGACCTCTTCCCTTGTTTGCTGGAGATGGATTGTTTGGTTTATTCTCCTTACCATGCTGTCTTCTTCTGTCTGGACTTCTTGGACAATTTTGATCACTGGTATTCCAAGGCTGGTAGGGAAAACTGCTTATGTTCCATATATAAGCTGATATGGTGACATGCCAATGGATTTCTTTGATGTAAGCCTGTCAGCCCATGGGGCATGAACTAACTTGTTATGCCATGAATTTTTGTTCTCTTCCAGCAGCTTTTTGATGATGGTCACCAGGCTCTTTTTTGATGATTCAGCTAAGCCATTACCTTGTGGGTACTAGGCGGTTGAATGACCGAGTGCTATTTGATACCTGTGACAAAAATCAACCATTTTCTTGGATCCAAAAGCAGCAGCATTATCAGTGATTATTTTCCTTGGGCAGCCAAATCGAGAGAGGATATGACCTTCTAGGAACCTAATGATGACTGAATTTGTGGCATTCCTAGTAAGTATGGCCTCTATCCACTTATTGATGTAGTCTGTGGCTGTTAAGATCCAATTGTGTTGTGCAGAAGAAGCAGGGTGAATTTCTCCTATGAAATCTAGGCCCCATTGCATAAAGGGACCTTCAACAATGATGGGTTGTAGTGGTAAGGGGAGGAGCTTTCTTTTGCCTTCAAAAATCTGGCATTTGTGGCAGGCAATTATCATCTTATGGATATCATTGAAGAGTGTAGGCCAATAGTAGCCAGCTCTGAGTATTTGGTTTGCAGTGGCCTTCCAGTTTAGGTGGCCTCCACACTCTCTTGCATGGAATTCTTGTTTAATCCTTTCTACTTCAAACTCAGGAAAACATTTAAGAAATAGGAAATTTTCATTTTTCCAGTATAATCCTTCATTCATTATGTAATAGCTTATGGCTTTTAGCTTTAAGAATCTGGCCTTGGTCTTTGATATTTCAGGAGGGGCATTGAGGTGTGTAAGCACATATAGAATGTCATAATACCAAGGAGATCTCTGAAACTTCTCTTCAACAGTGGGATTGGGCAATCCTTGCTTCTCATCCAAGGCATCTACCATGTTAATGTCAAGGGCTTGTAGATTTGATTCAGTCATTAGTTGAGCTAAGCCCTGACCTTTAATCAGTTTTGTGGGTTTAATCTCAAGGTCGTATTCTAAGATCACAGCAATCCATTTGCCCCTCTTCTCATCTAGGTCTTGGGACAAGATGTCTTTAACCACTATGTTGGGTACATAGGCTATGTTGTGGGAATGTAGTATGTACACCCTAAAGTCTTTCAAGGCCTTAACAAAATCATAGGCCTGTTTTTCCATTATGTTGTATTTCAAGGGTGCATCTCTGAGTGCTTTGCTGAAGAAAGAAATGGGTTGTTCCATTCCCTCTAGATTTTTCTGAAGCAGAACTGCAGCTACTGTATGCTCAGAGGCAAAAGAAAAGATAAGAAAATCCTTTGAGAAATCAGGGCTGATTAGGACAGGAGCCCGAGAGAGTGCAAATTTAACTAATTCAAAAGATTTCTTAGCTTCAACAGTCCATTTAACTCCTACACCTTTCCTCAACATGTTAGTCATATTCCAAAGGTGTTCAGCTAAGTTGGGAATAAACCTCCTAAGGAAGTTAATTTTCCCAATGAAGGACTATAACTATTTGATATTCCTCGGGTGTGTGATTTGTAGTATTCCCTCAACTTTTTGTGGGTCTATCCTAATCCCCTTCTCAGATATGATGTGGCCAAGAATTTTTCCTTCTTGTAGCCCAAATACAGTCTTTTTAGGATTCAATGACAGACCGAACCTTCTACATTTTTCAAATATTTTTCTCAGGTGTTCTAGGTGTTCTTCCTCAGTCTTGGAATAGACTGTTATGTCATCCAGATAGATGACAATGAAGTGTCCTATTTCATCTGAAAAAGCTATGTCCATCGCTCTTTGGAAGGTTGCACTAGCATTCATCAGTCCAAAGGACATATTTACATACATAAAAGTGCCCCATGGAGTGGTAAAGGTTGTCTTGAGTTGGTCTTCTGGGAGTACTAAAACTTGGTTGTAACCTGAAAACCCATCTAGCAAGGAGATCCTTTTTTAGCCTACTACCCTGTGAAGCATGTGTTCCATTTTTGGTAAAGGGTAATTTTCTTTGAGTGAGGCTCTATTAAGATTCCTGAAATCAATACATAGCCTGATCTCCCCTATTTTCTTTCTCACAGCCACTAGGTTTGATACCCAATTAGAGAACCTCACAGGCACAATTATGCATGCCTCATACATCTTCTTAATCTCTTTTTCCACTGCAGGCAATTGTTTTGGGTTTATTCTGCAAAGTTTTTGTCTGAAGGGTTTCTGGTTCTCTTTCAAAGGTATTTTATGTTGTATGATGTTTGTGTCATAGGCCCTTAAGTCCTCATATCTCCAAGCGAACACATCAATGAATTCCTTGAATAGGTCGATGTATTTCTTTTTCATGTTTGCAGGCAGGGACTTAGCCAATTTGATCATCTTGGGTTTATTTTCAGTGCCTATGTTTCATTCCTCGACATCAGCGTCTGCATTTTCTATAGTGGGCTTTTTTGCTACATCAACAAAGTCAAAAAGCTCCTCTAAAGGTGCCAAACCTCAAGGTATGTTCTTATCTTTGGTTTGCAGCACCTCTACTTCTTCACTATCTGCGTTTTTTAATTTTTCATTTGGATTTCCAATCTGTTCATTCAAGGTGTTTATTTCTATGTTACAGGGTGGTTCTTCATCATCTGAGGACTCTTCACGTAGGCAGCTAATGTCAGACTTAGCATCTGAATCAGAAAATTCAAACTCATCTCTGCCCACCAGGAAATCTTCAATCTGTTTATCACCCTCAAAGACCTGCGAATATTTTTCATTGTCCGGCACTGCAGGTCTGAATTTGGTATGAATGATGATCTATTGGTCACTCGGAGGCTTATGATACGAACTAGCCATGCATGCTAGTCCATTTTCAATTTCGTTCTAACCTCTAGGGACAAACACCAGATCGTATTCCACAAACTTTTTAAATAGATCCAGAGTGTCATTCCTGTATGCCCTCAGCCTAGGATGTTTCGCTGTGTATTCACCATTCACCTGTTTAATGATCAGCTCAGATTCTCCCTGCACAGTTATCCTACAGGCTCCTAATTTTATCAACAGGTTTAAGCCTAGGATCAGAGCCTCATACTCTGCAATATTTTTTGTACATTTGAAGTGCAGGTTACATGCATGGCTCTCTGCGTAGTCACTCTCTGTTTTATGCACCCACACTCCTGCTCCTGCAGTTATCTTGGTGCATGACCCATCGAAATTCATTTCCCATAAGGCTTGGTCCTCGGGTTTACCATTTTTTTGCTCTTGATGTGGTGTATGAGCTTGCAGATAGTGACTAATCAATTGACTGCATTCTATTTATGGTTTACTCTGAGTTTTTGTTTCAATGCACTGTTCAAATTTTTCTACGTCTTTCTCCTCCGATTCTAGAGTAGCCATTATGTTAAAGTCCATGGGCTCTGTTTCAACGTGTGTATCTCTATTTTTTAATCCTGACTCCTCCAAAGATTAATCATTGCAAAGGATGAAGGAGTCAAGATCCATGTGCATAGAGTATAAAGGTGAATTTTCAGGCTTTTCGGGGCTACTGACCAGGAATTTCATCTGTGTCTCTCTATAAAGTCTTCTAAGTTGGCTAAAGACTGGGATTGTGGCATAGGCCCTATTGTCAATCCTAGAGACAGCCTTGAGTTGTGAAAGACCAGTGCCTAGGACATCTTATATAGCAAGGAGCAAAATGATATGACAGGGGTAATTAGTAAGGCAAATCTCTCATGATGTTTCTTGTAACAGGAAAATTATCTTGAACGGGACCAAAACTTTCAGAAGCTTGATACAGAGAAAGAAATACTGCAGAGGCAAGATGTGAAACTCTAACACGAATGGTATCAGACAATTCAAATGCAGCTCACTACAAAGAGGGCTGGATTCTAAATACTTCACAGAGATGAATGATCATAAAGTGTCTACTGTATACGTAGAATAAAGAGGATACTAACTGTTGTTGAGACAATATCCAGAAATATATACCAGCATGTAGTGGGCTTATGCAATTAAGAATCCACACGTGATAACAGCATTTGTAAATAACATCTCATAGTAGCTAATATAGCAGAAATACGGGTGAATTGAAAACGAGACAGCATATCACACCTGAGCCATATTTAAAGTGTCGAAAAGCTTATGAAATAAGTATCAACAAGGATAAATTTATATCAGAACCAGTGGGCTACTCGCATTCCAGAATGTGATACAAGATAAATGGATATAAATGAAATGAACGGCTAAGCTACAACACATAGGAGAGAATTACACACTGTAAAGCACCAAGACCATAATCCTCATTAAAGATAAAACTCCGTCTCATTGAAACCCAATGGGCTCTTCACATTTGTATTAAAGCTTTCACAAAAATGCATACAAGAAATTCTTCTACAGTCGATTCTTCAAAAAATTTGGAACCTGTTTTTCTCTTCCGATTTTGCTTATATAGACACATCCATACATGAGCAAGAAGATATTTTCTAAAAAATATCTTCTTCGCATGCCAAAAATTTGTTAAAGGTCTTTATCAAAATGATAAAAACTTATAATGAGGAATGCAGACCTCTCATCATTTGTGGTTAGGCACTAGGCCGTTTTGAAACAAAATTTTAAACAAATGTCTGGGCGGAAAGTAAAAGACTGAGGTGAAATATAAATTCCACCCGAAACTTAAAAATAACTAACTAAAGTAAAAGTAAAAAGGCCGCTTAGGCCGAATCATGAATTAACAGTGTTTCATGGACGAGAAGGGGTCGAGGCTATTGCTGACACAAGTGGTGGAACATTTGTGGACGAGCTGGTGATCTGGCTGGCGAACAGAGTGCATCTTTTATGGCTGTCCACTGATGGTTCCGGCATCACTGCGAATCCTTCCACCTTGATATAGGCCTCTGTGAGGACGTTGAAACTTGCCTCGGTGGGGAGCTTGTGCTTTATAAGATGAAGAAGGACGAACTCTCAGCGGAGGGATGAAACAATCGTCTCATCCTTTAACCGAGCGGTTTTATTCGACAGGATGTCCGTTCAGTCTCTTTCTTTCTGGAGGCATGTCTTATATTCTGTTAACGATCGTTTTATGGAAGGAGTGGTTGGGTCCCAGCAAGATGGAATTCCAGTTGTTGTAATCTCATCCCACACTGCATCGAACCGATCCACGCTTGCTACCACCTGTTGCAGGACTCTCGAAGCTATAACTCGAGCCGCCTCTTTGTCGATGATTTTCTGACATTCAAAGGCCTCCATGAACCAACTTGGTATGCCATGCTTTTCCACCTTATCAGACTCCAACTCTTTCAAGAAAGAGATGTAGCTTCTGGCGTGCTAGGTTCTTCTCGACAAGTTGAGGTCTGCCTCCTGCAATTTCCTGTCGAGATAGAGTACCGAAGATTTGGTTTCCCCCATCATTTTTAGGAAACCCCACTGTTCTGTCACCGCCGAGATTACTTCTGACCAGATTATACTTCTCACCTCACTGAGGGTGATATTTCCCTTCAGGCGGATGTTGAGGTCAGTGATAGTTTTCTGCTGGTCGGCTCCTGTCTTCTTTTCCTACTCGATCTCTTTCTGCAGTGTCTCTATTTTCTTGGTATTCTCAGCCAGGGAGTTTTCCAAATCAGTGATCCTTTGCCTCGCGGTGGATGCCTGCTTTTCTAATATATCATTTTCAGCTTTCGTTGCGTTCAGCTGCTCTGACAGCGAACTTGTCTCTGGTGGGGTTGTAGCAGGGAAATCTACTCGGGAAAACGACGCGGGGGTGTTGATAGTGACTGGGTAGACTTTGGCACTGGCTCCCACTCAGTTTATATTGTAGCTGGAAAACCTGCGAATTTTACTGCAGTAAAATACGGGAATACTGTTATCTATGACTGAGCGTTCTGAGGTGAAAAGAGGATAAGTGGAATAAACGGGGGGAAGTGTCGTAAGGACACTGACAGTGGAGCACGTGGCGCATAGGGATTGGGGTGTCAGCTGGAAGCAGGAGAACACCGCGTGCCGGGTTTAATACTGGTACGGGCCTCGGTACCAGTTAGCCTAGAAACTTACCTTACCTCTCTTTCTGCATAAACCATACAATCCTTGAAACACATTGTTCGCAAAACAGGGTTAAATACACAGCATGCCAATCTCTAGAGCCTGCTTCCCATTTTGCCACGTCACTGTAATTCCACGCTTTGCTCTGCCACGTCACTCTTCATCTCGGGCCCACCCCGCGGCACATCACTACAATTCTGCGGGGGTATGGGTCTCTTCTCTCTTGTCCTTCTTGACCCCCGCTGAAATCCCACATGAAGGATTTCCTCGCGTACATCTTATGGACGTGGCCAGTTTTTTTTAATAATTTTTGTTGTTGCGTCTTTTGCACCATGTCTTTTCCCTTTTCGCACTACGTTTACTCTTTTGCTTTCTATTTTGACCCTTTGCATACACATGTTTCCTTTTAAGTGCGATACTAGCCTCATCATCCTTTCCCTTTAATCGGTCCTTTGAATGCTTCCTCCATCAGCCAATCATTCAATACATGTCTATCCAAAGGTTAATTTGGAAGAATGACTAATGTTAATTTATGATCAAAATTGGCTCCACCTGGGGACGGCACATTCGTCCTTGAGCATGTTGAGAACTTCGCAGACCACCTGTTTATCTTATGTGAACACCATTTCTCTTCATGATTCATCAAGAAGCGCACATTATTTAAGCAAAGATGAAAACAGACACTAATATACAATATGATACATCAGGTTGTCTCGGCCAGACTCAAAACTGGAAATAAGGCTTGAGAAATTGGCCATTTAGAGGGGTGTCAAGCAGATCTCCCTGTAAATTCTCCAACTTGAAAGTATTGTTGCCACCTTGTTCTACAATTTTAAAGCGGCCAAACCAGAGGGAGTCAAATTTACCGTGTTTACCTTTATCAGCCCTTCGAATGTCCCATTTGAGCACTAAATCCCCAATCTGTAATTTTCTGTCTTTGGCATGTTGATCGAAAAGGTGCTTCATTTTCTCCTGGTATTCAACTAGCCTATGACTCACTTGGTTCCGCGTTTCTTCTAGCTCCACTAGCTGGTTGATTCTCCTCGTTACATCATCTGGTTCTTCATGACTTTCTTCCATGAATCGAGCCATTGGTAATGCTAGCTGTACAGGGAAAACTGCTTCCCTCCCATATACTAATTCGTATGGGGACTTCCCGGTTGCTCTCTTGTTGGTAATCCTATTAGCCCATAGAGCGAATTTTAACTAGGAATCCCAATTCTTCTGATTTTCATTAATAGCCTTCTTCAGTGCCCTCACGAGCGTTTTATTTGATGACTCTGCTAGGCCATTTCCCTGTGGGTAATAGTCTGTAGAGTGACCTAGTGCAATGTTGTACTGTTGACAGAAGCTGACAAACTTTGCAGATTTAAAGGCCTGTGCATTATCAGTCACAATATTGGCAGGGAAACCAAATCTGGATATGATGTTTTCTTCTATGAATTCCATCACCACGGTGTCTGTTGTGTTCCTAGAAGGTATAGCTTCTACCCACTTTGTGAAATAATCTGTGGCGGTTAGTATCCACTTATGCTAACCGCTGGATGGGGGGTGTATTTCTCCGATGAAGTCAATTTCCCACTGCTGGAATGGTTCCTCTACATGGACAAGGATCATGGGAAGAGGTGTTAGCTTCTATCTCTCGGCAAACCTTTGGCACTTCTCACAAGTTCTAACCCGGGTAAACACATCTCCAAATAGTTTGGGCCAGAAGAAACCAGCCTTCAAGATTTTGTGAGCAGTAGCCCTCCAACTGTAATGGCCCCCACAAATTCCTTCATGAAACTCAGCCATTATACCCTCTATCTCTTCCTCTGTCAAGCATAGGAGCAGGATGCCTGAGGGGTCCCTCCAATACAGCCGGCCGTTTGCAACCATGTACTTCTGTGACTTCAACCTCAGTGTTCTGTATTTAGCTTTTTCACAGCTGGGTGGGAAAATTAGTGTTAGAAGATATTCCACTATTTCCTTGTACCACTGGCTGGTGAGGTACTTCATATGTGTCTTCTGGGAAGCTATCACTACTCCGTGTGGTTCTTCTTTCCCTTCAGATGCCTCGTTTTCCACTATGGACAGATTTATACCCAGAGCCTGGCAATTTGACTCAGACAAGATTTTGGCTAACCCCTGTCCCTTGATTAGTTTAGTAGGATGGATGTCCAGCTCATACTCTTGTATTTTGGCTATCCATTTCCCTCTTTTTCCTTCATTATCTCCCTGGACAAGGATATCTTTGACAGCTGTTATGGGCACAAATGCAGTGATGTGGGACTGGAGGACATACATACGAAAGGCTTTGAGGGATTTCACCGGAGCATGTCCTACTTTTCCAGTATGTTATATTTCAGCTCAGCATCACGAATTACCTGACTAAAAAAGGCAATAGGCTGCTCGTACCCATCTTCATTTTTCTACAACAGAACTCCTGCTACTGTGTGAGGTGATGCAAAGGAAAAGATCATAAAAGGTTTGGCATAGTCTGGCCCGGCTAACACAGGGGCTTCAGCGAATGCATTTTTAATCCTGGAAAAAGCTTCTCATGATTCTTGTGACCACTTAACCTCATTGTTCTTCTTTAGAATGTCATTAATATGCCTAACTATCTCAGCATAGTTAGGGATGAATCTCCTCAGGAAATTTATACGACCTAGGAACACTTGAACTTCCTTTTTATTTCTGGGGAGGGAAATGCCATTTATGACTTCTACTCTCTTAGGATCTATATTTACTCCATCTTTGGTTACAATGTGTCCTAAGAGCTTGCCCTCTTCTAGTGCAAACAGATACTTCTGCGGATTTAGGGAGAGGCCATACTTTCTGCACTTCTCTATGGTACTGCGCAGGTGTTCAATGTGCTCTGCATCATCTTTTGAGAACACAGTAATGTCGTCCAAATATACCACCACAAAATTATCTTGCTCTCCTATAAAAGCAATGTCCATAGCCCTCTGAAAGGTGGCCCCTGCATTAATCAACCCAAAAGGCATCCTGGCATACATAAATGTTCCCCACGGAGTGGTAAAGGCAGTCTTCTTTTGATCTTCTGGTAGTACGGCCACCTGATTGTACCCAGAGAATCCATCCATCATCAACATTCGAGACGCTCCTACCACTTTCTACACGATGTGGTCCATCTTCAGCAGTGAATAGCTATCTTTTAAGGATGCCTTGTTCAAATTCCTAAAATCAACACATAGCCTTATTTCTCCATTCTTCTTCCATACCGGGACTAAATTTGCTACCCACTTAGAATATCTCAATGGTACAATGATCTTGGCCTTCAATAGCTTCTTAATTTATTTCTCAATCGAGGTAAAAATAGTGGATTTATCTGCCTAAGCTTCTGCTTATGTGGTTTGGCATCTCTCTTCAGTGGAATTTTATGCTGCATAATGTTGATATCAAAAGTTTTTAGGTCTTTATAAGACCATGCAAACACATCTTTATAGGCCTGAAATAACTTCTGGTAAAGTTGTTTATACTCTTCCGGGACCTTCTTGGACAGCTTCACGATCTTGGGGTCAGCCTCAGTGCCAAGATTCAGATCTTCTACCTGATTCTCCTCCACAACTTTGTTCGACTGTAAGGGAACATCATTCTTGTTAAAAAACCTTTCTAAGGGCACTAATCCTCGGGGAATGACATTCCCTTTCAACTGCAGAAATTTGTGGCCAGCTACCTTTTCTTCCCACTTATCTCCTGGAGTATCTTCTGTCTCCTCCTCTTCACAACTATCAATCTCCATGTTGGAGAATTCCCCAATTGTTTCCAAAAATATCTTCACTTGCTCTTCATCTTCAAATAATTTCCAGTGTTTGATATTGTCTGGGATTGATGGCCGATAACGTACCTCAATTTCATACCTTAAGAGGGGATTCTGAGGTGGACGAAAAGTACTGGCAGCCACTGCAAAGGAGTCTGCCATTCTATTCTGCTCCCAGGGCATGAACTGGATATTAAAGGCTAAGAAGAAATTCTCCACCAGATCCCAAACTTTGTTCCTATAAGCCCTTAGCCTAGGATGTTTAGCTTGGCACTGATTCCTCACCTTTCTGACTACCAGTTCTGAATCTCCCAGAACTTTTAGACTTTGTATGTTCATACTCCTGTCTTTCTGCAGCCCCAGTAGAAGTGCTTCATACTCGGCCACATTATTTGTGGCTTCATACTCTAGCTTGAAAGATAAAGGGACCCATTGGCCTGCAGGGGAAATCAATAACACCCCAGCCCCATTACCTTCCCTGGAGTTAGCCCCGTCAAAATGAAGTGTCCAGATTTCTGATTAAGGACTCTCTATGGACTGCTCTGTCTTGATCTGTAAAAATGATGATTCATGTGCGTACTCCTGATCTTCCTCCAGCATTAAACATGAGAAATCTCCCTCCCTGCTATAAACTGGAGAATTAACTGAATCATTTGCCTTGGTAACTGTCTTGACAAATCTGGTTTCCCGGTACAGCCTCCTCTCTTGACCACCAAATACAGGGATAGTGGCATAGGTCAGGTCCAACTTGATCGATCCACCAATTTTGGTCCCCCAAGATATTGACAGTAGCATGCCAAAGCGAGCTGGAATGTCAGCCACCACTATGTCCATCACTACACTTTTTGCTGGGATCTGAGCCAGATTGACCACTAAATCATTTATCATGCCCAGGCACTTAACTCTTTTGGAGTCGAATGAGTAAAGGTCTTTGTATGGACGGGTGATTTGTAGTCCTAGTTGTTCCATGACCGAGAGGGGTAAAAGATTATGAGAGGCTCCTGAATCTAACATAAAATTGTGCAACAGCAGGTCATGTATTACTAAAGACACATAAAATGGAGGAGTAGCAGCATCTAATTCTTCGACATGTGGGCCAAAAACAACCATAGGCCTTTCTTTCTGAAGGTTCAGACTGTCTGGGATGTTTATTACTTCTGGAGGGAGTATAAAGGACGTGACCTAGGACTGATATGTGGGTTGTTTTAACAACTCGGTCAAAGGAACTGGGATTTTCACCTTCTCCAGCTCCTTTTGTAAGCTGAAGGCAGAGGAGGACTTATCTACTGACACCACTTTTGGTTCTTTATCTTTAGAGTCTTTGTTCAGGGGGGGAGGTTTGACTTCTTTTAAGATTGTCTTGACACTAGGGGGTGTAGCCACTTGCGAAGATGAAGGAATTTGATCAGCAGACTGTAAGGATTGGTTAAGGGGCCTCTTACCTTTGTCTGGGGTCTTTTGAGATGTTGCCTCCTTCTGAGCAGGTGCCTCTTCTTGAAGTGTGTCCTCCTCCTGGTCTTGAGTGCGAGTTCTCTTCCTGGAAGATCTGAGGTCATATCTTCTTTTGAGTTGAGCTTGCATGAAATTGACGAACTACTTGCAGTATTCATCAATCTCAGGATCTTCAGTGTCCTCATTAGCTTTCCCTTCTGTGTGTGCCTGCACCTCCACTTCGTCACTTTCATGTAAAGGACATTCAACTTCATCACTGTTTGAGAAAGCAAGGTATGCCTCCTCTTTCTCATAAGCAGTGTCTTCATTAGGGCCCTCTACTTTCCCTTCCAAGTATAGAGGGTGTGGTACCTAATCTTGCTGCTCCTTCTATCCCCTTTGCAGTATCTACAAGGGTGGCTTTCTGTATTGAGGGTTAAAGCCTATGTTTGGAGAATTTTGGAAATTCTTGGAGGATGAATTCTTTGCCTCCATTTAAAGCTTTACCAGCTTTCTTGAGAGATTCTTGATCATCTTGGTCATCTCCTCAATCATGTCATTAGCTGAATCTCTATCTTGGCTCGAGGTGGATACCTCTTCTTTTCCCCTTCTTCTCGTATCCTGCTTAGATCTTCCCTTGGATTTACCAGTGGAGGCAAAATTTTCCTCAAGCTCCAGTGCATCTATCTGAGCATCTTCCAGAGTGGCTGGATTTATTTCTCTCAGAGAGAAGCCGAATTCTGAGTCAAAGGCTGCCACAAACATAACCTTGGCAGTGGTCTGGTGCGGTTTCATTTCTGTGGGAAGGCTCAGGTACAACTTTTTGAATCTCTTAATAAACTTGGCCACCCCTTCATTGTGCCTTTTCTTGAGTGTATTAAACTCAGTCAAACAATGTCCATGGTCTTTCTTCTCTCCCCATTTCTTGAGAAAAGTGTCTTCCATTGCTTCCCACGTGTTTATAGAACGGTCTCCCAGCATCTTGAACCATTTTCTAGATTCACCATCAAGGGATTTCACAAATAGTCTTAGGACTACGTCAAGATGTTCTACGTTGAAATTTTCAGCAAAGGAGCAGAAGACCTCAAGGTGTTTTTGAGCTTCGATCTCGTTCTCTCCATTGAAACGAGGCAGGATCTTTAGATAGTCCTATGGCAGGTCATTCAGCACTTGAGGTAATGCCAGGGGGGCATATTTATTCAGCAAGAAGCCCGGAACATTTGCCATTGGAGGAGGAGGTGGAGGTAACAGAATAATTTGATGTGTAAGCGGAGGAGGAGGTGGAAGTGAGGTATGAATGACAATGGGAATATATTGGACAGTAGCTTGAGGTGATGATGAAAAAGGTGGAGTATTAACAGTAGATATTTCAGTGACTTCTTTTACTTCTTCAGCCTCAGGAGTGGGGTGAAGTATGTAACGAGTGGTGTCTATTGACTTGGCCTCGTCCTTAACTTGGATGTTTCCAGGAGGTAAACTGTCTGAGTAGTAACCGATTTCTCCCACAGCAGAGTCAGAATATTGTACTTGGGCCACTTGAGAAGAGGAGGAAGGAAATTCCTCTAAAGAGAATTGTGGGATATCAGTATGGATAAATTGTCTCTCCCCCCAATTTCTTCTATGTAAGATTCTCTCTGGGTCAGACACAGAGGGTGTCTTTGGCTGAGATGTATCTGACCTAAGGTGTGGCTTCTGAGGAGCCAGGACTGCAAATAGATTTATCTGAAAAACGAATGTGGAGTCGCCAAGGTGAGGGATATACAAATCTCAACTCTCCATGCTCACCTAATTGAAGAGTGAATAAGGTTTTTTCGAGGCCCAGGGATTCCAATTTTTCTCAACTTCGTTCCCCGGCAACGGTGCCAAAAAGATGTTTTCAATCCTAGAGACAGCCTTGAGTTGTGAAAGACCAGTGCCTAGGACATCTTATATAGCAAGGAGAAAAATGATATGACAGGGGTAATTAGTAAGGCAAAGATCTCATGCTGTTTCTTGTAACAGGAAAATTATCTTGAACGGGACCAAAACTTTCAGAAGCTTGATACAGAGAAAGCAATACTGCAGAGGCAAGATGTGAAACTCTAACACGAATGGTATCAGACAATGCAAAGGCAGCTCACTACAAAGAGGGTTGGATTCTAAATACTTCACAGAGATGAATGATCATAAAGTGTCTACTATATACATAGAATAAAGAGGATACTAACTGTTGTTGAGACAATATCCAGAAATATATACCAGCATGTAGTGGACTTCTGCAATTAAGAATCCACACATGATAACATCATTTGTAAATAACATCTCATAGCAGCTAATATAGCAGAAATACGAGTGAATTGAAAACGAGATAGCATATCACACCTGAGCCATATTTAAAGTGCCGAAAAGCTTATGACATAAGTATCAACAAGGATAAATTTATATCAGAACCAGTGGGCTACTCGCATTCCAGAATGTGATACAAGATAAATGGATATAAATGAAATGAACGGCTAAGCTACAACACATAGGAGAGAATTACACACTGTAAACCACCAAGACCAGAATCCTCATTAAAGATAAAACTCCGTCTCATTGAAACCCAACGGGCTCTTCACATTTGTATTAAAGCTTTCACAAAAATGCATACAAGAAATTCTTCTACAGTCAATTCTTTAGAAAATTTGGAACCTGTTTTTCTCTTCTGATTTTGCTTATATAGACACATCCATACATGAGCGAGAAGATATTTTCTGAAAAATATCTTCTTCGCATGCCAAAAATTTGTTAAAGGTCCTTATCAAAATGATAAAAACTTATGATGAGGAATGCAAACCTCTCATCATTTGTGGTTAGGCACTAGGCCGTTTTGAAAAAAAAATTTAAACAAACGTCTGGGTAGAAAGTAAAAGACTGAGGTGAAATATAAATTCCACCCGAAACTTAAAAATAACTAACTAAAGTAAAAGTAAAAAGGTTGCTTAGGCCGAATCATGAATTAACAGTGTTTCATGGACGAAAAGGGGTCGAGGCTGTTACTGACACAGGTGGCGGAACATTTGCGGATGAGCTGGCGATCTGGCTGGCGAACTGAGTGCATCTTTGTTGGCTATCTGCTGCTGGTTCGGGCATCACTGTGAATCCTTCCACCTTGATATAGGCCTCTGTGAGGACGTTGAAACTTGCCTCGGTGGGGAGCTTGTGCTTTATAATATGAAGGAGGACGAACTCTCGGCGGAGGGATGAAACAATCGTCTCAGCCTTTAACCGAGCAGTTTTATCCAACAGGATGTCTGTTCAGTCTCCTTCTTTCTGGAGGCATGTCTTATATTCTGTTAACGGCCATAGCACGGAAGGAGTGGTTGGGTCCCAGCAAGATGGAAGTCTAGTTGTTGCAATCTCGTCCCACACTGCATCGAACCGATCCACGCTTGCTACCACCTATTGCAGGACTCTCGAAGCTATAACTCGGGCCGCCTCTTTGTCGATGATTTTCTGACATTCAAATGCCTCCATGAACTGACTTGGTATGCCATGCTTTTCCACCTCATCAGACTCCAACTCTTTCAAGAAAGAGATGTAGCTTCTGGCGTGCTGGGTTCTACTGGACACATTGAGGTTTGCCTCCTGCAATTTCCTGTCAAGATAGAGTACTACAGATTTGGTTTCCCCCATCATTTTTAGGAAACCCCACTGTTCTGTCACCGCCGAGATTACTTCTGACCAGATTATACTTCTCGCCTCACTGAGGGTGATATTTCCCTTCAGGCAGCTGTTGAGGTCGATGATAGTTTTCTGCTGGTCGGCTCTTGTCTTCTTTTCCTGCTCGATCTATTTCTGCAATGTCTCTATTTTCTTGGTATTCTCAGCCAGGGAGTTTTCCAAATTAGTGATCCTTTGCCTCGTGGTGGATGCCTGCTTTTCTAATATATCATTTGCAGCTTTTGCTGCGTTCAGCTGCTCTGACAGCGAACTCGTCTCTGGTGGGATTGTAGCAGGGAAATTTGCTCAGTAAAATGACGCAGGGGTGTTGATAGTGACTGGGTAGACCTTGGCACTGGCTCCCACTCAGTTTATACCATAGCTGGAAAACCTGTGAATTTTACTGCAGTAAAATACGGGAAGACTGTTATCTATGACTGAGCGTTCTAAGGTAAAAAGCGGATAAGTGGAATAAACGGGGGGGAAGTGTCGTAAGGACACTGACAGTGGAGCACGCGGTGCATAGGGATTGGGGTGTCAACTGGAAGCAAGTGAACACCGTGTGTCGGGTTTAATACTGGTACGGGCCTCGGTACCAGTTAGCCTAGAAACTTGCCTTACCTCTCTTTCCGCATAAACCATACGATCCTTGAAACACATTGTTCGCAAAATAGGGTTAAATACACAGCATGCCAATCTCTAGAGCCCGCTTCCCATTTTTCCACGTCACTGTAATTCCGCGCTTTGCTCTGCCACGTCGCTCTTCATCTCGGGCCCACCCCGCGGCACGTCACTGTAATTCCGTGGGGATATGGGTCTCTTCCCTCTTGTCCTTCTTGACCCCCGCGGAAATCCCACATGAAGGATTTCCTCACGTGCATCTTATGGACGCGGCCAGTTTTTTTTAATAATTTTTTTTTTTTACGTCTTTTGCACCATGTCTTTGCCCTTTTCGCACTACCTTTACTCTTTTGCTTTCTATTTTGACCCTTTGCATACACATGTTTCCTTTTAAGTGCGATACTAGCCTCATCATCCTTTCCCTTTAATCGGTCCTTTGAATGCTTCTGCCATCAACCAATCATTCAATACATGTCTATCCAAAGGTTAATTCGGAAGAATGACTAATGTTAATTTATGATAAACATTGGCTCCACCTGGGGACGGCATGTTTGTCCTTGAGCATGTCGAGAACTTCGCAGACCACCTGTTTATCTTATGTGAACACCATTCCTCTTCATGATTCATCAAGAAGCGCACATTATTTAAGCAAAGATGAAAACAGACACTAATATACAATATGATACATCAGGTTGTCTCGGCCCGACTCAGAACTGGAAATAAGGCTTGAGAAATTGGTTGTTTACAGGGGCGTCGAGCAGATCTCCCTGTAAATTCTCCAACCTGAAAGTATTGTTGCCACCTTGTTCTACAATTTTAAAGGGGCCAAACCAGAGGGGGTCGAATTTACCGTGTTTACCTTTATCAGCCCTTCGAATGTCCCATCTGAGCACTAAATCCCCAATCTGTAATTTTCTGTCTTTGGCATGTTGATCGAAAAGGTGCTTCATTTTCTCCTAGTATTCAACTAGCCTCTGACTCGCCTGGTTCCGCGTTTCTTCTAGCTCCACCAGCTGGTTGATTCTCTTGGTTACATCATCCGGTTCTTCATGAATTTCTTGCATGAATCGAGCCATTGGTAATGTTAGCTGTACAGGGAAAACTTCTTCCCTCCCATATACTAATTCGTATGGGGACTTCCCGGTTGCTCTCTTGCTGGTAATCCTGTTAGCCCATAGAGAGAATTTTAACTGGGAATCCCAATTCTTCTGATTTTCATTAATAGCCTTCTTCAGTGCCCTCACCAGTGTTTTATTTGATGACTCTGCTAGGCCGTTTCCCTGTGGGTAATAGGCTGTAGAGTGACCTAGTGCAATTTTTTACTATTGACAGAAGTTGACAAAATTTGTAGATTTAATTGCCTGTGCATTATCGGTCACAATCTTGGTAGGGCAACCAAATCTGGATATGATGTTTTCTTCTATGAATTTCATCACCACGGTGTCTGTTGCGTTCCTGGCGGATATAGCTTCTACCCACTTTCTAAAATAATCTGTGGCAGTTAGTATCCACTTATGCTCACCGCTGGATGGGGGGTGTATTTCTCCGATGAAGTCAATTCCCCACTACTGGAATGGTTCCTCTACATGGACAGGGATCATTGGAAGAGGTGCTAGCTTTTGTCTCTCGGAAAACCTTTGGAAATTCTCACAAGCTCTAACCCGAGTAAACACATCTCCAAATAGTTTGGGCTAGAAGAAACCAGCCTTCAGGATTTTGTGAGTAGTAGCCCTCCAACTGTAATGACCCCCACATATTCCTTCATGAAACTCAACCATTATACCCTCTATCTCTTCCTCTGTCAGGCATAGGAGCAGGATGCCTGAGGGGTCCCGCCAATACAGTCGGCTGTTTGCAACCATGTACTTCTGTGACTTCAACCTCAATGTTCTGTATTTAGCTTTTTAACAGCTGGGTGGGCAACTTAGTGTTAGAAGATGTTCCACTATTTCCTTGTACCACTAGCTGGTGAGGTACTTCATATGTGTCTTCTGGGAAGCTATCTCTACTCCCTGTGGTTCTTGTTTATGAAAGTCTGATATAAAGCAGGAAAGTCCTGGATACTATTAGGAGGTAGGATTTTGAACCATTTCTTCACATCACCTCCCAAGCTCTGGGAAAAGATTCTCATTTTGACTGTATCATCATCTATTTCCATGTAGTCAAAAGAATCCTCCATCCTATCTACATGGTGTTGAGCTGTGGTGGACTCTTTTACAGTGAAGTGTGGGATATTTGATTGATAATCATTGGGTAAGGGTACTAGAGGTTGAGGTAAAACCAGAGGTGCATATCAGGCTGCCATGATGATGTTTTGATGAGGTAGAGGGTTAGCTTGAGCAGCTGGTATATGGATGACAGGGGTATTATGACCAGAAGAAGACTGATGAGTAGATCTAGGATGACTGAGTCCCAATTTTTGAATGAAGTGAATATCAGGGGGTGTAGATGGAGGGGTCTGTTTATCCCCAAGGTGTTTACCACTTTGAGGTGGTGAACCAGGGAACTCACGATCTGGTTGGTCTAGGACACTGAATGACCTATTTCTTGGTAATCTGTTTGGTAGGTCTAGGCCAAAAAATGGGTCTGATAGAGCTGTAAATTCTTCTGGTGTAGAGTTAGCTCTATGGATGTGGCTGGATATAGTTGAGTGTTTAGGTGTAGGAGATCTCTTGAGGATTCTCTCAGGGTTGTAAACTATTTCAGGGGGTTTTGGGTTGGGATAAGCTCTTGTGTGAATGGTTCTTGAAGCCAGAATGTTGTTTTCTAACCAAGCAGCTTAACCCTACTCGTTACTTCTATTGTGGCTGATGTTGTAATGGGCTCTGGTCTCCCAGTGGAGTCTAATGTGAACCAGGATAATCAGCAGGCCTACTGATCACCAGTGGAGTCTTTAAATGATTTAGGAATTATGGAGTCACCAGGTGGGGGGTTTAGGATGCTTCTGGGGGCTACACTATCCACCACAGTGCTTATGAGATGCCCCTTTCCAAGGATATCCTGAAAACACAACAAACTCTAACCAGAGATTGACTAGGAGGGCTTTTACCAAATATGTCACCTCTGAAAGAGTGTGAGATCTGGAGGCTACCTGGCCCTTTCCAAACTCTGTCTAAGAGTGTGGCTGAACAAAACAAATGGTATAGAGGTTGATCTGTGAATAGGAATGTTTAACTGCCAACCTAACCAGAGATTATAGGTTTCTGAGGTTCTTATGATGTAGTAGGGTGAGAAATACTCAGAATGTCCCTAGTGGAGTCACCATTATGTTAGTGATGAAAATGGGAGACAGAAAAATGTTATCAGTTATAGGCTCTCAGATTTCCCCAGTGGAGTCACCATTATGTTGGTGAAGACAATGGGAGACAGACAAATGTTATCAGTTATAGGCTCTCAGATTTCCCCAATGGAGTCGCCATTATGTTGGGGTTCCCATGTTTTGGCCAGATTGGCAAGACCACAAGATGAGACAACATCAAACCACTTTCAAACCTCAGGATCTAGTCCTCCTGGGTCCAGAGAGGGATCTCTCTATGATTTTCAAAGGTATATGTCTTTGAAGGTCAATGGTTTAAGATATTAGGCTAGTTATAAGGCTCGGAGCTTGTTTGTTTGATTGTTTGTTTTGGTTGTTGGTTATCAGGAAAGAAGGGTTCAATATAAGACAAGGATGAGCAAAGAGGATTTTATGTAGAGGTGAGATATTCCAGGGAACATTCAATACCATTGGGCAATGGAGTCAGGAAAGGGTTTACTTGCTATTCAATGTGTCGACTTTCAGTTGGGCTAGTCATCTAAAGCATTGGATCTTAAAGATGATAGTGTGGCATGAAATGGTAAGAGAGGAGGAAACAATAAATATTTAGAACACAAAGTTAAATGCCTGAGATCAGAGAGAGACTTTGAACTCTCAATGCTTCGGCCTCTAGCTTGAGGGATCTTAGAAAGGTTCAATTAATTGAAAAGGATCCTAGTGAGATAGAGACAGAGTTCTAGACTTCCCAATGTTCCCAATTCATTCAATTAAATCCTGACAAGAACATCTAAGAACAGATTCATTTAATTCATACATCAGCTAGCAAGCAATAACATCCACTACACTGGTTAAATTAACTGAAATCAACCCTTAGATAACACATTAGTAGAAAACATCGAAGGCAAGGAGAGTAGAAACATAGGGTACCTAACAAGGGTAAATCATATGCCATATTTCTGATGCAAACCAGTAGAAATGAAATGAAATGAAATGAAAGTTACAAACAAATACAGAGATAGAAAAACATCACCACTGCTTCAGATCAGGATCCAAAGAAATGTGCTTGTCATATTAAAAAGCAACACCAGTCAAGTACAACATTGCCAATAGCTGGATACTCAGTCTGAAAACATCTTCCTCAGCCTATCTTACAACTTTACATAGAGACTATGTCTCAAAAGAAACAGCTTGTAATTCTCTGATAACTGATCAACAACCTTTATGAGTTCCTTCTTGAATTTTATAGCTGAAGAGAGCAGAGGAGGTAGGTGAAAAACTAAATGAAGAATTAAACCTCAGAAAATAAAGAGGGCCGAAGCCCATTCTGCTCAAACTCTGCGCATTTTTCTATGGCACTCTTTGGGTGAAAGAGCGATCTACTTTAGGCTTTCATTTACTCTGGTATGACTCTGATGCACTCTGGCTGTAGTACTCTGAAGTACTTTTGGTGAATAAGAAAAAAGGTAAATAAATGATAGTGAAGTCCTCCCTACTGCATAACAAATGCTTCGAAAGCATCGGGATTGTTGTCAAGGTAGAAAACCCCTCTAGAACACGGTATAGAATGGTGATAATATGGGCACTTCGTCCTTTAGGGAATGAACGATCTGCTAATGTGAAACCCTGATAGTATTTTTTTCTGTGTGCTAGGCCTTCTGTGTGATCCATGATGTCTTTGATCTGGTACTCTGCCTTCAAATCATTGGATTAAGGCTCAAAATCTTCAATGACAGGCCTTAAACACTCTGTTTTCCCACTAATACTCTTTGCAGCTGCCATGTTTGCCTCTAACTGCGAAATCTATGCTTTAATGGCTCTGGGGAAGATTTTACAGAGTTTAAACTCTGTTTCTTTAATGCGGGCCCTATCATAACGTCCTCTCAGACCTTTCTTCATGATTTCGGCTCTTGAAAATGGTCCTTTCCTGTTTCTCTGTAACTGTACAGAGACTGTGAAACATGGCGGTTTTCCGCCACTCGTACCCTGCAAAAAACACGCAACTTATGAAAACATGCATAGGGAAGGATGGCTATGGAGGGTGGGGAGAATGATAGCGTAGTGGTGGTAAAATGGTGGTTTTAGATGAAACAATGGTGAACAATGCAGTAATATGGTGTAAACTGTGACTAATAGGTTTTTGGTGGAGAAATGCACGTGGGCCATTCGATCATGGTCCAGTGGCGAAGATCGACGGTGGAGATTTAAACGGTGGGATGGCTTATGAAACTTGGGTGGAATGCATAGACTTTGAATGTAAAACATTAAACTTTAATGTATATCACGAGAGTTTGGACATAGGCGGAAATGCAAAGCAATGAATGAACATGTCATGAAAAATGATCGTGTATGGTGGGACCCGGCATGGGCGGAGGGCGATTCATTTAGGACCGTCGGATCTCAGGAGGAGATCGACGGCCACAATCCAATCGGAGGGGAGAAATGGGAGGGTCAATAGTCTGATGGACGATGGTGCGATTAGATCATGACCGTTGGATATTGGACTAACGGACGGTCAAGATTGGATCAGGGAAATCACAATCGCAAAAAGCAGAAGGTGGCAACAGTTGGAAAATGTGATTGTGATTGGAGCGGGAGAGTGAGGGTCGTTGGATCAACAGTGGAGATGCAATCGGCGGATCACAATCGGGAGGTGCAGTGGAGGTGATGCGATGCAACTGGCACGATGCGATGGAGAGCCAGCCGTCTGATCCGGATGACAAATCTACGGCAGATATTGCATTGGCGGGGGAAGAGAATGGAGAGACGAGAGGGGAGCGGGATAAATCTGAACCTTTGGATCTGGACGGATGGACAGCTCAGATTGGATCGGGGTATCGCAATCGAAAGGAAATGGAGGAGTGGCACAGCGAAATTTGCGATTGCGATCAGAGCGGGAGTGCGATTAGCGCCGGGTCGTCCGATCAAAATGATAGATCAATGGTGGAGATCACAGTGGAGGCCTTATAGACCAAAACTCAATCGCATCAGATTTTTTCGTTTAACAAAGGAATGTGCTTCACTCGACGGTGCAATTGCGATTAGTGCCCGGACCATTAACGCTTGGTTCTGGGCAAGGATCACGTGGGGAAGTGGTTTAAAGGGCTGGCGTAAAAGGGGCTAGGCCATGATATAAGTTTAAAAGTGGGTTTTGGCCCATTTTTGGTGCATTTCAAGGCCAATGAAGGGTAACGATAAGGGAAGAAAGGGGAAATTAAACCAAACCAGGGGTGTGTGCATGGTTTAGAGGGAATTTTGGGATAGTCTAGGAGGACTAAGGGAGGAATTTTTGGGGTGGAAAGGGGGCTTTGAAAAGGGGGAAAAAGGGGTGAAATGGAGAATTCTGCAGAGGTACAAGGGGCAAATAAGGGCCTTTTGGAGCGCAATTTTTCATCATCAGTGAGGCTTATTTACTCGAGAACAGCAGAGGGAAACAATCAAAGGGCAGGGAACATGAAGAGGCTTCAAGGATGATGTGTTTTCAAGAGAAATGCATTCCTTGAAGGCTCATAAAACAAATTAGCCCCTTGCTTGCTTGTCAAGGAATTTATAGGGGGCTAACAGTTACAACAATTACAATTAGATTCTGGAGAGTCCTTTGACTGCAAACAAGGCTATGAATATTCTATCTACGAAGTTCATAAACAATATATCCTTAGAAGAAAAAATAAAACAGAGGTTCTTGTTAAGAAATAAGTCCACGCCCAAACTAAGAAAACAATAGAAGCTCCTGTGACCAAAATTCTACAAATTCTCTCTAAAGAAACTCAGAATCATTCCATCCCAAAGATTGTAGAAATCACATCAACCGCTACTCAAACCTTTCCAGACAAGGAAGTTGAAAAAAAAACATTTGACACACAAACTAAATTACCAAGTGTTGATAAAGAATACAAAACCACACAAACCACAATTGGTAAAAATGAAATAATTAAATTAGACAAAACTCAAATTCCATTCAATAGAAAAATTGAGATAGACAAATTAAGAATACCAGTTCCTTTAATAGAGATGGTGAAAAATGACTCACACAGGGCACAAATTACTGAAACATTAAACATAGGTGAAGGTGAAGATGCTACAACCTCAATGATGATAAACTTGAGCTATTATTTGGTCCTGAAGTAGATTGAAAACATAAACAAGGGGGTGTCCCTCCATTCTATATTAGCTTAAACATTCATGATAGAATATTACATAGTGCTATGTTGGATTCAGGAGAATCTCATAACTTAATGCCTAAAGAAGTCATGGAAAAATTAAACTTAGACATCACCAGACCCTACAAGGACATGTTCTCCTTTGATTCTAGTCAAGTCAAATGCCTTGGCCTGATCAAAGATATGTGTGTAACTCTAGTCTAGTGCCCAGCAAATAGTATTGTTATGGACATAGTAGTTGCTGATTTCCCTCCCAAATATGGTATGTTGTTATCTCGCTCATGGGGAGCAAAATTACAGGGATCACTGCAATTAGACATGTCATATGCTACCATTTCTGTCTTTGGTCAGCAAAGGAAGCTATATAGAGAAACCTTGATGAAATACATGGTAATAAGTTCAGACAGACCACAAAATTACCATATCTATTCCATGCATTCTGATCTGGACTCATTTATATTATGTAATTCAGACAATGACAAAGATAAAGTCACAGTTATAGAAGAGAAACACAAAGAAGTCAATACTGAAAATTCAATTACTAATTCTAAAACTGCAATAGATGAAAATATAACACGTGAATATTTCTGAAATTTAGATTTTGATGGCTCTGTAAATAGATTAGGAGCAGGAGCTGGACTATGGATATATAATTTAGAAAATGATCATTCAGAAGGACATGATTTCAAATTAAATTTCAAATGCACTAACAACATGGCAGAATATGAAGCATTAGTGCTAGGCCTTCAAATCATAAGAAAACTTGGGGCTAAAATATTTTCCATCGTGGGAGACTCAGAACTCGTTATAAAACAAGTCAAGGGAGAGTACATTGCTAATAACCCTAGACTAAGGTGTTACAAAGAAACCATCCTAGACTTAATAAACGGTTTCCTTGAGACTGACTTTGTTGTTATTCCAAGAAAGCAGAATGTGCAAGCACATAGCTTAGCCACTTTTTCCAACACATGAAGATTACCCTTTTAGCGAAATCATCAGTATACGGCTGAGGTAAGACATATACCAACCATACCTGATAATTTAAAGTATTGGAAAATCTTTTCACAAGACACACAAATTCTTGATTTCATGATTTCTGAAGGAGAATTTCAGAATTGTAATATAGACACAGACTATACATTATATTATACCATAAATAATGAAATATATGTAAATAATGTAAATAAGATAGAACCAACTAGATTCACTAAACTAGAAATAGGACAATTAGAAACAGTATAAATTGAGGAATTAATCAATGATGATTCAGAAGTTTTAAACCTCAAAGACAACAATTTTCTGGATTAGCCCCACTAGAAGACCTCTTTGACTCCAATGATGTAGCTAGAAAACCTAAAATGGAGCCTCTAAGGTCAGATATAGAGGAATGAAACATAGGAACAAAGGAAGATCCCAATCTTATTAAGATATCTAAGACATTACCTCCAGCTGAAAAGTTGGAGTACATTAGCTTGTTTAAAGAATTCGAAGACATATTTTCCTGGAATTATGAAGACCTCAACTCTTATGATACCAGCATTATCTAGCATAAGATACCAATTAAAGAAAATCAAAAGTCCTTTAAACAAAAGCTAAGGAGAAATAACCTTGTTCTTATGCCATTAATGGAGAAAGAAGTTAAAAGGATGTACGATGCTCAAATCATAGCACCCATCAGATATTCTAAATGGGTCTCTAATTTAGTCCCCACTACAAAGAAAATAGGAGAAATCAGACTATGTTTTGATTTCAAAAACTAGTCCTTTTCATTTCAAAATCCATGATGTAAATGTCCAGTTTTCACCGAAGACAGTGAACCAACGTCTTCCAAATAAATTCATGTCTTCCATATTAACCCCAAATTAAATTTTCTTTGGTAGTTCATGTTTATTAACTGCTTGGCATCACTTAGTGGGGAAATTGTATTTGCAAAAATAGTAGATAATATTAAATTTTGTGAAAACAAGGATCTGTGACATTTTTATTTTGTATCTTCTTAAAATCATATCTATTGTTCTAAATCACATCATACTGTTGAAACCTTGGTTAAACTGAGAGGGGGGTTGAATCAGTTTAATGTAGTCATGGTCTTGTAAAAAAAAAATTTACACTTATTTACATCTTCATTTTGTGATCAACTTAATATTCAATGGAACAAAAATTTTCATAAGTGAGCAGCAAGTATTAAGCAGATTAAATACACCATGTCAAAACATAAAAATCATGCACATAGACAACAGATCTAAGTGGAAACCCATAAGGGATAAAACCACATATTATTATTGTTGTGATGCAAAGGCAAGCTCCAACTCCCTCTCACCACTGATTTTCTGTAAGCCCCAACCTACAGTGGGCTACTACCTCAATTCAGCAAGCTAAAAATTTCAAGGAAGCTCCAACTCCCATCTATTTTCTACAGGCTACAACCTACAGGAGGCTCCTACCTCAGCCAGCTACAACTGGACTTCTATCAAGCTACAACTTGACATGGAAGCACCAACTTCCTCACTGTACAATAAAATCATTTGCTGATTTACCTGGATATCAGCTCTATCTTTCTCCTTCTTTACTGTTGTCCTTCCAACCTTCAAATTTACTTTATATCATCCCTGGATCTTCACAACTGTCTCACTCATCTCTTCATTCTCTCAAAAAAAACTAACTATGCATATGCTGGTAACATTATTTATAGGGATCATCTCATAACTGTTTGCATTCCACACGGAATTCGAAATGAACAGGTATGACTCTTTGCCTTCCCCCTCCTCATTTTCTTTTCTAGCACTTTCAGAATAATATAACAGAATGTATTACAGTGGAGTTTTGTCTTGCCTACGAAGACTTTCCTTTGCATCACATACAACAAAAATAATTAATTCATTTACATTTACAGTTACAACACATATATTCCAATTCAGCCCTTTCAGCTCTTGGTTTTCTGATTATTTGTCTTCTCTTCCTATTGTCAATTTCTAACTGTGTTGCACGAGAATGAGTCCTTTCAACTGTGTGAGCCTTTCCTTGTCGTGTTCAACCTTTTCTTTTTATTTTACGTTATAATCCTCTTTTGCTCTCCGAAGTGATTTAACAAAGGAAATCCACATACTTTCAGACTTGAAAGGCTTTAGGTTTCAACTTCGATCTGTATCGCGTCCACTTTCTTTATCGCACTTCGTCGATTCAGTTATCCCATGTGTCTTCATCCAAATGATCTCCCGATATGTGATGTGCGATGGGTCCCACCAGGCTGTGTTATCACTTTAACGCACTTCAGCGTTTCAAGCGTTCTTTCCCATATGGCTCCTTTTCTTTCCGATGCAATTTACAAAGGAAATCACTTACATCCAGACTTGAAATCTCTTTAAATAATGTTTCTGAGCTGGATCGCATCCAGCTCCTTTATCGTGATTTGTCATGAGCTTGCGATGAGCGATATGCAATTAATGTCACATTGCCTCCATCACATCGCATTCATTGATCGCATCGCAAATTCTATAGCTTACGAATTCTTATCACATGGGCATCGCTGATTGTGATATGGCATTGTGTCGCCATGTGTCTCTTCGCATCGGCACATTACATTGCTTCTATCCATCGCATCGCAATTTTAATCTTACGATATTCACCCCTCTGATCTTGCGATTTGCAATATGTGGACCATTTCCACGTCATCTCCATGTCATCGTGCCACGTCACCTTGCCATGTCATCGCCACGTCATTGTCATGTCATCTTGATTTATTTTCAATTTGTGGGGTCAGGTCCACGTCAATTGCCACGTCACCACATCGCACTTTGCATTTTCTGTGATCACTATGTTTGTGTGATTTTTCTTTTGCCCCGATTGCGATATGCGATCGCATCACATCTATTGCATCGCCTTGCTCTTGCTTCCAATTAATGATCTGATTTTCGCCGATGCGATCATCACCGTTGATTTGTTCAGATCTACAGTCCTCGTTGCTGCTCGCACTTCCGATTAATACTCAAGCGCTTAGCATAATATCGTCTCCGCTTATGATGTTCAACTTTATGGTTTAAACCCCAAATAAACCATATAAGTGTTTATGGGCCCACAACTTTATTTCAATGTACCTTTTAAGTTTTAGGGAAGCGGGTCCCGGTTCACGATACTGCAGAGGCACTCCTTGGTACAAACTCATCATTTGGCTTGTGCTACCACAGTGAATGACAACAGTTGATCTGCGGTCAATGCCTGATGGGCAGGTCAACTACGGAGGCACCCCTTTGGTTTAACTATCTGGCTTGTTTTAAACCCCGTTCAATTACCGATGCGAACACTGTCGGATCTGCCACAGATCTAATCAGAGGGCAATCACGTTCATTTGACCTCCGAACTTTATCACCCAAAAGCAATTTGAAATGGGTGGTATTGCGCTCGTGACGTGTCATAATATGACTTGATCGCATTCTAAATGAATAAGACCTCTCATATGCCAAAAGCGGCGCAACAACAGTGTATGTTTTTCTTAAAAACCGCTTGTCCTTCAAAAAAAAAATTAAATCGCGTTCAAACGCAGATTTTCACCATTAACTTCAAATTCTCATGAACACCTCCTTTTCCCCTGTTTCAATCATATCCACTCATTTCTTCATACATTCCACATTTCGAATTTCTATTTCGTTCGTTGATCCTTCAGATCCAAAAATTGTTGTGCTCTCATTTCATTCTGCTCCATTGTTCCCTAAGTTATGCCAATAACCATAGATTTATGCTTCTGCCTCTATTCATTGAATGTTACACTTCTTAAACACACAATCTCATACCTTCCCTTTGAATTTTCCCAATTCATCTGCTTACATATATATTCTGCCAAACCCTGATTTTCCCTGTAATAACAACCCTAACTGTAAAAAAAACTTCTTCCTGTCTAAACCCTCCTCTTGTAGCCTCTGCCACTTTACTTTCTTTCTCTGCAAGAATTCCATCTGAATCTGATCTACTCCCTTGTATTGGTGTTGCTCCTTTGCGCTCCTTTTCCATCAATGACAATATTTCCAATACTCTCCCCCTTTGGCATTAATGGCAACACAACCACCAATACTCCCATACTTCCTTCAGGACTTCCTCCCCATTTCATTATGAGAAGTATCTTGTCTTTCTTCCTCTGCCTGCTTTACAGAAGACCATTTCTTCTTTTGCTTTCTTTTCCTCCCCCTTTTACATCAATGGAAAAGGGTTGCAATTTTCCTAGTGTGGGTTCCATCTTTTCATAATATTCTGATCTTGAGGACCTATTCCATGCACTGCTCCATTTCTCTAGCTCTTTTGTGACAATTTTTATTGACTGGTCTCCCCCTGGAATGATGCTTTTTTTTTTTAATCTGATATTGACTATCAATTGTCTTCTGCATTGATCTTGTTTCTTGTATGCAGCTCCTTTTTTTAATTTATGATCATGTTAGAAAGTAACATCTGCAGACACTACCCCTAGTTTGTCTCTTAGATATTCAAATGGTTCTCTAGCAAGAGGTTTAGTGAATATGTATGTTGTTTGTTCCTTGGTTGGTACATATTCCAATTTTACTAATTTCTGTGCTACTTGTTCTCTGAGGAAGTGGTACTTTATTGGGATGTGCTTTGTTTTTGAATGAAGTACGGGATTTTTTGATATACTTATTGCACTTGTATTGTCACATTTGATAGAAATAGGTTCATCAATGCTTACCTTCATGTCTTGGAGAGTTTGTTTCATCCACATTACTTGTGTGCAACATTCTGCTGCTGCTATGTATTCTGCTTCTGCTATAGATAGAGAGATAGAAGTTTGCTTCTTGCTTAGCCATGCCACCAGAATTTTTCCCAAATAAAATGCACCTCCACTTGTGCTTTTCCTGTCATCCACACAG
The DNA here is from genome assembly GCA_034641835.2 of Pinus albicaulis. Classification (NCBI taxonomy): domain Eukaryota; kingdom Viridiplantae; phylum Streptophyta; class Pinopsida; order Pinales; family Pinaceae; genus Pinus; species Pinus albicaulis. Next base: position 128,098,469 of record CM076569.1, on the reverse strand, counting down.
TTGGCCCAATCTGCATCTGTGTATGCTGTCAATGTGAAGCTTTTTCCTTTTGGATACCATAGGCCATATTGTGAAGTTCCTTGAAGAAATCTAAATATTCTCTTGATTGCAAGTAAATGATTTTGTTTTGGTGTTGCTTGATATCTTTCCACAAGTCCTACTGCCATCATAATGTCTGGTCTAGAAGAAGTTAGGTATAGCAGACTTCCTATCATGGATCTGTAAATTTTTTGATCTATATCTGTTGTTCCATCAATAGCACATAGTTTGCATCCAGTGATCATGGGAGTTGACACAGGTTTGTAGTATTCCATTTGAAACCTTTTCAACATTTCTCTTAAGTATTTTTCTTGTGAAATGAATATTCATGTGTTCTTTTGTTGAATTTGAAGTCCTAAATAGAAGGTGAGCTCTCCAATCATTGACATTTCAAATTTTGATTTCATTTCAAATTTTGATTTCATTTCTGTTGTTCCATCAATAGCACATAGTTTGCATCCAGTGATCATGGGAGTTGACACAGGTTTGTAGTATTCCATTTGAAACCTTTTCAACATTTCTCTTAAGTATTTTTCTTGTGAAATGAATATTCATGTGTTCTTTTGTTGAATTTGAAGTCCTAAATAGAAGGTGAGCTCTCCAATCATTGACATTTCAAATTTTGATTTCATTTCTTCAGCAAATCCTTTAGCTAACTCATCTTTTTTGCTTCCAAACATGATGTCATCTACATACACTACTACAATTAAGAGTTCTTTTCCGTTAGCCTTTATGTACAAATTTTTGTCTACTCCTCCTTTCTTGAACCCTTATTTTTGCAATTATTTTTCCAGCCTTGAATACCATGCACGAGGAGCTTGTTTCAGACCATATAAGGCTTTCTTTAATCTGCACACATAGTCATGTTTATCTGTTAATTAGAATCCTTCAAGTTGTTCCATGTAGACTTCTTCCTCTAGATCTCCATTCAGGAAGGCATATTTCACATCCATTTGATATACCTTGAAATCATGATAGCATGCAAAGGAAAAAAACATTCTGATTGCTTCCATTTTGGCTACAGGGGCAAAGGCTTCATCATAATCAAGACCTTCAATTTGTGAATATCCTTTGCATACAATTATGGCTTTATTTCTGATTACCTGCCCTTGTTCATTCATCTTATTCTTGAATATTCATTTTGTGTCAATGACATTTTTTCCCAGTGGGTCTTGGAATTAATTCCCAGGTATTGTTCTTCTCAATTTGGCCCAGTTCTTCATTCATAGCATTTACCTAGTTTTTGTCTTTTCTTGCTTCTTCGAACTTCTTAGGCTCTATTTGAGATAGCATGGCCAGGTATACTTCTTCTGTTTGTTCAGCAAGTTGTCTTCTTGTCTGGACTCCCACACTCTTGTCCCCAATGATTTGATCTTCTGGATGGTTCTTTTGAGTGTGTCTTGAGGGACCTTTTGAGTTTAATTTAGTATCTTCTGTTGTTTTGCTCAGTTCATCATTATCTTGGTTCTCATCTTCATGATCATCTGGAGGATTGTTTCATCTTGTGCTTCTTGTTATGTTTGATAGATCTTCATCAAATATTACATCAATGCTTTCCACAATTTTGTGCAGTGTTTTTTTGTAGCACCTGTAACCCTTACTCTTGGATGTATATCCTAAAAATATTCCTTCATCGGCTCTTGCATCAAACTTCCCTATTTTTTCATCATTATTTTTTATGAAACACTTGCTTCCGAAGACTCTAAAGTGTTTGATTGATTTTGGTTTACCATGCCATAATTTGTAATGATTCTTATCAGAATTTGGTCTTAGATGAGCTTTGTTGAGAATGTGAACAACTGTGTGTACTGCTTCTGCCCAATAGGTTTGGGGAATGTTACTTTCTTGCATCATAGCTCTGGCAATATATTGTACTGACCTGTTTTGCCTCTCTGCCACTCCATTCTATTGAGGTGTACCTGCAATTGTAAACTATTGTTTTATCCCATGCTCATTTCATAGGTGTGCAAAATCATAGTCTGTGAATTCACCTCCTCTGTCTGATTTGATGCACTTTAGCTTGCATCTTGTTTGATTTTATGCCAATGCCTTGAATATCTTGAATTTATCAATTGCTTCATATTTATATTTGAGAAATGCTACCCATGTCATTCTGGAAAAATCATCTATTATCAGCATGAAATAAGATTCTCCGCTTGGTGCTTTAGTTCTTGAAGGTCCACATAGGTCCATGTGTACAAGATGAACTGGCCTACTTGTAGATAATCCATCTTTGGTCTTGAAATATGTGTGGGTCTGTTTGCCCAATTGGCAAGATTTACATATGGTATTTTAAGGCTTCTTTATTGTTGGCATATCTATGATTGCATTCTTCTTGCTCAGACTGATGATGTGGTCAAAGTTTAGGTGTCCTAGTCTTCTATGCCATAACCATGATTCATCTAGTTTGCTTATGAGGCATGCTTCATTTTCATCTTCCACTATATAGACATTGCTTTTTGTTCTAACACCTTTGATCAAGGTCTTTCCTGTGGTGCTTGATCTTACCTCACAGTCTTGGGCTCTAAAAAGGACTTCACAGCCTTTGTCACACATTTGACTAACACTTATCAAGTTGGCTTTCATCCCATCCACAAATAATACCTCTTGAGCTTTTCCTCTTCCATTATTCAGACTAACTGAGCCTTTTCCTTTGATTTTCCCTGCTTTATCATTGCTGAAAGTTACATTTCCATATTTTTTTTCATCAAAGGTTATAAACTTGCTTCTATCTCCAGTCATTTGCTTTAAGCATCCACTATCCAAATACCATTGGCTTTTCTGATCTTGGGCTATTAGAGCCAGGTCACACTTATTCAACTTATTTTTCCACTGCATATAGCTATTTGTTTGGCACCTTTTCTGAGAAGATGGACCACATTCTTTGAGAGGACATTGGGAAGAAATATGTCTGATTTTATGGCATACAAAGCATTTGATCATATTTTTAACAGGATTATGAGTACGAGTGAACTCTCCATAATTCATAAATCTCCTTGAGGTTTTGAACATCAGTCTTTTTCCATATGTTCTGCACTCCATGGCTTTATGGCCGAACCCCTTACAATAAAAACAATACCCATGGAAATGATTAGTGTACCTGGTGAGGGTTGTCTTATCCAATTTTTTGCTTGAGGTAGTCTTTTCAATTTCTGCATCTTTTTCTGGTTGAAATCAATTATCTTTGTCTGACAGTATGCAACAATATGTCCCAGTTTGTGGCAGACAAAAAAAGTGATATTTCTTATGGGAGGAAAGAATCTCTTTTGATAGCTTCCGAATTTATTCAATTCATATTCAGGATTGTAAGAATCTTTTTCAGCTGATTGTTTCTTCATTTCGTTCTTTGTCTCTTGATGTTGCTGCTTGCTTCTAGTTGTTTCATCACACATCAAGTTCTTGTTGGCTTCTACTTCTATAGTTCCTATTTGAGCTGCTTCATTTTCCTTTATAGCTTTTACAAAAATGATATTCTTGTTATTTTCTACCTTGGAATTACTGGCTTCTCCTTCATATCATATCCCATACTTTATGAGAGGAGACCTTTGAGCATTAATAATCTTGTCCAACTGTTCAGTGCTTGTTATATGAGGAGTGTTCATTGATAATTCCCTTTGGGTTTTTTCTAGTTTATTTCTTAGCCATACCAATTCTTCTTCCAATTTCTCTTGCTCCTGATGTTTATCTTTAATTTTCTTTAGCAGAATGCCTTCCACCTTCTTAGCTTCTTCAAGTTCTACTTTCAATTGAATGAGGTCTTCTGAATTTGGTACTTCTTTTACACATTTGAGGAGAATTTCTTTCTGTTTTCTGCACTTTAGTATAAGTCTGTCCATTTCCTCCAAGGCACTTCTTAGCTCCCCCTCAAGATCTATCTCCCTTCTTCCTCATCTTCTAGAAGGAATCCTTTAGACTCTTGCTTGGCCATCAACACAAATTCAAAGGTTTCTTCTTCATTTGAGGATTCATCTAAGTTTTCAGATGCATTTCTATCTTGTTGAGCATAAAATGATCTTCTATTGAATCTCTTCCATTTCTGCTAGTTATTTGTTTTGGTTTTCTCTGTCTCTTGAATCTGATTCTTTGTTTTCTTATGAGGACACTTAGATGCATAGTGCCCAACTCTTCCACAGCTAAAGCATTTAAAAGGAATTTTACCTTTATACTTTCTTGAGCCTCTATCCAATCTTCTGACAAATTTGACCTCTTCTTCATCATAGCAAGAGCATGTATCTTCTCTTTCCTCTTTGCTCTTATCTGCCTTAAAGGCTTCCTCTCTCACTTTTGGCTTCCTCTGTTGAAGTCTCATCTCATAGGCTATTAATTTTCCAAGTAATTGGTTCATGGTCAATGTTTCCCAATTAGTTGTTTCTTCTATGGCAGAAACCTTGGGGTTAAAACTGGATGGTAGAGATCTCAATATCTTTTGAACTATTACACATTCTCTAATGGTTTCTCCTAGATATTTCATGTTATTCACAATTTCTGCAACTCTTAAGAATAAGTTGGCAACATCTTCTTCTTCATTCATTTTTATATTTTCAAATTGAGCTCTATAGACTTGCAGCTTGGCAACCTTCACCTTTTTATCTCCTTCATGGATAGTTTCTAATGTATCCCATATTTTTTTGGCAATCTTGTTGTGCATTACTTTGATAAATTTTGCCTCACACAAACCACTTAAGAGAGCATTCATGGCTTTTGCATTAGTATAAAATCTTGTTTGGCATCTTTCTCTGTGTCAAACTCCTTTGGGGCATATCCAAACTCCACAGAAGCCCAAACTTCTATTCCTAGAGACATTATGTACGTCCTCATTCTTATTTTCCATAAGGCATAATTTGTACCAGTAAAAGAAGGGGCTTTATTTATTGAGAATCCTTCTAGACTAGCCATCTTGGGGACCTAGGATCTCCTTCCAGTTGTTAAACTGATACAGAAGGAACCTGCTATGATAGAAATTTTTGAACCCTTGGTTAAACTGAGAGGGGGGATGAATCAGTTTAATGTATTCATGGTCTTGTAAAACTTTCTTTTACACTTATTTACATCTTCATTTTGTGATAAACTTAATATTCAATGGAACAACAATTTTCATAAGTGATTAGCAAGTATTAAGAAAATTAGATACACCATGTCAACACATAAACATCATGCACATAGACAATAGATATAAGTGGAAACCCATAAGGGAGAAAACCACATCTTATTATTGTTGTGATGCAAAGGCAAGCTCCAACTCCCTCTCACCACTAATTTTATGTAAGCTCCAACCTACAGTGGGCTACTAACTCAATTCAGCAAGATACAACTTGCAAGGAAGCTCCAACTCCCATCTATTTTCTATAGGCTACAACCTACAGGAGGCTCCTACCTCAGCCAACTACAACTGGACTTCTATCAAGCTACAACTTGACATGGAAGCACCAACTTCCTCACTGTACAATAAAATAATATGCTAATTTACCTGGATATCAGCTCTGTTTTTCTCCTTCTTTATTGTTGTCCTTCCAGCCTTCAAATTTTCTTTATATCATCTATGGATCTTCACAACTGTCTCACTCAATTCTTCATTCTCTTAAAAAAAAACTAACTATGCATATGCTGGTAACATTATTTATAGGGATCATCTCATAACTTTTTGCATTCCACAGGGAATTTGAAATGAACACGTATGACTCTTTGCCTTCCCCCTCCTCATTTTCTTTTCTAGCACTTTCAGAATAATATAATAGAATGTATTACAGTGGAGTTTTTCCTTTCCTACGGACTTTCCTTTGCATCACATACAACAAAAATATTTATTCATTTACATTTACAGTTACAACACATATATTCCAATTCGGCCCTTTCAGCTCTTGGTTTTCTGATTATTTGTCTTCTCTTCCTGTTGTCAATTTCTAACTATGCTGCACGAGAACGGGTCCTTTCAACTGTGCGAGCCTTTCCTTGCCGTGTTCAACCTTTTCTTTCTTTTTTACGTTATAATCCTCTTTTGCTCTCCGAAGCGATTTAACTAAGTAAATCCACATACTTTCGGACTTGAAATGCTTTAGGTTTCAACTTTGATCTGTATCGCGCCTGCTTTCTTTATCGCACTTCGGCGATTCAGTTATCCCATGTGTCTTCATCCAACTGATCTCCTGATATGCGATGTGTGATGGGTCCCACCAGGCTATGTTATCCCTTTATCGTACTTTGGAGTTTCAAGCATTCTTTTCTATATGGATCCTTTTATTTCCGATGCAATTTACAAAGGAAATCACTTACATCTGGACTTGAAATCTCTTTAAATAATGGTTCTGAGCTACATCGCATCCAGCTCCTTTATCGCGCTTTGTCTTGAGCTTGCAATGAGTGATATGCGATTAACATCACATCGCCTCCATCACATCGCATTCATCGATCACATCACAAATTCTATAGCTTACGAATTCTTATCACATGGGCATCGCCGATTGTGATATGGAATTGTGCCACCACGTTTCCCTTTGCATCGGCACATCACCTCACTTCTATCCATCGCATCGCAACTTTAATCTTACAATCTTCACCCCTCCGATCTTGCGATTTGCAATATGTGGGCCAGGTCCACGTTATCTCCATGTCATCGTGCCACGTCACCTTACCATGTCATCGTAACGTCACTATCATGTCATCTTGATTTATTTTCTATTTGTGGGGTTAGGTCCACGTCAGCTACCACATCACCACATCGCACTTTACATTTTCTGTGATCACTGTGTTTGTGCGATTTTTCTTTTGCCCCGATTACTTTATGTGATCACATCGCATCTATTACATTTCCTTGCTCTTGCTTCTGATTAATGATATGATTTTCGCCAATGCGATCATCACTGTTGATCTGTTCAGATCTATGGTACTCATTGCTGTTGGCACCTCCAATTAATACTCAAGCACTTAGCATAATATCATCTCTGCTTATGATTTTCAAATTTATGGTTTAAACCCCAAATAAACCATATAAGTGTTTATAGGCCCACAACTTTATTTCAACGTACATTTTAGGCTTTAGGGAAGCGGGTCCCAATTCACAGTACTGCGGAGGCACTCCTTGGTATGAACTCATCATCTGGCTTGTTCTACCATAGTGAATGAAAACCATCGATCTGCATTCAACGCTTTATGGGCGGGTCAACTACGGAGGCACCCCCTTGGTTTAACTATCTGGCTTGTTTTAAACCCCGTGCAATTACCGACACGAACACTGTCAGATCTCCCACAGATCTAATTGGATGACAATCGCGTTCATTCAACCTCCGGACTTTATCACCCAAAAGCGACACGAAATGGGTGGTATTTCACTTGTGACATGTTGCAATATGACTTGATCGCGTTTGAAATGAATAAGACTGCTCATATGCCAAAAGTGGCACGACAAAAGTGTATGGTTTTCTTAAAACCGCTTGTCCTTCAAACTTTGTTTGAAATCGCGTTCAAACGCATATTTTCACCATTAACTTCAAATTCTCATGAACACCTCCTTTTCCCCTGTTTCAATCGTATCCACTCATTTCTTCATACATTCTGTATTTCTCCTTCTGATTTCATTCGTTGATCCTTCAAATCCAACAATTGTTTTGCTCTCATTTCATTCCGCTCCATTGTTCCCTAAGTTATGCCGATAACCAGAGATTTCTTCTTCTGCCTCTATTCATTGAATGTTACACTTCTTAAACACACAATCTCATACCTTCCCTTTGAATTTTCATGATTCATCTGCTTACATATATATTGTGCCAAACCCTGATTTTCTCTGTAATAACAACCCTAACTGTAAAAAAAAAATCTTCCTGTCTAAACCCTCCTCTTTTAGCCTCTGCCACTTTACTTTCTTTCTCTGCAAGAATTCAATCTAAATCTGATCTGCTCCCTTGTCTTGGTGCTGCTCCTTTGTGCTCCTTTTCCATCAATGACAATATTTCCAACACATACCAAAATGATAGAGAATATGTGAAGAATCCAAGACACTATACTAGCATTTTCTAATGGAAGTCAACCATGGTTTAAGAATCGGCCTTGACAACATGGCGAGTTACAATTGGTAAACATAATTATGCCCATTCCTAGTGAAAACTATAGAAAAGTAATAAAAACAGATTTTGATATGTCAAAGCCCTGAGGGATCTATGTGAAAATTCATGGATCTCTCCAAATCAAATCTTGTTACTTCCATCCTCAATCAAGGAAACTGGGGAGGATGGGAGAAATATGCAAGGCACTTCCAAGTTACCAGCATGCTCACTTAGAATGCTTAAAATGTTGGTGAGTAGGGGACTAAGACCCATATTTCTCCAGAAAATATTCTAATCTTTCAAATTAAAAAAAGAAAGAGTATTGAACAGACCTCATATATCTACAAATTAGAACGATATAGTGTAAAAAATATTGATCCATATCAAGTTTGAGCCCTAAATTATCTCTCTTATGACAAATAACATGTTGAGAGAAGATGCTCATGATGCAGAGCAGCATCTGGGGCTGCAGTGACACCTTCATTCCACCATTTAAAAATCATGTATAAGACAAGTATCTAAAAAATTATAAAAGCTTAAACAAGTATACTAGAATAAAATAAAATTCTTATCGGCCTCTATTTTCTTGGAGGACAAAGGACTGTGCCTGATAAATTATTTCCATTGAGATATAATGTATTTAAGGACAGAATATTTTCCAAATTCAATGGGATTTCCCCAATGAAACGATTTCCATTGAGATCAATATATCGCAATTGCTTGGACAAACCCAGAGACTCTGGTATTCTTCCCTTATATGTCGATATTTCTCTAGAGGGTAGTGGGGTCATCCAGAATTTCATTACTTGATGGATTTTCTTGATACAACCAAATCCTAGTCCAACCTGAAGATCAAGCTAAGACTGCATTCAACACTCCCTGGGGAACTTTCATGTACCTGAAAATGCCCTTTGGACTGATGTTTGCTGCAGCAACATTCCAAAGAGCCATGGGCATAGCCTTTGCAAAGAAAATCCATGAATTTTTAGTCATTTACCTAGATGATATCATAGTTTTTTCCGAGTCAGGTAATGAACATCTAGATCATCTAAGAAGAGTATTCATAAAATGACGAAAGTTTGGCATATCCATAAATCCTAAAAAGTCACTTTTTGGATTAGAAGAAGGAAAAATTGTGGGACACATCATTTCAAAAGAGGGAATTAGAATTGATCCAGCTAGAATAGAAGCAATCCTGAATATTAGTTATCCTAGGAACATTAAAGAAATACAATCATTTTTAGGTAAAATAAATATTCTTAGAAGATTCATATCTAACTTAGCAGAACTAATTAGAGATTTAAATAGCATGTTAAAAAATGATTCAATACTTAAGTGGATAGTAAAGGCTAAGCAGTCTTTTGAATCAGTCAAAGAAGCCCTTACTAAAACACCCGTCCTCATAATTCCTAATTTTAACATAGATTTCATAATTTTTTCATTTTCTTCAGAGCAGACCATTGCAGCAGCCTTGTTGCAAAAGAAGAATGAGGGCCATGAACAAACCATTTCTTTCTTCAGTAAAAATTTGAAAGATACAACACTAAAGTATAATATCATCGAAAAACAAGCTCTTGCTTTAGTGAAAGCCATAAAATATTTCAGAGTATACATTGTATACTCTCACATAATAGCATATCTTCCAAACTCAATTGTAAAGGAAATTATAACTCAGAATGGGCCTGATGGAAAAAAAGGCAAATGGATTGCCACAATACTAGAATATGACATTGAGATCAAGCCTACAAAATTAATTAAAGGCCAAGGTTTAGCCAAACTCATTGCTAAATTGAACTGTCAAGCCTTAGACATAAATTTCATTGCTGGCATAGATGATCAAGAAGAGATGGCGACTCCACAAATCATTGAAGCTTTCATAGATTCACCCTAGTATGCAGACCTTACATTTGTTTTACTCAACTTACAATCTCCTCCTGGTTTCTCTAGAACCAAAAGTAGATTCTTAAAAATGGAAGAAATGAAATATTGTATCTTAGATAATGTTTTATTTTGGAAATATCATGATGGCATCCTGTTAAATTGTTTATTAAAATATGAAGCTGAAAAATTCATGCAAGAATTTCATGAAGGAGATTGTGGACGACAATTATACTAGAAAAAAACTGCTAACAAAATTTGGAGGGTAGGTTTTTACTGGCCTACCCTTTTTGCAGATGTTTGAAAGTATGTGACCTCTTGTCAAAAATGTCAAATATTTGAAGGGAAGAATAAAATCTTACCATGACACCTCAAACCTATCTCAGTAGAAATTCCATTTCAACAATGGGGTTTCGACTTCATTGGTGAAATTCATCCACCCACTTGTGCCCAACATAAATGGATATTAACAACCACTAACTAATTTACCAAGTGGATAGAATCCATCCCTTCTAGACAAGCCACACACTCTGTCATTATTTCATTTCTTGAGAACAACATCCTTTCTAGATTTGGATGCCCACAAAATCTCATCACTGATAATGTTGTTGCCTTCAAATCCAAGAAAATGATAAATTTTTGTAACTGATACCATATCACCCTAAGCCATTCCACTTCCTATTACCCTCAAGGTTATTGACTAATCTTCAAACAAAATATTAGTCAACATCATCAAGAATTTATTATAGGATAACAATAAAACTTGGAATAAAAGGTTGGTGAATTCCCTATGGGAAGATAGACTAACTACTAAGAAATCTATTGGTACATCTCCCTATCAATTAGTATATGGGATGGATGTTTTTTTTCCATATTCATTAGGAGTGCCAGTAATGAAAATGATTCAAGAGCTGCAAGTAGAACCAAATGACATCCAAAGGAGGATAAACCAAACAATTCAATTACAGCAAACCAAGGAAGAAGTTTATATCAACGCCCAAGTAATTCAAGACAAAATCAAGAAGATCTTTGATAAGAAAACTAAAGCAGATGATTTCTTCATAGGTGATCAAGTACTAAAATGGGATTCCATAAGGGAAGAAAAATGAAAACATGGGAAATTTGATTATCTCTGGAAAGGCCCATACATTATTTATGGTTATAGAGGCAACAACGCCTTTTTCTTGAAAGAATTAAATGGAAAGGAACTACCAAGTGGACCATTCAATGGTTGAATGTTGAAGCACTATTTTTCACCATACTAACCAGTAGTTCATTTGATTTATTTTACTCATTGTAAATACCATAGAAATGTTTATATTGGAGTGGATGATTATCTTGTAAAGTTGAAGTCCAAAGAGGAAACCCTAAGCTTTAAGAGATATAACATCCTATGTTTGAATAAAGGAAATCACATAAAGCAGTTCCAAGAAAAGCAAAGGCAAAGTTCCAAGGCCACTGATCATAAATTTCTTGACATATCACAAGGAGATGTCATCCCCAAGTGGAACCACTATTAGGGTCTTATAATAATAGGGATCATAATTTTGAATTGGCTATGTTAAGTCTTGTAATATTGTACATACCTTTGCATTTCTGCAAATGTTTTCTTATCAAAATAAAATAAAAGGGTCAGCAAGCTCAAACGCACCCAATAAAGGAAAGGAAAAATGTTAGCATGAATAAAAGGGTAGGTATAATACTTTTCAAAAGTTCTATAAGCATTGTTATGCTTATCCCTTAAAGAGAACTGCTAAGTCTCTAGGAAAGAAGGAGAGACAAAGATTAAGAACTACTAAAGATGAAGACTTATGAAATGTTCTTACTTGAATCAATGAAGAGAAATTCACTAATTAACCCTTTGTCCCCTTTTCCCTCTTCATTCCCCCTTATCCTAACCCTTTTTCCCCTTTGAAAACCCCCTTACCCCTTTAAAAAAATCCACGTTTCCATAAAAAAAAACACAAAAACCCACATTTTAGAGTCTAAAGCACTAATTTATTCCCCAGCCCCACTTTGATTTAACTCCCGGCACATTACTAATTAAAAACCCAACCCCACCATTCACGCCATTTCATAATTTATCCCCACCTTCCTGCGATCCTCTTCATGGTCATTGATATCCAACAGTGCATATGAATTTTCGGCCCCCCTCCTCCATCCGAATTTTATCACCATGGGGGTTCCAAAAAGGACTGTATTGCAATACCACGTCAATCATACATTTCAGCCTCATGTGAGTTTAGACCCCCCAAGCGCAAAACAACAAACCACCATACCGCCCCCCGAAAACCATTTTTTAAATTCAGCCATTCTAAATAATCGTTTCCCTCTACAAAATAAGCCCGCTCGCCTCCCTGCAAACCCTTTTTCTCATTACAGGTTTTTTTATTTTATTTTTTGCAGGTGATTAACGAAACCAAGAACATAGAGAGATTAGTGTATTGGGTGTCATAAGAAAATTAATAATTAATTCTAGACTCATCCCTTTCATCCATGAACCTAAGCCTAAGATTGAGAAATATTCTAACCATTCAGAGTGGTTTGAAAACACTCTACAGGAGATGGAAGAGCATCTTGATACTAGTTCCATCCTGCTTACTCCTAACCCACAGGATAGGAATTCAAAAATTTCTAGATAAGAAGGCTCTTACTCAGCAGAAGCTACATCTGACAATAAATTCAATATTATGTATAGAAAGAAAACAAAGCCAAACCTAGTAATAGAGCAGAAAGAGAAAATTGAAACAAAGAAAGTGATTTTTATCAGGGATGATACATATACATCAGCACTAGTATCTACATCAGCAATAGTATTAGCACCAGCATCAGCTATACCAACAACCCATCCCACTCATGAGGAAAAAAGATTAATCAAAGTAGTGGAAGATATTTCCATTTAGACTGTAGAGATTAATAAATCTCAAGGAAAAGATAAAGAGCTTAGAGAATGAAAAGAAATTGGCAGAAGTAATGCATTAAGCTGACATAAAAGAAATTATCCTAGAAGTAAAGAAAGTGATTTCCAAAAGAAATCTAATGCTACATCTTGAGGAGAAATGTCAAACTTTGGAACTCACAGTAAACATATTTTTTCAACAAGTTTCATGTATTAAGATAGAAGGGTCTGCCTAGTCCTCTAGTGATAAATGAAAAACTCATGAGACACGAGGATTATGTCAAGAAGTTAAGGGAAGTGGCCAAAGAAACTTCCCACATTTCCTTAATAAAGGGCATTCCCACAGGAAAGGTGTTCCTTCAAATTCTAGAAAACTTATTTTACCTCCAACATGAGGTAAATCACATTTTTGTAAATAAGCCTACATTTGCCAGATATTCAGAGGCAGATGAGATTTACCACGAGATGATGAAAATCAAAGTCCCAAATGAAGAAACATGGGAGAAGTGGTGTGATTTACTATAAAGGGTGAAAGAATAGAAAGATGAAAGAACAAACAGGTAACAACAAGGAAAGAATTAGGGCCAGATATCAGCCAGTTGAAATGTGTCACTATCTTTTTGCATAAAGATATTTATTTTCCTATAATAAATCTTAGTCGATTGACAAGATATTTTTGTAATGTGTTGTATAAATACTTCATCATTTTAAGCATTAGTGGGTGGATTTCTGAATATTTCATTAGCTGACTGATCTCTTGCCTGAGGGTTATTGTAACAATTTCCAGTCGACAAACTAAAAATTTATAAAGAGACTTCTTTATAGAATTCATGTGTTGAGCTATCTTAGTGAAGTATAAAATTTCACTTGTTCATGTTTTCTTTCTAAGTATCCCATAAAATTATTTGTGTTCTAAATTTGAATGTTATAACAGGAGTATTATTGCAGAATTTTCTTAAATGTTACACTTTTCTTTTAACTGTTATACGTTTCTATTTTTTCTTCTAATATCCGGTTTAGAGAATTCTTAATTGCCCTCTAATCCCGATTGACTTCTTTACCCTTCTTCATTGTCCGGTTTAAGGAATTCTTAATTGCTCCTTGATCTCAATTGAAAGATCACTTCACCATTTAGGCTTGAAGATCTAATATTGCTCACCTATCTTTCCCTGTAATACTTTCATCATAATTTGATTTTGTTCTGTTTCAAAACATATTGACTCCATAGCCCAATGGAAAGTGGAAAAGAACCTATTCATCTCATTCATTAATCACACCAACCAATCAAAACCAATCCAACTAAGCATACATAACTAGCCTAATATCCATTAAATAAACAAAGTTAAAAAATATAGAGAGAGCCCTCTCTAAGTTTATGAAGGTTAGATCCTAAGCTCCAAAGTAGGTTTGTAGCTACCTCTGATATTTCTCTTTTAACTCTAAAAACAACCTTTGGAAATTTCAGAGTGATAATTGTCTATCATGCCAGGAATTTTTGTGCACCTTTTGCACTTGTTGGTTGAAGTTAGCAATGAACCAATCTTCTGCTAAGGCAAAGAGTTGCGCTAACCGTTCCTCCATAATATCAGGCTCGACCATATTAGTGAAATATTCGATGTGCAGGCTTGGGATAATATACTCCATTGGCATGATGGCTTCCTTCCCATAGACCATCCTGAAAGGTGTTTTCCCTTTCAACTTCTTCTATGTGGTTCTATAAGCCCATAACATCGAAGATATGTGCACATACCAGTCATTCTGATTAGAATTATAAATATTTCTGAGCGTGTTCTCTAGAATTTTGTTGAAAGATTATACTACGCCATTTTCTTGTGGGTGATAAGGGGTACTCTTCTGGTGGTGGATCTGAAATTCTTGAGTCAATGCTTAAATGGTTTCATTAATGAAGTGTGTACCTCTATTACTCATTAGAATCTTTGGACAGCCAATCCTAGTCAAAATGTGATCAAAGATGAAGTGCGCAACATTATCTCTTGTACAATCCTTTACTGCCTTCGCCTCTGCCCATCTAGTTACATAATCAGCTGTAGTAATGATATAGCGTGCTCCAGTCTTCTTTCCTAGGGGGTTGATGTGCCCAACAAAATCTATAACCCATTTATCAAAGGCCTGCAGAGCCATATGTGGTTGCAGGGGAATTTCAACTCTGCACAAGGGATTTCCTGTTCTCTGACATGCATCACAAGTACGGCAGTATGCATGTGCATCACTGTGTAGGATGGGCCACCATAACCTAGCACGCAACACCTTCTACGCAGTGGCTTTTCCACCATAGTGGCCTCTTGCCACCCCTCCATGAGCCTCGGCCAAGATATATTATCTTTAATGTTCCAAAATATACCTTCTTAATACTTCATCTGCTCCTAACTTATACAATTGACCCACAATCAAAGTAAAATCAATTTCACGTGACACTAACTCCTTCTGTTGTACTGAATACTGGGTAGGGGCACTTCCAATGGTCAAGAAGTGAATAATATCTGCAAAGTGATCGTCCACCACCTTGATAGCGAACAGCTATGCATTGGGTAATTCGTTCTCGAGGCTGGTTGGTTCTTCCCCACTCTCAATTCATGACAGATGATTGGGTCCAGCATTCAGTCTTCCAAGTTTCACTATAATCTCAAATTCATACTCCTAGAAAAGAAACAACCATCTGCAGATCTTCCCCCCCAACATAGGCTTTTTGATTAGGTACTTTAAAGAAGAGTGGTAAGTGAACAGTTTGAAATGTCCTCCTAGAAGATAGTGCATGTATTCTTACAGAGAATACACCATGGCCAGTCCTTCCCTCTCTGTGGTGAAGTAGTTTCACTCGGCACTAGAGATATTCCTACTGGAAAAATCAACAGGATGATCGATGTCTCCTTCTCCTAGTTGCACTAAAACAACCCCAAGTGCTATACCTGATGCATCCACATGCACATGAAAAACCTTAGACCAGTCTGGGAATATCAAGATAGGTGTTGTGACCATTATCTCCTATAGCAGCTCAAAACTCTTCTAACATTCTTTGCCCAAATGTACGACACATCCTTCTTCAGTAACTTCTCCATTGGCACAGTGATCAGAGCGTAGCCTTGAATGAACTTCCTATAGTACCCAGTGTGTCCTAATATGGATTGCATCTATTTCTCAGTAGTGGGAACTTCTAGGTTGATGATAACTGCTATCTTAGCTGGGTCTACCATCAATTCTTGGCGACAGACTTATGTCCCAATAAAATCCCAAAAGGTGCACAGAATATACATTTATTTATGTTGAGAGAAATCTAGTGCTTCCTACAAGCATCAAACATTATGCACAGGTTTGACACATGGTTTTTAACCAATCCAAACACTTTCCAGTCATCAAAATATACCTAAAGAAATTTATTCATGAATTCCTTGAACACAGCTACTACCACACGCGACAAGATTGCAGGTGCATTTTTCTATCCAAATGGCATGACAATATGTTGGAAATAACCCCACTCAGTGGCGAATGTGGTCTTGTTGTGGTATTATGGCGCAATTCGGATATGATGATACCCTGAAAATCGATCAGTAAATGAATACTCTTCTTTTCCTCCCACGTTATCCAAGATTTCATCAGAAAACGGAGTAGGGAATGGGTCATGCACACATGCATCATTCAACTTGCACAGATCGACACAAATCCTTATCTCTCCTTTGGTATTTTTCTCCTGAACCACCATTGGACTTACCCAATCGGACTGTTCGACCAGCTCAATAATTCCTACAGCCACCATATTTTCTAATTCCTCCTTCACTTTCTTCTTGTACTTGGGGTTCAAGCGATATGGACGTTGCTTAACAGGGTGTGCATCTGGTTTCAATGTGATCTTCATAATGCCCAGGTCTCCTACAATTCCCTTGAGATCATAGAACTTTGTAGGAAACAGGTCATGATACTCTGTCAGCAACTCTGCAATTTTTCCTACTGCATCATCATCTCAGTAATCCCTAATTTTGGCCAACTTGGGCTGCTCTTTCGTCCCAATGTTGACTTCCTTCAATTTCAAAGGTTTGTTTACGTCTACCATTCCTAATGACGGCCCTGCAACTTCGCGCTCTCCTTAGAACTCAGGGATGTTGAAATTTCTAGGATCATCTTGATTGTCTTCTATTGATAGGTTCCTGCAGTTGATAATGTCCTGCATCTATGCAGACCATGCTGGTGTAGTGCATTCTGTCTTTGGTCGGGAGTTGTCAAAGATAAGAGCATCTATATCCTGCAATGCTTCATCCAATTCCTCTGATCCTCCAACCAAGCTAAAGATCGATAGGAAGTCATCAGTAATTTTTGTCCAATTTCTTATGCCTCGGTGCCACTCATCCTCCAAATACCATGTAGTGGGAACTAGTCGTAATAAGTGAATAAACATATAGACCCATTCCTCCCATATATTTTCTTTCCACACCTCCATCCACATAGCCAAGTGCTTGCATGGATCATCCTAACCATAGAATATTTTGGTTGATGGGGTAACAAGTACCTCAAAGCGCAACTTCATCATGTGACTGCACTCCTCCCAGTTCTTAAAATTTCCCTTATGTGACTCCCACCAGCATGTTGGAGTTGCGCGCATAGCTAAATCCAGAGCCCAGAATCTTTGTTCTTCAGGGAAAACTTTTTTAGATTCCGCCCAAAATAATATGACACTACCAGAACCATCAAAATAGGGTAATTCCCTTACCTTTGAGGAGATACATCGGAAATCCTTGGTGATCTTAAGGTAGCGAAATGCAGAAACATCATGCAGTTGATTCCACTAGTTCTCCATTTCTCCATCCGAATCTAAAAAGCATGATCTATCGTTTTCCCAGTTCAACATTCCATCATTTTTGGGGTTGATCCAATCCTCATCCCACACAATTAGCTTATAGATATGGTGAACATCAACTCCTTCGCACACTAGCTCTGTGTATCTTTCTCCTTCTGCGGGATCTAGTGGAACTATTATCTGTGTTCCATTATTCTCAAAGATCATGCTTCTACGCTTTAGGTTGATTATGTCGCCCATGTCAATAGCCCAGTCTAATCCTAAAAGCCAAGGGTAAGGGTATGTATCACCACAGTTTTTATTACTTCAAAATATATTCATACCTTTACTCTAGCAATGTCCACCAGGACCTGTGGAAGTCTCCCAAGTGGAATGATCATTTTTTGATTGGTCATGCGTAGCTAAATGGTGGACCATTCCAGCTTTGCTTCTCCCATATTTTTCCAAGTTTTCTTATGTAGGAAATTTGCATTATCCCAGATCTAGGATGAATTGATCCATCTCATACTCACCAATCTGCCCAGTCATGTGCATCTCCCCACCAGTTCTCTTCATGTTCTTATAAATTTTGTTCACAGCCTTAGTCTCCACTGGAGGTACTTCTTTTTCTACGCAGCTATCTATCAGGGCCTATAGATTATCTACTGCCTTCTAGTTGCACAGTAGCTTAATGCAGGCTTAAGGAATGGTTTGACATCATCATTAGCTTTTGGTTCCATTGTTTTTTTTGACATGGAAGCTCCAATATCATCGAACTCATTTCTGACCTCAATAAAAAACTCTTTTTCTTTTGTAGGTTGAGGCCTTCCTTCTTGTCAGACACCTTTCTAATCAATGGCTCTATGGTAGCCTTTTCCTCATTTCCTTTGGTGGAAATACCACTATGTGTAATCACATTTACACTCGGACCATCATCATGCGGATAAAATTTAACCATTTGTATGTTTTTTGTAGGTTTCTATTGCTTTTCTTGCATTTCAGCTATTAGCACAGGAAAATATTCAATTACATGATCATATTTTGATGCTGCCTAAGTAGCAAAACCCACATTCTCCATGTAAAAAATGCATGTCACATTCATTCCCAGAATTTTCCATCTCATACTCAAAAATTTATTCTGTTCATTAAGGTTTCATACCCTTTTAAACAATCCCAAGTTAATCTTCTAAGCGGAAGTTCTTGTTTAATCTTCATGAGAAGATTTCCTCACTTTTTAACCCATGGTTATTAAACCCAACAATAATAGCTTCATATTTGGAAGTTGTCCCTTTTTATGGTATTGTGATTATAAACCATCATTAAAAAACCCATTCATTTAACTTCCGACTATACGAAACCAACTTTGGATAAATATATCAAAGTCCCAATATATATTAACCTTAGCCCACAATTAATTCAAACACACACGTTTCTGCATGTCTTACCTTATCCAAAGTTTATTTTCCCTTATGATGAATTCTTTCTCCGTTCACTTCTATTATAATAGAAATATAATAGAAATTAACATACCTTTATGAACCATGCCACAATACTTGCATATCCTTGCGGAATTCCATTTAACCCAAACTTTATGTTATAAAGTTAACATAACACTCTATAACTTACCATTCTGCCAATCAACCGGCCACGCACATGTCAAGGTTCACTTGCATATTAAATCACATATGGCCCACACTTTATCTCCGCATATAATCTCTAACACCAAACAATAACATAATATTACATCTGGTCCCACCTTAATAACCTCTGCACATCTTCTGATGCGAACATCGTCAGATCGTTGCCTCCCTTGATTGAATGGCTATCGCGTATAAATAACCCCAATAACTTATCTCTCCAAACTCATGTGAAATAAGTGGTTTTGGACATCCACATGTCACTTGCGGAGGCGTATCGCATTCGATCCAATAATTACCACTTACCATTATTTTGTTGCGCGAAAACTACCGGTTGGTTTTCAAAACCACTTCACGGTTCTGTTTTCTATTGATTCATAGTTCCACTTCTCTTTGGTTATGAATTTAGCCTTTTGATCTCGTTCATTGATCCTTCGATCCAACAGTTTTTGTGTTCTACTTCATTCTGCTCCACTGTTCCATAAATTATGTCGATAACCAGAGATTTTCTGCTTCTCTGTGTTGGACATTCTTCCACATAACTCCCTCCTAAGCTTTCCTTGTAGTTTAATGTGCCTATCTCTCCATTGTTTATCAATTCACAGGTTTCATAAATCCCTATACATGAACCCTCAGCTCAATAGTCATCCTTCATGTATATACTATGATAGGAATAGATTTCTCGCTTGAATACACATTTTATACATTAAACCCTAAAATGATTCCAGATCCTATTTCTGACTTACACCGTGTACTCAGAATATTGATTTAACATATCATTGTGTCATTGATCCATTCAGTGATCGCAACCTCATCCAGTCTTCTCAATTTTTTATGTAACCCTTATGCATTTCAGCTAAAGACATTATACCTTGTCTCAACATTTACATCAAATTTTCCATTGTATACAGAACACCATTTCAAACCCTTATTTTCACATAAGATATAAATAGAGTCATTCAACACATAATCACACACTTTCTCCTGAACTCATTCATTACATTTTTCAAGTCCGAGTACTTTGTTCATTCATTTACTTCATTAAAACTCAATAAATCAGTGCACACAATAATTCGGAAATCAAATTCCTTCATATATACATATAATCAAATAATTACAAAAGACCTCTTGTCTCTAGCCTAATATTCAAATCAATGGCCCTTTTCTCCAACTCCCCGTAGGCTTAACAAATAGACCTTTGTTTGTCCAAACCCTACTCTAATTCTTCTACCTGCTACTACTATGTCTACTATTGCCTTGAGGCTTTACAATTTATACAAAAGATGATGAACCAATTTAGGTTCAGATCCTCCATTATCTCAACAAAGTCCTCCAAATCCTCAAAGTCCTAAAATCTATCCTTTAACCCTAAAAATCCTTTCAAACTCATAAAATCATGGAACCAATTCTACTTTAGGAATTATAATTAAATTTCAAATATCTCAATCCCTATGGAATCTAAACTATCCTAATTCTCTCATGTTCTCCAATCATTTGGGAACATTTACAAATTTCTCTCAATATCTATTCTAAATGTCACTGAAAAACATTAATAATTACATAAGAAACCAATATTCTTTTGAAAACACAAGACCCATATATCTATTAGAATACAAAGGATTTCCTGAGCCTAATGCTCCTGCATCAAACTCCCAAGGTTAAAAATAATCATTATCTCCTGATCATGTGCTTTAAATATTTGTCTTCCTGGATCCCATACCTTGTTCTGTAATTTATCATCTATTTATGTTGTTGTTTGTTGCTTTTCTCCAGGTCTCCACACTTTATGATGCTTTGCTCCACTAGTTGTACTTTCATAGTCTGTTATTGTCTTCCTTTTGCTGCTGCTTCTTTTCTTTCTTGTTGATGTCTTCTTCTGAGACACTTTCATCATTATCATTATTATCAGTTCAATTTCTCTTTCCAATAAATCTTTTGATTGCTGATTTCTTTCATCTCTTGATTGCTGAACTTTTATTCTTACTGCCGCCCTGTCATCCTTACCCTCTTGTTTTCTGTAATTACTAACTTCTTCCAAATTGTCACTTATGACAATTTTTTTGTCTCTTTTATTCAGAAATTCATTGAACTGGTACATAGTTTTGCATTCACTGCTATCTTCATCTCTTTGCTTTAATTTTTTGTTATTGTCCTCTAACTTTTACATTTCCATATTATTAATTTCCCAATATTGAAATTGAGATTTATCTTCCTGTATTGAATGTTGATTCTTCGGCATAATTTCTAGCAATTTAATTTCTTTATTCCATGGATTAAGTATTTCCACAGAATTTTATTCCTTCTCCTTTATTTGACTGTCCAACTGTGTCAAATTTTCTCCAGCATCTGCAACAAAACCTACATTCAAAAAACAATTATCAAAATAAAAACCATAAGGCCTCAATGCCTTTCTTTCCTCTGGCAACATTTCAGTATGTTGCTCTGAAATTTCCTCTTTTATCAGCACATCAGTATGCTGATTTATTCTACCTAAAGAATTCTCTAAAGGCATGTCAAGACTATCAACAAGTATTTCCTCCACATCATATTCTTCCATGATGTCTCTCTGTTCTTGTTCACTGTAGTGAACTCTGTCTTCTGCAATCTCTCTGTCATACTCTGAGTTTTCTAGAAAATACTCCAGCAATGCAATTTATTTTTGGAATTCCTTAAGTACTTCATCATCATTGACAATTCCTGCATTTATACACAAATTTTTAGTTTGTAAATCACAATGTTCAACAGTCTCAACTGTTGCTTCACATATCAGTGCTTCAGACTAAATTTCATCTTCTTCTTTCACAAGAATTTCTTCCTGTATTGTAACAGCTTCAAATATAAATGCATCACTACTTTCCTCATTCAAGAGACATTCTTCATCATTCTTTAATTCAGAGTATTTATCTTCTGAAATATATTCTCCCATACTCTTGACAGCTTCAAAAGGTTTCTCATCTTCTGCAAAACTTGTAATCACGTCACAATTATTAGATTCAAAAATACAAGGTTTTACATCCTCTGGTTGATTTGAACTTGTCCAACAACTCAGGAAATCATCAATAATTCCCTCTTCAGCAAGGTAAACTTCTTGTTGTCTTAAATCTTCACAATGATTCATATGATCTTTCACATACCTCCATTCTTCATCTTTACCCATAACTTCACTTTGAATTTCTCATTGTTCTGCTTCACAAATGGAAACTTCCATTTTCAACTCAGCTTCTCTGAGTTTTGCACATCCGAATTGTACACTCATCACCTATTCAAGATTTCTTAGCACTTCTGCTAATTGCATATTCATTTGATGTTCTCTCCTCTATTGTAGCCTATGCCACTTCACTTTCTTCTTCATGATCCAACCAATTCTCTAGTTTTCTTCTATCATCATTTCTCTTATCTTAGCTAACTCTTTGTAATATTATTCATCAGTCAACTGCCTCCATATGCCATTTGCCTTGGCATATTCTTTCTCCTTCCTTCTGTTTTGGTCTCTCTCAGAACCTCTGCTATCTCTTTTATGACTATCAGTAGTCATCTTCTTCTCCATCTCTATCTTCATGAGTTCCTCACTCATTCATCATGAGTTGTACTAAAGCCTCTGCAATAACAAGTCCTCCTTGATACAACTTACCTCACCAATCCTTTCCTCTGGATTTTGTCTTTGGCAAGCACTGGTTCTCTATCTTCTGGAACCTCTTAAGCATTCCTCTCGACTCCTTCTAGGCTTTAACTCATCTGCACCTTTTAATAACACAATTTTCCTTTTTATCCAACCTCTATTGAAATTCTTCAAGGTTCTGCCACATTCTTCTTCCACTTAGAATCCTTTACTGGATTCCTTCATCACTGCTCTTAAAGCTGTGATATTATTTTGCTGAGATTTTCTCCAACTGTCTGCAACCTAAATTCTGCAAACATAATCTTCAAACCAGAGTTAAAATAACACTTATCAACTCACCTTCAAGATCTTTGTGTGATCTTGTTTCACCTCTCATCTGCATTGTATCTCTATATGCTGCAATCTATCAGTTTCAAAGTCTGATCTCTTTTTATTTTCTCCATCACACATGCATTCATTCTAATTCCAAACAAAATTGAACCTTCAAAGAGCTATTTCCTGCTTTGATACCAAAAATGATGTTGCCTAAGCAGCAAACCCCACATTCTCCATGTAAAAAATGCATGTCACACTCATTCCCATAATTTTCCATCTCATACTCAGAAATTTATTCTATTCATTAAGGTTTCATACCCTTTTAAACAATCCCAAGTTAATCTTATAAGCGGAAGTTCTTATTTAATCTTCATGAGAAGATTTCCTCACTTTTTAATCCATGGTTATAAAACCCAACAATAATAGCTTCATATGTGGAAGCTGCCCCTTTTTATGATATTGTGATTATAAACCATAATTAAAAAACCCATTCATTTAACTTCCGACTATGCGAAACCAAATTTGGATAAGTATATCAAAGTCCCAACATATATTAACCTTGGCCCACCATTAATTCAAACACACATATTTCCGCATGTCTTACCTTATCCAAAGTTTATTTTCCCTTATCATGAATTTGTTGGAAATACTGAGAGGGGGGGTGAATCAGTATTCCTTTCAATTAGAGCATTATTTAATCTTCAATTATTATCAGTGTTTGTACAATGATAGCAATAAACAAGAGGAACACAAATGCACACAGTTTTTAAGGTGGAAACCCACTCCGGGACAAAAACCACCTAATGATTTTCTAATAATTCTTTAATATTCAACTCCAATTGAAAATAAAGCTCCAACTTCCTAGAATCTAGAAAAGCATTCTTCTCTAGCTCCCACTAGATGGACGCTCCAATGCCTCAGATTCTTCAGTAGTCAACTGAACGGATGCCCCAACACCCAATGAGCTACAACTCACCCTAACACCACCCTACCACCCTATAGAAGAATAAAAGAAGAATGGACTCTCGTACCAGAGAAAATGGTCCACTTTACAATGATATAGAACGATGTAGAAGAAGAAGATATATTAGACCATAACCCCAACTTTGACACAACCACTATCTCTTCAACCCTTGGCAGATAGATACTAGTACAATTTGTACAATAATGTATTTACAATGACTAAGTACAATGATACCTTTACAATGATTGTATGCAGTGCTGCCCACTTGAAGACTTCATATGATGAAATTCATGCTGTTGTTATGCAACTTTGTTGTTGCTCTTGTCATGCTACCCTCCGTTGCACCTTGCTTTGCTTTTCTGCCATAGAAATTCTGGTCCTTTGCAACCCTTGACAACACATGATCTAGCTTTTTCTTGCCTTCTAGGAGCTCGATATTGACTCTGGTGTATCTCTGTCATTTCAGATCCTCAATATTTGATTTTCAGTCTTGTAGTAGTCCTATGAGTCATCCTTCCAATGCCACAGGTCTTATCCAATTTGGATTCTTTAAGAGATATTTATACCCAATCTCTCACAATGACCTAATTATGGACTGTTTCAGCAGAGCGCAATTTTACGACGTTCCACGTGTCACAATTTCTTCATTTGTCTCTAAAATTGATAGAGCACAAATTACAGACTGTGAAATATCTGTAACTTTTTACGTCATTCAAATTCGATACTGGGAGAGAGATTTATGACAAATTTACCAACGTCACTTCTTTGAGATGAATTTCAGGAGCCTGCAAAAACCCTTACTTCCACAGATCATATCTCCAAAAATGTTGCGTAAGTTGATCTAAAATTTTTACTGCAGCTTCCTCAGGATTTCGGCTTCGTCTCGTAAAAATTTCAGCTTCTGAGCCTTCGTAGAAAAAAAATTTAGAGCAAAAATTCCACGATGACCTATTTTAGATGGCCGAATCCCTTGCCTAAGGAGGAAATGAAGATCACAATATATATGAATGCTTAAGTTGAGAGGGGCTTCAACAAGTGAACGTGGGAGGGATTTTAGGAGCTTAAAAAATATTAATTATGACTTTTCAATGACCCATGCCCCAACCTCATGGGGTTTTAGCCCACTAACTGGGGGTACAAACTTCAAACATGAATATCTCTCAAACCGTGAAGAATTACATGGCGTGCCATATATCAACGGAAACATCTCGACAAGTAGAAACCATAAAAATAATTATTGACCCAGAATATATTAATTTGGTAGGTCAAAATTCACATTCAATATTGGGTAAGCCCCTGGTGCTGCTTGGGTTGACATCAATGACAACTGCTGATCAACAATCTCCCCCTTTGGCATTGATGGCAACACGAGTACTCCTCCTACGATCATGACACCTCTTCCTACAACATTCTCTCCCCCTTTTAAATCAATGGCAAAGGGTAACTCCCCCTAAAACACAACCATCCTGTGGACCTGTACACACTTCCACTCCCGCTGACACACAATCGTCCTGCAAACCTATACACACTTCCACTCCCGCTTTATATTCTTGAAAAAGGAAAATCTAATGAGAACTTGGGAGAATCCCAAGCTTTTGACGAAGATATTCAAATGCTTCACGAGGTAAAG
This sequence comes from Pinus albicaulis, assembly GCA_034641835.2. NCBI lineage: Eukaryota > Viridiplantae > Streptophyta > Pinopsida > Pinales > Pinaceae > Pinus > Pinus albicaulis. The sequence goes on along the minus strand of CM076569.1, from coordinate 128,072,666 downwards.
GTTTAGTGAAGATATCAGCAATTTGTTCTTTTGTACAAACATACTCAAGTTTGATATTCTTTTCAGCAACTTGTTCTCTAACAAAATGATATTTAATTGGAATGTGTTTTGTTTTTGAATGCATGACAGGATTCTTGGAGATGTTGATGGCACTAGTGTTGTCACAGAATATGGGAATAGGCTCACTGAATTGTACTTGAAGATCTTGCAAAGTTTGTTTCATCCAAAGTACTTGAGTACAACATGATGTTGCTGCAATGTATTCTGCTTCCGTTGTAGATAACGAGATTGAAGTTTGTTTTTTGCTCAACCATGATACGAGACAACCACCTAGATAAAATGTTGCTCCACTAGTACTCTTACGATCATCAATGCTTCCTGCCCAATCTGCATCTGTAAAGGCTTGAATAATGAGATTGTTACCCTTGGGATACCACAAGCCATACTCTTATGTGCCCTTTAGATATCGAAGAATTCTTTTGACGGCAATAATATGTGATTCTTTTGGTGTTGCTTGGAATCTTGCTACTTGTCCAACTTCTTGCATAACATCTGGCCGAGAGGTTGTTACATATAGAAGACTACCAATCATAGATCTGTACAACTTCTGAACCACATCCTTAGATGAGTTGTCTATGCTCAATTTGCAACCTGTTACCATTGGAGTGAGGACGGGTTTGCAATCTTCCATTTTTAATTTCTTGAGAATTTCCTTGATGTACCTGTCTTGACATATAAATATTCCTTTCTCTTGCTGAGATATTGGAAGCCCTAAGAAGTATGTCAGCTCACCAAGTAAAGACATCTCAAACTCACTTTGCATCTTTGTAGAAAAGTTCTTACTTAGTCGATCATCATTGCTACCAAATATTATATCATCCACATATACCTCAACAATTGTTAAATTATCTTTATCTATTTGTACATAAATATTGCTATCAACAGTACCTTTCTTAAACCCTTGTTGATGTAGATATCCATCAAGACGAGCATACCATGCTCTAGGAGCCTGCTTGAGACCATATAGAGCCTTCTTTAACCTGCAGACATAGTCTTCTTTTTGTGATAGTAGAAAACCTTCAGGTTGCTTGATGTAAACTTCTTCTTCTAATTCTCCATTTAGAAATGTTGACTTAACATCCATTTGGTAGACTTTGATTTTTCTTGAACATGCATAGGTGAGAAACATTCGGATGGATTCCATTCTAGCAACTGGTGCAAATGTTTCGTCGAAATCAATTCCTTCCACTTGTGCATAGCCTTTGCAAACCAATCTTGTTTTGTTTCTGGTAACCTGCCCATATTCATTCAATTTGTTCCTGAACACCCATTTATTCCCAATTACATTTTTATCTTTTGGTCATGGAACTAATTCCCAGGTGTTATTCTTCTCAATTTGATCCAATTCTTCATTCATAGATGCTACCCAATGTTCATTTTGGTTGGCTTCCTCAAAACTACTAGGCTCAAAGGTTGCTAGAAAAGAAACGTGAGCTTGTTGTGATGAACGAAGCTGTCGACCTTCATTTATGTCACCAATGATTTGATTTGATGGATGGTTCTTTTGAATCCACTCTTTTGTTCTCCTTGGAGGAGCTTCTTGTTGTTGTTATGGTATATCTTGATGATCATTGTTTACTTCTTCCTCGTTGATATTTGCTTCTTGTTCTACAATTTTATCTCTGTCTTTTTCAGCCCCTATCTCAAGTTTCAAATATTCTAGATCCTCATCATTACTTGCTAGAACACCATCTTCGTCAAATGTAAAATTTATTCTCTCCACTATCTGTTTTCGTCTTAGAATTATAGAATTTATAGGCCTTTCTTTTGCGTGAGTAACCAACAAAGATACCTTCATCTGATTCAAACTTACCCAAATTTTGATCTTCTCTTTTGATATAACATTTGCTTCCAAAGATTCTGAAATATTTTACATTGGCTGGTTTTCCTTTCCATAATTCATATGGAGTCTTGTTGCAATTATTTCTGAGAAGACTTTGGTTGATAATGAAGACTGTCGTATCAATTTCTTGAACCCAAAATTTTTCATCCAATTTTGAGTCCTTCAACATTATTCTACCCATTTCCTGTACAGTTTTATTCTTTCTTTCAGCAACTCCAATTTGCTGAGGTGTTCGTGCTGTTGAAAATTGCCTTTTTATTCCATTTTCGTCATAGTATTGCTGAAATAATTTGGAAGTGAATTCTCCACCATTATCTGATCTTAAACACTTTATTTTCAAATCAGTTTCATTTTCAACCAACTGCTTGTAGATCTTAAATAATTCAAATGATTCAGATTTTTTTTTAGGAAACTGACGGATGTCATCCTGGTATAGTCATCTATCATCAACATGAAATATAATTCTCCGTTTAAGCCTTTTGTTCTCACAGGACCACATAGATCAGTATGTATCAATTCCAATGGATTTGATGAAAAGTGCTCTTTTGTTTTAAATTGGACTTTTGTCTGCTTTCCATGCCGACATGCCTCACATAGTGTGTTGGAAGGTTTTGAGATTTTCGGCATTTCTCGTATTGCTTCCTTTTTGCTTATCCTGACAAGATTGTCAAAGTTTATGTGACCCATTCATTTTTTCCATAACCAAATTTCATCTTCTTTAGCTAGTAGACATGCTTTAGTTGCTTCATCCAGAACATATATGTCGTTTGGAGCTCAACTTGCTATAGTCACAATTTTACCATACCTGCCTTTCCTGATTTCACATTTTGTGGAGTTGAATAGCATTGTGTGTCCTTGATCACACATTTGTCCAACACTGAGCAGATTGTGATTCATGTTTTCGACCAATAGAACATTCTTGGCTATAACATCTTTGCTTCCGAGAGTGACGGTACCTGATCCTATAAAATTTGAAGATCCATCATTTCCAAAGGATATGGTTCCATCCTTCTTCTCTTTCAGAGATACAAATTTCCTTCTATCTCCAGTCATATGCGTTGAGCAACCGCTGTCAACATACCACACATCTTTCTTTTTTTGAGCCTTGAGAGCGAGAGCACAATTATCAGTATTCTTCTTCTTCCATGTTCGTTCATTTTGTGGCTTCGAAGATTCTTCTGTAGGATTTTCAAGTCTGCAGTCTCTCGCTATGTGTCCAAAGTTCTGACATTTGTAACATTCCATATTATTTCTTAAATTTTCAAATATATTGATGTTTCGTTGAGCCCTGGGAGGTTCATATTTGAAGAATCTCTTGGAATTGTATTGGTTCATAGGGTACGTGCGACATTCTACAGCTTTATGACCAAATTTTCCACATGAATAACAATATCCATGAAAAATATGTTGGTACCTAGATGAAAATCTTCGTCGAGGAATCGTCTTCCAAGGATGTGCTTGTGAATCTTGTCCAATGAAGTCTTCATGTATGTCAGATCTCATAGGTTCATTCTATTTTGTTGTAGAAGGTCCTGCTTCTTCTTCTTTGTAACCAAGGCCAGTTTTGTCATTGTAAGATCGTTGATTGTTGATGAGTTCTTCTAATGCCCTTGAGTTGTTGGCATAGTTTTGGACAGCTTTTCCCTTCTTCACTTCCTTATGCAGTGAGACTACTTCGGCTTCTAATGCTTCCCTTTCTTGGTTGCTTTCTTCCAACTTCTTTTGAAGTGACTCTTCAATACATTTGTGTTCTTCAACCTCAATTTTGAGACCTTGAACTTGTTCTTCAAGAGTGTTGGAACGAATCTTCTCGGCATTGAGCTCTTTTATAAGCTTGATTTCCTCCTCATAAAATTCTTCTATGGTCAACCCTTCTTCTTCATTGTTTGATACTTCTTGTTTATTGTGCTTGGCCATAAACAATACTTTGTCATTGGCTTCTTCTTTGCTGTCACTTTCTTCATCAGATGAGGAGCTATCTTCTTTAGAGAGAAAATTCCTTTTGGATCCTTTATTTTTTCCTTGCTTGTTGAGTTTCTTAAAGCCTTTATTTCCTTTTGAGTTTCCATCACTTTTGTTTGGACATTTTGCTACGAAATGCCCAACCTCACCACAACCGAAACATATCAATAGAATTTTACCTTTGAATTTTCCCTTACCAGGTTTTAGTTTTCTTGTAAAGTAAGCATATTCTTCATATGAAAGACCTTCTCCATCATCTCCCTTTTCTTCACACTTGCAGGTGCAAGTCATTTCAATTGAAGGTTGTTTGTCCTTATTGGTTTTCTTAGATGCAACGAATGCAGTTTCTAGATTTGAAGTACCCTTTTCTTCATCAAGTCTCATTTCATATGCTATGAGAACTCCATGTAATTCTTCCTTGCTGAGTTTGTCCAGATTTTCACTGTATTATAAGACCGATACCTTTGGATTGAATCTCCCTGGTAACGTTCTAAGAATCTTCCGTATAATATTATTCTCATCAAAGGGCTCTCCCAATCCTTCCATATTATTGGTTATTTCATCAACTTATTGGAAGTATGCAGCAATGTTGCAATATTCTTTCATTCTGAGTTGCTAAAATTTTGCTCTATAGATTTGAAGCTTTGCTTCTTTGACATTTCAGTCACCTGCATATATATTCTCAAGCTTGTCCCAAAAATTTTTGGCGGTTTTACAACCCAACACCTTATGATAAGCATATTCAATAAGTCCACTAATAATAATATTCTTTGCTTTTGCATCATTTACCAAGTTCTTCTTACCTTGTTCATCAACGGTTGATGTAAATCCATTTTGAACAGTGTCCCATACTTCGTAACCTTGTGCCAAGAGATAGACCTCCATTCTTCTTTTCAAGAGTGCATAATTATTTTCATTGAATAGAGGTACAACATTCTTGGTATGCTCCATGACCTCCTTCCAGCTATTAAACTGCTATTGAAGGAACCAAGCTCTGAAACCAATTGTTGGAAATACTGAGAGGGGGGGTGAATTGGTATTCCTTTCAATTAGAGAATTATTTAATCTTCAATTATTATCAATGTTTGTACAATGATAGCAGTAAACAAGAGGAACACAAATTCACATAGTTTTTAAGGTGGAAACCCACTCCAAGACAAAAACCACCTAATGTTTTTCTAATAATTCTTTAATATTCAACTCCAATTGAAAATAAAGCTCCAACTTCCTAGAATCTAGAAAAGCATTCTTCTCCAGCTCCCACAGGATGGACGCTCCAACGCCCAAGATTCTTCAGTAGTCAACTGAACAGATGCCCCAACACCCAATGAGCTACAACTCACCCTAGCACCACCCTACCACCCTATAGAAGAATAAAAGAAGAATGGACACTCATACCAGAGAAAATGGTCCACTTTACAATGATATAGAATGATGTAGAATAATAAGATATACTAGACCATAACCCCAACTTTGACACAACCACTGCCTCTTCAACCCTTGGAAGATAGACACTAGTACAATTTGTACAATAATGTATTTACAATGACTAAGTACAATGATACCTTTACAATGATTGTATGCAGTGCTGCCCACTTGAAGACTTCATATGATGAAATTCATGCTGCTGTTATGCACCTTTGTTGCTGCTCTTTTCATGCTACCCTCTGCTGCACCGTGCTTTGCTTTTCTACCGTAGAAATTCTGGTCCTTTGCAACCCTTGACAACACATGATCTAGATTTTTCTTGCCTTCTAGGAGCTCGATATTGAATCTGGTGTATCTCTGTCATTTCAGATCCTCAATATCTGATTTTCGGTCTTGTAGTAGTCCTCTAAGTCGTCTTTCCAATGCCACAGTTCTGATCCAATTTGGATTCTTTAAGAGAGAGTTATACCCAATCTCTCACAATGCCCTAATTATGGACTGTTTCAAAAGAGCGCACTTGTACGGCATGCCACGTGTCACCGTTTCTTCATTTGTCTTTGAAATTGATAGAGCGCAAAGTACAGACTATGCACTATCCGTCAATTTTTATGGAATTCCAATATGATACTGGGAGAGAGAGTTATGACAAATTTACCAGCGTCACTTCTTTGAGATGAATTTCAGGAGCCTGCAAAAACCCTTACTTCCACAGATCATATCTCCAAAAATGTTGTGCAACTTGATATAAAATTTTTACTACAGCTTCCTCAGGATTTCAACTTCGTCTCATAAAAATTTCAGCTTCTGAGCCTTTGTAGAAAAAAAATTTAGAGCGAAAATGCCACGATGACCTGTTTCAGATGGCCGAATCCCTTGGCTAAGGAGGAAATGAAGATCACAATATATATGAATGCTTAAGTTGAGAGGGGCTTCAACAAGTGAACGTGAGAGGGATTTTAGGAGCATAAAAAATATTAATTATGAATTTTCAATGACCCATGCCCCAACCCCATGGGGTTTTAGCCCACTAACTGGGGGTCCAAACTTCAAACATGAATATCTCTCAAACCGTGAAGAATTAAATGGCGTGCCATATATCAACGGAAACATATCGACAAGTAGAAACCATCAAAAGCATTATTGACCCATAATATATTAATTTGGTAGGTAAAAATTTCCATGCAATATTGGGCTAGCCTCTGGTGCTGCTTGGGTTGACATCAATGAAAACTGTTGATCAACAGAATTCTTTCTCCGTTCACTTCTATTATAATAGAAATATAATATAAATTAACATACCTTTATGAACCATGCCATAATACTTGCATATCCTTGCAGAATTCCATTTAACCCAAACTTTATGTTATAAAGTTAACATAACACTCTATAACTTACCATTCCACCAATCAACCAGTCGTGCACATGTCGAGGTTCACTTGCATATTAAATCACATATGGTCCACACTTTATCTCTGCGTAGAATCTCTAACACCAAACAATAACATAATATTACATCTGGTCCCACATTAATAACCTCTGCACAGCTTCTGATGCAAACACTGTCAAATCGTTGCCTCCCTTGATCGAACGGCTATCGCGTAGAAATAACCCCGATAAATTAGCACTCCAAACTCACACGAAATAAGTGGTTTTGGACATCCACGTGTCACTTGTAGAGGCGTATCGCGTTCGATCCAACAATTACCACTTACCATTCTTTTGATACGCAAAAACCACCAGTTGGTTTTCAAAATCACTTCACAGTTTCGTCTTCTATTGATTTATAGTTCCACTTCTCTTTGGTTCCAAATTTCACCTTTTGATCTCGTTCGTTGATCCTTTGATCCAACGGTTACTGTGCTCTAGCTTCATTATGCTCCACTGTTTCATAAATTATGTCGATAACTAGATATTTTCTGCTTCTCTGTGTTGGATACTCTTCCGCATAACTCCCTCCTGAGCTTTCCTTGTAGTTTAATGTGCCTATCTCTCCACTATTTATCAATTCACAGGTTTCATAAATCCCTATACATGAACCCTTAGCTCAATATTCAGCCTTCATGTATATACTACGATAGGAATAGATTTCTCTCTTGAATACACATCTTATACATTAAACCCCGAAATGATTCTAGATCCTATTTCTGACTTACACCGTGTACTCATAATATCAATTTAACATATCATTTTGTCATCGATCCATTCAGTGATCACAACCTCATACAGTCTTCTCAATTGTATATGTAACCCTTATGCACTTTAGCTCAAGACATTATACCCTATCTCGACATTTACATCAAATTTTCCATTGTATACAGAACACCATTTCAAACCCTTATTTTCACATAAGATATAAACAGAGTCATTCAACACATAATCACACACTTTCTCCTGAACTCATTCATTACATTACTCATGTCCGAGTACTCTGTTCATTCATTTCCTTCATTAAAACTCAATAAATCAGTGCACACAATAATTCAGAAATCAAATTCCTTCATATATACATATAATCAAATAATTACAAAATACCTCTTGTCTCTGGCCTGATATTCAAATTAATGGCCCTTTTCTCCAACTCCCCATAGGCTTAACAAACAAACCTCCATTTGTCCAAACCCTACTCTAATTCTTCTACCTACTACTACTCTGTCTACTATTGCCTTGAGGCTTTACAATTTATACAAAATATGATGAACCAATTTAGTTTCAGATCCTCCATTATCTCAACAAATTCCTCCAAATCCTCAAAGTCCTAAAATATATTCTTTATCCCTAAAAATCCTTTCAATCTCATAAAATCATGGAACCAATTCTACTTTAGGAATTACAATTAAATTTCAAATCTCTCAATCCCTATGGAATCTAATCTATCCTAATTCTCTCATGTTCTCCAATCATTCGGGAACATTTACAAATTTCTCTCAACATCTATTCTAAATGTCACTCAAAAAAATTAATAATTACATAAGAAACCAATATTATTTTTGAAAACACTGTTAGCCTCCTATACCAATAGGTTTCATCTTTCATGATTGTCTTGATTGAATTATGGAATATGTTCAAACCTTCTTTCTTGAGCAAAGGTGTTCCATATTCTTAAAAAAACAAAAAATCAAAAAAATTAAAAAATGTAAAGAGGGTATACCCTAAAAGAAAGATCAAAGGGTAAAAAGAATAAAAATGGTCAAAAAAAGTGAAAGAAATGAACCCCAAACAAAAAATAGACCAAGGAAAGTGTGCAAATCCAAATGCCTTTTAACTGTTTCATTTGTATTAAATCATTGTATTGACATCAAACACACACAATTTATGAATAGAATAAACTTCATTTAAACTTGACACTCATGCTTCAATTTCATGTTATAGATTAGAGAATAAATATCTAGCCAAACAGTTTAATCTTGGCAGATAAGTAGCTAGGTAGAGTGAATAAAAGGTGCTCAGCAGTTTAATCTGAGCCCTTGGATGTAATAAGGGTAGAAATAGATAGATTTATCATGTAAAAAGAAAAAGATTGAAAAGGGTTTGCAAGTCTAAATGCACCCTAATAAAGAAGAGAAAATGGTAGTGTTAAGTAGATAGGGTAGGTAGATGGTGCTGCAAAGTGTTATCTGATGAATGTTGCTGCTACATATTGTTGATCCTTTACTTTCATCACAAGTACTAAAGCAGGAAATATACTGGAAAATCACAGCAAGCAAAGTCAAACTCATTAACTTCCCTCATCACTTTCCCCTCAAAAGTTTTACTAATTTCCCCCCAAAGTACTAAGGTTTTTGGATATCAAAGGGGCTCAAGGCATTTCCTTGACTTCTGGAGGGACCGGACCCTCGGCCTAATGATCAAAAAGACCTAAGTACTTGAGATAATCCATCATTATAATCTTCCATCTTTAACCTTCTCCTAAGTAAAATCCTATTTTACTTAGGAAACCAATGCAAAATTCCATAAAAATCCCTCAAGATAACTTGCTATTCTAAGTTTAAGTGTTGGAGATCAGATATTGCAATTTACTTCAAAATTTTTCACTTTCTTGGATGTGCAAAAATGTTTTGAGTTTCCCTGTCCCTTTGTCATATTAATGTTTAACTTTATTTACTAAATCCCTAGTCAAAAACCCTATCCTAAGTATATAAATCCCTTTTTATAAATAACCCAAAAACCCCTTTATTCTAATGTTTTGACCAAAGTATTTACCTCCCTAATATTATTTAAAACCCGCTTTTACAAGCCCTTTGGTTAAAATATAGCATTATACCTTAATCCCGCCCCTATGGTGAATTAGTTGTATTAATTAATTTACCATATAATAAAAATATATATACAAAAAACTTTAAACATGCGATATGTATGTTTAAAACACAAAAATATGAATAAAAATTCGGAGAAGTCTTGCGCCACCGTGGATTGTCCACCTGGCATTCCACCTAACCAAACCCCGCCGCAACCCATTTCTTACACATTCGGGATTAATTAGTCATCAGGACTAATTAAATAACCTTTTATCTGCTTATTAAATATTCCTCGGAGCGATTAAACAACGTTAAAAAGTGTTTAAAGCCCGACGGGCCCACATCTGAAACCTCCGCCTATTCCCCCATCGCTTTAGCCGTCGGATCAACCCTCCGCAATTCAATGGTCCACGTGAACCCCGCCAGCCATCCTTTGTGAGAATGTTAATCAGCGGGGAACGAGCGGTATTTGAAAAGTCAGACATCCACGTGGCAAACGTTCTGTGGAATCGCTCCCCCCGCGATCAATACCACCCTCGACCAAAAGCGGTGCGGGGACTTCCCGCTTACCGCTTCCCACCCGACCTTGCACACGTCACTCCCGTACGTCGATGATGTCATACCTCGAAAAAATAAAAACCCTTTTGACTTGCAAATAAAGCCATCTTTTTCGTATTTTCCTGTTATTTTCGTTATTAAACTTGACGAGAGCTCATTGCAATTTCAAATTTCACCCAAAAGTCTGTGTTCAGTTAATTTGTTCGAAAATTCCGCGAGACTGTGTTCAAGCATCATCCTGTCACAAAACGATACCCAACAACTTGAATTTTCTTAAGAGCAGTAAAGTTATCTTATACAGCAGCTAACTTGAAAAACTCCAAAAGTACGTTTTCCTCGTTTTTCCTTTGGTTAGTGATTAAATCTTATCTTGAGATCATTCACAGGTTTTAAAACTGAATTGTTCCCTTGGCTTCTGGTGTATTTAATTTCCTTCATTTAAATTGAAATTACCGGCTTTGTGAAAGAAAACAGAAACTTCATTTGAATCCCACAAAGAACAAAATGGGCAGCCTTGAATGTGACTCCATTGAATGCCCCCCACAGAGAGTTAGAATATTTGCCTTTAGTAGATAAAGATTTTCAGATTAAAGATTTGCATTTTGATGAAATTCCCCTTCTGAGTTATTTTCGCTGCAGAGACGATTATTCAAAGGGGAAATATGTCATTGGGTTGTGGGAATCCAATCTCCCAAGATATCTCATCCCCTCAGTCATTTCTTTCCCAGAAATCATCCACTATTGCCATTCTAACTATGATCCCACTCAGAGAGTTGTAATATCCCCTGACCAGAGTGTTCTTTTCCCCATTACTCCCCAGGCTATCAATGCAATGCTCCATTTTGAACCTGGTCAAAACCTCACTCCCTTGTCCATTGGGGAATTGCTTGAAAAATCTACTCGGTTGTCCCCTGAAGAGGTAATCAGAAGATCACATCCTTGGATAAACAGTCTTAATACTAGTCATAAGATTTTTTTACTCCAATATTGTTATCAAATCTATTCAAACAGAGGTTAGAAAGCATAACAACTAAAGAGTATCAATGGTTAAAGTGTATCAGGTAAAAGTCAGTGACAGTTAAAATGAAGTTACAGAGCAGTCAAAGGTAAACAGTAAAAGTAAATACAGAAGGCAGTAAAATGGTAAAAAGAGATGAGAATACTTTCACCAATAGGGAGGTTTGTCTAAATTGAAAGTAAAACAGTCAAAAGAGCAAGAAAGTAAAAAGATGAAAAAACATAACAAGAAGGAACATTTTTGCAGAAATTGCATATTTTAGTCATAGTTTTTCAGAAACTATTGTGATCAATCCAAGATGAATTTTACAAAACTGAAGGAGGTTTATGTTCTTAAGAGGGCCATCTACAAAAACCTCTCTCACTGTTCTAACAGCCATTATGGTTTTGGACATATTAAACAATGTTGGAAAGCACTTTTTGCGGAAAAATCCTGTTAAGTCATCATTTTGCAGAGAATATTGTGGCCAATTAGAAATAAATTTTACAGAACTGAAGGAGGTTTTTGTTCCTAAGAGACCCATATACAAAAACCTATCTCAGTTTTTCCACAGTGATTTCAGGCTAAGAGATACATGCACATCTTTAGAGGTTATTTTTCAGACTCTGTAAAACTCTGTTTTAAACATATTTGTGCAGAGCCTATTGTGAACAGCTGGAGAGTAAGTTTAGGAAAGTGAAAGAGGTTTATATCAAAAACATATTTATCTACAATAACCTCTTTCACTTTTTACATATCTATTACGGATTGAGAAATACAAAGATATCATTGGACCCCAATTTTGCAGAATTGTTGGAGCAGAATTCACAAAAAAAGGAAGCAGTTAGTGACTTGGATGCCTCATCATCAGCTAAAAGTTGGATCAAATTCGAATTCTCCTCTTTTTCATCACCTATCCATACAAAATAGTGCCAAATAGATGCATTAGTTTGAGTGTCCTTTAATTGAGTTCTATTTATGTAAATAGTTGGAGAGATTTGTGAACCAATTTTGATATTTGTTTCAAGATATTTAAGTTTAGAATTTGTATAAATACTCCACTCTTGGAAGCATTTGAGGTGGATTCTATTACTTTGCTGTAACATTGAGATTTTCATAATAAAATCATTTTGGAGAAATTTATTCGTGGCTTACTGGATGACGATTTGAAGCTTCAGGACTTTTTGCAGGATTCATGTGTTAGACTGCAGTTCAATAAGTTTTTCTACCCTTGTCTTAAGTTTTATATCAGTTCATAATATCATTATGTCCATTTCTGAATAATTTACATAAAGGATTGAATCAAAATTTACTTAATTGTACTCTGATTTCAGATGTGATTGTTTCTTAATGTTTTCCTCTAAATTAGTTATAAGCATGAATTCTTAAATGCTCTTGCTTTGCTAATTTAAACATCGTTGATTACTATAATAAAGAATTCTTCATTGCTCTTTGTTTGTAGTCATCTCATTTCTTTCTTTGAACATGGTGAAAGATTCTTAGCTGCCTTTCATCCCTTCAAGATCATCCCATCCACTTTAAATTTTAAGGATTGTTCTCTGTCTAGCTACCTTGCCCTGTAAAGCCATATTGAGTGTAGAATAGAAATCCAGTAAAGCCATCCTTTGACTCCATAGCCCAATGGACTAAAAACCTTCAACCTTGCCCTTAGTTTGTGGGTTCCACCATTTCTCAAAACAAACTCTTGGATCTATAACTAGCCTAAAAACTTTTAAGAACAAAGATAAATCATAAAGAGAGAGCCCTCTCTGGATGCAGATTGGCTAGATTCTGCATCTGAAGGTTGGTTTGTGGTTACCTCGGGTATACTTTCCTCTTCCACAACTTCAAGGAAAACCTGAGTGATAACATAGTGGCGACCATACTGGGGATCTGAATCATTTTTATTTGTTAATATTGTTCACTTATAAGCTATAGACAGAGTCTGAAGATCAGCCAGGTAGCCTTTGAAATTGCTTTTGCTCTGCAATTGCAAAAGTAAATAAATGCTGCTTCAGTCTATCTCTGATTTAGCTTATATATTGAATCTTAGGTTCAAAATATTCAATCAGATCCTCTAGTTTAAATAGATCTTTGAGAAAATTTTAATCATACATCATTATTTCTTGAAGAATTTGTAGAAGTTGTATTTATTTTTTCAATTAAAATCAAAAATCCAAAAACACATAGTCTAGGAAAACTGGCTTCAGAAAGGATTCGACATACTAGGTCAAACCCCGACCCCAATCCACCACCAATATTTGAAAATCCAAATCTGATTCCCAGGATTCTTAGAAGACAAGGAAGTCAAGAAAGTTCTGAAAGAGGAAGTCAGGAGAGTACAGGAAGTTCTAGACCACTTTCTAGATCGGCATCTTGTCCTGTGAAAATTATATATATTGATGACATTCCTTTTGATGCACGATTTGAAACATCTTTGTTTGTGAATTTTTCTGAAACTGAATTATCTAGATTAGTTCCAGATCCATTGTTCTTTGAAGATTTGCAATACAGATTTGTTTCACATCATCTTGACAGAGAATTGCATAATTCTATTCAGTCTGAGCAAACCTTTGAAGAAAGTTCAAACATTTCTGTAATTACTGAAGCTTCTGCGAGTTCAATTGTTTTTTCCCAAGCTTTTCAAGCACCTGTTACACCTCCTACTCCTCCATCTTCTCCTCCTGCTAGACCTTCTACTCCTGTTATCCCACTTTATCTTCCAATGGCTAATCGATATGCCCCTTTACAGTTACCAGCCAACCCTCCAGCTTTACCTCAGGACTACCAGAGTAAGATCACACCTTTTGATGGATCAGGAACTTACACAGCTCAACAACACACCAAAAGAATGACTGATTACTTTGAGTTTTATGAAATTGATACTGATAATATCCGAATGAGAATTTTCGTTCAGAGTCTTACTGGAGAAGTTAGAACTTGGTTTAGGGCTCTTACCCCGAACAGTATTGCTGATTTAGAAGCTTTGTATAGGGCATTTCTGAACAGATGGGAGAAAAAGAAGGATCCTCTTCAGATCCTTTCAGAATTTGAAAAATTAAGAAGAAGACCAAACGAAACCGTACAAGATTACATCATAAGATTCAATGAATCATATAATGCAGTTCCTCAAAACCTAAGACCCCCACCCAACAACGTGTTGGTTAAATTTCCAGATGGTTTTGACTCTGGTATAGCTTATTCCCTTAGGGAAAGAGCTCCTCAAACACTAGAGGAAATGCAAAGCATAGTGGTGAGCGTAGAAGCAAATCTGATAGAAAAACGAGCCAGAGCTAGGGCAGAGAGAAGAATGCCTATGAATGAAGAACCTTCAGCTTTTGAAAAGAAGCTGGATGTAATCATTAAAGGTATGGAAAGATTAGGAGACAGAGTGGAAACCATTGAAAGAAAATCTTCTACTGATAACCAGAATGTTGCAAGAAATCCAAACTTTAGGAGGAATCTGAACCAAAATATTGGAAAGAATGTCCCTGATCAGAACATTAGGCCACCTTTCCAAGAAAACTTTGTTGAAGGTTCAACCTCTGAAGAACCTACAGAAGATGTAGAAATAAACAATGTAGATGATGACAAAGATGAACCAGAAGTCTTCCTATCTCAGGATGATCAAGAGAATCATATCCTTGAAACGTTCCAAACTCATTCGGGTGAGACTTTTGATTTCAAGGAAGGCTATGACACAGCAATCTACGAGGTTCATAAACAGTACAACTTGAGAAGTAGAAGGATTGATGTACCAGAGAATAAAAAACAGAAAACCACAAAACAAAATGTCAAAGGTAAACAAAACATTCCCCCTGTACAAAACATTTCCCCTGTACAAAACAGTCCCCAAGTACAAATTTTGTCTAGGATAACTCCCAATTCTTCAAATCCAATAATTGAAGATGTCTCTGACAACCAACCAAACAACAAACAACAGTCTAATACATCTCCTCTTGTAGGAAATGTAGAAGAAACAGTAGAAGTTAGTCCTGAAACATCTTCAAAACAAAACTTCATTCATGGAAAAGAGAAAAACATTGAAGACCCAAAAAACAGAGAGAACCCAACTGTGCAAAACACTAAAACTCAAACAGAAAAACCTTTCAATCTAGAGGCTGAAATAGGCAAACTTAAGATAGATGTTCCTTTATCAGAATTGGCTAAACATGATGTCTATAGGAGTCAGATTACCAAGTCCCTAAACATTAACATTACTGGATTGGATGATTCAGTAAACATTCTTGATGATCAACCCAAACTTCTTTTTGGCCCTGAGGTTAATGGCAAACCAGAAAGTGGAGGAACTCCTCCATTTTATGTAAGCATGAATGTTCATGACAAGATACTCCATAATGCAATGCTTGATTCTGGAGCATCTCACAATTTGATGCCAAAAGCAGTAATGGAAAGATTGAATCTAGATATTACCAGACCGTACAAAGATTTTTTTTCATTTGATTCTAGTCAGGTAAAATTTTTAGGTTTGATTAAAGATCTGTGTGTTACTTTGGTACAATACCCTGCTAAGTCTGTTTTAATGGATATAGTAGTTGCTGATATTCCACCTAAATATGGTATGTTATTGTCTAGATCTTGGGGTGCTAAACTTGGAGGATCTATTCAACTAGACATGTCTTATGCAACGATTTCAGTATTTGGTCAGCCTAAAAGATTATATAGAGAAACCTTGATGAAGTACTTAGTGAGTAGCCATGAGAAGCCTAAAAACTTCCCTGTTTGCTCTGTACATTCTGACATGGATTCTTTTATTTTATACAATGCTGAGTCAGATCTTCCTACTGAAATAGAAGCTCCAGAATTGGAAATCATAAACAAAACCACTGTTAAAATTGAAGAAATCTCTGAAAACAAAGAAACACCAGATGACCAAGAAATACGTGAAGAAACTAAACAACTAGCTCCTGTCAAGAAACACTTTAAAACAATCGATGAAGATTATGAACATGAAATTCTATGGCATTTAGAGTTTGATGGCTCAGTAAACAGACTAGGGGCAGGAGCTGGGATTTGGTTACATAATGTTGAGAACAATTATGCAGAAGGTCATGCTTATAGGTTGAATTTTAAATGCACTAACAACATGGCAGAGTATGAAGCTCTTTTATTAGGGCTTAAACATGTCAAGAAGTTAGGAGGTATTAGGGTATCAATCATAGGAGACTCCGAACTAATCATCCAACAGATTAAAGTAGAATGTTCAACAAAAGACATGAGACTGAAACAGTACCGAGAGACAGTTGTAGAGATTCTCAACACATTTTTACAAGCCCAACTTGCCAAGATTCCGAGGAAACAAAATTTGCATGCTCACAGTTTAGCAATGTTTGCTAGTACATGCAAGTTACCTTTCGACCCTAATCATCAGTTTTCAGCTGAAATTAGGCACAGGCCTGCAATACCAGACAATCTTTTGAATTGGCAAGTATTTGTGAATAATAATCAAATCAATAATTTTTTGACACTTCAGAATGAGTTTTCTAACTGTAATATAGATGAAGACATAACCATTGATGAATTTGATCAAGAAAAAGAACAAAAAATAGAAATTTCAAGAGAAAATGCAATTCATATGCTGCATCCTACCACATTCACTGAAAAAGACATGCAAAATTTGAAACATATGGAATCTGATGAGATCATAGATGATGAAACAGAAATCATCAATTTAAAAGATAATCAATTACCCAAAGGATTAACGCCTTTGGAAGATCTGTTCGACTCAAATGATATTCCATTCAGACCTAAAATGGAACCTGTTAAGGCTGATATGGAAGAATGCAACTTAGGAACCCCAGAACATCCCAAAATAGTTAAGTTGTCCAAATCTCTTCCAAAAGATCAGAAGGTTAAATATGTTGAACTATTAAAAGAATTCCAGGATGTTTTTGCCTGGAGTTATGAAGACCTCAAATCTTATGATACATCCATCATTCAACACACTATACCTTTAAAACCAGACCAGAAACCTTTTAAACAAAAGCTCAGGAGAATAAATCTTGTTTTATTACCCTCAATTGAAAAGGAAATCAAAAGGATGTTTGAAGCAGGGATTATAGCTCCTATCAGATTCTCAGAATGGGTTTCTAACTTGGTACCAACACGAAAAAAGACAGGAGAAATTAGATTGTGTGTCGACTTAAGAAATTTGAATAAAGTTTCTTTAAAAGACAACTATCCTCTGCCGAAAATGGACCACATTCTGCAAAGAGTTGTTGGATCTTCGAGAATATCACTACTGGATGGATTTTCAGGGTACAACCAGATTCTGGTTCATCCTGATGATCAGGATAAAACAACATTTACCACACCATGGGGTACGTTTAAATATGTCAAAATGCCATTTGGGCTCAAGAATGCAGGAGCTACATTTCAAAGAGAAATGGATATTGCTTTTGCTAAAGAGATACATGATTTTCTGGTAATTTACCTAGATGATTTGACTGTTTTTTCTAAAACAGATCAGGAACATTTAGATCACTTAAGGCAAGTATTTATAAAGTGCAGAAAATATGGAATTTCTTTAAACCCTAAGAAGTCATTGTTTGGTTTGGAAGAAGGAAAACTCTTAGGACACATTATTTCTAAAGATGGCATTAGGATTGATCCAGAAAGAATTCAAGCAATTTTGCAAATACCCCACCCCAGAAACATAAAAGAGTTGCAAGCATTCATAGGAAAAATTAATTTCTTGAGAAGATTTATTTCTAGTTTAGCAGAGTTACTTAGATTACTGACTAACATGTTGAGAAAAGATTCAAGCATTGACTGGACTGTAGAAGCCAAACAATCATTCGAGGAAATTAAAATGGCTTTAACAAGGACACCAGTTCTGACCAGTCCTAAATTTGATAGAGACTTTATTATTTTTTCATTCGCCTCTGAACATACTGTTGCAGCTGTTTTACTTCAAAAAGATGACCAAGGGTGTGAAAAAACAATAGCATTTTTTAGTAAAGCACTGAGGGATGCATCTCTAAAATACAATATTATGGAAAAACAGGCTTTTGCATTGGTAAAAGCAATCAAAGATTTCAGAGTTTACATATTATATTCTCATGTGATAGCTTATGTGCCTAATGCAGTAGTTAAAGATATTTTGACTCGAGATGGCATTGAAGGTAAACGAGGTAAGTGGATAGCTACCATTTTAGAATATGATATTGAGATTAAGCCAACAAAACTCATAAAAGGCCAAGGTTTAGCCCAACTCATGACAGAAACCAATTGCCAAGCCTTAGACATCAATGAACTGGATAACGAGCAGGAGATGGCGACTCCACAGATCAGTCAAGCTTTCTTAGATTCACCCTGGTACACTGATATAATTTATGTTTTATTAAACCTGCAGACTCCTCCAGGGTTGTCCGGAACCAAAGGAAGATTTTTAAAAATGACATCTTTGAAATATTGTATTTTAGATAGCACTTTATTTTGGAAAAATCATGAAGGAATCTTGTTGAATTGTCTCTTAAAAGATGAAGCTGATAAAATTCTTAATGAATTTCATGCAGGTGATTGTGGAGGACATCTCTACTGGAAATCTACTGCAGACAAAATTTTAAGGGCCGATTTCTACTGGCCAACATTATTTTCTGATGTTAAGAAATTTGTAACAACTTGTCACAAGTGTCAAATATTTGAGGGTAAAAGAAAGTTGTTACCTCTGCCTTTAAAACCAATTTCCACAGAAAGACCTTTTCAACAATGGGGATTAGATTTTATTGGAGAAATTCACCCCCCTTCCTCAGGGAAACACAGATGGATTTTAACTGCTACAGACTACTTCACTAAATGGATTGAAGCCATCCCATGTAGACAGTCCAATGATTCTGTAATCATAGGGTTTTTAGAAACCAACATACTTTCAAGATTTGGCTATCCAGAAAAGATTATAACAGACAATGCTGCTGCATTTAAATCAAAGAAAATGATTAGTTTCTGCCATAAATATCATATTACTTTAGGCCATTCAACAGCCTATTACCCTCAGGGTAATGGACTAGCAGAATCCTCCAATAAAAGCTTGATCAATATCATTAAGAAATTGTTGGAGGAAAATAAAAAGAACCGGCACAAGAAACTGACCAATGCATTGTGGGCAGACAGACTTACAACTAAGAAATCTATTGGGACTAGTCCATATGAGTTAGTTTATGGTCTAGAAGCAAGATTCCCATCATCTTTAGGAATCCCTGTTATGAAATTACTTCAGGAGGCTCAAGTGGAGCCAAATGACATTCAAAGGAGAATTAATCAAACAATCCACCTGCAGCAAACCAGAGAAGAGGTATACCAAAGATCACAAGTCTTGCAGGAAAAGCTAAAGAAAATGTTTGATAAAAGGACTAAAGCAGAGGATTTTCAATTAGGAGACAAGGTCCTAAGATGGGATTCTAGAAGAGAAGAAAAAGGGAAACATGGAAAGTTTGATTTCTTGTGGAAAGGGCCTTATATCATTCATGCCTTGCAGGGAAACAACACTTACTTTTTGAAGGACTTGGACAATTCATAAGTTGAAGAAGGACCAGTCAATGGTCGAATGCTCAAGCATTATTTTGATCCAATTTACTAGAGTGTTTTAATGTTTCTAACTTGTACATAATATATTGTTTTTTGTTTGTTTTGTTTTGTTAATGCAGTTTGGATTGGATGGTGACTTCTGGAAGTTGAAGCCCGAAGTGAAGGCCCTAAGCTTCAAGAGTTTCACTATCATATGTAAAATAAAGCTACCAAAAGAAGGAAAATTTCATACTTTCAGTTGAAGACATTTTGAGGCATCTGACCTGCTGTTCTTGACTTTTCACAAGGAAAAGCCATCCCCAAGTGGAGCCAGTGTTAGCCTCCTATACCAATAGGTTTCATCTTTCATGATTGTCTTGATTGAATTATGGAATATGTTCAAACCTTCTTTCTTGAGCAAAGGTGTTCCATATTCTTAAAAAAACAAAAAATCAAAAAAATTAAAAAATGTAAAGAGGGTATACCCTAAAAGAAAGATCAAAGGGTAAAAAGAATAAAATGGTCAAAAAACTGAAAGAAATGAACCCCAAGCAAAAAATAGACCAAGGAAAGTGTGCAAATCCAAATGCCACTGCTATTTCATTTTTGTAATAAATCAATTGTGTGCAGCTTGTCAAACTTTTGCCACAATTTATGAATAAGTCAAACTGTTTAAACTTGGCTTACTCATATTTCAATTTCATGTTATAGATTAGAGAATAAATATCTGACCAAACAGTTTAATCTTGGCAGATAAGTAGATAGGTAGAGTAAATAAAAGGTGCTCAACATTTTAATCTGAGCCCTTGGATGTAATAAGGGTAGAAATAGATAGATTTATCATGTAAAAAGAAAAAGATTGAAAAGGGTTTGCAAGTCTAAATGCACCCTAATAAAGAAGAGAAAATGTTAGTGTTAAGTAGATAGGGTAGGTAGATGGTGCTGCAAAGTGTTATCTGATGAATGTTGCTGCTACATATTGTTGATCCTTTACTTTCATCATAAGTACTGAAGCAGGAAATACACTGGAAGATTACAGCGAGCAAAGTCAAACTCATTAACTTCCCTCATCACTTTCCCCTCAAAAGTTTTACTAATTTCCCCAAAAGTACTAAGGTATTTGGAGATCAAAAGGGCTCAAGGCATTTCCTTGACTTCTGGAGGGACCGGACCCTCGGCCTAATGATCAAAAAGACCTAAGTACTTGAGATAATTCATCATTATAATCATTCATCTTTAACCTGGTCCTAAGTAAAATCCCATTTTACTTAGGAACATCATGCAAAATTCCATAAAAATCCCTCAAGATAACTTGCTATTCTAAGTTTAAGTGTTGGAGATCAGATATTGCAATTTACTTCAAAAGTTTTCACTTTCTTGGATGTGCAAAAATATTTTGAGTTTCCCTGTCCCTTTGTCATATTAATGTTTAACTTTATTTACTAAATCCCTAGTCAAATACCCTATCCTAAGTATATAAATCCCTTTTTATAAATAACCCAAAAAACCCCCCTATTATAAAGTTTAACCAAAGTATTTTATATCCCCGAGCATTTATAATAAAAACCCATTATATGCCCTTTGGTTAAAATTATCAATATATTATAATCCCGCCCTTATGGTAATTAAATAATATTTGTTTGTTACCATATAAATAAAATATATATAAAAAAACTTTAAACATGCGATATGTATGTTTAAAACGCAAAAATATGAATAAAACTTCGGAGAAGTCTTGCGCCACCGTGGATTGTCCACCTGGCATTCCACCTAACCAAACCCCGCCGCAACCCATTTCTTTCACATTCGGGATTAATTAGTCATCAGTACTAATTAATAACCTTTTATCCGCTTATTAAATATTCCCCGGAGTGATTAAATAACGTTAAAAAGTGTTTAAAGCCCGGCGGGCCCACATCTGAAACCTCCGCCTATTCCCCCATCGCTTTAGCCGTCAGATCAACCCTCCGCAGATCAATGGTCCACGTGAACCCCGCTACCCATCCTTTGTGAGAACGTTAACCAGCGGGGAACGAGCGGTATTTGAAAAGTCCACCATCCACGTGGCAAACGTTCTGTGGAATCGCTCCCCCCGCGATCAATACCACCCTCGACCAAAAGCGGTGCGGGGACTTACCACTTACCGCTTACCACCCGAATTAGCATACGTCACCCCGTACGTCGATGACGTCACACCTCGAAAAAATAAAAACCCTTTAGACTCGTAAATAAAGCCATTTTTTCATGTTTTTCCTGTTATTTTCGTTATTCTGAAAACGACAGAGCTCCCGCTGCGAATTTCAAATTTCCACTGAAATCCACTGTTCAATTCGATTTCGCTCCAGAATTCCGCCAGACCTGTGTTCAAGCATCATCCTGCTACCGCCTGATACCTGTTAAAAGCCAGTTTTTCTCCAAGAACAGGTATTTATCTTATAGCGCTCAGAAACTCCAAAAGAAAGTCTGTTTTCCTCGTTTTCCACTGGATTAGTGATTAAATCTTATCACTGAGATCATTCCCTGAGGTTTTAAAACTATGAATTGTTCCCTTGAAACTGAAATTGTGTTAATTTCCTTCATTTAAATTGAAATGACACCCGGCCTGTGAAGAAAACCCAGAAACTTCCGTTTTGAATCCACAAGAACCAAAATGGAAGCCCCGGCAGCCCTGAATGTGACTCCATTGAATGCCCCCCACAGAGAGTTAGAATATTTGCCTTTAGTAGATAAATATTTTCAGATTAAAGATTTGCATTTTGATGAAAGTCCCCTTCTGAGTTATTGTCGCTGCAGAGACGATTATTCAAAGGGGAAATATGTCATTGGGTTGTGGGAATCCAATTTCCCGAGATATCTCATCCCCTCAGTCATTTCTTTCCCAGAAATTATCCACTATTGCCATTCTAACTATGATCTGACTCAAAGAGCTGTAATATCCCCTGACCAGAGTGTTCTTGCCCCCATTACTCCCCAAGCTATCAATGTGATGCTCCATTTTGAACCTGGTCAAAACCTCACACCCTTGTCCATTGAGGTAGCAGAAAAATCTATTTTTCATGTCCCCACGAAGACAATGATTTTCACATCCTTAGATTAAGCAGTCTTAATACTATTCATAAGATTTGTTTACTCCAATATTGTTATCAAATCTATTCAAGCAGAGGAGTTAGAAAGCATAACAACTAAAGAGTATCAATGGTTAAAGTGTATCGAATTAAAGTATTGGCAGGTTCAAAATGAAGATTAGGCTTGATCAAGGTAAACGGTAAAGTAAATTGGAGCGATGCAAATGGTAAAAAGAGATGAAATAATTTCAATAGTGAGGTTTGTCTAAAGTGAAATTAAAACAGTCAAAAGAGCAAGAAAGTAAAAAGATGAAAAAACATAACAAGAAGGAACATTTTTGCAGAAATTGCATATTTTAATCATAGTTTTGCAGAAACTATTGTGATCAATCCAAGATGAATTTTACAAAGCTGAAGGAGGTTTATGTTCTTAAAATAAATACAAAAACCTCTCTCACTTTTCTAACAGCCATTATGGTTGTGGGAATATTAAACAATGTTGGAAAGCACTTTTTGCGGAAAAATCCTGTTAAGTCATCATTTTGCAGAGAATATTGTGGCCAATTAGAAATACATTTTACAAAACTGAAGGAGGTTTTTGCTCCTAAGAGACCCATCTACAAAAACCTATCCACAGTGATTTCAGGCTAAGAGATACATGCACATCTTTAGAGGCTATTTTTCAGACTCTGTAAAACTCTGTTTTACACATATTTGTGCAGAGCCTATTGTGAACAGCTGGAGAGGAATTTTAGGAAATTGAAAGAGGTTTATCTCAAAAACATATTTATCTACAATAACCTCTTTCACTTTTTACATATCTATTACGGATTGAGAAATAAAAAGATATCATTGGACCCCAAGTTTGCAGAATTGCTGGAGCAGAATTCACAAAAAAGGGAAGCAGTTAGTGACTTGGATGCCTCATCATCAGCTAAAAGTTGGATCAAATTCGAATTCTCCTCTTTTTCATCACCTATCCATACAAAATAGTGCCAAATAGATGCATTAGTTTGAGTGTCCTTTAATTGAGTTCTATTTATGTAAATAGTTGGAGAGATTTGTGAACCAATTTTGATATTTGTTTCAAGATATTTTAGTTTAGAATTTGTATAAATACTCCACTCTTGGAAGCATTTGAGGTGGATTCTATTACTTTGCTGTAACATTGAGATTTTCGGAATAAAAATCATTTTGGAGAAATTTATTCGTGGCTTACTGGATGACGATTTGAAGCTTCAGGACTTTTTGCAGGATTCATGTGTTAGACTGCAGTTCAATAAGTTTTTCTACCCTTGTCTTAAGTTTTATATCAGTTCATATTATCATTATGTCCATTTCTGAATAATTTACATAAAGGATTGAATCAGAATTTACTTAATTGTACTCTGATTTCAGATGTGATTGTTCTTAATGTTTTCCTCTAAATTAGTTATAAGCATGAATTCTTAAATGCTCTTGCTTTGCTAATTTAAACATCGTTGATTACTATAATAAAGAATTCTTCATTGCTCTTTGTTTGTAGTCATCTCATTTCTTTCTTTGAACATGGTGAAAGATTCTTAGCTGCCTTTCATCCCTTCAAGATCATCCCATCCACTTTAAATTTTAAGGATTGTTCTCTGTCTAGCTACCTTGCCCTGTAAAGCCATCTTGAGTGTAGAATAGA
Source organism: Pinus albicaulis (assembly GCA_034641835.2). Classification (NCBI taxonomy): domain Eukaryota; kingdom Viridiplantae; phylum Streptophyta; class Pinopsida; order Pinales; family Pinaceae; genus Pinus; species Pinus albicaulis. The sequence continues at coordinate 128,048,323 of CM076569.1, read as the reverse complement.
AATCCAGTAAAGCCATCCTTTGACTTTATAGCCCAATGGACTGAAAACCTTCAACCTTGCCCTTAGTTTGTGGATTCCACCATTTCTCAAAACAAACTCTTGGATCTATAACTAGCCTAAAAACTTCTAAGAACAAAGATAAATTATAAAGAGAGAGCCCTCTCTGGATGCAGATTGGCTAGATTCTGCATCTGAAGGTTGGTTTGTGGTTACCTCGGGTATACTTTCCTCTTAGACAACTTCTAGGAAAACCTGAGTGATAACAAACACAAGACCCCTATATCTATTAGAATACAAAGGATTTTCTGAGCCTAATGCTCCTGCATCATATTTTCTACAGTACTTACAGGATTGTCGTGCAGGATTAGGGCAGTCGTGCACATAATGCCCGATTTCTTCGCAGTTATATCATATCAGTTGCCCTCTCCCTCGACCAATGCTAGGGATCCTCTTCTTCTGGAGGGAGGTGATGGCAATGACGGGTTGGCTTGCACTCTGTAAAGGTTCGCTATGTCTATCATTAGGTCATATGTTCAGCAGTTGTGCTCTTCGGGACCAACTAAAGAACAGAACTTGCACCACTATTACTTCAGCTTTAGCACATAGGCTCCTAATCGCGGGAAATGGTATGTATAATTCCGCCCAACGACCCTATAATCCACGCACCATAGCGTGGGGGTACTAGGTCTCGCAACTTTTCTAGGGCATGGTGGATTCGGTCAACCAGCTTCCAGATAATCCGAAAATAGAGGATACTGATCCTTGGTGTGGCCAACATCCTTGCAACATATTCACCATACATCTGCGCCAACTTCTTTACCTCGATCTCTGCATAAATTTTAGATTTATAAGTGCATAGATTCAAGTTGGCTCTAAATTCGCAGCACTTCAAATTGAGCATCGTCCTTCGGTGCAGCTTCTAATTTCATAGAAATTTCCAGAGCTTCTTCCTAAGAATCAATCTTCGGCTGACCCAGGGGTCCACGCAGATGCGGCAAGAGAATGGAAATGAACCATTCCTTATGTTTCTTATTGTCGTAAACAAATCCAATGTCTTCGATAGCTTTCTTCAGCCGTTGGTCAACCTCCCATACTAATTCCTGCGGCCCTTGCCTGATGTCTTTAAGTTCTATGCATTGCGAATAGGGCTTTGGCTTCCGAAACTACTGCTTAAGTGCATCCTTAATCTACTGAACAGTGGGATCTACATTCTGAGCATGGTATCCCATGAACCAATCTAAAGCGCAACCTTCAAATGCCATAGCCAGCTGCGCTCTCTTGACAGCATCAGTATTCAAGTTTTGCACATTTCACACCGCATTTTCCATGAACCAAACTCAATTCATATCTTCATCCCCTGCACCTTTAAAGGTAGGTAGCTTCATTTGTGCAACCATATCTTCCGTAGGTGGGGGCAATGGTGGGGTAGGAGGTTTCTTACCCATGCACGAATTTTATAGAGGTGTAGCAGGACGGCTATTCTCAGGGTTCTCCACCCTGCTGCTTCCTAGATTAGATGAGTTTCTCAGAGGACTGTATACAGACTTTTCCCCTCTCTGCTTGACCCAATAGTATTTTCCACTGCATTTAGTACATTCAATCCAATCAGGGGTCATTCACTCGATGTAGCTGCACAAAATCCACTTTTCACACAATAGCATATTAATCAGCAGAGGCAGGGTTAGTAAGAATTTACCTCTCAATCCCTTGAAAAACCTTCTTTCAGCTTCTGAATACGAAACAAATTGATCTACTGCAAATTCTATTACAAACCCTCCCAAGATGTTTTCAACCAAGTGATCTACAGTCCTAGTGATGGAATTATCAGTCTTTTCCAACTGTTGGATCAATTCAAGGGTCCATTGCGTGACCTGATCATCCTTCCAACAGGTTTGGAACTCTGCTAATCTTGACAACCACTCCTGTAATTCATGTGCAAAGATTACGAAGAAGATCTCATGAACCTTGGTAAAAATATACTTGTTCTTCCACTCTTCGACAGACAATTTCTAACTTTTGTTTTCTTTTAGGGTGAATTCTTGAATTTAATTTTCAAACCAGTCTTCTAGTTTAGTTTTTAAAGGATGCCAGTGACCTTTGCACATCACCCAACCTCTCTCAAAATTCTCCCGGTCCCAGCAACGGAACCATTTTTTGGCTTGAGGGGTCCTGACCCAGGTTAGAAGTTGTAGTTAACTAAAAAAACCCTCTTACTATTGGCCCTTTCAGTAATGACCTACTTGCGCAAGTAAAAGTCTTAGCCAAAGCAGTATGGAGGGTGCTAGAACCAGTTTTCTACACCCTGAGAGAGAATTAAGTGATTTTGGTGCCTTTAGATCTAAAACAATCATAAACATACCTATGCAACAAGAGCCCTAACCAAGAACCCTTTCAAACAGATTTAGTTCAATACCTTACGCAAGTTAACACAACATTTATCATTTAAGTAAAACCCTTAACGCATATATCAGAATCTTATACCATCAAATCTATCCAATAAACATTATATAAACCAAAACACAGTTGCACAAGTGATCCAAATGCAGACAATACAGGAATCATAAATAAGATGCAAAAACATTCATAACATAGATAGTAGATGAATTTCATACTCATATATCCGCAACAACATTCATTTATTAATATCATTTCAGATCCTTCACACAAAATACTTCAAGAACCCACGCACACAGCCAGCAGGGTCCGCACACAGCAGGACTAAGGTCTTCGTGCACACATCCAGCAGGAGCCTTCTACCTAGACAAATCCACACAAAAATATCACAAAGTAACCATATCTAACATCAACCTTCAGGCTTATCCAAAAAAATGGCCTTCTTAGACTCGATCTACACTTCTATTTATACTATTATCCTGCGCTAATCTAGGGTCCACAAACCATGGTTTGCAGCCCATTGATCTACCCTTTTGACCCATTACAATTCATGAGGGGCATTGACCCACCCCAAAGCCCCTACGCATGAATAAATCTATTACAAAAGTATAGCAAAAAAAGGTCTTCGTACTTAGGGGACCTCGCTCCAACACACCTCACAGCAGAAAACCCCAGCCTTATCTGATGTTGAAAAAAATATTTCGAGATTTTGGAGAGAGAAAAAATCACCAAGAATTCCCAATCCTACCTGGTCCGCTCCTAGAGGTTCGAGTTCGAGTTATCAGGAAAATGGAGTTAATATCCCTAAAGTTTCCCCAAAGGTTTTGGATTTTTTAGAAGGGGAGTTTCCCCCTCCTAAATTCCCTTTTCTAGAACCCGTATTAGAAGAAAAATATTTTAAATAAGTCTATTTTTCTTTCCTTATGTTTCTAGAAGTTGAGGAATAAAAGATATTTTTAAACCAATTATATCTCAAGTTCTGACACCAATCACACAGCCATTTCTAGTATCTGTAATCCCCCCAGTTTCATCTACATCGGAGACAGTTAATCCTCCTGCATCCCCACCACAAAATATGGCCATTCAATGGTTTTTCACAATATATATGCCCCTTAAGTCTTCCACAACCTAAGAATTCTATGCCACAATATTATTTAAAATTATTACCTCGATATACAGGAGAAGATGAGGTGACAATAGAAAAGCATGAGGCAACATTTTGTGCTTTTTCTAAGAATTCAAATGTAGGATATCTTGATGTTGTCATGAGGTTGTTTGTGTACTCTTGATGGGTAGGAAATAAAATGGTTCAAGGCTCTACCATCTAACTCAATTAATACATGGGAAGTGTTAGAAATTACTTTGACACAAAAATGGGGAGAAAAAATTTATCATGAATACTTCTTGATAGACTTTAATAGCATAAAAAGGAAGGCTAATGAAGAGGTAGCAGAATTTATAAAAATATTTAATAAAATCTATAACAGTTTTCCAACAGAAATAAAACCTCCACATGCAGCTACTAAAGAAGTTTTTATAAGAGATTTTGATTTTGAATTTGGCTTCACCTTGAGAGAAATGAGGTCACCCATTTTGGATCAAATTTAAACAGATGCTCTAGTGGAGATCGAGGCAAACTTATCAACAAGTTGAAAATTGAATACTAAAACATATCATGTTGATAGAAGAAAAGGAAAGGATGAATTTGGGCCCTCGTTGCAGCAAAAAGATACTCAGGAGCATAAATTGGATTAGATGACAAAGTTTATTATAAACCTATAAATAAAATTGGTAAAATTGGAATTAGAAAATAAGAATCCACCCAGGAAAATCCAACAGAAACCAAATAGAAACTTTAATCCTCAATTTAGAAGACCATCTCTGCAAATTTTATAAAGGGAAAGAAAGGGCCAGCAAGATCAAGTTCTACCTCATTTGTACATTGAGGATGAACCAGAGGAGAGCTTAGAAGTAGCACTCAAATTACAAGAGAATCATTATTCCACCTTGTCAAAATAAGAAGGAGAAGAAACATATGAAGCTTGATGCGGATTTTGACCCTATGCTAAGGGTTTCTTTATAGTAGATTTTGAAAAATCTGAAAGCAGACAACGCATTTTAGATTTCAGCCCTTGGTTTTGGGAAAACTCGGGCCTATTCATGAAGTCATGGAACCCATCATTCGATCCCTCAAAAATAGTCATAACCTGAGCACCAATTTGGGTCAGGTTGCCAAACCTACCTTTGCATATTTGGAATCTCTCCTTGCTAAAATCCATTGGAAATGCAATTGGGAAATTCTACTGCAGGTGCCTAGAAACAGAGGAATATGTCAGAACCACGTATGCACGCATCTGTGTAGAAATGGACTTCAAAGTCGAATTCCCCGCTGAAATAATCCTAACAAGCAAATACTATGTATGGAACCAGAAAATCGACTATGAAAGTGTCCTCTTCAGATGTCTATCATGCTTTGAGACAGGCCATCTAGCCAAAAAATTCCCAAAAGTCTCCCAAAAAATTTATGCCAGAAAGAATCACCATAGATCTACATGGTGGGAAGGAGCACAAAAGGAACATTACACTGTCATCAAGGAAGAATACTCTCCAGAAAACTCTGAATCGCAAGAAATCAGGCAAGAAAGAAACAACCCTCAAGACAAGAAGGGGGAAAGCCCCACCCAACAACAACAAAATGAACTTGACAGCCCCTCAAGCATCAACAATTATGAGGATTCGAATACTTCACAAAATAAATATTCATTTAGCAACAAAGAAAATCTCCCAGATCCCAAATATAAGCCACCAGTGCCCCAAGAATCAGAAGAGATGAAGGAGGTGCAATATAAAGGAAGTTGGAAGACCGTAGAGAAAAAAAATAAATCTACAACACCAATCTCGACAAGAAATACGAGAAGCCATACAATTAAGAACTAAGAAAATTATAGGTCCAATAGACCAAATTTTGGTCTCAGTGGACGTTAACCACCACCATCATCATCATCATCATGAAGGGGAAATTGATGCTTACTACGGGAGATTTGAAAACCTAATGCAGGTTGAGCTGCATAAAAGGTATAACTTAAGATCAATAAAAGGATCTAGAAACCTAGATCAAAATGAGGAGAAACCTCAAAAGAATGTATAGAAAACCAGTGATAAGAGGAAGCAGCCTATTCAAACTATTCCAGTCACTCAAGGAGAGTCATCATGATTTTAGCAAGTCAAGAGTAGTCAAGAAAATCTAGCAACACAAATTGTTTAGCCAAAACAAAAGATTCAAGAGTATAAGGAGGCAGAAGAACAAGAAAAAGTGTAGAAAGGTTTCCATTCTTTTAACATTAAAAAGGAGTTGAAAAGTAAATATTCTTGTCCCATTGGTTGAACTAGCACAGCAACCTGCTTATAAAAACCAAATTGCTAATTTTATAAATTTGACACAGATGACTACAACTTGGGATACTGTAAATTTACAAGAGGAAATGCCAATAATGATTTTTGGGCCTCATGTAGAGGATCATCATTAAACAACCCCACCTTTCTATATTACACAATTGTATGTTGGATTCTAGAGCATCATGTAATCTTATTCCTCTATCTGTCATGGAGTAGATTGGTCTGCAAATTACCAAACCTTATAAATACTTATACTCATTTGATTAAAAAATATCCAAGTGTATTGGCTTGATCAAATATATGGTGGTCTCTTTAGCACAAATTCCTGTCAAAAGTATTATGATCAACATAGTAGTTGTTGATATCCCAACAAGGTTTGGAATGCTACTTTCAATATCCTGGGGAATTAAACTTGGAGGATCCATCAGGTTGGATCCCACATATGCCATAATCCTAATTTTTGGTGGAGAAGAGAGAACGTTATACGGAGAATCGAAGTTTGTTAAAACCATTACCAAATAAGGTAATCCAAATAACTCCGAAATGTATAGCTAGGAGAAATATTTTTCTTGTTTTTTCATAGAATTAGATGATGAAATTGATGAAGATACTCAAAGTAAAATTCCAACAGCTATACAAAAACCAGAAGCAGTCCAAAATTCCATTTGAAAGTTGTTTTTCGATGGAGTATACTCTAAAGAGGGAAATGGTGCAATATTTTTGTTGATTTCTCCTAAAGTTGAGATGATCCATCTTTCTTATAAATTGGAGTTTGATACAAAAAACAATATTACATAGTATGAAGCTTTGATTCTTGGACTACAAGCTACAAGGAATTTGAAGATTGATGGTTTGTCAATGTTTCGAGACTCTGATTTGGTCATAAAGTAAATAAAGGGCCAATTTAAGACCAAGCATCCAAGGCTAAGGTCATATCAAAATTAATTTTGGGACCTAGTTGATCATTTTTTCTCAGCTTTCAATATTCATTTTTTGCCAAGATAATATAATAGATTGGTTGATTCTCTGGCAATGGAATCTAGTACATTCAAACCTCCACAAAATCCTCTCTTAAGATATGAAGTTGAAGTAAGGTACAGACCTTTGGTACCAAACAATGTGAATTACTAAAAATTATTTGAGAATGAAAAGAAAATACAACGATTTATGGAGGTAGTAGGAGAATTTTTTGCTTCAAAAAATAATAAAAAAAAATAAAGTGATAATGAAGAAGAAGAATTTGAAGAAGATATTCCTTGGAAATATTCAATTATAGACCAAAATATTGTGCAACTCAAAGGTAATGTAATTTTGAAATAACTTGTACCATTATAAATATTGTTTGATATAAATTATGTTCTAGCCAAAGTAAGGAAGCAAAATTGGAAAGAAGATATCAAAGATTGCAATATTGGTACAGAGTAGCAACCTAGACTAATCAAATTGGAAAAGACAATTTTGAAGGACTACAAACAGAGGTATGTAAATCTATTTAAAAAATATTCTTATATTTTTTCTTGATCTTATGAATATTTGAAGACATATAATACAAGTATTATTCAGCATAAAATTTTATTAAAACCGAGAATGAAGCCATATAGATAGAAGCTTAGCAAGATCAACCCTCTGTTACTTAATGTGATAGAAAGAGAGGTAAAGAAGTTGTAGAAATTCGAATAATTTGCTGAGTTATTCTCTGAGATTATCCTGATTACACACTATTTAAGCTTCATGCATAATACATAACCTCTTCTACAATTGATCATCAATATGCGGAAATAGAAAGCAGTCGCATGTCCTCATTAAAAACAATAATCAAACACACATGTAACACAGTATGTAATGGGGAAAGCAATAGTTGAAAGCCCCCAACTATCTGTATATTATAATGATAGAGAACATGTAACAATACATAGCACAAAGCTCTCACAGCTCTCAGCACTATCTCCAAAAGTTACACACAAACTAGCTCAGATCTAAACAAGTCACAGGTTCAAATCTCCTCCACAAGTCTGCCTGCCTCTACTGCGCAATCCAAGTGAGTAATGAATGAGATCCAAGTTTGAATCCCACTAGCTCCAACTGCGCAATCCTCATTGGCAATCTCCATCAAAGTGTGTGCAAATCTCATGCACAATCATGGTCACAACTGATAGTCACACTCACCCTTTCACCCACCTCTAACACTGGTCTCCACTGAACTGTCCATGCATTGCAGTTAACTGATGTGTTCTTTAGTTGATTTATGAGTTAATAATTAGTAAATTAATTAATAATTAATTCACACCACTCATCACTAGTGTATTTTTCAGTTAGACTAAATACAACTAGTTCAACTAAGTTAAACAGAACACAACTCCACCAACTGGATCATCAACTCCACCAAACTCTGCCACATGAGTTCTAACTGAAGTCAACCATGCAATAGCTCAACTAACCCCTAGGAATATTGTAATTCCTTCTGTCGGCTGCATGTTCCACATCCAAGCATCAAACTGAAGTGCTCCAAGAGGATAAGATAATTTTTATAGTCTAAATATTGTTAAGGGTTAATAATATTTGACTGTTCTATTTTTAGCCCGGCAGTCTAAAAATAGAAACCGCCCAATGTCTAAAAATAGAGGTCCATCTATTTTTACCAACTCGACCAATCATCCATAAATAGCATCCTACAACTCATAGACCATGATCCATATGTCTAAAAATAGACATAGTCTAAAAATAGACTTTGCGCCAAAAATAGCCTGCGAGCCCACTTAGTGAAGGCGACTTCTTTTCACTAAGATCCATCATCTTGTTGCATTTTCAACACTCCATCTCAACAAGATATGGTTTATCTTCAACCCCTATCATGCCTCTGTGGTATTCGAATTTGCTCCTGGTGAGCGCCTTCGTCAAGATATCGGCATCTTGATCCTCCGTGGGAATGTATGAAAGTAACATGATTCTCCACTGCACACAATCTCTGATATGATGGTACCTGATGTCAATGTGTTTGGATCTATCATGAAATACTAGATTAGCTAATTAGTTTAATCGCAACTCACAGAGCCCTAGAAACATCAATCAATATCCAAGTGTGACCCAGCTCTTTGACCAAGTCTTCCTCATCCATATGGCCTCGCATGCGACCAAGCTTGCTGCCATTATACTCGGCCTACGGTGGGCGAGTGCCACGGATCCTGCAGCACCTTTCTTGTACCAAAGAAGCGATGTCGGCAGAATGCGAAGATCCCTCCCGAGATGTGCTCTTTACTACCGTAGTTGGGCTCCACGCCCAATCTGCATCCCAGTGAAACCACATACTTCACCTCATCATCATAATAGTACCACAAGCCATATCCGTTTGGCCCCTCTAAGATAACGCAATACATAGCACTTTGCCCTTCGGAAGAGAGCTTGGTAGGCTTAACCATAGCTTGTGAAAGCTGGTTAACAGCATAGCATATATCGGGTCGTCTATTGACCAGATACATAAGCGACCCCACCAACTGTCGATAAACAGTGGCATCCACTACCTCCGCTGAAGTAGCATCCTCCTTCCTCCAACCTCCAGGAAGAGGAGTATCAACAGGCTTGCAGCCATGCATGTTGAACTTCTCCAATATTTCTCGGGCATACTTACCTTGAGAAACAAACATTCCATCACTGCGCTGCCAAATTTCCAATCCCAGGAAATAATGAAGGAGGCCCAAGTCCTTCATCTCAAACTCTCTTGCAAGATCCTCCTTGCATGAAAGTATCAACAGCTCATCTCCCGTCAAAATCAGATCATCTACATACAATACAATGATCAGCAACTTCCCCTCCACCACAATCTGGTACAGGTTAGGATCCGCCTCACTCTTGGAGAATCCAAGTCCGGTGAAATAATTATCTATCCGTGTGTACCAAGCACGAGGTGCTTGTTTCAACCCGTACAGTGCTCTCTTGAGTCTGCACACATGCGACTCACTGTTGAAGATCTCGAAACCTTCGGGATGTTCTATGTACACCTCCTCCTCAATGACTCCATTGAGGAACACAGTATTCACATCCATCTGATGGATGTGCCACCCCATCTGCGCTGAGAGAGCTAGGATCGTCCGTATGGAAGAGTACCTTGCGACAGGTGCAAAAGTCTCCTCATAATCGATCCCCTTGATCTGTGAGAAGCCACGGGCAACAAATCTTGCCTTGTACTTCTCCACACTCCCATCAGCCGCCTGCTTCACTTTTTAGATCCATCTCGAACCCACCACTGATTTCCCCTCCGGTCTTGGGACAATCTCCCATGCACTGTTTCTGACAATCGAATCATACTCTTCCACCATGGAATCTACCCATGCGGGGTCCTCCACAGCTTCCTCGAAAGAGGATGGCTCCATCACGACACATTTGCTCACAAGAGCCATGTATCCAGTGTACTGATCCGGTGACTGTCTCTGTCTGCGCTGTGCTGTAGGTGGTCCTACAACCTTCTCTGCATCTTGAGCCAGTCGCTCAGCTTCTGTAGTGCGCTTGCGCCCTCTGATGGTTGGCGCTGCATGAGTGGTCTCTTCCACTCCATGATCTTCCTCTTGTGGCTGATCCACATCCGGAAGCTCATCCTTAGGAACTAATAGTTCCTCATCTGCATGCAAGTGTGGCTCCCTCTCAAGCGAACACTTCATGGCTTTCTCCTCTTGAAATTTGATATCCCGTCGCACAACAGTCTTGCGACTGTCTGGAAAATACACATGATAGTTGTGGGGTGTATCAGTGTACCCCACAAATATCCCAACCTCTGCGGTCGGATCCAGCTTCTTCCTGGCATCCTTCGTCACATGCAAGTAGACAGGTGAACCAAAAATCCTCAAATGGGAAATGTCAGGTCTCTTACCAGAAAACGCCTCCTCCGGTGTACTCATGCCAAGTATCTTGTGAGGACAACGGTTCTGCACATACACTGCAGTATTGCATGCCTCGGCCCACAAGTGAAGGGGTAGGCCCTGATCATGCAACATCGCCCGTGCAGCACCCACGATCGTTCTGTTCTTCCGCTCAGCAACCCCGTTCTGCTGTGGGTTATGGGGTGCGATGAGCTCTCTCCGAATCCCTTCTGCGCTGTAAAAGTCCTTGAATTCAGTAGAGATGAATTCACCACCATTGTCGCTCCTAAGAGCCTTCACATGCTTTCCCGATTCCTTCTCAACCAGCGCCTTGAATTCACAGAACTTTGAATATGTCTCGCTCTTCTTCTGCATGAAGAAGATCCAGCACTTCTGAGAGAAATCATCAACAAAGATCACATAGTACTTGTGCTTTGCTGTCGAAGCTACTAAGAAAGGACCACACACGTCTGTGTGAACTCTCTCAAGGATCGTCGTGGAACGACTATCCTTCTCGTGAAAGGTGGCTTTCACAAATTTTCCCAAAGTACACCCCTTGCACTGATCTCACTGCGCAAGGGTGCCCTTAGGAATCCCAGTAGAAATCTGCTACAGTATCTTCAAAGCGCCATGGTGAAGGTGGCCCAATTTCCGGTGCCACAGCTCGCCATCATCCCGGATCACCACTGCTTCCGCCTTGCATTCCATTGCTGCACAGCAATCCACTTGCAACTGATAAAGGTTCTTGACTCGAACCCCTATCTTCCGGGTTTCTCCAGTAGTCTTGTTGCGCAGGAAAGCCTTTCCTTCGCTGAAGACAACATCGTACCCCTTGTCTTCCAACATCGCCACAGAGATCAGATTCTTCTTCAATCCTGGAACATGCATCACTTCCTTCAATATGAAGAGTTTACCAGACTCCCTCTCAAAGGAAATGGTACCGATACCGGTCGCACTGTATCTACCATCATCGCCCATCTCGACGTGCACTCCAAGATCTTTCTCATCCAGATCTGAAAACAGATCTCGATCTCCAGTCATGTGAAAAGACGCACCACTATCCAAGAACCATACTGATCCCATCACACTTGATACCAAGCATGTGATCAGCAAAAAATCCAGCTCAAACTGCGAGGCTAAGGCCTCTCCCGCTGCAGATCCAGCAGCTTGCTTATTTTTCTTCTTCTGCGGACAATTTGTGGCATAATGTCCGTGTTGGTGACAGTGAAAGCACTTCACCTTGGACATGTCCTACTTCTTGCCTTTCGCACCGGAATGAGAAGCTTTCTTGCTCTTCCCCTTCTTTGCTTTGGCAGCCAAAGCGCAATTCTCTTCATCAGAGTTCTTTGATGAAGATCCGTCCCTGGTACTTCGCCTTATCTCCTCTTGCACAAGATCCGACCAAAGTCGCTCCCATCATGGCAATTTCTCCCGACCATTGACAGAGTCCTGATAGGAATGCCAACTCTTCGGAAGCCCAAGGAGAGCCAAGCTCACCAAGTCCTCATCATCAACAGTCACCCCCACACTTCCCAGCTCATCCCTGCATTGGATGAACTTCGTGAGGTACTTGGGCATACTGTCGCCTTTCTCCATCTTTATGTGTCTGAGTTTATCCTTGAGCGCCAACTTCCTCTGGTCGCTCTTTCTCTGGAAAAAATCTGTCAACGCTTTCCACATCAAGTATGGAGAATATTTTCCATGCATGCTGGATACAATGTGATCCTTCACGCCCTCCAACAGAATTCTTCGACATTTCGCCATCTTCTTTTTCCAAGCCTCAACTTGAGCAGCATCAGTAGGCTTTGGGATCTCAGCTTCTATGAACTCCTTTAGCCCATTATCATCTAATACCACCTCCATTATGTCCTTCCATGAAACATAATTCGAACTTCCCTCAAGGGCATATTCCAATCGCAAACCGTTGAAAGACATTTCAACTCTAGCACCAAGAAAACTACTGCAAATTCGAATTCAAAATTCTGCTGCAAATTCGAATTCCAAGTTAAAAAACTCAGCTGCTTCTGGATCTGTGAGAACAAATTATTTCTAGCACAGAGATCGACTGTAGGGGCATTTACTGGATATATCACCTTTCAAAGGAAAGGATGGATCCAGAGGCTACTGGGCCTGATACAGACTCTGTGTACCGAAATAATTGTAATCACTGTAATAGATCCGATGATCAATTCTGCTCCGATACCATGTAGAAATTCGAATAATTTTCTGAGTTATTATCCGATATTATCCTGATTACACACTATTTAAGCTTCATGCATAATACATAACCTCTTCTACAATTGATCATCAATATGCGGAAATAGAAAACAGTCGCATGCGCTCATTAAAAACAATAATCAAACACACATGTAACACAGTATGTAATGGGGAAAGAAATAGCTGAAAACCCCCAACTATCTGTATATTATAATGATAGAGAACATGTAACAATACATAGCACAAAGCTCTCACATCTCTCAGCACTATCTCCAAAATTTACACACAAACTAGCTCAGATCTGAACAAGTCACAGGTTCAAATCTCCTCCACTGTTTTCCTGCCTCTACTGCGCAATCCAAGATGAGAATGAATGAGATCCAAGTTCGAATCCCACTAGCTCCAACTGCGCAATCCTCATTGGCAATCTCCATCAAAGTGTGTGCAAATCTCATGCACAATCAATGGTCACAACTGATAGTCAATCACACCCTTTCACCCACCTCTAACACTGGTCTCCATTGAACTGTCCATGCATTGCAGTTAACTGATGTGTTCTTTAGTTGATTTATGAGTTAATAATTAGTGAATTAATTAATAATTAATTCACACCACTCATCACTAGTGTATTTGTCAATTAGACTAAATACAACTAGTTCAACTAAGTTAAACCGAACACAACTCCACCAACTGTCTCATCAACTCCACCAAACTCTGCCACATGAGTTCTAACTGAAGTCAACCATGCAATAGCTCAACTAACCCCTAGGAATAACGTAATTCCTTCTGTCAGCTGCATGTGCCACATCCAAGCATCAAACTGAAGTGCTCCAAGAGGATAAGATAATGTTTATAGTCTAAATATTATTAAGGGTTAATAATATTTGACTGTTCTATTTTTAGCTCGACAGTCTAAAAATAGAAACCGCCCAAGGTCTAAAAATAGAGGTCCATCTATTTTTACCAACTCGACCAATCATCCATAAATAGCATCCTGCAACTCATAGACCATGATCCATATGTCTAAAAATAGACTTTGCGCCAAAAATAGCCTGCGGGCCCACTTAGTGAAGGCGACTTCATTTCACTAAGCTCCATCATCTTGTTGCATTTTCAACAGAAGTTACTTCAGGCGAAAATTATCATCCCTTTAAGATATTCAGACTCGGTTGCAAATCGTATACCAGTCAGAAAAAATAATGGGAAATAAGGTTGTGTGTGTACTTTAGCAATTTGAACGGGGCATCCTTGAAGGAGAATTACCCCTTGCCGAAAATGGATTATATTTTTCAAAAAGTAATGGTGTTACAACATTTTTTGGTATCCTAACCTGTTACTATTAGATGGACCTAAGTACACCGTGTAAGACCAATTTTACCCTAGATAAAAGTGCTTTCACTATGAAAATTAACCTAGTAAAACACCTTTATTAAGTTGTTTATCGTCTAAACAGGAAACCCCATGAGGAAATATTAAATAAATCCACATTTTTTTTATTTTCCTCAAGGAATAACTATTTAAACAACAGTTTAATTAATATTTATGGTCATATTTAACCCAAAACAGGAAAATTAATTATATAAATTATTATTTATCTTATTATTTTCTAGGAATAATTATTTAAACCTTATTTAAATAATATTCCTTGTTAAATTTGACTAAATCACTCATAAATAGTTAAATAAATCATTATTTGTTTAATTATTACTCAACCACATCCTTAAAATGATAAATAAATCATTTATTTATTTATTATTTACAAATAAAGGGATTTGACCCAAGTCAAATTCCTTTTCCCTCCAACAAAAATAATAAAATATTCCATAAAAGTTGAATCTTGATTTGGTTAATAATATTTTAATTATGCACCAATATCTAGAATAACTCAATATTTTGTTATAAATAGAAGGGTTTTTCCATTCATTCATCACCTTTTGTTGCCTAAAGATCACTCTGGATCTATACTTTTGGTCTGACTTTGATCCACCATCATTGTCATATTTTTCTATCTTTTTGCTTATGAGCTCCCTTTGAGTTCCATTTTTGTCTGGGTTTTCTACACCATCGAGAGAAAGGAATTTTAGATATGAATTTTTGAGGACTTACAATAACCCATCCCATTGAGGAGAACTGGTAATATCCTTCTATGTTTTCCTCCCAGGTGCCCTTAATATAAAATTCATTCAACATATTATTGTCTTGTTTATTGGATGTATGGAGTAAATCTCATTTTTATTTACTATTTAATGTCTTTTGATGCATAGATCTAGATTTTTGCAGCATTTATCTTGATAAACTAATTGCAAATCTGAAGATATTGGCAGCCATCTTTGCTGTTAGGGCTATTTTTTATGCACAGCTAAAGTGGTCTTTTTTCGTACACTTGCAATTAAGATTCATACTAACAACTGGCGACTCCACATGGGTTTACGATTACGACCATTGTCGTTTTTCTAATCCCTGCATATCCAGTTGCTTCAAACCCTAGGATTTCTCTTCAGCCTCTTTTTTTTCTTTATTGATGTTGTTTTTAACCTATACAACCCTAAAACATTAAAAATTTTAACTTCCATGTGTTTTCGGACCTATTGTGCAAGTGTTAGACATCAGTCGCAGCCGAGATGACACTTTTTGCTTAAATCTGTCACCGAGAGTGCCAAAAGTGTAGGTTGCACTTTTTGGCCCTAAACCTGCAACTTGGAGCTTCAGGACGCACTTTTAAGCCCAAAAACTGTGACCTTTGTAGAAAACAGGTCAGAAACTGCGACCTGGACTTTTTGTGGGAGTTTTTCTGAAAGTTTTCTGGGTTTTTCTGGGCCTTTGTTCAGGGTTGTCTGACCTCCGTCTCCACCCATTTTGGACTTGTACTTGTTCCATTTTACTCAAATAAGTGGGAACCTAGCCCCCTAGGGCTTCAGTACCCTCCAGACTTTGTGGAAACGTTTTTAGCTGCTGCAGGTTGTATGAAATTTTCAGAGTGTTCGTTGTTTTTCAGATCTGATACCTACCTTCAGATCTGCTTCATATTGGCTATTTATCCATCCAAATCACCTCATTTAGTTTTTTTTGGGTGTTCCTCTAGGGTCCACTCTGTTTCCCTCCAAGAGATAGCCTTTCACCACCTCATTTACAACAATCTTTCCTCTGATTTGTTGTTGTTTCTGTACCAGTTTCTAGCAGATTTGATCTTTAGATCCCTGTCCCTCCTGACCTTAGATCTATTGGCTATTTTAGTTTGTTTTAATTAGTTTTTTCCCACCTACAGACTAGTTATTGAGAGGCCTGCCTCCTTGGGTTTAGATTATTGCATTATTAACTGTTTATTTTATGTTATTTCAGTTCCATATACTGTTATCTACAAGTTTATTTACAGATACACAACACACTTTTTCTTTTTCTCTACAAATGTCTGGGTTTAAAAAATAAAATTTACACACTTTTCACACACACCCTAAGGGAAAAAGAGCTTGGTTAACACCGCCAAGAAAAGACTCTAAAAACATTAAAATCAATTGATCATGCACCTCTTTGCCCTTGTTTCGACATTGTAATCAGTTGATCTTGCACCTCCTTACCCTTGTTGGTCTCTTTTTTCCTTTGTGTCATGTTTTTGTCATCATCATTGTGCCACCAAGGCGTTTATCCTGAAGACTTCTTGGCCTTCATCCTCAGTTTCCAATAGGAAGACTTACTCCTCCGCGTAGGATTCGAGTTAGTCCTCAACCGAGTCCGCACTCTGACTCTTCTTTTGGTTCATTGAGTTCTCCTTCTAATTCCGTGCCCGGTTCTCCTCCTGTCACCTTCACCATGTCTGGTTCAGGACCTAACATTAGTGGTATCCCTGGCCCCAATGCTAGGAATACTACTAGTGGGACCTGTTGAAGCCTAGAAAATATCTGCTTCAAACATTGGGGAAAACCACCTGGTCGGGACCTTAGGACAGCTCCTTTTCCGTTTGGTATGGTGGCTCCGACTGGATTTAAAGGACCAGTTTCCTTATAACTAATGGGTTGGTGATGGGTTGATTTGGATGAGTGGAAATGGGACTAAATTAACTGAAATAAAACTATCTAATTTAAACTAAATACTGGTAACGAACTTCTGACACTAACCCGGGCAATTATATGTGAATACAACTTAAGATTATTCCAATTTAACAATAACCATAAAAATGTATTATCATTTAAATTGAAATGTGCAGCAACAAATAAAGATAACTCTGTTTAAGAAATTAAACAGAGTTGTATTAACATATGGCATTCATCATAATATATCATCTACATATACTTATGAAAGATAACATTTCAATTATACTCAAAAATGATATATATAAAGAAACGTTTATGAGAACAAATATCTGTAAATGATAGCAAATTTTAAAGCGAATATCATAAAACAAAAGAAATCAACAATGAACATATAGAAATACCTTATTCATCTTGAAAGCTTTCAAATGAAATCTGATACTCTAATCCAGTAATTCTGATGCAAAATCAAATTCCAAGGTACAGAAATGCAACACTTCAAAGATAATTCCGCATAAAATCACCAGATGTGATCCTTTTAAAAAATATATAAGTCAGTGGAGTACAGAAATGTAATCTCCGAGTCAAAAATATTAAAATCCAGGACCCTTCTCTAAATGCATGAGAAGGGTTTAAATACTACTCAACTAAATCTAAAAATAGTCTATTACAAAAATTAAGGATTCGGTTTAATGACCGTCCTTTTCTTAAGCTAAAATACACTAAAATTAAAACTAAATATAAAAATAAAGACTATTAACTTAACTATTTATGAACTTGATCTTTAAACTTGCAGGCATCTAGCATAGTTTTGAGAAGATGTGGTTGACTGACTTCAGAATTCAACTGTCCTGAAAAGACAGAGTCGGCTAGTGTAGGCGCAATCTTCTCAGTAGAATTGATAATACAATTAAGCGCACTGTGCTGACTGTGTGGCTTCACTAAGTATGTCCAGTAAGAGTCCCAATTTAATCTTGTCAGCCCTTGGATTGATTTTTCTCTTTCTTCTGCTTTTTGCCTCCATTCTGTTTGCAGTTGGTGTGCCTGTGGGAGATATCCTGGAACAGTTTCTGAAATCATATTAGCTTTGTGTAAATTATCATTTACACAATCAGTAAGAGTGTTTTCCGCTGTAGCCGCCTCCTCTGCTGCCTTCTCTGCCCTTCTGATTTGTGCATCCCAGTTATTGAAAAGTATTTCTTTATGGTTTTCATTAATAATTGGTGCACCAACTTTTCTTCCTTCTTCTGTTTTTTGCCATACCAAATAATCATTGATCTTTTCATTAATTAAATCATAATCATTTCGTAAATCTACGACATGATTTGTGATTTTATCACTCTCTTGGCAAAAAGAATTCCATTGCAAGATTTTTTGGCATAATACTTCTTGTTGCAGTAGTTGATTGTTTAAAGAGATAGTTTCTGAAATAAACTCTGGAAGCTTAGGATCATCTTTGTGCTGATCTTGGATAATCTGTATTTGTTTTTCTTTATCAGCCAAGATTTTTTGATGTCCTATTTGCATTTCTTGAAGTTGTTGTTGTAACTCTTCAAGTTTCAATTGTGCTTCATTATTGGCCTGTACCTGTTGCAATTGCTGTTGTAGAACTTTTATCTGTTCTTCTTTTTCATTCAACAAGATTTGTATCTCAAATGCTTTGTCAATTGTTGCAGAAGCATAAGCCCCTGTCATTTGAGATAACTTGGCAAGATTCTCAGTAGGCTCTGTGGAAGGATCCTTCCACAAGACATCTAGTTGTTCTGGTTCAGTAGCAATTGCACCTTCTAACTTTCTCTTTTTTCTCTGTTTCTTCACTACTGCTTTGTATTTTGGGCTGTAGAATACATCTAGAGGAGGAATGTCCTCTACATTAAGTACAATTTTAGAGGAGGGTGTGATAGGTATGTGCTCGGTTACTGTAGAAATTTGCTGAATAAATCACTTATTCAATGGAGATCAACCTGATCACACATCAATTTTGAATTGCATGCATAACACATAATCTCTTCTACAATTAATTGTCACATGTGGAAAGAATAGAAGCGATAGCACATCAAATCATCACACACATTAACACAGTATGTATGGGGAAAGCTTATAGATGAAAACCCCTAAGCTATTCTGTTATATTATATGGAGAGAACATGCAGCAAATACATATTACAAACTCCTCACAAGTACTCAGTACTATCTCCCAAAGCTACACAAAAACTAGCTTGGTTTTGAACAAGTCACAGGTTCAAAACACACCCACTACTTTCCCTGCCTCTATTGCGCAATCATGGCATGTCTAAATAGAGATCCAAGGTTCGAATCTCCTTGGCTTGACAGCGCAATCATCATGGGAAATTCCTCCAAGTGTGGTGCAAATCTCATGCACAACTGATGTCACAACTGATAGCTAACTCAACCCTTTCATCTACCTCTTTCACTTGTCGCCACTAAACTGTCCATGCACTGAGTTAAACTGATGTGTTCTTTAGTTGAATAATGAGTTAATAATTTTTGAATTAAATAATATTTAATTCACGCAACTCATCTCTAGTGTATTAGCCAGTTAAACTAAATACAACTAGTTCAACTAGTTAACCAGAACACCACCTCCATTAACTATCGCATCAACTCCACCAAACTCCGCCACTTGAGCTCTAACTGAAGTCAACCATGCATTAGCTCAACTAACCCATAGGAAAAGCGTATTTCCTTCTGGCAGCTGCATGCCCCATCTCCGGGGGTCAAACTGAAGTGCTCCAAGAGAGTAAACTGAAGTTTAGAGTCCAAATATTATTAAGGGTAAATAATCTTTGACTGTTCTATTTTTAGCCCGCCAGTCTAAAAATAGACTTCGACCTAAATGTTAAAAATAGAGATCCATCTATTTTTACCAACATGACCAATCCTCCAAGAATAGCATACTGCAGCTCCCGGTCCATGATCCATATGTCTAAAAATAAACATAGTCTAAAAATAGACTTTTCGACAAAAAGTCACATGTGTGGTCCCCACCTAGTTTAGGTGATCACTTTCCAACTAGGATCAGGAAAGATGTTTCAGGATGCCTCCTTCACTGTTTCTTGTTGCAATCTTCAACACTCCCTCTCAACAAGAAAGGACTGTCTTTGCATGCGACATGCAACTCCATGCATTCACCCTGCAACCTTCACAAGCGCCATGCAACTTCATGCATCTGCTCTGCAACTCCTCTGAAACTGAATAGGCTCCAAACAACTCAATCAATCTTGATGCATCTAGCATCTATCATCAAAGTCTTCGACTTCTGCTTGGCCAACTGCACATGTCATCAGGAACCACTGCGCTGTTGAACTCTTGCACCCATGCACTCTTGCACTTGCTGTCAACTCTGATCCGCGCTCCAGTATCCGACACTGTCACTTTGATCTGCCTGCATCACTCCAACTGATATTGCTACTGCTACGTTGTGGGCACCTCGTAGCCAGGTTCAATCCATGAGATCCACAACATCTCATAAATCTGCCCAGAAATCTCCTCATGGGATTAATCATGCATGTCGCCCCACCTCACACCTGGTGGTATAGCTTCATGCACTCCCTCTACCCGTCTGGCACTAAATTTCTTTGCATGAGTGGTCTCTTCCACTCCATGATCCTCTTGTGTCTGCTCCACATCCCGAGGTTCACTATCGCCTGCATGCAAACCCCGCTCCCTCTCAAGCTTCAATTGCATGTCTTTCTCGCCTGCATGCAACACTTGCTCCCTCTCAAGCTTCAGTTTCATGACTTTCTCCCGCTCCCCAACAATAGGAAGCTCCATAGACATCCCATCTACTTCAATTTTATAGAGATTCTTTGCTCGAATCCCAACCTTCTTGACTTGTCCCGTTGCCTTGTGCCGAAGGAAAACTTTTCCTTCTCTAAAGACAACTTCATACCCTTTATCCTCTAACATTGCGAATGAGATCAGATTCTTTGTTAGACCTGGTACATGAAATACATATTGTAAAAGAATGATTTTACCTAACTCCCTCTGAAAGGTTATGGTACCAATGCCGGTCGCATTGTATCGTCCACCGTCGCCCAACTCAACATGCATCTGGAGACCTTTCTCCACCAAGTCACTAAAAAGATTTGCATCTCCCGTCATGTGAAAGGAAGTGCCACTATCAATATACCACCCTGATCCAAATGCACTAGACAACATGCATGCGACCAATGAGAAGTCCAGCTCAAATTGTGAGGCAAGAGCCTCACCAGCTGCAGCTCCAGCAGCCTGCTTGTTCTTCTTCTTCTTTGGGCAATTCGTGGCGTAATGTCCATGATTGTGACAGTGAAAACACTTCACTTTGGACATGTCACGCTCTTTACCATCTGCACCGAATTGAAAAGCCTTCTCCTTGCCCTTCCCCTTCCTTGCTTTGGCAGCCAAAGCGCAGTCTTCCTCATCAGATACCTTTGATGAAGATCCATCCCTGGTAGTCCTCCTGATCTCCTCTTGCATGAGATCCAACCACAGTTGCTCCCATCGCGGCAACTTCTCCCAACCATTGACACTATCCTGATAGGAATGCCAAGCCTTCGGAAGACCAAGGAGAGCCAGGTCAACCAAGTCCTCTTCTTTGACAGTCACCCCCACACTTCCCAGCTCATCTCTGCACTGAGTGAACTTCGTGAGGTATCTTGCGCTGCTATCGCCTTTCTCCATCTTGATGTTTCTTAGTCTATCCTTGAGTGCCAGCTTCCTTTGGTCGCTCTTGCTTTGGTACAGATCTGTCAAGGCTTTCCACATCAAATATGGAGAAGCCTTTCCATGCAGGTTGGATACAATGTGATCCTTTACGCCCTCCAACAGAATCCTTCGACATTTTGCTTGTTTCTTTCGCCAGGCTTCCACAACAGCAGCATCATTAGAAGTAGGCTTTGGAATCTCTTTCTCCACGAATTCCAACAGCCCATTATCATCTAATACAGCCTCCATGCGGTCCTTCCATGCAACATAATTCAAACTTCCTTCCAAGGCATATTCGAGTCGCAAACCGTTGAAAGACATTTTCACCGCGGCACCAAGAACACAAATCTACAAATTCAAATTTCACCACCAGCTGATAACTCAATCACTTCCGATCTACACTTGAGAACAAATTATTTCCAAATTATAGATTGAATGCATGGGCTTTTACCAGACCTTTCACTTTCCGAAGAAAGATGAATCCGAAGGCTATCTGGCCTGTATGTAGGCTCTGTCCGAGGAAATAAGTTTGCAATCACCGTAATAGATTTTGACAATTAATATAGCTCTAATACCATGTAGAAATTTTCTGAATAAATCACTTATTCAATGGAGATTAACCTGATCACACATCAATTTCGAATTGCATGCATAACACATAATCTCTTCTACAATTAATTGTCACATGCGGAAAGAATAGAAGCGATAGCACATCAAATCATCACACACATTAACACAGTATGTATGGGGAAAGATTATAGCTGAAAACCCCCAGATATAGTATATTATAAATGGATAGAACATGCAGCAAATACATAGTACAAACTCCTCACAAGTACTCAGTACTATCTCCCAAAGCTACACAAAAACTAGCTTGGTTTTGAACAAGTCACAGGTTCAAAACACACCCACTAGTTTCCCTGCCTCTATTGCGCAATCATGGCATGTATAAATAGAGATCCAAGGTTTGAATCTCCTTGGCTTGACAGCGCAATCATCATGGGAAATTCCTCCAAGTGTGGTGAAAAGCTCATGCACAACTGATGTCGCAACTGATAGCTAACTCAACCCTTTCATCTACCTCTTTCACTTGTTGCCATTGAACTGTCCATGCACTGAGTTAAACTGATGTGTTCTTTAGTTGAATAACGAGTTAATAATTTGTGAATTAAATAATATTTAATTCACACAACTCATCTCTAGTGTATTAGCCCGTTAAACTAAATACAACTAGTTCAACTAGTTAACCAGAACACCACCTCCATTAACTGTCGCATCAACTCCACCAAACTCCGCCACTTGAGCTCTAACGGAAGTCAACCATGCATTAGCTCAACTAACCCATAGGAAAAACGTATTTCCTTCTGGCAGCTGCATGCCCCACCTCCAGGGGTCAAACTGAAGTGCTCCAAGAGAGTAAACTGAAGTTTAGAGTCCAAATATTATTAAGGGTAAATAATATTTGACTGTTCTATTTTTAGCCCACCAGTCTAAAAATAGACTTCGACCTAAATGCTAAAAATAGATATCCATCTATTTTTACCAACATGACCAATCCTCCAAGAATAGCATACTGCAGCTCCCGGTCCATGATCTATATGTCTAAAAATAGACATAGTCTAAAAATAGACTTTTCGACAAAAAATCACATGTGTGGTCCCCACCTAGTTTAGGTGATCACTTTCCAACTAGGATCAGGAAAGATGTTTCAGGAGGCCTCCTTCACTGTTTCTTGTTTCTATTTTCAACAGTTACTGTGGCTGTGCTACTTATTCCTGTGCTCAAAACTTTGGTGGTTTGTACAGGGGTCTGTACATTATGTCCTTCTATATTAATCAATTGGTTAAAGCTTTCCCATTCTTTGTCTAATTCAATGGTGACTGGTTGTTGCTGTACATTGGTTGGAGGAGGATTTGTCTGTTGAGAAGTCAAAATTTGTTGTTGAGGAAGTTCTTTCGATTGCGCAGAATCTTTCACTGATTCTTCAATTTTATCTTCCTTTTCATTAGACTTATTGGAATGTTCAGAAGTCTCTCTGTCAGATTTTGACTTAGATTTATCAGTACTTGAACTGTCGTTAAGAAAAACACTAGGAGTTTGTTCCCTTACGGATTCCAAGCGTAGATTTTCCAAAGGAATATCAGTTAGTCTTTTTTCTCTATAAAGTTTGAATTCCTGGAATTCCTCTGGAGATAACTGCATTTGAGCTGAACTCAAAACTTCTTTAAATGAACTTCTTGTTTGGAACATATCATCAAAAAGATCCTGTTCCCCGGAAAATTCCCTTACTCTGATTGCATTGGTAAAATTCTTAACAATATTATTTGCTTCAAATAACCTTCTCGAAAAATTGAATAGTTGTAAGCATGTAATGTTGCTTACTTCTTTGAATGCGTGCCCAACATCAAACAGTGAAAATGTTCCACAGTTTACGGGAAATTGTGGCCAAATGCCTTTCTTCTTCTCTTTTAATTCCTTTGTTAAACCTCCTTGGCCACAGGTCTGATAAGCAATTTCCCGAGCTACAAGTCTATCTAGAACATATAGGGGTAAAACATGGGGGGAAGCAGAACTTCCGAAAACCCTAACATAAGTGAACAATTCTTCTCCAAACCATCTCGCGACGGGGAGAATGTCAACCTCTGTTTCTGGGAATAACCTTGGGGCATCCTTATTATGCAATGTTTTGTACAATGGCAGCATGACACCATGGCAAATTTGGTAAAAATGGGGAACAAACTTAGACTCCCATAGTTCCTTATGGTACACATGAATAGGCAACAGATCGTGGATAGTCCATTGCCAACCCATCACAAGGAATTTAGAGACAAAAAAAATAGCGTCCATGACATAAGCAGATAAATAAAAAGGCGGATAAATCCGCTGAGAAACATTTCGTTTGGACCGGTAGTGAAAAATAGCAGTGGTCAAATTATCAGATAAGATTTTGGCCCAGTCTACAATTGTAGAATTAACGGTAGCATTCAACAAAGGGAGCCATTCAGGCAAGATCATATTTATGTCAGGCTTTCCAAAAATCCTGCATAACATGGCAGCAGCAAAACAATAAGGAGAGGTAAGTGAACTAGTACTGTACATACCATGTTTGTTTTTCTTCAACGGTTCATCTCTTTTGGTCCACTCCTGTGTGCATTCCGACAAATTTGCATGTTCTCTGGAAAAATCTTCCATGAATTGCTTATTATAAGTTGCCTGAGGTTCCGGCAACTTATACATCAGCCTCAAATCTTCCGTGGTGAATGACCCGATTAGCTCTTGAGATGGAGTTCTAAATTGCCTGTCTGAAATATCAGTGCTGTCCAGCACCCATTTCACCATGTCCGTATACGGGAGAATCCTCGGCCTTGCCGCTATCCTATGCAGAAATGAACAAGACAGTTCTTTGAGGGTTGCCTCAGATGTATTACTGGAACCTGTTGTAGTCGCAACTTTTATCACCACAGGATTTTCTTCTTCCAGCAAATTATACATTCCTTCCCATGTGGTTATACCGGCATCCTTATTGCAAGCGGTGTCTGCATACAGTGAAGCCATTTCTCTTTTTTCATAATTCTAGCTCTTCTCTTTCTTACCCATAGTGTTCTGTGAATGCTTTGTATAGACGTTTGCTCCTTCGCGCCTGCGTTTTACGAGTTAAATGAGAGTAATGGCATAAGAAAGGTGATGAGATAGTTTTAAATGCAAAGGCGGATGAAATATATTATTATAACGTGAAACGAATTTCAATCAAAACAAAATCTCATTTACCATTAATTGACAATCCATTCATTTAATCCAATCATTAAAGCGCATAACAGATATTGATATATGGGAAGATTTTCTTTGAACAACGCGCTTTTATGAATCTGCGACATTGCGATCTGCGATTTGCTGCGCAATATCGCAATATCTCAAAACGTAACCATCGCAATTTTACAAATAGCACAAAAGCGCAAAAACGCATATCGCAAACATCGCAAAAGCGCACATCGCAAATATCGCAAAAGCGCAAAATTGTAAATAGCGCAAAAGGTATTCGTTTAACATTTCTCTTTTCTGCGCTATGCGATCTGCGACCAATATGTTATTGTATAGGCCTTTTAGGATCGCATTATCGCAAAATCGCAAAATCGCAATTCCAGTTTTACAAAAGATATCTACCATTTTGCGATGGATGCGCTATTTTGTTTAAAGAACAATTTTATTGTAATTTATCATAAACTTAAGTGTTTCTTAAGGTTCTTTCTAAGGGATTTCTCTAAGTTTATGATAGAAAGTTTTATTTGAAAAGGAAAACAAATCTTAATTGATTTTTTTGGATTTTTTAACTAAGGGTCCCCATTTATTTACTATTATTACTAATATTAAATAAAAGGGGGGTTGTTGCTGGTCACAACAGGACCACAAGAAGAACTATCCTGGTTGCTCCCTTGCTCCCCTATATGGCAGGCCTCAGTCTTCCCCATTTTGACCAGTTGATAAATGAACCTATACACCATGTCACTAGTTGGCCTGCTATGCCGACCAAGCTCCCTTCCGACATCTCCAAGTTTGAAGGCCTTGCTAGAGAAGATCCTACAAATCATGTTCGATCTTTCCACATGTGGTGTTCATCTAACTCCATTACTGATGACTCTGTCCGTCTTCGGTTGTTCCAACATATGCTTACAGGAAAAGCTTGTAAGTGGTATGTTGATCAGGCCTCATCCTCTCATACCACCTTTGCGACTCTTGCTTGGGCTTTTCTGTCCTATTTCCAGCTTCCTCTTCATTATGACACTGGTACCAAAATTTTGACTTCTTTCCGTCAATCGTTTGTGACCCGCCTATCCGATCATGTCCAGGAATGGTGGAGAAGAAAGATCCTATTTCGATCCCCTACCTTCGAAGACCGTGTCTACATGGACTGGTTCCTTAGATCTCTCTTGCCCCCTATCGGCAAAGATGTCGCATCGCATTTCCCTCAAACCGAGGAAGCCGCTCTCCAAATTGCATTAAAATATGACCTGATCTATACTCAGTCGAGTTATGTTTATACTGTTCTACTTGATCTTCCTAGACCCGGTGGTGCCAATGCACCGGGGGCATCTCATGCCACCGATGGTATCGTTGGAGCTCTCTCTCATCCATACGCTCAGCCTCCCATGGGCTATGGTTTTCCTCAAGGGGGGGGCAGCACCTCCTGCACTTTTCCCCCTCCTGGTAGCATGTATCTAGGATATGGCATGCCTCCTCCTTTTTCCCAACCTCCTATTTACCACAATGTTATCCAAAATCCTTATTATCTGTATCCACAGCCTGGTGCTCTAGCTCCTCCAGCATTAGCACCTCCTTTTCCCTTGCCTTCTCAACCCCCGCAACAGTAGCCACTGCCCCCTCAGAGGCAGGTGTATGCACAGCAAGGCGCAACTAATACTCTTCCTTCAAAAAGAAGAGTAAAGGCACTCAAAATCAATCTGCTCCTCGTAATCCTGGACCTAATCCTCAAAATAATGCTTTTAACACTACTAAACAGAAACAAGGCACTCAGCCCAAGAAGGACAGGCCTGTTCACATGAACAAGCCTTGTTCTTGTTGTGGTGTTTATGGTCATTACATGCATGATTTTTCTCTTTTACCACAAATGAAGCAGATATGGGAGTCTCAAGAAAAATTTTGAGGATAGCAGGCCTCCCCTTCCGTCCCTCCCAGTGTTGCGCCTAGTCATTCGGCTGTGTTTACTAATCCTTTCCCTCAGCAAGGATTTTTGGCTACCCAACCATCTGAAGGTCAGGTGGCCACTCAACCTCTTCCATCTGGTACCTCCGATTACCAGAGTCTCATGATGAATTATGATCAACCTCTAACCGTAGACATCAATCTTCAAACTTGGTCCCGTCAGTACAACAAGCCTCCCACTACATCTATCCCTGAGCCACCTCCTTCAATCTCTACAGAGCCTCTTTTGACACCTAATGGTCCCTTGCAGATCCCTCAGCCTAAGGAGGAGGTTCATACCAAGATCCCTAAGTGACCGCTACACCAAAATGCTGCTTCTGGAAAAGCTACCCATTCATATAGTATAGTAGATGATTTGGCGCAATCTCCTGCTGCCATTTCAATGCTGGAACTCCTCCAGTCGTGCCCTTCACAACGAAAAGCTCTACTATCTGCCATGGGAACTATAGATCCTTCTGATGATTGATTGATTATCTTTGATGTTGACTGGTTAGAACGTCCTCCTCCCCTACTTCCGTCACCTTCCAAATCCTAGTCAAGATCCAGAACGCCAACATTTCCCTGTGCATTATTGATGAGGGGGCATCCACCTATGTGATGTCTGCTTCGGTTTGGAAGAAACTCGGATCACTTGAGTTGGCTCCTTCCACGATCACTCTCCAAGCATGGGATGGCCATGCCTTCCAGCCCATTGGCTTATTCCGCAATTGTCCTATTACTCTTGTGGGAAAGATTGTTTGTGTTGACGTAGAAGTCATAGATGCCCCCATAGATTAAAACATTCTATTGGGTCGTAGCTACACCTATGCAATGTCTACTGTCCCATTTGTGGTTCACCGCAATATGTCCTTCCCTCATAATGGAAAGATAGTCACCATTGACTAGTTGACATATTACAAACCAAAGTCTCAGACCTCCCCTGAGTCCATCATCTCTTCGGTGGCCAATAAGCAAACCATCGATCCTTTGACCAGTGTCTCACCTGGAGTCTACAAATATTCCTCATTGCTTGGTACATTCCCTGGTCTTCCTCCTCCTGTCTCTGATCCCATCTCATCAAATGTTTGCATGATGCAATTGTCTCGGGCTGCCCTGAAGCGGCCTACTTCGGCTAGTCAGCAGCCTCCTCACCCTCCGCAGCCTACTCCTAGCCCTTCGATTCAGTCTTTTGGACCTCCTTCTGTTGGCCCTTCACCTATAGCTGGTATCCATGAGCCTCTTTACCCTCCTAGAACAGTTCCTCCAGGCCTTAACCATCTTGGAGTTGTCCCTCTTGGCCTTTACCCCTTTGGTCAAATATCGTTTTTAGCTCCCCCCTGCAGGAGTGTACACGGTACCTGTCATGGCTACCCTCTCTCTCCCTAACCTAACCCTTTGGATTTTTGTCTTGTACATTGATCCTCCAGCCGCTACCCTACCTAGTCAACCCAAACCTTATCTTGTTTTGACCCTGGTTCAACCGATCCCCATGACTTCTCTCGCCGCTACAGTGCCTCAGCCACATCAACAGGAACCACCTCCTGTTGCGACTACTTTGGGTAAGAAGGGAAAAGCTCGCAAGTGGGCCTCAAAGGAAAAGACTGCCCCAACTGACCCTGCACCTCCCCCACCCCCAAAGCCCTGTGCTTTGTGTGATGTCATTGGCCATTCCACCCATAACTTTCGTGAACTGCCCCGTATCAAGCCCACGGTTAAAGTTGCGTTCCTTGAGTCTACGGTCCCTGAAGCCTCTGTTTC
Source organism: Pinus albicaulis (assembly GCA_034641835.2). Taxonomy (NCBI): domain Eukaryota; kingdom Viridiplantae; phylum Streptophyta; class Pinopsida; order Pinales; family Pinaceae; genus Pinus; species Pinus albicaulis. The sequence continues at coordinate 128,019,279 of CM076569.1, read as the reverse complement.
TTCCTCAACTGCAGCCAAGAACCCTAAAACTATTCATACCAATCAACCTTGTGCTTTGTGTGATCTCCATGGCCATTATTCCCACCATTTTCCCTGCCTTACACATTACCGTGCCTCTTTGGAGGTAGTTCGGGAGTACGAGGTTGAACAGAACCAATCCGCCTCTCTCATACTTGCGCAGTATGTTGCAGGCCAGCTTGAGGATTTACCCACTCCCATTGACATTCCCCCTCTTGATGTCAAGATGACGGAGCCTGCGGCCACCATCCTATACCTATCATCATCCATAAGACCCTCAGTGGAAGTTCCCTCTGCATCTTCCCCTGTTGTTTCACTTGACCTCCCTTCAGTTGTCACCCTGGGCTCAACATCGGTAGATCCCTCATCTTCTTCTTTTTTCCGTCATCCGCCATGATGATGCGCATGTGAAACTTTCTTCTCATGATTATTAGTCAAGTAGCTTCACCGCGTCATGTGGTCTCCCTTCCTCCAGTCACTCCATATTCTATTGTGATGATGACATCATGGAAGCCTTGTCCACCCCTAACTTCATCTTTCCCGCCCATAAACAAGATGGAAACCTCTGTGTCTATGGTGACTTTCACGACCTGAGCACAAGCTACACCTCAGGTAGCTCCCACACTCCACCTCACCGTCAGCGTGTGAGTTGTAGACATCCTACCCAGATCACTCCCTCTCGCAGAGTGCGTTTTATTTCTACTTTGCGCTCAGGTTGCCAACATTGTTCATCATCCTCCCATTTATTATCTTGCGGCACCTTTCAAATTGACCTCCCATCCACTCCTTATATTGGTTTCACCTATGGTGCAAGTCGCAACTCCCGGAATCTAGCCTCGGCAGGTTGGGCCATTTTTACCCCCTTGCATTCACTTATTCTCTCAAATGGTGTATGCATTGGTACTACTACCAATAATCAGGCCCAATATGATGCAATGCGAGGTTTATTAGCCGATTCCCTTTCACATCACATCCTCCACCTTCATGTTCATTTAGATTCCCTGCTTCTTGTCATGTAATTGAATTGTGTCTATCATGTACACAATCCTATCATTTTTAGAAGATATTTACAAGTGAAGCTTTTGATGCATGAATTTGAAATCATTACATTCATTCATGTACCTAGAGCACAAAATCACTATGTATATAACATTGCAAACCATATTCTAGATTGGCATTTAGCACATGCATTTACCACAAGACAATAACATAAAACCATAAAAACGATGCATATCCATAATATGTGTCATATAAAATGTTTTAGAGTCCATCAACTCTGATACATATGACATGCCCATAGCATGTTACAAAAAATCAAAAACTGGGGACACCACCTACCCCTACACACTAATCACTATCTAGAGGATCCCGAGCCAATGGCTCTTCTCTCGTAACTCGTAGATCACACATCCCTTGTCCGGTCATCGCCATGCGCTTCATGACCCCTCGCCACTCCAAGAGTAGACCAATACATGGCTCTATGTACTATTCCTCTAAGTCTTTCCAGCTGTGCTCTGAAACACCGGTTAGAAGCCTCTCACATCTACGATGGATGTCCTCCAGGAGGGTTGTTGCATCCTCATTTTGTGGTGCCCTTAATCCACTAGGTCCTGCAACTCCTGATACTGCAATTCGTCCCATATAATCGGTTGGTTTTACCGGTGCTGTATATGCATACCAAAAGTGGAAGAATCAATACCATATACAATATTCTGAAACTTTACAATGCATGTTAGTATGAATCTTTTGTCGAAGTGTACGAAAAAAGACCACTTTAGCTACGCATAACTTATAGCCCTAACATCAAATATGGCTGCCAATATCTTCAGATCTGCAGTTAGTTGATCAAGAAAAATGCTGCAAAAATCCAGATCTATGCATAAAGAGACATTAAGCAGTAAAAGTAAGGTTTTGCTCCATACATCCAATAGACAAGACAAGAAAAATATTTTTGAAAGAATTTTTGTATTAAGGGAACCTGGGAGGAAAACAAGAAGGTGTTTCCAATTCTCCTCAATGGGATGGGTTCTTGGAAGTCCTCAGCACTTCAGATCTAGCATTTCTCTCTCTTGTTGGTGTAGAAAACCCCGACAAAGATAGAACTCAAAGGGAGCTCACACAACAAATAATGGAAAATGTGACAATGATAATGGCTCAAAGTCAGACCAAGAGTATAGATCCAGAGTGATATAATAGGCAACAAAAGGTGAATAATGGTAGGAAAAACCCTCCTATTTATAACAAAATATTGGGTCATTCTAGATCTTGGTGCATGATTAAAATAACATTAACCAAATCTAGATCCACCTTTTATGGAATATTTTATTATATTTGTTGGAGGGAAAAGGTATTTGACTTGGGTCAAATCCCTTTATTTGTAAATAATAAATAAATAAATGATTTATTTATCATTTTAAGGAAGTGGTTGAAAAATAATCAAATAAATAATGATTTATTTAATTATTTATGGGTGATTTAGTCATATTTAACAAGGAATATTATTTAAATAAGATTTAAATAATTATTCCTAGAAAATAATAAGATAAATAAATATTTATCTAATTAATTTCTTTTTTTTGGGTTAAACATGACCAGGAAAATCAAACAAATATAGGTTTGTTTAATATTTCCTTTTGGGGTTTCCTGTTTAGACCATAAACAACCTAATAAATGTGTTTTATTGAGTTATTTTACATAGTGAAAGCAATTTTACTTAGGGTAAAATTGGTCTTACATGGTGTACTTGGGTCCATCTAATGATAGTAGGTTAGATGACCAAAAAATGGTGTAACAATGCACATAAAAAGATTAGCAATTTTTCGCTTACCATTAGGCCCCCATACTCAACCAGGTGGTAATGGCAAGTCTGGGTCCCCACAATAACTCATCCCACTATAGGGATAGTTGTCTATGTACAATGGCATCTAATCCCAATGCGCAAAAAAATCGGATCAAAACACCCATTCGACTGCCCCACCTCCTCCTTTGCATAGTAGTCACCCCCATCAGCACATCCTGGGCTCTCTCAGGCCCCCATCCTAGAGTTGTATGCGAGGTCGAAGTGTCAGGATCTTCTCAAATAAGAGCGAGCACAAAACTGTACCATATGCACAGTCATGGTTCACTTGCCACTTGCATAGCGACAATTGTCGTTTCAACAACGATAACATCATCTGGGCCCACCCATAGTAGGTCCCACTCAACACACTCTCCATAAGCATCATCTTCCCTCTAGTGATGTGGTGGAGTACCTAGTTTCCCTGGATCCGCAGCACCGCTATAGCCACAGCACGGTTCTCTAACCTCTCTAGATCCCTGATGGGTATCTGTGTCCCTTTGACATGGATACTTAGATGAAAATGGTGCTCTACAAACTCCATGATGTTCTTCCCTCATGGTAACAATGGTTGAGTATTCCCTATCATCCCAAGAGGTGGGAGACCAGTCAAGAAATATATATCCTGGACCGTCAACTCGATCCAATGCCCCTGAACTATAAAGACCTCATGGTCCAGATCCCAATAGCTGACAATCTGGGCCAATAAGTGCTCTCTAGCTCTCATCATAGGGTTCTCCACAAAATTTAGAACCCCAAACCTGGCCAATGCACTGTGGACACCCTGATCCTCTCGGATCTCCAGCGTAATGTGCCCAAGTCTCTCTCTCTCCAGTTGATCCGTAATTCTATCATATATGCACAAAACCATCATATTTTTTAGTACGCAGATAGGAAATATTGTATCTAAACACAAAAACCCAGTTCTCAGCCAAACAACAGCATAGAAAAACCCCTCCCTGTCAGGTTGCACTTTTCAAACCCAATCCTGGGACAAGTCACAATTTTCTACCCAAAACATGCTACCCAAGTCGCAGTTTTTGCCACAAAAAGTGTGACCTGGTCGTGAAGAGGAGCAAGGGTCTGTTCCTGGGCTCTAGGGACCTAAATCAAACTTTCAATCCACTGAAATGAAAGAGTAGGGTTAGGCCTCTTACCTACAACTGGAGGATCTCGATTCCAATGATCGGTTTTCCGCTACGATCGCCACAAGATTTAGGGCATTCTCTCCTCTCTACATTCACCACATCTCCACATGCAAATGAGTGAATTTGGAGGGAAAACAATTTATTAAAAGAAAACTCCTGATTTTTCTTTGGCCTACTTCGGCCAAACCGTAACTCAGTTTGACAAACCGTCTGCACCGTTGGAAAGCTCTCACCGAGCCCTCAAATGGGTATCTGTTATTTTTTTGTGATTTAATAATTCAACATGACACATTTTGTTCACGAAGCGTCACTTCACCACTCCCCAAAATCGAATTTCTTCACTTGCCGCCACTTGTACTTGGGGCACCACTTTTCCTTCATACTTGTCCATGCTCGTGTCGATTTTCGTCATGAGTAACCATCATATACTCATGTTTTTATGGTCCCCATTGGACCTTTTCTCTATGGCAGCATCATCGAGTCGCCCTTGTTTAGAGCATCCAAGTTTAGTCATCATCGCATTCATGGAGTCTATCCCGGGTCCCTTTGTATTGCACTATATTCCTCCATCCTTCATTGCCCGGTTCCTCTCTCGTGTCACACATTATGGCCTTCAGTCCTACTGTCCCCTATCCCTCATGATATTGTGTAAGTCACTACCAGGTCATCCGTGCCCTTTATGCTCTAACAAGGGAAGTCGTCTATCTGCTACTCAGTACCCCCCATTTCATCATCATCCCTGGTGTCAGTCTGTCAGTCACTCTACTATTTTCTCTCATGCCTTAGTTGAGGATCCCTTATTGCCTCACCTATGGCGGACCTCCTTTTTTCAACATCATATCATTCATTCCAGAAGACAGGTCTAGAGGGTGGTGTACCTTGGTTCTAGCTTCCACTCTTGTTCGGTGCCTCAGATCAGGCAAAGGGACTACTTATTTCCCTTTGACTTGATTGTTTCTAAACTCTAGCTCCTTTCAGCATGATCAATATCTATATAATTTATGGTTCAGTGATGCAGCAGCTAATACCGTAAATCCCCGGGTGTGTGTGAAATGTTTTCAGCCCTCATGAGGGGGTGGCCCTACCGGTAGCCCCCCACATTCCTGGATGACCTCTTCATTACAGCCTTTGATGCAGCTCCATATGTTTGATGATATCGGCCTCAGCCACTTGCAGCGCCCTTTTTTTTGCATGTATCAATCATATTTTCAGAGCCCTTTCCTGTTTACAGGGGCATTTGGGTTATATTTGTATCTCATGTACTCAGAAATTATTGTATAATTCCTGGTTGTTATCCCAAGCATAGTATGTATGTGGGATTCATTATCATGTTTTCTACCTGGCTCATGTTTATGCCAGCATGTACTATATTTTTCAGTCCCTTGTTTACTGGACGCACTATTCTTTGACTATGTCTCGGCAGGCATAGGTATGCCTCCCCCGCCGCCTATAGCATAGGTACTCACTCATAAAAGATACTTGTTGCACCTGTAAGTCTCGCCTCCTCAGGGTCTAGTCCTTTAGCGCTTCGGTCTACCTTATATTTCTCTATATTTGACTTCCCCGTCGGTGTCTAGTGATTCAGTTCTTACAACGTACTTTGGTCATACGATTAGCTTCTAACTCTCACACGCTGGGGGGAAATATGTTACATCGTTTTTTGGTCATCTAACCTATTACTATTAGATGGACCTAAGTACACCATGTAAGACCAATTTTACCCTAAATAAAATTTCTTCACTATGAAAAATAACTTAGTAAAACACCTTTATTAAGTTGTTTATGGTCTAAACAGGAAACCCCATGAGGAAATATTAAATAAATCCGCATTTGTTTTATTTTCCTCAAGGAATAATTAGTTAAACAGCAGTTTAATTAATATTCCTGGTCATATTTAACCCAAAATAGGAAAATTAATTAGATAAATTATTATTTATCTTATTATTTTCTAGGAATAATCATTTAAAACTTATTTAAATAATATTCCTTGTTAAATTTGACTAAATCGCTTATAAATAGTTAAATAAATCATTATTTATTTAATTATTACTCAACCACATCCTTAAAATGATAAATAAATCATTGATTTATTTATTATTTACAAATAAAGGGATTTGACCCAAATCAAATTCCTTTTCGCTCCAACAAAAATAATAAAATATTCCATAAAAGTTGGATCTTGATTTGGTTAATAATATTTAATTATGCACCAATATCTAGACTAACTCAATATTTTGCTATAAATAGAAGGGTTTTTAATTCATTGATCACCTTTTGTTGCCTAAAGATCACTCTGGATCTATACTTTTGGTCTGACTTTGATCCACCATCATTGTCATATTTTTCTATCTTTTTGCTTATGAGCTCCCTTTGAGTTCCATTTTTGTCTGGGTTTTCTACACCATCAAGAGAGAGGAATTTTAGATCTGAAGTGTTGAGGACTTAGAATAACCCATCCCATTGAGGAGAACTGGGAACATCCTTCTATGTTTTCCTCTCAGGTGCCCTTAATATAAAATTCATTCAACATATTCGTGTCTTGTCTATTGGATGTATGGAGTAAATCTCGTTTTTATTTACTACTAAATGTCTTTTGATGCATAGATCTAGATTTTTGCAGCATTTATCTTGATCAACTAATTGCAGATCTGAAGATACTGGCAGCCATCTTTGTTGTTATGGTTGTTTGTTATGCACAGCTAAAGTGGTCTTTTTTTGTACACTTGAAATTAAGATTCATACTAACAAATGGGATCTTCAAGATTGTCAATGATTGATGGTTTTTCTAGATACAACCAAATCATTGTACATCCAAAGGACCAAAGAAAGACATCCTTTACAACACCTTAGGGTATTTTATGTATGCTAAAATTCCCTTTGGCCTCACGAGTGCAGGCACTACTTTTCAAAGGGCCATGGAAAAAGCGTTTGTTGGAGAAAAAGACAAATTTTTGGTTACCTATCTTGATGATATAACTATCTTTTCAAAATCTGATGATGAGCATTTGGATCACCTACAGTAGACTTTTGAGAAATGCATAAAATATGGGTTGTCCTTAAATCTGAAAAAATCACATTTTTCTTCGAGGGAACGAAAAGTACTAAACATATGGTGTCGAAGGAGTGAGTAAATATTGACCCCAAACAACTAGAAGCAATCAATAATATTTCTTTACCTAGAAACAAAAATGAAATTCATATTTTCCTTGGAAGCATCAATTTTTAGGAGGTTTGTTCCTAATTATGAAAAAATTATAAAATAAATTACTGATATGTTGAAAAAGGATAGGGAAGTCAAGTGGAAAAATGAAGCCAGAGAATATTTTTCAAGAATTTTGGTCAATCCAAACTATGAAAAAAATTCAATTTTTTTTCTTTTGCATCACCTACCATTGTTGCACTTGTGTTGTTGCAAAAAAACAAATATGAGAAGGAGAAACTTGTGGTTTTTTTCATCTAGGTTGAGGGACATTGAATTGAAATATAATATTCTAGAAAAATAGGCTTATTCCCTTTTCAAGGCATTAAAAGCGTTCAGGTCATATATATTGCAATAAAAAATTACAACGTATGTTCCTACTGTAGAAATTAAAGATGTTTGAACACAAGGAGATAGCAAAGGTAGAAGAGGCAATTGGATCACGAAGATATAAGAGTGAAATATGGACATAAATCCAACCAAATTAATAAAAGGGCAAGGCATAGCCAGGATTTTTTCTGATACAAATTGTCAAGCTATGGGGATTACCTTGTTCGCTAATAATCTTGGATTAAAGGTTGAGATCGAGAATGGAAAGCCTAAACAAGAATATAAAAATATTGCATACAACTATTTGTTCTCATATTGGTACAATTGTATTGTTAATTACTTGTTTTTTCTTAGTTGTCCACCCGATATTGACAGAGAAAAGTATAAATATTTGAGAATGCAAGCCCAAAAATATGTCATTTCTAATGACCAATTATATTGGAAAGGTCATTTTGAGGTGCTATTTTTGTCCTTGATAGAGGAGGAGATCGCCAAAATTATTAATGAGTTTCATGGTTGCACTTGTGATGGGAGGCATTACAATTGGAAAGTCACGGCCCATAAAATCCTAAAAGTTGGTTTTTACTAGCCAACAATGTTCTTTGATGTATATAAATTGGTGAAAGTTTGTAAAAAGTGTCATATTTTTTTTGATAAGGATAAGCTATTGCCTTTAACATTAATTCCAATGTTTGTAGAAGAAACATTCAGACAGTGGAGATTGGATTTCATAGGTGAAATTCATCCACCATCTAGTGGGCAGCACAAATCAATTTTGACTTCTATTGACTATTTTTCAAAATGGGTAGAGTTCATTCCTATCTGGATAGAAATTGATTTAGTGGTGATGGAAATTTTATTGAATAAAATATTCTTGTAAGGTTTGGTCATCCAAAAACATTAGTAACTGATAATGCCCAAGTTTTTAAGTATGAAAAAATTATTTATTTTTTCCAAAAATACAATAACATACTCAACGATTCCACCACTTATTATTCACAAGGAGATGGGTTGGTTGAGTCTTCAAATAAGAGTTTGGTAAGAATTATCAAAAAGATCATTTCACAAAACAAAAAAAATTGGGATTCTCAGTTGAAGTTTTCTCTTTGGGAAAGTAGGATGACAACAAAGAGGTCCACTGGAAAGTCTCCTTTTGAACTATTTTATGGTACTACAACTATATTTCCTAGTCATTTAGCTATGCATGTGGCTAAACTAATTCGAGATGTAGAGGAAAAACCAGATCCATTGAATGCAAGGATTAATCAATTGGTGGAATTAAATGAAAGAAGAGAATAGGTAGCTCAAAATTTGATCAAATATCAAGAGAAATGAAAGTTGTGCTTGCAAAAAAGGCCAAAGACGGATTGTTCTAGCAAGGACGTGTTGGAGCAAGGTCCCTTGAGGCACAAGTTCTAGAGATATTTTTTGTATATTTGTATGTGCACATTGTGCAGAGCAAAGTCAAAGGTATTTTAGCCCTAATTTTGGATTGAATTAAGCTTAAATGTAAACTGTGGGCTTGAAACCATGGTTTCAGACCATATTATCTGTGTGTTAGGTGTATTATAAATAGATAGAGTTTGTCTAAGCTAAGTAGTCTTAAGTAATACATGTGTTATCTGATATTGATGTTCTAATAGTATTTTCATCTGTAAGGGTTTTTTGGGTTGGGTGAAAGGCTCATGTTGGCTATGTGCGCGGAGACCTAGTCCTAGATGTGTAGAATCCATTGGCTTTGTGCACGGGAGGCTTTGTAAGGGTTTGTAAGGGTTTTGTAAGGAATGACAGTTGATGTATTCACAAATTTGAAAGATAATAGAAATATAGTTCAGTTTTGGTGAAGCTCTATGTGTTATGCATCTATCTTGTGTATTATTTATGCTTTGATTAAGATCACAATATATGTTTACTTATTGATGAATCTACAAATCTATTTAATATGATTATGCATGATTATTTGATATATGTTAAGTATTACGTTGGTTAAGATTGAGATCTAGTTCTGATTTTTTATATGCACTCAGCAAGACAGTATTTATGTAATATTCTGTTGGTGATTGCTCATGCTCTGTAATTCTGTTATAAAATCATTACGTGCATATGTAGAAGATCACTTAGGGTTTTTCCGAGGAAAACTTCATTAAATTCTCTCTCGGGGTGCGGAAACCTGGTTCCAGCAACCCCCCATACTGATTCGAGTGAGACTTTGGTCTGCGCAAGAAGATCATTGCCAAAAGGGCCAGTAGTTGGAGGGTTTTTTGGTTTATCCATAAACTCTGAACCTGGGTTAGGACCCCTCAAGCCAACAATTGGTTCCATTGTTGGGACCGAGATCATCATTTTGAGGGAGATTTGATGTTGTGGCATCCATTGTGCAATGAATTACAAGACTGATTGGAGAGAAATATCCTTGAATTTGCGCTGCAAGAGAATAAAAGTACTAAATTTTCTAATAAACTGTGGGTACAGAAGTATATTTATACTGAAGTGCATGAAAATTTCTTATGTTCCTTTGCAAATGAACTACAGGAGTGGTGGTCACGCTCAGCTGAATTCCATCACTGTATAAAATATGATGCATTCACTGACTGGAATCTTGAATTGATCCAGAAAGTAGATAAATTTGATAATAAGATCACTCATGTGATATATCATTGGATCGATCACCTTCTGGGTCAATTTGTGGCTAAATTTGTTGTTGACTAATTTTTGTCATATTTTGAAGCAGAAAGAAGGTTTTTCAAAGGCCCTAGAGAAAAGTTTCCACACTCATTGAAATTATTACTGAAAATGATATTAGGTGAACAAGGTTGTTTGTGTGAACAAATTGCTTGAATGCATCAAAGAGGTTTAGTTACTCGCAGTCGAAGAATTTACCGTGAAGACTCTGAAAAATTTCTTTATATTCCTCTGAAACCGAAATCTGATAGTGAACCTGAATCATAAATTGACTCTGAAGAAGACATCTTGTCATATCAGAAGCCCTTCAATTTTTTTCCCACTCCATCCACTCCACTTCTGAGCTCACATCAGAGATCACCTACCCCACCCCACAGTCCATCTCCACCTCCACCTCCACCTCCCCTTGAAGTAGATATGGTTGCATCCATCAAGTTACCTAATTTCATAGGCATTGGAAATGAGGACACTGATCACTTTTGGTTTGTAACTAAGGTTGTATGGCAGGCTCAAAAAGTAAAAAATATTGGTATTAGAAAATTGCAGCTGGTGACTGCATTCCAAGATTGCACACTAGACTGGTACATTAGTTATGTGCAAGAAAACCCTAATGCCACCCTGAAAGAAATTAAAGCAGCCATAAAATAGTAGTTTAAGAAACCTAAGTCATACGCGCCACGGGTGATAGAGATGAAGGATATCCGTAAAGAACCTAATGAATTTGTGTGGGAGGCTGATCAAAGGTTGAAGTGCACCATCAAAGATGGTGGATTTTTTATTGATAATACTCAGCATAAGGAATGGTTCATTTTTATGTTGCTCTCGCATCTACGCAAACCATTGGGTCAAAAAAATATTGCTACACAAGTTGAGGTTGTAGAAGTTGCCATGAAACTGGAGGCCACTCCTACACCTATTGCGTTGAGAAATCAACAGATTCAGAATCAGTTGGAAGCAATGCATCTGGAAATTCAAAATATGAACAAGGACAAAGGTAAGGAGGTTTGTGCAGAGGTGTGGTGTATCAAATGCAAGTCTTCTAGGCATCATAAATACCAGTGTCCTATTTTCAACAACTGTCTGAATGGTGGTGGTCATATTCCATTAAAGAACCTTGTATGGTGTACTATATTTCAGATTGTTAGATTACATGACACAGATTCTTGCCCAAGGATTGGAAAATATCAGCCTGAATTGAAGCAGTTATTTTTCAAGTTTCGTCTGTCATTAGGGCATATGATGTTGGATCAAGCAAAGATCTATAGGATGCAAGTTGAGCCTACATCACTAGCATCCCCTTCTAGGTGCAAAGGATTCCAAGGTAGTGGAAGAGGTCAAGGAGGTGGATCAGCTAGTTGACGAAGAGGAAAAGTGATTTTCTATAACTGTGGTGATGTTGATCATTATGCGTGCGATTTTCCGAACCTACTGTGATAGTCCTGCAAGTACTGTAGACAATTTGATCATGTTATAGAGGATTTTCATGTCTTGATTGCTAAGATGCAGGAAAAAAAGACTCCAACGCAAAATCTTTAGATGGTTCACGCAAAAACTCGTGAAGAAGATCCTTGTGTGAATGTAGTTACCAGGAGTGGTGTAGATACCAATGAGGATAAGGGAAAGAAACTTGCCACTAATGTATGGATCCAAAAATCACCTAAAAAAATAAGGCTTTAATCTTCAACGCACAGAATAAATCTTTATTGAATCAAGGAAAGACTTTGCAGACGGAGATACTTCAATGAGTGGTAGAACATTGAAGGAAGCAGGAGAAGAATAAATTAAGCCATTTTCCAAGCATGCATAAAGCTGCTACATAACAAGAAGGTTGTTGAAAATTTGCAGGCATTAATATATAATTGCACAGAGAAGGAACATCTTGTTATCACTCCAATAATTCTTGATAGTTGTGAGATTTTTTATTTTAGTTTAAAGAATATTAGAGGTAACCACAAACCTAATTTTAAGCCTTAGGATCTGGCCTTCCTAATACTCAGAGAGGGCTCTCTCTATATGATTTAACTTTGTTGATTTTATTTTATTTTAGGCTAGTTATGTAGGGTAAATTGGTTTTTGATTTTGATTTGATTTGGTGGTGAAATCACATACTTAGATAGATAGATGTAGATTTGTATTCCATTGGGCTAACAGAGTCAATGTGTTGAGAAGTCAGATTAGGATCAAGTTATAAAGGGAAATATTTATAGGGCAAGATAGTTGATTCACTTCAGATCTTCAAGGCTGATGGTGAAAATGGTTTTGATCATGATAAAATACCAATTAAGGGTTCTTAAATCCAGATTATGAGTGAAAATGTAGAGTTCAATCGAAACTAGGGAGCAATTAAGGGTTCCATAATATGGATATCAGTGGAAAACATATAAATGATAATTAGTCAAAACAGAGTGCTTTTAACATATTCTGAAATAACAATTCCTGATTTATCATTTAGATTTAGAACACATTTAAGTATTGATGAAAAACATAAGAAATTGAAAAATAAACAAGTGAAAATACTTCATTGTAGTATCCCAACATATGAATCCTATAATATGATGATTTATTGCTTTAATCCAGTCTGCTGACTTGAAATTGGTACAAAAACCCTTAGGTTCAGAAAATTACAACTTCAAAAATGTTCAACAATTCATCCACACTCAATACTATTGAACCCTTAGTTAAACTGAGAGGGGGGGTGAATTAGTTTAACACATTCATGGACTTTTAAAACTTTCATTTAAACTTGTTTACACCTTCATTTCATGATCAACTTTAATATGTGGGAAATCTTAATTTGTGAGCAACAAGTATTAAGCAGATTAGTTAATGTAACAACAGTCTTAATATGTGAGCAACATGTATTAAGTAGATAAGATATATCAAATCAACACATAGACATCATGCACATAGACAAAAGATATAAGTGGAAACCCATAAGGGAGAAAACCACATCTTATTATTGTTATGATGCAAAGGCAAGCTCCAACTCCCTCTCACCACTGATTTTCTGTAGGCTTCAACCCACAGGAGGCTCCTACCTCAATTCTGAAAGCTACAACTTGCAAGGAAGCTCCAACTCCCATGAATTTTCCGCATGCACCAACCTACAGGAGGCTCCAACCTCAGTCAGCTACAACTAACATTTATCAAGCTACAACTTGATGTGGAAGCACCAACTCCCATATATTTTCTGCAGACTACAACCTACAGGAGGCTCCTACCTCAGTCAGATACAACTGACATCTATCAAGCTACAACTTGATATGGAAGCTCCAACTTCCTTGATCTTTCAAAAGAAAACACTTGGTGATTTACCTTGGATGTCAGCTCTATTTTGTTCCTTCTTTTCTGTTGTCCATCAATCCTCATATCTGCCCTATATCATATCTAAATTTTCTCAGATTCTCCATCAGCTTCTCCTTCTTCTTATTTTCTCTGCTTCAATTCTGCATTCTCTAACCTCTCTATGCATATAAATGTGATATTATTTATAGAGTTCATCATATGACTGTTTTTATCCCACAGGGAATTAAAAATGAACATCCATGACTCTTTGTCTTCTGCCTTCTCATTTCTTTATCCAGCTCATTCAGAGGAATATAACAATATGTATACATTTCAGTTTTTCAGTGGAGTTTTGTTTTCCTACCGGATACTTGCCTTTGCATCACAAACAATATAAAAACAACTAAAACATTTACATTCACATTTTCAGTTACATATATAAATTTCACTCAACCCTTGGTTTGTTGGTTTTGTCTTTTCTGCTGCTGTCATGTAACTGCCCTGCATACCTCTGTTTACTGCAACTTTGAGCACCTGTGCATGTACACTTGTCAAACCCACATTTTCATTCATTTGCATATTCACCTGTTCACTGCCATTGTGTATCTATTGTATATATAACTATTTTACCAATTTAGTCCCAAATAAATCTCAAAGTCTTGTGCATATTAAAATGCCTCTCCATTCATTTTCCCTGCGCTGGAAATTTTTTACATGTGGAAGCATTTCTTATTTTTTGAACTGGGAAAATTGAATTAATGCAGAAGCTTCATTTATCCATGGTTATGAAACCCCCGGTAACCATATAATCCGATACACATAAAATTATGTTTGGGCCCTACATGTCAAACCTGTTTTAAATAAACATTCATATGAAACTCCAATACTCTGCTTCATGACCCAATATATTCTATGCTCAAAGTTTACCTTTTGCATCTACTATATAACTCATATGTAAGATTCGGCTATAACATTATATATATATATATACCTCGACATATATTACACCTTCAATAAATCTTCGCCAACCTTTCCACACACCCATATAGTCGGGCCCACATATGTTTGATACCCATATAACTTCAGTTATCTACACTAACACTGGAAACCTACCATTAACAACCTTCAAATAGGCGTTCATATGATAATTCGTTAAAATGAACTTTGACTTTGGTTTAATAATCACCCACCAACATATTATATTAAAGTATGGGTCCCACTTCTCGTTTAACACTTACTTTCACCAAGGAGTCTTCTTCATTTTCTTATTTCATTTTCATTAATCAAATTCGCGGAATTTGATAAATGAAATACTATAGTCCGGTGGTATATAACCTTTAAATTAATAGGGCCTTTGGTATTTAAATAAAGCGCATATAACTATATACCCCCCTTTTTAGAACACCTTAACTATTGCTTTAGACCTTTTCGGAATATTGCACTGAGGTAATTGACCCAACAGTTCAACTCGTTTATAATTATTATCCAAGTCTTCAACCTACGATATTAACCCTAATTAACTCTGGCATAAAGCAATGACCCAGCGCTTATTCCATTCCTCGGGCCCACATGCTCAATGTTCAATTCCTTCGACATCATAATATCTCGACACCTAAATGGATATTAGACTACCCTGACCATAGTCTTATAATGCTTAAACAATGTTCCAAAACACTTAATCCATGCTTATTGTTTCGGGCCCACCATCAAAACTTATTAAATGGACATTTATCAATACAAAAGCACTATGCCATACCTTGTGTTATCCTTTGTGCTAGTCACTACGCGATAGCCTTCGGGTCAGCTGCCCTCCAGATCGAACGAACCAAATTGATATCGTGTTTTTTCAAAAGTCGGACATTAACACTTAAAATTTACACGATGTATGCGGTATTTTCTCGACGACGTGGCGCAAAACTGTTGGATTGAGTTGATAAAGGCAAAAACTGCCTTAATCCCAATTGTCGCGCAATACCGGTGGTATCCACCTCCTAAACTGCTCTTCGGAATTCCGGTAATTAAATAGTGTTTAACTCGGGATTTCACAGCAATTTAGTTTATTTCATCTATTCGCCTTCCCCGCGCTTACACCGTGGTTAAGTCTCAACCATAGTGTTTCACCAATAATGGCATTCGCACCAACGAACAAGGTTTCGATACTCCTTAATTAAATAGGGTATGTTTCTGCTACGTTCAATGAACAGAATCGCTCCTTTACACAGGATTCATTCGTTCAACGCACACACCGATGATGTGGTTTCGCTCTTCCAACAGAGCCACTATTACCTTCTGCAAACTTCTATACAGGGTAATCACATTCGATTCATTTGCAGTGAATATGAAATTCAAGGACAGACAAAGAGAAACTAGAAGAATTTACACGACATTAATTATCATCCCGATTATACATAGATATCAAAAGGCCCACAGTTTCATTAAACAGAGAGAAAACCCTTTCGACTCACTCTTCGACTATCAAAATCCCCTTTCACACTACTCACTTTGAACCTTCTCTACGACACTTCTACAATTAATTCATCGCTTGATGCATCTCAGTATCTCACATCCTCTTCCCCAATTTTAGTCAATGTTGCATCCCGTTCAATGTGTCACTACCAATTCACTGCTGCTCAATCCGAACTACTAAAATCACCTTTCTCTTTAAATGACAGAGGTTTACTCCGCTATGCCAAATGAACAGAGTTAGCCTCTTTAGTTTCTATACAGAAACAGTTCAATTGATTTCTACACAGCATGTACAAATCAATACACCACGAGGTAGGACCCTCAGGGGATTGTCAACATAACAACGAACTCTGAAACACTGCAATTTCTATTCACACAATCAATCATATGGTTCCATCACACAGGTTTTGACTAAGGGATACATATATGTCCCACACACAACCCTGATCGACTCACATCTGTAATAAATCATCAATGCACAAATAATTGCACCATACCTCTTTCACATAGAATACTATCCATATAATACTAAAACAAATCCTTTTGTTTCATCTGTTGCCTAGGCTGCCTCTTTTCCTTGTCTGATGCTTTCTCTGTTGCCTCTCTGCTACCACTCTTCCTGTCTTCTCCTTTATGCTCCTTTTATGCTTTCTTACTGTTGCCTCCCTACTAGTTTGCTTTTCTCTTTGCCTTGTTGTTGTTTCAGGTGCTCCTCCTTTGCCATCTCCTTTGCCATCAATGACAACATTTCCAACAGTCCCCCCCTTTGGAATTGATGGAAACATATCCTCTACTCCTTGTTTTTATTTCTTTTCCTCCCCCTTTGACATCAATGGAAAAGGGTTGCAGATCTCCCAGTGTGGATTCTATCTTTGCATTTCCTCTCTCTGATTTGTGTTTAGGCCCTTCTTCTTTTGACTTTATACCTTGCTACTCTAGACTGGTGTACACGAGTTGTTGAGAGAACACTTTTGAGGATTATTGAACTTGAAAAAACACTGTAAGTTGATACAATCCCAAAGCACAGTCTCCTTTCACTAGTATAAAGCTGAAAGTGAAGATAATGACACTTCATAGAACATATTCTACTAGCCTTATCTAATCAGAGATGCATGATTGGATCAAAACTAAAATACTAAGAATGCTTCAAATATACTTCAGTCTCTAGAATGATCTTCATCAAAAATCCATATCTATTGAGGAAGATTGTAGATGGAATAATTCTTCTTCTAAAATACACATCTGCAGTACAACACCTGTTCAATTATGATGATGATGCCAATATATCTTTTATAGTTGTGGTTCACCTTTCCTGCCTGTTGGTGATGATATGAGCTAGGATGCTGATAATGATATTGCCCTTAATAGTTGAAGGTCCTTGTTACAGATGTGATCAATGAATCATGCCAGAGTTTACAACTTATTGTGAGATTAGATGATATCTTTCAATCTAAGAGACCAAATGACTTTATTTCTTGCACATTGTACATTCAAAACAAACCCTTGAGGCTAGATACACTCAATGTATTGGTAAGTCTTACTTATCAACCATGAAATTTCCTTTATGACATAAGGAGGTGTGTATGTCAATGATCAATCTTTATTTAAAGGTGAATTACCAGCAAATCCTTTATGCTGAAGTAGGATTTAGATGAATTAATAAAGGACTTTTGAGCTTCAAATGGTTTTAGATACTTTAACTATTCTATCGTAATGATCTTCAGCAAAACATCTTCAAGTTGTTTGATTGAAATCTCAGCAAACAGACTTCACACAGTTTTATGACTGATCTTAAGGAAGATGCCTTGAAGATATATATGTACTGACTTCAGGAAGGCATGCAATTATATATAGAAAAAGATACTGCTTCAATGCTCAAAATACTAATTCAAGTGTAAACAAGATAATGATCTCTTAGCATTGCTACTGATATTTTCATGCTAAATGTAGATAACGCTAGGAATACTACCTTGATGTAATTTTTCCATAATCCTTTGATCCTAAGGACCTGTACCATATTGTTGCTCCACTGATAACACCTGGTATTCTATTGATAGGCATGTTGCTTGTACCTAAATGCCAATTGATACCACTTTGATAAACCATGCAGAGATTTCACTTCAATTTGCACATTAACCCATAATTAAGACATCCTTCATGAATTCTACTATTGAGCTTTCCACTATTCACACCAACAGTCATCAATATCCTGAATTTGATATTGGCATCATTAACCATTTGTTTATTCTGTCATTTTGTTCAAAGAAATTTCACTGCATTTTCCTTTCTACGACTGCTCCAGAATCATTGTTGCTTTAAAAATCAATTCAACAGTTCTAATATAAAGATCTTTGGGAAGGCATCTTCAATTTCTTTTCTATGAATCTTCATGGGCTGATTACTCAAAGATTTATTACTCACTTAACTGCATTCCTCCAAGGGGAATTTTCATATATGAAAGATGTAATGAAATGATGATAGGCACTTTTCTTACTCATCCTTTTTAATGTGACTCATTGTTAATTCTAGCAGTATGATGCACAATGTGATCATCACTTAATGTGCTGATGTCTTCTTAGCTTTCATGTTCATGGCTGAAGTTCTCTCTACTACCATGGTTGCTTGTTGCCTTCTCTTCTTCCATCACTTTGTCAGCTATTGAATGCTTCAGATCATCTTCTTCCTCAATAGTTCTCTGTTAGAGGGATTTTCCTTTCTCTTCCTGATCTTAGAGTTGTTCTCATTCCAAGGATCTCTTCTTAGACTACTTTCATGGGGACTATTTATGGGCTGCTCTCCCCCTGGGATGTTGCTTCATATCTATCACTTGATGTATTTTTTCTTTGCTTCCTAGAGAAGCTCCCCCTGAGACTATGATATATTCATTATTTTATAGAGGTCACAGGCTCCCCCTTTCTCTTTTCCTTCCATACTTTATTGGGGTTCTTCATAATGTCTGCACTTCTTTTTTATTCATAGTTTTGATTGATTTGTTTTGATTCCATCATCTGTCTAGAGTTCTTTAATGTATATGGCAGTTTACAATCCTTTTCTTTGTGACCAAGTTTGAGGCATACATAACATCTTATTTTACCAAGGTACATTTGAGTTGAAGTATAATATTTTGTTCCCCTTTTTTAATATAATTTAGATTCAACATATTTATGTCCAAATTCTTTGCATGCATAACGATAGCCATGAAAATGATTTGTGTACCTGGTGAAAGATTGTCTTTTCTAGTTGCTTGCTTGAGGGGTTCTTCTCATTTGCTGCATCCTTTGTTGATTGAACTGGATTTCCTTTGTCTTACAATATGCTGCAGTATGTCCAGGTTTGTGGAAAGAAAAATAAGTGATACTTCCCATAGGAGGAAAGAACCTTCTTTGACATCTTCCAAATTTATTCAATTCATCCTTGGGAGCATATGAGCCTTGAGTAGCTGATTGTTTCATCTTCTTTCATGTTGCTGCTTGTTTCTGTTTGTTTCTTTACAACTCATATTCTTGTTGGCTTCTTCTTCTGTAGGAATCTTCTGAGTTGCTTCATTATCCTTTACACCTTTTACAAATATGATATTCCTGTTATCTTCTACTTTGGACTTACTAGTTTCTCCTTCATAGCCTATCCCAGTCTTTATGAGAGGATACCTTTAAGCATTTAGAATTTGGTCCAACTGTCCAAAGCTTTTCATTTGAGGAGTATTCATTAATAATTCTCTTTTGGCATTTTCTAACTTCTTCCTTAGGCTCACTTCTTCTTCTTCCAATCTCTCACATTCCATACTTTTCTCTCTCATGTGTTGCAGCAGAGTGTCTTCTACTTTCTTTGCTTCTTCAAGCTGTGTCTTCAGGCCAACAATTTCTTTCTTATCTTCATATTCTTTCTCGTCACATATTTCCACCAGTGTCTTAAGGTCTTTGTTTTCATTCTTCAATCTTTCTATTTCGGTCAAGGCTGTGTCAAGTTTGGCTTTTTCCTCAACTGCAATTTATTCATGGTTCTTACTTCCATTAACACTAGCAGGTACCTCATTTGATTGAACATTTTCCTTTTGAAATGAATTTTTATTATTATTAAATCTCTTCTCCTTCTTGACATTACAATTCTTAGTGTCTACTTCATGCATGAAATGCAATCTATTCCAGATTTCTTTTGTAGAGTCTAGATCCATTATTAAATCAAGATCCTTATTATGAAGATTGTTATATATCACACATTTTGCCTTGGCATTCCTCTATTGTTCTTGCACCGAGGGAGATTCTGTGCAGTAACCATCACATACAAGTTTCCATACCTCAGGTTCATAAGCCATTAACTCTATTTTAACCTTATCTCTCCATTCAGGAAATTTTGTTGTACTTGTTGGGGCCCTTTTTTTGGAAACCCATTTTGAATATTTTGAATTTTGAAAACAGGAGGGCTTTTTGGGTTGCGGCATGATGACACATGGCAATCGCGACCATGTCGCAACTACAGCAAGTCGTAGAGCTATCGAGGTGGTGCAGAAGAAAGAGATAGTTGAAGAAAGCAGATGCATGAGGATATACAGAAGAAGACAGAAATCAGAACACGCAGACAACAAGAGAGAAGCCAGAAGCAGCTGAAGAAGAACACAAAGAGGAACTAACAGTTGCGATAATGGGTGAATAAATAGCAGTCACCTGGCCGAAAGAAGAGATGTGCAAGAGGAGAGGGAATGCAGAGCGACGGAAGGAGATCGGCCAGGATATCTCTGTAGTTCCTAGGGTTCTCTCATTTACCTTTCTGTTATGTAAGGCATCTGTATCATACCATAAGCTCTCCTTGCGGAAGCTATGTAACTATGGATGTGGATGAAGATATCAATACAATTGCAGGTTGTTGTCCTATTGTGTAATTCATATGCATGCATGATGGTTATGGTGATTTAAAATTTTATTTGCTTAATACCTGCTCGCTCTATGAATGTTCTTACGTATATACATATGTTTATGCAATCAATTCAATGATAACCATGAGTTGCGGATCCTTCCCCTGCTATCGATCTATTCCCCTTCTTCATGTGGTTGCGGCACGCCTCGGTTGAGACTCTCTGCTCCCCGGAGCAGGGTGATAATGCCGGCGTGGTTCTAGACTACAACAGATTCCTTTGTTGGCCTCAACCCCTAAACTTGGGTCTTGCCTGCGAGACCTGTTTCCTCGCCAACAAATGGTTCCATTGTCGAGACCTGCATGTGATGAGGGGAACTAGATCATGGTATCGAGGTATGAAGGCAAAATAAGGAGATGGTGGGATAACCATCTGGACCAGTTCGTTTCTCAACAAGCGGAGTTAACGAATCAAAAGGGAAGTGTGCTTAAGGATCTTGTCCTTTTCTCATATTCCACCAGTGATACTTACGAGATCCTCTCGGAAAAGTTCCCTAGTGACCTCTATAATTGGTTACGGAGGTTATAGGCGAAGGTGCCTAGGGATAGCTCGTGGAAGATAAATTGTAAGTGGGTGTATGGGGATCTGGTGGCTCTGCATCGGTTGGACAATGAATTGACCCGCGCGGTGTATTTCTGGGTAGAGACCACTTTGAAAGGGTATATTGTAGAGTTTTCCACAAAATGATACCAATCCTTCTCGAAGGCTGAAGCTATATTCCATTCCAGGTTAAGAGAGAAACTGCTCAAGGAAATTCTGCTGTGGAAAAAGGCCCTGATGGTGGACGAAGGGCTCGTGGAATTTCAAAAGTCGAGCATGGAAGTGTAAACCCCCAGTGTTGGGGGAAGGACTGAAGGGACCGATGCTACGTAAAGTGTGAAGAGGGGAGTGGGGATGGATGTTGAGGCCGCAAGAAGGTTAAGGGAGCGACGTGCACATCGGCAGGCGCAGATCGCTGACAGGTGGCAAGAAAAGCTGATGCGGGAGTTAAGACAACTGGAAGAATCAAGAGGAGGCACCTCAGCAGACAGAGATTATGGACACTCCAGCGGATACACTAGAAAGAGAAGGGACTGTTATGGGAGTATGGCGGGTGCATGGGAGCCCAGCTAGGAGAAAATAAGAGATGACGACTGACGAAGACGATGCAGGAGGGTAGCCCGAAGAAGGTTACGATGGCAAATGGTACGTCGCAATGCAATGGTTGTTTCAAGATCGGACGGCATTCATCTCTCCAGGCAGCCCTACTTCCAACAATTTGCATGGCAAGGATCCCTACCTTCCCCTGGTACTTTATCAACCTTTGAGAAATATTTTCGTTAAGTTACAAGCATTAAGTCAATTGCACAGCAATTCATTTTCAACAGCGACATACGTTAGTAGTAGCATCACTAGTAGTATTGCATTTCCCAATGGTACAGTTATGCAACCAGGACCCAGCGGGTTTATCCTAGTTACCCCTTCACACGTCACTATGGCCGGGTCATTCACCCGGTATCTAGAATTCTCTGGCCGGGGCAATGATGATGTAGAGCAACACTGGTATCTCTGCGAAGCCATATGGAGGGCTCAGGAGATGCCAGATGCAGGGAAGCTAATAGAGTTCCAAACCACGCTTAGAGGGAGGGCTTTGCAGTGGTTCATCAAGTGGTCTGAGGCCCACCCTAATCCTGTACTTGTGGACGTAAAGCGGGATTTTTTCTGCGAATTCAAACTACCCCAGACGGACCAGCAGGGTCTGTCTGAGCTCTGGGAGATTAAGCAGAAAGAAGGAGAGACCACATGGGAGCTGATGCGGCGATTCAAGGACGCGATCGGGAAACTCATCTACCCGATCGATCCAAACCATCAGAGGGATTGGTTCATCAAGGCTCTGCTGCCCTTGACACGAACCCCCCTCACACAGCAGAAGATTGACAATTTACAGGACGCTTTAGAACAGGCCATGAAGATAGAGGCCATGGCGGGCTATCCTCAGGAATATCGCAAGGGGCTGGCTCTGCAGGATCCTTCCTTAGTGGGACTACAACATCAGATCGCTAGTCTGACAGAAAAGCTCAAGGAGATGTAACCTATAAGACCAGCCAGGCCGAACGTTTGGTGCACTCACTACTTGGTTGAAGGCCACGTCGCAACCGAGTGTCCTAGGCTACGTATCACGGGTGTGGGACCCTCCGTTGCGGAAATCTAGGGGGGTCCACCCATGGTGGGTGGCGCAGCAATGAGTTCGCAGGGGGTATACCCACCGCAACAGCCCTATGCGGGGTTCCCACCTCAACCGAACACAACTGCTACGGAATACTGCAAGATTTTTCGGATAATGGGACATCCTCCTCGGATGTGCTCGATACCACAGAAGTATTCCACGGTCCCAAACAATGTATACTATGATTTTTGTGTTTCCATGACTCATAACACTGAGCAGTGTAGGGCTCTCGACGCACTTGCGGATAGATTGGACCGTCCCTCCTACAGGGTGAACAAGGCTTCCAAGGGAAGAGGCGGCGGTATGCACGGAGGTCGCACAGGGGGGCGCGGTCCGGTGAAATGTTACAACTATGACCAGGAGGGTCATGTGGCTCGGGAATTCCCCCTTCCCCGACGTCCTTGGTGTTCCCAGTGCCGCGTGAACGCCCATGCAACAGAGGACTGTTTAGAACTCATTAAGAAGTGGGAGGAACGGGCACGGCAAAGAGGTACGAATTTGGTAAGCTCCGAGCCACTAGGAACTGTGCCTCTGGCCATGCAGAAGGTAGCAATCGTCACGCGGGGAGGCAAGAAGACGAGAGAGGACGCTCACGGGAAGGAGCCAGTCTGGGCTATTTGGCCCGCCTCCCCAAAGCAACTGATCCGGCGGGACGTGCAGAAGAAGTATTTCCAAGAGGCAGTGGAGGCTTTTTCTCAGCTGAGGGAGACTGGGGGCCTTGAGGTACCCCCGACATCAGGCTCCGGTGAACAGCGCGCTACGGGGAACTTGATTGAAGATTGGCTACAGTTGTTCCTCAAGATTGTTGACGATGTTTCGATGCAGGACCAGCTTAAGCGTACCCTGCAAGACGCACTGCAGGGGAATACAGGGCCGAGGGAATTTGGGGACACAGCACCCCAGTATGTGCAACACGTCAAACGGAACAAGCGACATACAGGAAAAGAGTTCCAGCTTAATACGCAGGTGGCGGGATTCCAAATCAGCGACACTATGCTTGACTTAGGATCTGACGTCAGCATCCTGCCGCGGAAGATGTGGGAGGCTTTGGGAAGGCCACAGTTGACATACTCGCCGATCCAGCTTCGCATGGAAAATCAGTACTGCATCGTGCCAATCGTCCGACTCGAAGGGGTCGAGGTCGACATTGCGGGGGTAAAAACTTACACAGATTTTGAGGTTATTGATATTATGGGAGACAAGGATCCTTACCCCACCCTGCTAGGCATCGACTGGACTTTTGAGAATTACGCCATCATCGACCTCAAAAAGGAGCTGATGATCTTCGAGGACGACGAGGTACGGGTCACTCAACCCCTTGACCCATACCAAGGACCACGATATACCGAAACCGTGGACAACCGGGGGGATGCTCAGATGATGGACCACCTCTACTAGATGACTGCCGGGAAGCGGGAGGACTATATCAACCCGACCGCAACAGGCTCTGTCAGCTGGCGTAGTGTCCAGAGCTCAGAGCTGGGCTTGGAGCTCGTGTGGGAAGATTGGCAGCAGGGTGGGTATGAGACCAGTACGCGGAGATGTGCTACCATTTCCCGAGTCCGTTGGATTGGGGCTAAGTTCAGAAACTACCCCACCCTGTCAAACATGTAGGCTGTCAATACCTTTACTACAAAGGTGGAAGACACGGTTCCAGAAGGCCGCAGGATACCACTTATGGACGTTGCACTATAGTCCACGTCATCAAGGTGGTGGAGGAACCACCGCAACACCTTGTCGCAGTGGAGTTGTGTGGCGGAGGCATTGCGGGCACGGTTTAAAGAAGACGAAGGCCCTCGATGCAAGCACAAGTACAACGGGATTTTCGATCTGCGGGACCACCTAAAGAGCTGTGAGGACCAGTGGCAAGGTCTGGGATACCCGCAACAACTGTGGGTACATCGGTTCATTCAATCCTTAGATACCATTCCCTAGGCCTGGTACTTGGAAGAACAGCGGAAAAGTGGCACCAGCTCCTGGCGGGAAGACACAGACAAGTTTGTTTGGTGCTTCTCGTTCGAGGGAAAGACCGAGCTGGTGACTAAGGCACTACAGGCTATCAAGGGAGTACTGTTTTTCCGCAACCCCGAGCCCGATGGGGGCACGTCTGCACCACGTTCTGAGGCCCAGCGCAAGTTGGTTTGCCAACGGATTGACGGCAATCCAGACGATGACAGTCTGGAGGACCTCAGGCACTTATACTTCGAAGAGAAGGAAGGCGAGCGGAACATCAACGAAGAACCAACTACCGAAGGCGTCCATTTACAGCCGCTAAAGACAAAGAATTTGAACATAGGTATGGAGGACAAACCCAAGCTGGTGACAGTTTGGGATTACTGGGACGAGGAGGTGACAAAGGAAATTTTCAGCCTCCTCCAAGAATACGAGGACTTGTTCCCTTCATCAGTTGCAGATCTGAAGGGCATCAAGGGTGACCTCGGCGAAATTCGTATTGTGCTGAAACCAGATGCCAAGCCCGTAAAGCATCGACCCTATCAGCTGAACCCACGGGTCAAAGAAAAGGTCAAGATGGAAATTGAAAAGATGTTGGCCGCGGGTCTCATCTTTCCAGTGGAAGAAGTAGAGTGGGTGAGTCCCATTGTCATTCAGAATAGGAAGGACAAGGCAGAGATACGCGTCTGTGTCAACTACAGGATTCTGAACAATGCCTACATCCATGATCCGTTTCCAACTCCTTTCAGTGACGAAGTATTGGATCATGTTGCGGGAAATGAAGCTTACTCCTTCACTGATGGTTTTTCCAGTTATCATCAGGTGTGCATTGCAGAGGAAGACAAGATGAAGATGACGTTCACCACCGAATGGGGATCGTTCGCATACCACGTAATGTCGTTTGGCTTAAAGAACGCCCCAGCTGTGTTTTCCTGGATTGTCATCGCTGCTTTCCGGGAGTATATCCACAAGTTCCTGGAGGTCTACATGGACGATTGGACCGTCTATAGCTTGCTGAAGAAACATGCCACCCTATTGCGTATTATGTTCGAACGGTGTCGCCAACTGCAAATTTCCTTGAACTTGAAGAAATGTATTTTTGTAGTCCCTTTCGGCACGTTGTTGGGCCATGTGGTATGCAAGCAGGGGGTCTGCGTCGACCTCGCCAAGGTAGCGGTGATTGTCTACATGGAAGCCCCTGAAATGGTGAAGCAGTTACGGGCGCTGCTTGGGCACATGGGATATTACAGGCAGTTCATCCGAAATTATGCAAATATCACTGCCCCTTTAGAAAAGCTCCTACGGAAGTCTGAAGTATTCCAGTGGACGGAGGAGTGTCGGCTGGCCCTTGACACTCTAAAGGAAAATCTGGCGACGGTGCCTATTCTCGTTCACCTAGACTTGGACAAGCAGTTCCATGTGCATATTGATGCTTCCAGTATTGCACTTGGGGCTGTTTTGGTGCAACCCGGAGAGACGACGGTGGACCATCCGGTCTATTTCGCCAGCCGCAAGTTGTCTAATGCGGAAAAGAACTACACCACTACTGAGAGGCAGGCCCTGGCAATGGTGTACTCGTTCCAAAAATTCCGCCACTACCTTCTAGGAGGAAAATTCAAGTTCTTCACGGACCACTCTGCATTGAAATACTTGGTGAACAAGCCTGTTTTGGAAGGACGGATCTATCGTTGGCTTCTACTTTTCCAGGGAATTCACGTTTGAGGTGATTGTCAAACCCGGGAGGTTGAATGTCAGGCCCGATCATTTATCCAGGTTGGAGACAGGGGAGAATGATGGCTCCCTCGATGATCAGCTGTCGGACGCTGACCTCTTTCGAGTCAAAGCTGTCTCGGATTACTTGGCCGACATTGCCACCTATCTAACGACAGGGAAGTGCCCTCAGCACTACACCCCGCTCCAGAAATGCCACTTGGTTGTCCACGCTGTCGAATACCAATTGATTGCGGGGTATCTATACAAACTGGGCCTCGATGAGGTTCTGCGCAGGTGCGTACTTGACCACGAGCGCGATGCTGTGATGTGGGAATGCCACAGTGGTGTTGCGGGTGGCCACGTGGGAGCAAAACCCACTGTGAGGAAAGTACTCCAGGCTGGACTATGGTGGCCGAGAGTTCATGCAGATTATAAGACATTTGTGAAGCGTTGTGATGTCTGTCAGTGAACGGGGAGGCCCTCTCACAGGGACGAGCTTCCGTTACACCCAGTGCATGTATTGTGGCCGTTCGAGAAGTGGGATGTCGACTTTGTCGGCCCCATAGCCCTGGTTGCCAGGCACTCCAAGGCCTGTTACATCATTACCGCAATTGATTACCTCACCAGGTGGGCTGAGGCAGCGGCGGTACGCGACTGCACGGCGGATACAGCAGCCCAGTTCATCTTTGAACACATCATCAGCAGGTTTGGATGCCCGCGAATTTTAACCAGTGATCAGGGTACGCATTTCATTAATGACACGGTCAAGTCACTGTTGGACACCGTTATGATTCAGCATCATAAAAGCAGCCCATACCACCCACAGGCCAATGGTACCATTGAAGCATTCAATAAAATTCTTGAAAGGGGCTTAACTAAGATCTGCAATGCCCAGCGCAACGATTGGGATGAGTGCCTACCCGCTACATTATGGGCCTACCAGACTACGGTGAAGCGTTTAACCAATCAGACACCTTTCTAGCTGGTGTATGGCCGGGAAGTTGTGGTTCCCGCCAAGTTCACTGTACCAAGTCTTTTAATTGCCACATCCCTCAAGTTTTCAGAAGAGGAGTCGCTTCAGGAATTCCTCCACGAGCTACAGGAACTGGACGAGTCTCGGTTCCTAGCCGAATTTCACCAGAAGGTTCAGAAGGACAGGCAGA
The DNA here is from genome assembly GCA_034641835.2 of Pinus albicaulis. NCBI lineage: Eukaryota > Viridiplantae > Streptophyta > Pinopsida > Pinales > Pinaceae > Pinus > Pinus albicaulis. Next base: position 127,991,371 of record CM076569.1, on the reverse strand, counting down.
AAGTGTGGCACGACCGCCACATCAAGAACAATACATTCTAGGTTGGCGAAAAGGTCCTCTTATATGACAGCAGGTTTCAGAAGTTTCCAAGGAAGCTACAGATGCACTGGCTAGGACCTTACTTTGTCATCGAGATTAGAGAGTTCGGCGTCGTTCATTTGGCTCAGCTGGATGGTACTGTTTTACCGGGTTGGGTGAATGGCGCACGCCTGAAATCCTACCAGGAGTAATTTTATTCCAACATTCATCAATAACTCTCGCACCCGAGAGCACCCGTATAGTAGCGTAGTCGAATAACTCTCCCGCAACTGGGATGAGCATAGGTAGTGTTTTTCGTTCCTGCATTAACTGTCAATACTCGTTCTGTTGCGGGACCACACTGCAACCGAATGTGGTCAGGGAGGGGTGTGTCCAGCGTGTCATCCCCGTAGGATTCAAAAATGTGTTAGTGTCAGTCTAGGTCATTTTAGTCAGTACTTGTGTCAGTCCGTAGGATCGTCTAGATTTGAATCATAAGTTACCATAATTGGAAGTAACCTTGCCATAATCATTTTGCCAACATCCGCAGTTACCTCAGCCGTCGCATCCGCCCGTTTCCCCATGCCACCACCAGCAACTATCATAATACCCATTGGCACGTGATTAATCGCACGATTATCGCAGAAAAGAATTCCAGCAGGAATTATCTCGTTAAGGGGTCTCATCAACTCCACTCGTGTCAGGTGATGACATAACTTGCATGAAAACCAAAAGCATGAGAATTCCAGACCAGTTCGAATTAGCAATTGCAGCAGCACCAGAGCAGTTGAAGTCTCAAAATGCACAAAACCAAGAGAGGAGACCAAGGTGAATTTTAAAGGTCTATTAGCGCCGAGCAAAAATGTCGAAGGCCACCCCAGCCGTCACTGAACCAGAGCTCAACAACAGAATCCACAATACCGAGTCCTTGGTCAGGAAGTATGATAATGCAGCCCTGATCGATTTCAACCTTTCAGACGCTTCCGAATTCCCATCCCTCCATTGGCAGGTGTATATGGAGCACTACTACACCCCAGCCGGAAACTCAGCTAGCCGCATGTTACCAGAGTTCAGGGGCCTTCAGCAATCGTCTCTGATGAACTTAATAAATCTTTCAGTCTTCGAGACCACAGGACCAGCTCTGCAGTGCACACGCTTCCTCCTCAGCCGCATCTAGAATGGGTCCTTGTGGCTGAACAAGGAAATTCCCATTCACGCCGAGGATATTCATCGTCTCACAGGGCTTTCGCAGAATGGCGCATATGTCTCGACTGCCTGTCAGACCTCCTCTAAGCACGCACGAAAGTCAGGAGATGCGGACCTCTATGTCAAATATGGCACCCGCTGGGGGGGGAAAGGAGCCAAGATAGACCTCATCAATAAGCCTGAGATTAGATTCGCCTGCTACCTCATTGCCAGTAAGACAATGAGGCACTACACCAAAGGCGAATGCACCCTGGATATTATCTCCATTGCTGAGCACTGTGTCTAGGGCACCAAGCTGAATTAGTGCGTGCGAGGAGAATTATAAGCACGCTACTACTTTTATTTATGGATATTTAATTGTTGCTTTTGCCATGTGGAAATGGCACACTCCCCTAATCTGGTTCCCAGTGGATATTCCAGAGGGCCAGCCTCTCGCGATGAATTTTGTTCCATGGAAGGTGTCGGCTGATCCGAGCACCAAACAGGTGAATGCCGAAGTGTTCCATAGCTGGTATGGGTTAATGACGGACGTCGTAACCAGCCAGCAACGGGTGCCCAGAAACTTGTTAGATGACTACAGTGAGCAAGTGTGGTTCGGGGTAAGTCACAGGCATACTTACCTCTGACCCACTTGCGTGCCGGAGGACACCTTCCGCATGACGCTGTTGAAATTCCAGCTGGACAATGCCACCTTCCACCACGAAGTCTGTTTGTGGCCGGGAGTCACGAGGGAAACCCACGACGGGATCCCTAGGTACAACTTTGAGCGGATTTTGCCATTGCAATAGTCTGTCGAGACGGATGCAGCAGTGCCACCACAGGAACTCCCCGAACCGCTCGTCCCCGTCGTCCACCACTTCAACACACAGGTACACAATTTCAATGCAGTGGCCCAGGTTATTTCCAGCGGTGCTGCTCTGTTCCCTTTATTTTCTGAGTTTCAGCTCACTCGCTCCACCGCGCACCCCCATACCGCTCCTCTCACTTCCCCCATCCCCATTATCCTGTTTACCTCTGCGAGTCCAATCACGACCCCGATGGGCGAGAAAAGCAAGCCTACGGATCAACCAGATGCCCCTCAAGCCAAGAGGGCTCACACTACCGAGGCAAATCCAGTGGTGGACCTCACTGCTGAAGATGCACCACTGCCACCAAGCACAGGGGTGCTGATTCAAGAAGAACCCCTCATTGACCCATCCGAGTTCATCAATATTCACCTTCCACATCCCTCCATCACACGGTCCACCGCTCCGTCCACTGTTCATCTGCCCACCACTTCATCTGCCCCATCCAATTCATCTGCCATTGTGTCCGACCCCATCATCCGGGAACTCCTTGGTGGGGACCACGGGGCCGAAGTTGACTCTAGTACTACCGCGGTAGTACCACCGGTCAACCCAGCGGAAGAACCCCACACTTCTCTTACTGATATATTTACACAGCAAACATGCATTGTGTCTGACTCTGCTGAGGCTCAGCCTGAGCCAACGGTCCCTCTACAACCGGGCCACATTGATCAGCAAGAATGGCCGGATCTGAACATGGCTGACTCAGTGCACCCAGAGGCCACGCCACCATCCCCTGCTGAGAATTATAACCGATCAGTTGCCAGTGGGCAACCCTTGCAGGAAAGGAGGCCGGAATAGGGCGCTTTAGGGACCGCCAACTTAGAGACCTGGGACACAGCTCAGTTGTACTTCTTTATTCAAAGGGCGGCCCAGCAAGTCGAAAGGCTTCATTCGGAGCTCCAGCAGTGGTGCGACGAGCAACAACATCAAATTACCGCGCTTACTGAACAACGTGACCAGCTCAGAACCGCACAGGAGCAACTGGAACGACAGATAAACAATGTCACTCAAGTGTTTTCCGAACTATGGCCGCATGTCGGGGCTCATTACCCTCAGCTGCCTCCCGATGTCATGAAGACTAGCCTCGTCGCACAGGATTTCCACCTCCGGATCGCCTACAACGGCCTACACAGGGAGAACCAAGAGCTTCAAGCAGCGTTAGCCGCACGGCTAGCGCTACCCGACCCCGAGATTGTATATTCCGCACAGGTTGCAGCTAAGCAGGGCCAGGCCGCTCAAATGCAGGTGACCCTTAACTCTACGGTGTGTGAGGCTTATGACCTCATGAAAGGTCTGCAGGAGTGTTCACTAGCCCTTATAGTCAAAACACAGCCCATTTCCGCGCAGCTGCAGCAGATTTCAAGGGAAATTCAGGAGACTGTGGACCCCATGAGTTTGGACCAATTATATGCCCAAGCGGACGAGCTCGAAGTTCAGATTCAGAAAACCGAGGCCAACTCAGCGGTGGCCAAACGGGTAATTCGTGAACTCTGCTCGCCCATTCAATCCAGTGCCGGATCAATGCAACAGCTAGCCGCCGAGGCCGACAACCAGCTTAACATAGTGTTTGGGGCTATCCTGGCGCATATAGAGGAGGCCGCTGCCACCAAGATCGCTGAAGAAATGGATTCATTGATGCAGGGGTGGCAGCAAGCTGTGTCGGCCTTCACTGAGCTCAAGGCTACAGCGTTCCACAGAGTCCCGGAGTTGGGGCCCTTGTTTGAACAACCGCCTGAAGGCGCACAACAAGAACAGGCACAAGATGAAGCCACACAGGGCGAACAGGGCATGGGATCAAGCGGGGCAATGGAGATAGAGACTGTCATTTGTGATTGACTCGGGGACGAGTCAAGAAACTGTGGTCGGGGCCTGTTGGAGCCCTTGTTTTGGAAACCCATTTTGAATATTTTGAATTTTGAAAACAGGAGGGCTTTTTGGGTTGTGGCATGATGACACATGGCAATCGTGACCATGTCACAACTACAGCAAGTCGCGGAGCTATCGAGGTGGCGCAGAAACAAGAGATAGCTGAAGAAAGCAGATGCATGAGTATATACAGAAGAAGATAGAAATAAGAACACGCAGACAACAAGAGAGAAGCCGAAAGCAGCTAAAGAAGAACACAAAGAGGAACTAACAGTTGCGATAATGGGTGAATAAATAGCAGTCACCCGGCCGAAAGAAGAGACGTGCAAGAGAAGAGGGAATGTAGAGCGACGGAAGGAGATCGGCCAGGATATCTCTGTAGTTCCTAGGGTTCTCTCATTTACCTTTCTGTTATGTAAGGCATCTGTATCAGACCGTAAGCTCTCCTTGCGGAAGCTATGTAACTATGGATTTGGATGAAGATATCAATACAATTGCAGGTTGTTGTCCTATTGTGTAACTCATATGCATGCATGATGGTTATGGTGATTTAAAATTTTATTTGCTTAATACATGCTCGCTCTATGAATGTTCTTGCGTATATACATATGTTTATGCAATAAATTCAATGATAACCATGAGTTGCGGATCCTTCCCCTGCTATCGATCTATTCCCCTTCTGCATGTGGTTGCGGCACGCCTCGGGTGAGACTCTCTACTCCCTGGAGCAGGGTGATAATGTCGGCGTGGTTCTAGACTACAGCGGATTCCTTTGTTGGCCTCAACCCCTGAACCTGGGTCTTGCCTGCGAGACCTGTTTCCTCACCAACAGTACTTAACACGGGTACATTTTGATAGTCCATGACTCAACCATATCTCCTTCAAGCTATTAGGCTTACACCAAAATAACTAGTTCTGATACCAATTTTTGAACCCTTAGTTAAACTGAGAGGGGGGTGAATCAATTTAACACATTCATGGACTTTTAAAACTTTCATTTAAACTTGTTTACACCTTCATTTCATGATCAAATTTAATATGTGGGCAATATTAATTTGTGAGCAGCAAGTGTTAAGCAGATTAGTTAATGTAACAACAGTCTTAATATGTGAGCAACACGTATTAAGTAGATAAGATATATCAAATCAACACATAGACATCATGCACATAGACAGCAGATATAAGTGGAAACCCATGGTAGAAAACCACATATTATTATTGTTGTGATGCAAAGGCAAGCTCCAACTCCCTCTCACCACTGATTTTTTGTAGGCTCCAACCCACAGGAGGCTCCTACCTCAATTCTGAAAGCTATAACTTGCAAGGAAGCTCCAACTCCCATCAATTTTCTGCAGGCACCAACCTACAGGAGGCTCCAACCTTAGTCAACTACAATTGACATTTATCAAGCTACAACTTGATGTGGAAGCACCAACTCCCATCTATTTTCTGCAGGCTACAACCTACAGGAGGCTCCTACCTCAGTCAGCTACAACTTGATAGGGAAGCAACTTCCTTACTCTTTCAAAAGAAAACACTTGTTGATTTAACTTGGATGCCAGCTCTGTTATGTTCCTTCTTTTTTGTTGTCCATCAGTCCTCATATCTGCCCTGTATCATCTCTACATCTTCTCAGATTCTCTATCAGCTTCTCCTTCTTCTTATTTTCTCTGCTTCAATTATGAATTCTCTAACCTCTCTATGCATATCAATGTGATATTATTTATAGAGTTCATCATATTACTGTTTGTATCCCACAGGGAATTCAAAATGAACAGCCATGACTCTTTGTCTTCTGCCTTCTCATTTCTTTATCCAGCTCATTCAGAGGAATACAACAATATGTATACATTTCAGTTTTTCAGTGGAGTTTTGTTTTCCTACCGGAGACTTGCCTTTGCATCACAAACAATATAAAAATGATCAAAACATTTACATTCACATTTTTAGTTACATATATAAATTTCACTCAGCCCTTGGCTTGCTGGTTTTGTCTTTTCTGCTGCTGTCATGTAACTGTCCTGCATACCTCTGTTTACTGCAACTTTGAGCACCTGTGCATGTACACCTGTCAAACCCACATTTTCATTCCTGTGCATATTCACCTGTTCACTGCAATTGTGTATCTGTTGTATATATAACTATTTTACCAGTTTAGTCCCAAATAAATCTAAAAGTCTTGTGCATATTAAAATGCCTCTCCATTCATTTTCCCTACGCTGGAAATTTTTTACATGTGGAAGCATTTCTTATTTTCTGAATTGGGCAAATTGAATTAATGCAGAAGCTTCATTTTTCCATGGTTATGAAACCACCGGTAACCATATAATCCGATACATGTAAAAGTTTGTTCGGGCCCCACATGTCAAACTTGTTTTAAATAAACATTCATATGCAACTCCAATACTCTGCTTCATAACCCAATATATTCTATGCTCAAAGTTTACCTTTCGCATCTACTATATAACTCATATGTAAAGTTTGGCTATAACATTATATATATATATACCTCGACATATATTACACCTTCAATAAATCTTCGCCAACCTTTCCACGCACCCATATAGTCGGGCCCACATATGTTTGATAGCCATTTAACTTCAGTTATCTGCACTAACACTGGAAACCTACCTTTAACAACCTTCGAATAGGCATTCATATGATAATTCGTTAAAATGAAATTTGACTTTGGTTTAATAATCACCCACCGGCATAGTATATTAAAGTTTGGGTCCCACTTCTCATTTAACACTTACTTTCACCAAGGAGTCTTCTTCATTTTCTTATTTCATTTTCATTAATCAAATTCGTGGAATCTGATAAATGAAATACTATAGTCCAATGGTATATAACCTTTCAATTAATAGGGCCTTTGGTATTTAAATAAAGTGCATATAACTATATACCCCCCTTTTTAGAACACCTTAACTATTGCTTGAGACCTTTTCGGAATATTGCACTGAGGTAATTGACCCGACAGTTCAACTCGTTTATAGTTATTATCCAAGTCTTCAACCTACGATATTAACCCTAATTAACTCTGGCATAAAGCAATGACCCAACGCTTATTCCCTTCCTTGGGCCCACATGCTCAATGTTCAATTCCTTCGACAGCATAATATCTCGACACCTAAATGGATATTAGACTACCCTGACCATAGTCTTATAATGCTTAAACAATGTTCCGAAACACTTAATCCACGCTTATTGTTTTGGGCCCACCATCAAAACTTATTAAATGGACATTTATCAATACAAAAGCACTATGCCATACCTTGTGTTATCCTCCGTGCAAGTCACTACGCGATAGCCTTTGGATCAGCTGCCCTCCAAATCAAACGAACCAAATTGATATTGCATTTTTTCAAAGGCCAGACATTAACACTTAAAATTTATGCGATGTAAGTGGTATTATCTCGACGACGTGGCACAAAACTGTTGGATAGCGTTGATAAAGGCAAAAATCGCCTTGAACCCAATTTTCGCGCGATACCAGTGTTATCCACCTCCTAAACCGCTCTTCGAAATTCCGGTAATTAAACAGTGTTTAACTCGGGATTTCATGGAAATTTAGTTTATTTTGTCTATTCGCCTTCCTCGTGCTTACACCGTGGTTAAGTCTCAACCATAGTGTTTCACCAACAACGGCATTCGCACCAACGGACAAGATTTCGATACTCCTTAATTAAACAGGGTATGTTTCTGCTACGTTCAAAGAACAGAATCGCTCCTTTACACAGGATTCATTCGTTCAACTCACACACCGATGATGTAGTTTTGCTCTTCCAATAGAGCCACTATTCCCTTCTGCAAAATTCTATATAGGGTAATCACATTCGATTCATTCGCAATGAATATGAAATTCAAGGACAGACAAAGAGAAGCTAGAGGAATTTACACGGCATTGATTCTCATCCTGATTATACACAAATATCAAAAGGCCCACAGTTTCATTAAACAGAGACCAAACCCTCTCGACTCACTCTTCAACTATCAAAATCCCCTTTCACACTACTCACTTCGAACCTTCGCTATGGCACTTCTACAATTAAATCATCACTTGATGCTTCTCAGTATCTCACATACTCTTCCCCAATTTTAGTCACTGTTGCATCCCATTCAATGTGTCACTACCAACTCACTGCTGCTCAATCTAAACTACTAAAATTTCCTTTCTCTTTAAATGACAGAGGTTTACTCTACTACGCCAAATGAGCAGAGTCGGCCTCTTGAGTTTCTATACATAAACAGTTCAATTGATTTCTTCACAGCATGTACAAATCAATACACCACGAGGTAGGACCCTCAAGGGATTGTCAACATAACAACGAACTCTGAAAAACTGCAATTTATATTCACACAGTCAATCATAGGGTTCCATCACACAGGTTTTGACTAAGGGATACATATATGGCCCACACACAACCCTGATAGACTCACATCTGTAATAAATCATCAATGCACATATAATTGCACCCCACCTCTTTCACATAGAATACTATCCATATAATACTGAAACAAATCCTTTTGTTTCATCTGCTGCCTACGCTGCCTCTTTTCCTTGTCTAATGCTTTCTTTGCTGCCTCTCTGCTACCTCTCTGCATGTCTTCTCCTTTATGCTCCTTTTATGCTTTCTTATTGCTGCCTCCCTGCTACTTTTCTTTTCTCTTTGCCTTGTTGTTGTTTCAGGTGCTCCTCCTTTGCCATCAATGACAACATTTCCAACAAATACTTCCAAATGAGAAGTATTTATACAAAAACTCATACAAAATATCCTAGAATAAACTTAGGAATTATTCATGGAAAAAAATATATCTTCATGCAAGAAGATAGTGACAACTTTATAACTAATGCTACTTGTCCCTTTTTTATTGAAATAAATGGTTTGTTGTCTTAATTTTTTCAACGCTTTATCTCTTTGTTGTTCAATGAGGTTGTAGTTGGACCATGAGGTGTCTTTCACACTGGAAAATTCACTTTTTCTATGTAATTTGTTAATTTACTTTAAAATTTGACCTGGAGCTGAAACTCTTTATCTTGATGTTCTTTCATTGATACTCTTTTACTGTAAAATTGTAAATGCTGGTGTAAAAATAGAAAGTTTTTTTTTTACTTTCACTACTCTGTGCTTATTGTAATTTGATTTCACAGTAAATCAGTTAATTTTTCCTAGAATTCTGCCTCTGGCAGTTTTATCTTCATCATCCTTCTAAAGCTTTCATCAGCTTCAGTATACTTTGAGAATGTTGGCTTGTTCACAAATAAGTGTTTTAATTCATGATGTAAGTAAAACAAATTCTCAAGATTCTTGTAGAGCACCTTCCCTGTTGGGATTCCTTGCAAGGCTGAATTTCTCGCTTACTCTCTCACAAACTCTCTTATCTTTTTATCATAATCATCCTGCTGCATTAATCAATCATTAATAACTAGAGGATTGGGAAGGCCTTTTTTCCTTAGAAAATTGAACTCGATCATGAACCTTTTGATAGCAATCTCGATGTTTTGGCATTTTTCTTCTAACTATATCATCTGATTCTTCGTAGAGGTTACCTTCCTAACTTCTAGGATGGTCTATGTTCTATCATTAATTCCAATGTCTTCCAGCTCTTGTCTGTTTTTGGAATTAAGAAATTTGATGATTTCTTTCTTCAGATTTTTTACCAAACTCTTCTTTGATCTTCTGGATTGCTTCTCTTGTTGATTTCATTAAGTATTTCTGCTCATATATGACCTGTATGGATGGCCAAATATCATTGACTTCTTCAATGATATTGGACCATAATTGTTTCTTGACATGTGACATTAGTTCCTTCAATGTTAGTTCTTTTTCCAAACTTTTCAGTTTCTCATTCAATCTTTTGACTTTTTGTTCTTCATTCTTAGCATTTATTTGAGCAAGTTTCTTAGCACCTTCAAGATTTTGAGTTGTTATTTTAGTCTGTTTATCTCATTGGTCTGAATAGACATATCTTGCATGGCCTTCACTAGTTTTCTTGCTTCATCTGAATGTTGTGATGATGTTGTTGAAGATTTTGTGGATGAAGTTGTACATGAAGTAACTGGAAGTTATATGGCCATTGAGACATTAGGAACCAGTGATTCTACCAAATTAGAAGGTACATCTGTTGTGACTACAGGGATGACAGTGGCAGGAACTTCCTCTGCTTTGTTAACTTCTTTCTCCTGGAAAAACTTGTCCATTTCAATTTCCATTTCCTTTATCTGAGCTGTTAACTATAAAATGAGATTCATCATCTGATCTTTCTGATTAGTATCATGTAAGACTTCCTTGGCTTGAGGATGTTCTATAAGGGGCAGCTTTAGTTGTTTCTTTAATGCAGCAATGTCTGCATTTTTATTCTTGATAAATTATTCTGCAACTTTTACATTTTGAGGATCATATCCTACTTCAATTACTAGCTCTTCCAAGGATTCGATTCTAGTGTCCTTTGCCTGTGAAGATGCTTTCTCAAATTTGATCTGATCTCTGACATTTACCAGAGTGTTTTGCAGATTTTTTACGCTCATCGCCTTGGTGGTAATTGTAGAATAAATGATCACCCCTGCCTGCTTATGAAATTCAATTTGATCCAGAGGATGAATATCCTGGACTGGAACTTCAAACTCTATCCTTTTGTAATCTTAGGATGACTTAGGAGTCTGAACTGTAGGTTGAAGAAATGACATCTGCATCTTTTTATTTTTGTAGTCAAAGGCTGAAAGTAGCCTATTTTGGATGCCTGGAGTTTGTTTCAAATACTGAGAATATATTTTGTCTTAATTTCTTCATTTCTGGCTTTGATTTATTTGTATATTTCTTTGATATCCATGTCCTTTTCTGTTGTTTTCTTAGATGAAGAAATTTCAATACTGTGTTTTTTTTTAATTAGTTGTGTCTTTGAAGTTGTGGGTTGTTGTTCCTCTTCAATCATTGTAGAAGGAGTTTTTTCTTTTTCTATATTTTTTGTATCAATCACCTCTATTGTTTCCTTTTCTTTATTAGCAGGATTCAGCTTTGGCTTTTTACTGTATCTCAATTTGAATTTAGTCTCTGTTGTATAGGATCCTTCCTCTCTGTTTCTCTTCACATTTCTGTCTTCTTGGGCTAGAATCTGCAAAGTTTTAATAGTATCACTTCGATTTCCTGCCTCTATCAATGTATTCTCTAACCATTCAGATTGGTTTGAGAATTTTTAAATCTTTGGCTTCTTTTCATGTACATATGGATTTAATTTGCATTTAACTCTCATTTTACTAATAACACCAAGGGGATCATAATACCATAGGAAACTAGGACTAAAATTGAACTTTTGCAATTGTTTTTCTGCTTTAGGACTTGCCACTCTATTATTACAGATAAAAGGGCCAACCTGGTTCTTCAACTTGAACTTTGTTTTCTTCTTTTTTATTAAGAAATTAATAGCATCTGAATTAAGAATCTTCCTTATGTATTCCAAGGCAAATAACCTCATAGGGAGGTATTTGGGCAGTTTATAAGGGATAATACTTTATCCATAAACACTTATTTTAGTGTGATTTTGGTACAAATACCAATCACCTGTCTTGTTATGCTCAGACAATCGCAAAACCTTCTTGATTTCATTACTAATTCTGGGTTGTATACTTCTGCTCAATAAATTGACTATGGGATGAATGAAGGAATCTATAAAATCTGTATAGGTGAACTCATTTGAATCTTTCCTTATCAAGGAAGTCCAAAAGATGACTGATTGTGGATTTCCGTCCACATCAAGCTTTTGAAGGTTATATTAAACTTCTCAGACTGAAAATATAGGAACATGTGAAATATGAATGAAGAGTATTTAAAAACACCTTCAGAAGGCATTTTGACCAATTTCTCATGGATATTGTCAGCAAGGTATTGGGCAAAGTAAAAAATGGTAGCAGGAGGCCTACCAGGTGTAAAAGTAGACAAGAAACTAAGCACTACAACATCAAAATGCTCATCTGTAAAGTCCAAGAATGAAATACAACATGGAAATGACATGTCTTGTCCTTTCAGAGAATTTAGCAAAATATTATGGCGGATTTAGCTTGGGAATTTCTACATAAGAAGGCATGAAGGTCTGAAAAATCTGGAACCTTTTTGGGAAGTCCAGATCCAAGTATAACAGAGTGAGGGCTTCAATGTACAAAGGAACTTCATCTGGTCCAGGCTGTATCTAAAGCATTTGTTTCATTGAATCTTTTGTAATAGTATACAGGACACCTTTTTCAGGGTTTACTATATCTCTTTGATAAGGAGAGTAGCATGATTGGCAGACTCTGATTACTTCTAGGCATTGGTAAGTATGAGGAACAACATATTTTGGCAATTTTGACTCCCAAATAAACACTTCATCAACTTGATCTAGGGATTTTCTTGGCTCCCGCAGTGGAGCTCAAGAAGGTTGAATTTTGTCACTGTATCAGTAATTTTGAAGTATGTATTAGCCAGGGGGGTGTGTTCTACATCTACAACAGGGGGTTGGAGAGGATTGACTGCTAGAATGTTTTTGGAAGACATTTCTTTGCTTGATCTATTAATTTTATACTCTTTTGACCTTAAAAACATTGATTTAGGCCTGTAGAAGCACCTCGGGTAATTATATGGCATGAGTTTACAGAAGGATTTGGATAAAATAGGTGTTTTAAACTCATTCAATTAACCAAACTACAATCTCTGTAACAAAAGAGCAACTGCAGGATTTTAGAGTTTCTACAAAATATATCTAGGGCCTATAGTGCATTCTCTGTGATAAAAAAAACAATCTCAAGACATCAATTTTATGCAAAAAGGATGCCTAAGTACTGTAGGAAAGGGTTTGAAGGTTACAGAAGGCTTTTTCAGGTCTACGAAAGCTTAAAAAATCTTCAATTTACTTAATCTGTAATTTTTAATAGTCCAAGGTTTTCAATTCTGTGAAAGAATTGCTCAGGGTTTACAGAACAAGGTATTTTAGGAAGCAAATGGGGTTTTCTTTAGGTTCAAAGGCTCCTAAATGATTCAATTAACTGTATTACTCTTTTAGATCGATGAATAAGTCTGTTCTTCTAAAGAATACCTGGGAAAAATGAAATGTTGCTTTGCAGGAGGGTTTCTAAGGTTGTAGAAAGCTTTCAGAAGCTTTTGTTGGTCTTTATAGCACTTGGATGACTTATGCACTGTTTGTAGCAATCAAATTGGTGAATTTGGTTTCAAGTAGGCTTTAAAACAGAATCAGCAACGTTGGTTTCCGTCTACAATGCTTCTTCTGCATGAAATCGGTAACAGAAGAGTAAAAAGAGTGCAAATGGGTGGTTTATAAATGTTTTTCATTCAAAAATGAATGCATTGATTGCACGGTCAATTCAAATGGATGAGTAGTTTGGGCGCAGGGGAGGAAAAAACCGCCAAGAAATTTTCGCAGGGTTCAAAGGTCGTAAGAAGAATTAGTTTGATTGGTGTGATCCAATATAATTAAGACACATAGAGGGGAGAGAAAGCCTGAAAACCACGCTTATCGCAATATTTTGGGTATGTTAATTATCGCACTAAAGAATGTGTGGCAAGGGATAACCGCTGTCAGATCTAGGGGATGAAGATCGAATGGCTCAGATCATGCAATAGAGATGCAAGGTAATATGGCGTGGGACCCGGGGTTTAAGACTATGCAGGAGGTTAAATATGTGTTAAAACTAAGGTTTAAATACATATAAATGGGGTTTATATACTATTGGTTATACATTTGAATGATTAGGGTTTTAATATATTATAACCAATGTGATGCGGGAAGGTGTAAGTTTATAACTGGCAGGGATTTATATATAGTGGTGCTATGGATTAATAACATGGTTTAATAATTTAACCTATGGGATGTGTGGTTACATAACATGTGGGGAAATAGAACATAGGTTAAAAATGAAAATATGGGTGGGGAATAATATATAAGTGAATTATATTAATACGGGCTAAAAGGTATATATAATAATTTAATACATAAGTTAATGTTAATAAAGAAATGTATTTGTGGGATGTGCATTTAAACTAAGTATAATATAAAAGCTTTATTTCGGGAGTGAATTCCTTCACTGTGGGACCCGAAAAAGATTAAATCATTTAACTTAGGATAAAAACTATTTTTTTGGGTTTTTTTGGTAGTTTTTAATAAAAGGGGAATTTGCTAAAGTGTTTTTACTTTCCTTAAGTAAAATGTGTTTTAACTTAGGAAAAGGGAATTTTTTAAAGGAAAATGGGTGATAATGGGAAAGAATGAAAATGGAGGGGATGAAGTATTTCTACAAGGGGATGATATTTGAAGGAAATTAGTAAACGAAATGACCAATTTTATGCTTAATCATGATTGTAAAAACTACTTCTACCTACCCATCTAATACCCCAACATTTTTTCTTCATTTACATGGGTGCATTGGAGCTTGCAAACCCTTGTTCATTTTTCTTTTAAAACAGAAAACTAACTAATTCTATCCTTATTTCTTCCAAGGGCTCAGATTAAGCTGTTGAGCTCCTTATTATTCTCTACCTAACCACTGATTTGCCAAGATTAAACTGTTTAGCTAGATCTTTATTCTCTATCTAACAACATGAAATTTAAAGCATGAGGTTAAGATTAAGTTGTTTAACCTTCATGGATTATGGAATTTTAACAAGCTGCACACAATCTTTATTTTGCAATAAAAGTAAATAGTAGTGGCATTTGGATTTGCATCACTTTCATGCTTTATTTTTTATCTCTTTTTTTTTTGGATCCATTTTCATATTCTTTTTTTATATTTTTTCTTTCAAGTCCTTTGATTTTTCTTTTAGAACTTTTACCCTCTTTATATTTTTTATTTTTCTGATATGGGAAAACAATTTGCAGAAAGAAAAGTATGTACATATTACAGGACTAATCAAAGTCAATTCAAAATTATGAATCCCATTATTATAGGACCCTAATCATGGCTCCACATGGGGATGGAATTTCCTGGTGAAATGTCAATAACTTTGATACTAGTAGCCTTTTTTTATTATGTTAGCCTTGAAACCGTTTTCTGAGCTTTGCATTATTCATACTTTTTATATTTTATCCTTCAAAGATTATGGCCTTCTCTCTGGGCTTCAACTTTGCTATAAAAACATCCAATCCAATCTAAAATCTGCAATTTTATGTACAATGAGTAAAGTACACAAAGTGAACTGTTTTTATTCTGGGGAATAGTAATGCTTCAGCATTCTACCATTGATAGGTCCACCTGGAAGATTTGATCCATCCAATTCCTTCAAAAAGAATGCATTGTTACCTCTGTATCAATAAATGACATAAGGGCCTTTCCATAAGAAATCAAATTTCCCATGTTTACCTTTCTCTTCGCTCCTGGAATCCCACTTAAGAACTTTGTCACCTATATAAAAATCATCTTCCTTAGTATTCTTGTCAAATATATTTTTAATCTTTTCTTGAACAACTTGAGACTTGAGATAGACATCTTCCCTAGTTTACTGCAAGTGTATGGTTTGATTTATCCTTCTCTGGATATCATTGGTTTCAACCTACAGTTCTTGGATTATCTTCATTACTGGTACTCCTAGAGAATATGGAAAAACAGAATCCATCCTATAAACAAGTTGGTAAGGGGATGTACCAATAGATTTCTTTGTGGTAAGTCTATCTGCCCATAAGGAATTCACTAACCTTTTGTTCCATGTTTTCTTATTGTCTTCTAGTAGTTTCTTGATGATATTCACAAGGCTTTTATTGGACGATTCAGCAAGACCATTACCTTAGAGGTAATAAGAAGTGTAATGGCCAAGGGTAATGCGGTATTTATTACAAAATTAAATCATCTTTTTGTACTTGAATGTATTGAATTATCAGTGATGATATTTTGGGGGCATCCAAATCTTGAGAGTATGTTCTTTTCTAAAAATGAGATTATGACAGTATCAGTGGCTTGCCTGGAAGGTATGGCTTCTATCCACTTAGTGAAATAGTCTGTCGCTGTCAAAATCCACTTGTGTTGGGCTGAGGATGGAGGGTGACTTTCACTAATGAAGTCAATACCCCATTGTTGAAAAGGCATTTCTGTGGTGATGGGTTTAAGGGGTAAAGGTAGCAGCTTTTTCTTTCATTCAAAAATTTGGCACTTGTGACAGGAGGTCACATACTTTTTCATGTATGCAAACAGTGTAGGCCAGTAAAAACCAGCTTTAAAGATTTTATCTGCAATGGACTTCCAGTAAAAGTGTCCTTCACAGTCACCTGCAGGAAACTCTTCCAAAACTTTATCAACTTCTTCTTTAAGCAAACAATTCAATAAAATGCCACCATGATATTTCCGAAACAGTGCATTGTCTATGATACAAAATTTCATTTCCTTTAACTTCCAAAATCTAGCTTTAGTTCTTGATAATCCAGGAGGAGCTTGTAAATTTAGTAATACAAATATAATATCTGCATACTGTGGTGACTCTGAAAAGGCTTCACTGATCTCTGGAGTCGCCATCTCTTCCTAGTCATATAATTGGGCAATAAAATTAATATCTAAAGCATGACAATTTGATTCAGCCATGAGTTTCGCTAAACCTTGACCTTTAATGAGTTTAGTGGGCTTAATTTCTATGTCATATTCCAAAATGGTGGCAATCCATTTGCCTCTTTTACCATCAAGCCTATTCTATGTTAGAATTTCCTTTACAACTAAATTTGGAACATAAGCAATGAAATGTGAATAAAGGATATACACTCTAAAGTCACTGATAGATTTCACTAAAGCTAGTGCCTACTTTTGCATTATAATATATTTTAAAGTGGCTTCTCTAAGTGATTTTCTTAAAAAAGCAATGGGCTGCTCATAGCCCTGATCATTTTGCTGCAGTAAGACTACAGCAATAGTATGTTTTGAATAAAAGGAAAAAATAATGAAATATTTTTTGAAATCAGGACTTATAAGGACTGGTGTTTTGTCAAGGCTTGTTTGATTGATTCAAATGATTGTCTGGCCTTCACAGTCCATTTAAGTACTGAGTATTTTTTCAACATATTATTGAGTTCTCTAATTATTTCTGCTAGGTTTGAAATGAATCTTCTAAGAATATTGATTTTACCTAAGAAAGCTTACAATTATCTAATGTTCCTAGGATGACTAATATTTAGAATGGCCTCTATTCTATATGGGTCTATCCTAATTCCCTATTTAGATATGATATGTCCTAATAATTTACCTTCTTCTAGTGCAAATAGATTCTTTTTAGGATTTAGAGAAATGCCAAATTTCCTACATTTGATAAACACTTGTCTGAGGTGATCTAGATGTTCATTGTTAGACTTTGAAAATACAGTAATATCATCTAGATAGATCACAAGGAAATCATGAATTTCTTTAGCAAAAGCTATATTCATAGCTCTTTGAAAAGTGGATCATGCATTCATTAATCCAAAAGGCATTTTCACATACATGAAAGTACCCCAAGGAGTAGTAAAAGCAGTTTTAGGTTGGTCTTCTGGTTGAACTAAAATCTAGTTATATCCAGAGAATCCATCAAGTAATGAAATCTTGGAAGAACCAACCACCCTCTGTAAAATGTGATCCATCTTGGGGAGAGGGTATTTATCTTTTAAGGACACTTTATTTAAATTCTGGAAATCAACACACAGTCTAATTTCCCATGTCTTCTTTGTAGTGGGAACTAGGTTTGAAACCCAATCAGAATATCTAATTGGTGCAATTATCTGGGCTTCATACATTCTCTTAACCCCTTTTTTCAATTAAAGGCATTAAAAATGGATTGATTCTTCTAAGCTTCTATTTGAAAGGTTTTTTATATTCTTTTATAGGTATTTTGTGTTGTATTATGTTAGTGTCATAAGATTTTAAGTCTTCATAACTCCATGCAATACATCCTAAAATTCTTCAAAAAGGGCTATGTACTTCACTTTTTCTTCTTGAGGTAAGGCTTTTGAAATTTTTATCATCTTAGGCTTTAATTTTGTTCCTATATTGCACTCTTGAATGTCAAATCTTAATGGTTCCATCTTAGGTTTTCTTGCAACATCATTAGAATCAAAAATATCTTCTAAAGGGGCTAATCCCTTAGGTAAAAAGTTGTTCTTAAGGTTTAAAATTTCAGAATCATTATCTTCTAATTCTTCAATCTCTACCTTCTATAAATTATCTATTTCTACTTGAGTAAATTTAGTGGGTTTAGTAAAATCTAAGTTATTTACATCTACATTGTTTATATCAATCTCACTATCTATAATTTGATCTACTGTACAATCTGTGTCTATCTTACAATTATGAAATTATCCTTCAGCATTCATGAAATGATAAATCTATTCATTCTGTGAAAATATTTTCCAATATTTTATATTATCTGGTATTGCAGGTTTATGCTTAACCTTTGTTGTATATTTATGATTTGGTTGAAAGGGAAGATTGCAGGTACTAGCAAAAGTTGCTAAGTTGTGTGCATGTATGTCCTGTTTTCTAGGAATTGCAGCAAAGTCACATTCAAGAAATTTCCTAATCAGATCTAAAACAGTTTCTCTATATTTCCTTAATCTTGGATTATATACAGAATATTCTCCTCTTATCTGTTTCAAAATTAACTCAGAGTCTCCCATGATTGACACTCTTTTGGCTCCTAAATTTGTAACAATCTACAGTCCTAAAATCAAAGCTTCATATTCAGCCATGTTGTTTGTACATTTGAAATTTAATCTAAATGCATGACCTTCTGTGTGATTTTTTTCCATGTCATGTATCCAAACTCCTACTCCTGCTCTTAATTTGTTAACTAATCCATCAAAATCTAGGTGCCACATTGATTCATGAAAAATGTTGTCACTATCTGGTGCTTTCTTTTTTTGTTTTGGTTCAGTGTTGTTTTCTATACCAGTTTCAAAATTACATAAAATGAATGAATCCATATCATTAGGTGTAGAGTAAATAGCATAGTTTCGAGTTCTTTGTACACTACTAACCATATACTTCATTAATGTCTATCTGTAAAGTTTCTTGGGTTGGCCAAAAACTGATATTGTTGCATAAGACATATCTAGTTGTAGAGATCCCTGCAGTTTAGCCCCTCGTGAGCGAGATAACAGCATTACATACTTAGGAGGGATGTCAGCTACTACAATATCCATGTCTACGCTTTTTCCAGGGTATTGAACTAAAGTAACACATAAATATTTTATCAAGCCTAAACAATTCACTTTACTGGATTCAAATGAGAAGAGATATTTATAAGGTATAGTGATGTCTAGATTCAAGTTTTCCATTATTTATTTTGGCATCAAATTATGTGAAGCTCCTGAATCTAGCATTTCATTATGTAAAATCTGATCATGAACAGTTAAGCTAATGTAAAAAAGAGGAGCTGCTCCATCTTGGTGTTTCCCATTAACATCAGGACAAAATTTAGTTCTGGTTGATCATCACTCAAATTAACTGAATCTTCTCCACCATTAATATTTAAAGTTTGAGTGATATGTGATTTGTATAGGTCATGTTTTACCAACTCTATCAAAGGAATTGGTATCTTCAGTTTGGCAATTTCAGCTTGGATGTTAAATGGTGCTTGTGATTTTCCTAGCTGAATTATTTCTTCTTTTGTGACTGTATTTTGGGTGTGTTTATCTTCTTTTTCTATTGCTTTTTTTTTCATTTTCAATTTGTATTTCCACTATTTTACTGCTTCTAATTTTCTTTTTAGGGACTTTTTAAGATGCAGTGGAAGTTTTGGCAGATTTTTTGGTTTCAGTAGCTATTTTAGCAGTGGCTGCTTTAGGATCGGATGACTTTGGATCAGTAGTAGATGTTTTTGGATCTAAAATTGTTGTTTTAACATAATTTGTTGTCTTGGAAGTAGCATATTTTTTAGGATTTGTTGATGTTTGGATAGCAGCATCTGTGATGTCAACAATTTTAGGATTAGGTGAAATTTTTGGACTTGAAATTTTCTGAGTTGAACTAGAGTTTTGTTGTGTTTCCCTAGGGAAGATTTGCAGAACTTCAGTGGTAGGAGCCTCTACTATTTTCTTTGTTTGAGTTTGGGCATATTTCTTAATATAATTCTCTTAGAGCATGATCATTTAGTTGTTTAACTGAGTGGGAGGTGCTTGCGCATAAGCATTTCAAGTTATCCACCAATTTTCAGATCACCTTCTCAGGTATCATCTGTCGGTGGCTCTCGTTATTATGTTACTTTTATTGATGATGCAACTAGAAAAACTTGGATTTATTGTATTCAAAATAAATTTGATGTAATTGATACTTTCAAGAAATGGAGAGCTTTGGTTGAGATTGAGACATGAAAGAAATTGAACTGTCTCATATCAGACAATGGAGGTGAATATTGTAGCAAATAGTTTGATAGGTATTGTTCAGAGCAAGAAATTCACAGAGAGAACACAATTCCAAGAACACCACAAGAAAATGGTGTGTCAGAAAGGATGAACAGAACAATCATGAAGCTTGCAAGGTGCATGAGATTGCATGCAGGATTTCCTTTACAATTTTGGGAAGATGTTGTAGATATTGTTGTTTATCTAATAAAAAGAGGGCCTTCAAGTTCCTTGGATGGTGGTATTCTAGAGGAAGCATGGACAGGTAAAAAGGAAAACTACTCTTTTTTAAAGCCTTTTGGTTGTGAGGCCTTTGTCCATATTAATAAATAAAATAGAACAAAGCTTGAGGAAAAATCAAAGAAATGGTGTTAATGATTTTGGTTATTACTTATATGATTATGAAAATCACAAAATAATTAGGAGAAGAGATGTAATATTCAATGAAAAGGTCTTGTATAAGAATCAGTTGTAGGAAAAGAAACAGGAAAAAGAAAACAAGGAATACACAGTTCTTGATGAGATCACATAAAAAGTAAAGGTGCGTGAAAATAATAATAATCAACAACCACAACAACAACAACCACCACAACAGCAACAAGCACCTCAAACACCTGAAAGTGGTGTTAGAAGATCTACCAGAATAAGTAGACCCCCTGAATGATACTGTCCTTCATTATATTATTTATTGTTGATTGATTCTAGTGAACCCGAATGTTATGAAGAAGCAATGCAGGTTGAAACCAGGAAGAAGTGGGAGCTAGCCATGAAAGAAGAGATGGACTCCTTAATACTTAACCAGACATGGAACTTAGTCAAGTTGCCTATAGGTAAAACAACATTGCATAATAAATGGGTTTACAGGCTAAAGGAAGAAGATGGAGGAAAACAGAGGTACAAAGCTAGACCTGTGGTGAAGGGGTTTCCACAGAAGAAAGGTATTGATTTTGATGAAATATTTTCTCCTATTGTTAAGGTGACTTCAATCAGAACTATTTTAAGTCTTGTAGCAGTGGAAGATTTTCATCTTGAACAATTGGATGTAAAGACAACATTTCTCCATGGAGATTTGGAGGAAGAGATCTATATGTAGCAACTAGAAAGATATGACATCAAAGGGAAAGAAAAATTAGTGTGTAGGTTAAAGAAGAGCTTGTATGGCTTAAAACAAGCTCCAAAGCAGTGGTATCTAAAATTTGATAGGTTTATGTCTGAACAAGGTTATACTAGATGTCACTGATCATTATGTTTCTCTGAAAAAGAAAAATGATGGAAGCTATATTATAGTGTTATTGTATGTAGACCGCATGCTTGTTGCAGGGTCTAACATGCTAGAAATAAATGTGCTCAAAATAAAATTGGCAAATTCATTTGCAATGAAGGATTTGGGAGCTGCAAAACAAATCCTTGGTATGAGAATAACTAGAGATAGGAAAAATCGCAAATTAGCACTGTCTCAGAATGAGTACATACAAAAGGTGTTGAAAAGATTTAATATGCAGAATGCAAAACCATTTTGTACACCTTTTGCTAGCCATTTCAAACTTAGTAAGGAGATGTGCCCCAAGACCCAAGAAGAAATGGATTATATGTCTAAAGTTTCATATGCGTCAGTAGTTGGAAGCTTAATGTATGCAATGGTCTGCACAAGGCCTGATATTGCACATGCAGTGGGAGCTGTAAGCATGTACATGAACAATCCAGGAAAAGAACATTAGATGGTAGTGAAATGGATTCTCAGATATTTGAGAGGTACCACAAATCAAGCATTATGCTTGGGTGGTTCAAACATTTCTCTATAGGGATATGTTGATGTAGATATGGCAGGTGACAAAGATAATAGGAGGAGCACTACAGGGTATGTATTTACTATAGGTGGAACATATGTCAGTTGGGTTTCAAAAATCCAAAGTGTTGTTGCACTTTCAACAACAGAAGCATAGTATGTTACTGCTACAGAGGCTAGTAAAGAAATAATTTGGTTACAAAGGTTTATGGATGAATTGGGCAAGAAGCACGAGATGGGAATGTTATATAGTGACAACCAAAGTGACATTCACCTTTAAAAGAACTCAACATTTCATTCCAGAACTAAACATATAAAACTCAAGTACCATTTCATACGGTTAGTATTCGAAGATGGACAGTTGAAGCTGGAAAAGATACATACTAGCCATAATCCTACAGATATGCTAACAAAATTTGTAACTAGAGAGAAACTGATATTATGCTTAGTTTCAATTGGTCTTCAAGTATGATGCTGAAGATGAGAAATAGCCAGGTGCAAATTGGAGTCATTGTCCAGCAAATAAATCAGCGGTGGAGTTGCTACAATCAATCTCCAAGTGGGAGATTGCTGGGTGTGGAGCCTGATTATCTTCTTTATTTTGTATCATAGCGTTGGACCCCTATTCTTAGCGGGGTGACAATGTGGCCTGTAATTAAACGATGCCTGGGGGGTCCAAGGGGGGGGGGGCACTGTGACTTTATGGAGCGCCCCCCCCCCCTTGCGGGGGGTTTCGAGGACATCGCCTCGAAGCTAAAAACAGATGTAAATTTCCTTGTAAAAGTATTGTAATTTCTAGTCAATCTAGGTCGTTCATTAGGCGAATGATCTAACGGTAGAAGTTATGTTTAATTTATGGTTTTTCCCCCTAGAAGGAAACCCCTCGTTTTGTATGAGGGTATTGTATTGCGGCTATGTATTGTATGTGTATTCTTAGAGAGAGAAATAGATAGGGAGACTGTGAGAGAGAATAAAGGATATTACAGCGGATCAGCTGTAGATTGTGTCTCTTCATTTTTCTAGATAATATAAAGGAAGGACTAGATGTTCAGGGTGGACGTAGCCCAAATTGGGTGAACCACGTATATCCATGTCTCTCTGGTTTTATATGTTTTATGTGTTTGTGTTTCCGCATATTTTATGTGTTGCACTCTATGTAATATATAATTTCCTAACATAATCTTTGCTGGTAATTTTCTAGTGGATTCAATTGGCCACTAGAATCTCTTAGAGGTGGAAGTCCATTTTGATGTAGGATGTTAAATTTCCTATGAAATTTCCTTATCTACACTTCTAAGTTTTGACATTTATTTTCTAATTGCAACATTAAATTTCTTTTAGTCAAAAATTTTCTGACTTTTAGGATTGTGTCAGGCCTATCTTCAATTCCTAATTCTTCCAATTTATCCTTATTTTTTGAATTTATCACTTTGATGATGCTAGTCGCCTCCCCTGGCTTATGATCCAAGTCTTCTTTAATTTCTGCTATGGTTGCATTTTCTCTTTTTACTAGTTCTTCTTGTTCAAACATAATCTCAATAGATTTCCATAACTCTGATATGGTTGAATTGATATCAACCCAGATATTTTCCTTTTGCTTTAGATAATGTCTGTGTTGTGAGTGATTCATCTTCATACTTTTCAAGTTTTTTGGTTAGCTTCAAATTTTTCCACTTTTCCACATTTCTGAGGGATAAACATCCCATGGCCTTTGATCATTTTTTGTGTCTTCCTCACTGGTTGTCTTTGTTTGTATTTCAGAGGTCCCTACACTTGTCTATTGTTCTTTTTATTTTAACATACTTTCCATATCAACCTCCATTTTTTTATTTGGATGTTGTGCTCCACAATCATCTTCAACATATTTTCTTTATCTTTCTCAAGCTTCCCTACTTCTTTAGTTTGTTGATATTATGTTGTAGGTAATTTTAGATGCTTTCTGAGCGCTTGTGTATTTGAATTTATTCTCTTGATTGTTTCTTCGGCAGCGTTGACATCATTAGGATCCAATCCTAGCTTTATCACCAGATCTTCCAGCCCCTTTATTCTGGTATCCTTGGCTAAAGAAGACATTCTTTCTAACTTGAGATGAGAATGGATATTATTCAAAGATTATTTCAATTTATAATTTTCCATAGATAAACTTGTTAATGTGGAATAAATCATCTCACCTGCTTATTTGTGGAGATCAATCTGATCTATTGGGTGTATCTACTTGGTATCAAAAGAAAACACAACAGTTTTATAATCATCTGCACTTTTAGGAATCAGAACTTTTGGATCAAGGAATGCCAGTTGAATTTTCCCTCTATCAAGGTCTGCAGATAAAATTTTGTGTTGAGTAGTGGAAGATTGTTTCCAAAACTCAGTGAAAGTGGAAGTTTTCAATGCCTCATTATTTTTCTTCATCTCACTAAATTTGGAAAATATACTTTGTGTTCCTAAATATGGAGAAACATGAGAAACAGGAGAATCAATTGTTTTTTCTTTAGCTTCTTGTAAAGAGAATACATGCTCGCCTGATAATACTAGTGTAGTGTGTTCTTCTGAATTTCTTCCTTCTGATCACTCGTCTTCTATATTCATTGAATTCCTCCTTTTGAAAAATTTAAAATCAAATGCTTTAATTCCTAAACTTGTAGGTGACACACTTTCTCTTTGTATTTTCAATTATTTTTCCTTCAATCTTGGAGTTTTAAATGGTGTCTAATTGGAGGTATGTTCTTCAATTTCTTGCAGTGTGTTTTCTTCCCATTCTTCTTGATTTGCAAACTACTCAATTTTTGGCTTTGCTATATGAACATAAGGTGCTTAATTTTGTTTGTAAATTATCTTTGAAATGATTACCACGGGTTCATAAGGCCAACTGAAGTTTGATTTGAATTTCATCTATTTGAGTAGAATGTCCACTTCCTTCTCTGCTGCTCTAGTGTTAAAAATAAATGGACCAATCTGTGCCTTTAATTTGAACTGAGCTTTTTGTTCCCTTGACAAAAAATGTATATCATCCATATTCATCCTCTTCCTAATGAATTCTAAAGCAAAAATCCTCAGAAGCAAAAAAATTGGCAATTTATGAGGAGGAAGCTCACAGCCATAGACTCTTATTTCTATAAAATTTTGATAGAGATAACAGTCTCCAACCTTAGATTGTTCACTAAGATGTAAAATTATTTTGAGTTTGTAACAACCCTGGTTAAAAATTCATGTAAAAAATATATAAGACCAAGGTCATGAGACACGCATTCGAAGTTGAATGGTGGGAAAAAAACATCCTAGTGGGTGTTCATTTCGATTTATTATGGCGAAGGAAATTGGTAAATGCAACGGCAAAGGATTTGGGAAGGAAAAGTGGAATTAATTGGAATTTTATTTATGAAAATAATGAAAATTAGGAGAAAATGAAGGTGAAAGGTCACAAGTTGCACATGAGGAGGAAATTGAATGAAAACAATGGAAAATGAAGAAAATAGAGGCCTCATTGATAAAAAGGATTCTAAGGATCAGTTCATGGGATTTTTTCAGTTCAGTCTTTGGCACTCTCATTATATTATCTCTCTCTCATACTCTTGGACACATAGAGTTCTATCAGAGCACTATTGGAGGAGTGTGGCATACTTTGGATTTGTAGAAAGAAGGAAAAAGAAAAGCATGAAAGAACAAGAGGACATCGAGATCATCAACTACAACAAGTTTTTCTTGCAGGTACTCAGTTGCGTGTATGACTTCCATGCTATTTTTTTCATGCATGGCACATGCATGTGGTTTCTTCGTCATGATATTTCATTAGCATGGAGGATTTCCTGAATTAATAGTGGTTTGCCTAGCCTTTCCATTTCCTGGATAGCCAAGGTGTTATGGGTGTCTTTTCTTTTTCTTTTCTTTTCTTCTGGTTGGTTCTCATTTTCCTTTGGTTGTGGTTTGAGTTATTAGTTCCTGTATCCTTGGTTGGAAAAACACTCTGGAGCCCTCTAAAAATTTTGGTTAAGTTGCCAGTCTAGGAGCATTAGTGGGAAAAACACTCTAAGCCCTTGGTGGGTTGAGTTACTAGTCCTAGAGCCTTGGTTGGAAAAATTCTCTAGAGCCAACAATAGTTGTGGGTTGAGTTGCTAGTCCTAGAAGCACTAGTTGGAACAAACGCTCTGGAGCCCTAGACATCTTGGGTAGGGATCAATCTGGTGATGGTTAGTGTTGTATAACCGTGAGTTGGAATCACTAGTTGAGGGTTGAGGTGGTTGGCCTCTGGAAGCCCTGGTTTGGTTGTGCTTGATGTGTTTCATGAGATCCCACATTAATGCTTGGAATATGGCACATGGGTGACTAGCTGAAAGAGAGTTTTGGTTCAGCCTAATCTATGGTCAAGTGGTAAGTGGAAGTCCCAAACCTGGTTGCATTTTACACATGATAATAAGAGTTTTTCTCCTCTTGTATTGGATGGGTAAATGTACTTGTTATTATGTGGTTTATATGGCTTTTATATCCTAGTTATTTCTGTTGTTTATATGTTGGTTATGAGAATGTTTTATGACAATTATGATGTATGGCTCTCATCGAGTTTCAATTTTCAAATGAATTAACAATGAATATATGGCCTAGTAGATGATAATGCAACTAATGTGATAATGCATCAATGCTTCTTAGAAATTCTCAGATAAGTATGAGACCCCTATGCTCAGATCTGTTATTAAGTATTGTAGATTGAGTATTTGTGACATTTTTGACGAAATGCCTATCATGGATATCAAGGTTCTAGTCAAGTAATTGACCAAATGTTTGCATTAGTGCCTTTGTTTAAGTGTTATGTATCATTTCTGGAAGTCTCATGGAGTTCTAGGTAGTAGCATGAGTCTCGAACTTGAAAAGTGGCACAAAATCCAGGGTCGTTGGCACATGACTACCTGAAAAAGTCCACAATCGTTGGGATGTCTTTGTTCTAGGAGCGACTGGAGGGTTCTAGTCACACTATTTCCTTTTCATGGGAGAGTCTGGGGTGTTTAGTCAGTAAAAGACAATTTTATTCAGGAGTTAAGCATCTGAAATGGTTGGTTGGCTCCTAGAGGTTATGTAGGATGTCTGAATGGTCAGTTTGGTTGTGCTCCATCTATTCCACTTCCTTAGGGTGACCTAGGAGGTTGAATCACATCATAGTGGCCTCTCATCACATGTTTACCCCGGTGGATCGTTTAGCTTGGGTAAATATGGGAGGAGGGTGTTACATAGTGGTATCAGAGCCAACTTGTGCTCTATTTAGGTGATTTTTGGTTTCCATTGTCTTTAGGTGATATATGATACCACAAAATGGTATTGGAGCATGGTTCACCCCTTGGACTAGATGGGCAGTGTGTTGGTTATGCATACATGTCAATTACATATGTGCTCATTATGTTTGTGGTTTATGTGCTTGTTGCATATGCATGGTGTTTGCCATAGTTGCAATGGTTTCTCCATATGAAAGTTGATGGTGTTGTTGATTGGATGTGGTCGTCATGAGTGTATGTCAGTTATGCATTTGTTATGCATGTCAGTGTCTATAGGTTTTTGTGTATAAATTTTTATGGTTATGGTTAGGCATGCATAATAGGTTAGATATGCATTGTGAAGTCAATGTATGTAGTTATGTCATCATGATGTTTTTGATAAGATATGATGTTGATATGTTGGATAAGATAGAGCAGGAAATGAAAACTATTAGAGCGAGGTTGCAGCACTAGAATTTCAGGTAAGATCAGATCTTCATACAAGTATTGTATGTTTAGCATGCAAGTATGTTAGTTAATGGATTTTTATATGCATTAGGGTTATATACATGCTTGTAATTTGATTGTCGTTGTGGTTACATGCATTGTAGATGCTAGTGAATCAGTGTGGTCATATGCACATGTGTTGAGTAGTCATGAATGACGGTAACTTGTTGTTATATGCACTATTGTTGTTGTTTTATGTTAGTTAAATTAATGATTATGTTATATGTTGTCGATAAGTATTTTATGTGTTAACTTGTTGGTTGTTATATGATAGTTAACTTGGTGATGATGCTATATGTCGTGGATGAGTATGTTATATCTTAACTTGTTGTTTTTATTTTTATTTAACTTGATGATTAGGTTTATTGCATTAAGATCTTGATGTTATATGTATCATGTTGATTTGGATTAGTTTGTGTAGATGGTTATGGTTGTGACATTCAGGTATGAGATGATATACTTGCAATGTTGTGTCATATTAATCTGGACTGACATGTGCAGATGTGATAGCCTCCCCTTAGATACATTGAGATATGAGTTTGATTATGTCGTCAATTTGGTTTATCTAGCATGGTATGTTTACAAGTTGATATAATGTTTGATTAACTACATGATATGAGTATGCACCTATAAGATTGCATGAAGGAATGATTTTGTTTTAAGATGGTTGTACTAACACATTATGTCTTGAGACAATTGATATGTACTTGAGTGCAAGTGAGTGCTAGTTGTAGTGTTATGATTTATGACTATGAGTTGACTGTTGATTATGAAATGGATTATTAGTCTTGGTAAAGGTTGATTTCAATTACTATATATGATGTCTTTATCTTTGGAACATGTGGCTAACATGTGTGACCAGTTGCAGGGAAACATGCTTGGCATTAATGTGACAAGGTAATCATTGACTTGTTTATATAATTAATAACAAGTTGATGTGATAACACATAATAAGACTCTATTGTAGCAAGGTAAAAGTTAAAAGAAAGGAACTGGGTGAGAATTCTTTTTGTTATGTTTGGAAACCATACTTCCAAATGAATGAGTGTTTTGCATGAATACATGAGGTCTTATTAACCTTGATTTCATATAACATTATGTGGATATATTCTATATTCCTAAACATGTATTTGACTGGTATAAAAATTGGTTTTCAGTTATGGCATGGTTGTGTCCAGTTACAAGGCAACATGCTTGCCACAACAAGGTAAGGTAACTAATATGATGATTTATTTATTTATGCATTGACAATTATGTGTTTATGAAAGTATTGTGTAGGGATTGTATGGAAAAAATATAGTGTTATGAAATCTTGAAGAAGGCTAAGGTTGAGCTTTCCCTTGGAAGCATTGGGAATCCATGGGGATTGAGTCATGGTGTTTGTTGTTAGTTTTATGCTTTTGATATTTTGTGATTTTTTTGTGCTTGATTTTCATTTTTGTGTATGAATGGTGCATTTCCATGCCACTTTGTTTATGGTGTCATATATTTATTGGTTTTCATGGTTTTATTTTGTCTATTTTTGTTATTTCCTTTTTGAGGGTCATGGGAATTGTTTGGGAAAGAGGAAAGTTAATGAAGCTCAGGAAGGATTGAATGGAACTTGATAGGTAATGTATGACTTATATGAAGCTCGGTGCATGTATAAGGGCAACAGAAGGTAAGAATATGGAAGTCGGTTGGATTGGTGGGTCCATTGTGGTAAATGGATGGTAGCATGACGATTATGAGAAAGGTAAAGTAAATGGATTAGAGGTGTAAGATGCCTTGGTCATGTTGGCAACTATTGTTCTTGATGTTTTTCATGTGTTGCATGGATAAAGGGAGTTCTCTTAACCTAGACCTTACGATATCTGGTAATTGTGTTGTGACTATGATTATGTTGATATATGCATATATGTATGTATGTATGCATGTATGTACATATGCCATTTTTTGAGAGTGTTATCAAGGATCATGATTGTTTTATGTTGATGTTTATATGTAAATATGAATGTATTTATGTCGTTTTATAACAAGGTCATTATGAATAATTCTTGTGGAGGAATGATTGTTTATGTAGGTGAATGGCATGAAGAGCTTCCTAGTCTTGTGAGGAATCAAGCGGGAAGAGTAGCCCTGGTAGATCTATTATCTCTAAATTGGTACTGATGGGTTGCTCCACTAGACAACTTAGAGTAACTCTTTCAAACCATCATTTGACTAAGGATTAGCCTCTTCAGCCTAAGAAGGCTCTCTCAATTTATCTAATGATTTTCTCTATTAGGTTTTAAATCATATGGCTAACTCTATGAGTGTCTTAGTGTATTTTTTTTTAGGTGAAAATGGGATAAATTCACTACCATTGGGCTCATGGAGTCAGTATGGAATTAGTGATAAATAAGTCTTCTTGTGGAAGCTGAGCCTTCTAGTATTTCAATGAAAATGATAATACTAACAACAGAAATTGTTCAATAACTTAATGTCAAAAGGAAGTCAGAGCATGAGGGCACAAATTCTGAGTAATTTAACATCAAGACATTGAGAAAATATATTAAGCAAATATAAGGCATAAACTCGTTGAAACAGTCAAAGAATCTCAAGTTAAGCAGAAAAACACCATCACTGTCTATTACTGATATAAAATATTTACAATAGTGGTAGTGTTAAAAGTATTCTCCAACCTGTTCTAACTCTAAAACCATCTCATTTATAGAGTGAGAACTCATACAAATGATTTTCCACCTTGCTAGCTTCGAATTCCCGCCTTAGAGACCTATTTCAAGTATGATTAGATCACTTGGAGACTTCCTAGGGATATTTCTATTTTGCAGAGTTTGAATACAAAAAGGACTCTTCTTTCATTAAATAATTCAAAAAATCCATTTAATAACCCTTAGCAACTGCAAACAACTAATTTTTTTATTGTACTGGAGTGATAATGTGTCATTATTCCACATGGATGCTGAGTTGGACCTCCTCCAAGTCAAATTTTACAATTTTTTCATAAATCTAGTTAGTGAAAATTCTGAAAAACAGGCTTCAAAGATGAGTGTATAATTTCCAAACCCTAATGAATTTGCAGAAACTGAGAGAGGTTTTAGTATATGGACCTATGCCGAAGAAAAAAATCTTACATATTTCCAAAATAATTTTTCATTTGGTCATTAATAAAACTTGAAGTTGAATACTAAAACAGTCATGTACATAAAATTTGTAGCGCTCATTCCGTAGCAAACTCCAAAATCCACCTTTTACATAACCTTTGAATTTTTTGACTGTTGGAGGATCTTCCTTGGGGCTAATGAGCTAAATACAAAATTTTTCCCACTTTGATTTTGACCATAGCTGTGATTTTAAGCAAAAAATCACCTGCAACAGTTTTGTACCGAAATCTAGCCTTCAAGCCTGGGCTTCGATTTGAAATTTCCTAATTTGCTGAAAAAATGCAAAGTCCTCCCTTTTCTTCAAAATTTCACTTTCTGGGTCTGAAAGATGATATGATGAAGTATTTTAAGGCAAATTAGGTTCAAACTACCTCTTATCCTCCTCAAGGAACAACATTTTCACCTTCAACAAGTTCCTCTATTAATAAAAACAAAGCTGTTTTTTTCTAAAATTTAGGGCTCATAAATGATCTCATATCTCTAGATCCTTGATAGTTGTTGCAAAACCAGAGGAGGTTTTGTATATAAGTTCTTGTTGAATAAAAAACTCTCATGTTTTTGTGAAAAACATCTCCAAGTGTCCGTGAATTTCATTTGAAAAACATGTCTCAAACATGAAAAGAAGGCATTCTGAAAATAGAGCCCAAAGACATCTCCAAATCTCCCAATTTACAACGCCTTTGAGAAAATTGAAAGAGGTTAATGTTCTTTGATATGTGCTTGAAAATAACCTCACTCAGTTTCTTATAATTCTCCTATGTTTTCCTAGAAACTTCTCTTGAATTTGTCTGCTCAAATAGTAAAAAAACAAAGAAATCTTCAGATTCGCTGCGAAATTGTCAGGTAGTTTCGTAGTGAAATCTTCGTATTTTGCATAGAATTCGCTACGAAATTGTGAAAAATCAGATATGTGGCTAAAAAATGGATTTTAAACCAATGCATGTGAACCTAAGGTGGATTTGATAGATATGACTGAGATGACATGAATAATGAAGTGTTTTGGACTTAGGATAAAGACTTATTTCATATTTTTTTATCAATTTCATGGACCAACCTTATGAGACAAAATGAAACCTAGGGGAGTGACCCTAATAAAAATTAAATATTCATGTGTGATAAAAAGATATATGAGGTCAATATCATGTGGATATGAATTGATATTATGTGATTATACTATGTCTATGTTTATGTTATGGACATGTTATGCTGAGGTATACATAAACGGAATGAAAGCAGTGTGTTTTGGTGCATGTTGGGACAAGCATGGATAAGACACTAGAAGCAAGTTCATTTGGTAAAGATAGTGCAGTCTCAGGATGTGCAGTACTGGTATTGTGTACATGCAGCATATGTAGTATTGTGTACATATGATGTTGTGTGCCTGTTGTAAATATGTGTTGCATGTATATTGCATATGCAGTGTTGGGTATAATTGGTCTTATGTACATGTTGGATATGTGGTGTTGTGTACATATCGCATTGTGCGCATGTTGGATATGTGGTGTTGTGTGCATATGGTGTTGTGCACATGTTGGATATGTGGTTTTGTGTTCATATGGTTTTATGTACACGTTGTATATGAAGTGCTATGTAGATATGGTGTTGTGTGCATGTTGTACACCTAGTGCTATATACATATGGTGTTGAGTGCATGATTATACATGTGGTGTTGTGTGCATGTAGTGCTATGCACATGTTGTACATATGGTGCTGCGTGCAGGTGGTGTTGTGTACATGTCATGCATGTGGCATTATGTACATGTGATGTCGTGTACATGTTGTGCATGTGGTGCAGTGTACATGTGGCACTGTGTACATGTTGTGCAAGTGGTGTAGTGTACATGTGATGTTGTTCACACGTTATGCAGGTGGTGCTATGTACAAGTGGTACTTTGTACATGTTGTGCATATGGTACTGCTCTACATGTGGTATTGTGTGCATGTCATAGATGTTGTGTTGCGGGCATGTGGTACCATGTATGTGCATCATGTAGTTGTAGTATCATGACATGTGTATTCGTTGTGTTGTACTATGTGTACGTATATGTATTGTATTGTACATCATATGTAGGTGTATGTGTTGTGTTGTACATGTTAGAAATACTGAGAGGGGGGGTGAATCAATATTCCTTTCAGTTAGAGCATTAGTTAATCTTCAATTATTATCATTGTTTGTACAATGATAACAGTAAACAAGAGGAACACAAATGCACACAGTTTTTAAGGTGGAAACCCACTCCAGGACAAAAACCACCTAATGATGATCCTATACCACCCAACACTGCCTCTTCAACTCTTGGCAGATAGACACTAGTACAATTTGTACAATAATGTATTTACAATGACTAAGTACAATGATACATTTACAATGATTGTATGCTGTGCTGCCCACTTGAAGACTTCATGTGATGAAATTCTTGCTACTGTTCTACACCTTTGTTTCTGATCTTGTCATGCTACCATCTGTTGCACCTTGCTTTGCTTTTCTTCCCTAGAAATTCTGCTCCTTTGCAGCCCTTGAAAACACATGATCTAGCTTTTTCTTTGCCTTCTAGGAGCTTGATATTGAATCTGGTGTATATCTGTTATTTTAGATCCCCAATATCTAATTTTTGGTCTTTTAGTAGTCCTTTGAGTCGTCTTTCCAATGCCACAGGTCTGACCCAATTTGGATTCTTCAAGAGAGAGTTATGCCCAATCTCTCATAATTCCCTAATTATGGATTGTTTCAGCAGAGCGAACTTGTACGGTGTGCCACGTGTTACTGTTTCTTCAATCGGCTCTGAAATTGATAGAGAAAAAAAAATTATGTGCACTATCTGCCACTTTTTACAAAATTCCAATCTGATACTCAGAGAGAGAGTTATGACGATTTTCCCAAGGTCACTTCTTTGAGATGAATTTTAGGAGCCTGCAAAAACACTGACTTCCATAGATCATATCTCTGAACATATTGTGCACCTTGATCTGAAATTTTCACAGCAGCTTCTTCAGGATTTTGGCTTCACCTCATAAAACTTTCAGCTTCTGAACCTTCGTAGAAAAAAATTTAGAGCGAAAATTCCACGATGACCTGTTTCAAATGGCGAAATCCCTTGCTTTAGGAGGATATGAGGATCACAATTTATATAAATGATTAGGTTGAGAGGGGCTTCAAAAATTGAATGAGGGAGGAATTTTAGGAGCTTAAAAAATATTAATTATGACTTTTCAATGACCCATGCCACAACCCCGTGGGGTTTTAGCCCACTAATTGGGGGTATAAACTTCAAACATGAATATCTCTCAAACCGTGAAGAATTACGTGGTGAGCCATATATCAACGGAAACATATCGACAAGTAGAAACCATCAAAATAATTATTGACCTAGAATATATTAATTTGGTAGGTAAAAATTCCCATGCAATATTGGGTTAGCCCCTGGTGCTGCTTGGGTTGACATCAATGACAATAGTTGATCAACAATCTCCCCCTTTGGCATTGATGGCAACACAAGTACTCCCCCTGTGATCATGACACCTCTTCCTACAACATTCTCTCCCCCTTTGACATCAATGGCAAAGGGTAACTCCCCCTAACACACAACCATCCTGCGGACCTGTACACACTTCCACTCCCCCTTTATATTCTGAATAAGGAAATTCTAATGAGAACTTGGGAGAATCCCAAGCTTCTGGCGAAGATATTCCAATGCTTCATGAGTACTCTCACGATCATCAACACTTCCTGCCCAATCTGCATCTGTAAAGGAATGAATAATGTGATTGTTACCCTTGGGATACCACAAGCCATATTCGGTTGTTCCCTTTAGATATCGAAGAATTCTTTTGATGGCAATAATATGTGATTCTTTTGGTGCTGCTTGGAATCTTGCTACTTGTCCAACTGCTTGCATAACATCTGGATGGGAGGATGTTACATATAGAAGACTACCAATCATAGATATGTACAACCTTTGATCCACATCCTTAAATGAGTCGTCTATGCTCATTTTGCAACATGTTACCATTGGAGTAAGGATGGGTTTGCAATCTTCCATTTTGAGCATTTCCTTGATGTACTTGGCTTGACATATAAATATTCCTTTCTCTTGTTGAGATATTTGAAGCCCTAAGAAGTATGTCATCTCACCAAGTAAATACATCTCGAAATCACTTTGCACCTTTGTATAAAACTTCTTACTTAGTCGATCATCATTGCTACCAAATATTATATCATCCTCTTTAGCTATTAGACATGCTTTAGTTGCTTCATCCATAACATATATGTCATTTGGAGCTCGACTTGCTGTAGCCACAATTTCACCATACATGCCTTTCTTGATTTCACATTTTGTGGAGTTGAATAGTATTTTGTATCCTTGATCACACATTTGTCCAACACTGAGCAGATTGTGATTCATGTTTTCAACCAATATAAAATTCTTGGCTAGAGCATCTTTTCTTCCGAGAGTGACAATACCTGATCCTATAACATTTGAAGATCCATCATTTCCAAAGGACACGGTTCCATCCTTCTTCTCTTTCAGAGATACAAATTTATTTCTATCTCCAGTCATATGCATTGAGCAACCGCTATCAACATACCACACATCTTTTTTGTTTTGAGCCTTGAGAGCGAGAGCATAATTATCAGCCTTCTTCTTCTTCCATGTTCGTTCGTTCTGTGGTTTCGAAGATTCTTCTGGAGGATTTTCAAGTCTGCAGTCTTTGGCTATGTGTCCAAAGTTTCAACATTTGTAACATTCACTATTAATTCTTAAATGTTCAAATCTATTGATGTTTCGCTGAGCCCTGGGAGGTTCATATTTGACAAGTCTCCTGGAATTGTATTCGTTCCTAGGGTACGTGCGACATTCTACAGCTTTATGACCAAATTTTCCACATGAATAACAGTAGCCATAAAAAATATGTTGGTACCTGGATGGAAATTTTCGTCGAGGAATTGTATTCCAAGGCTATTCTTGTGAATCTTTTCCAATTAAGTCTACATGCATGTCAGATCTCATAGGTTCATTGTATTTTTTTGTAGAAGGCCCTGCTTCTTCTTCTTTGTAACCGATGCCAGTTCTGTCGTTGTAAGATCGTTGATTGTTGATGATTTCTTCCAATGCCCTTGGGCTGTTGGCATAGTTTTGGATAGTTTTTCCTTTCTTCACTTCCTCACGCAGTGAGAATACTTCGGCTTCTAATTCTTCCCTTTCTTGGTTGCTTTCTTCCAATTTATTTTGAAGTGACTCTTCAATGCATTTGTGTTCTTCAACTTCAATTTTGAGACCTTGAACTTGTTCTTCAAGTGTATTGGAATGGATCTTCTCTGCCTTGAGATATTTTATAAGCTTGATTGCTTCCTTGTAAAATTATTCTATGGTCAATCCTTCTTCTTCGTTGTTTGATACCTCTTGTTTACTGTGCTTGGGTTTATTGTGCTTGGCCATAAATAATACTCTCTCATTGGCTTCTTCTTTGTTGTCATTGTCTTCATCGGATGATGAGCTATCTTCTATAGAGAGAAATTTCCTTTTGGATCCTTTCTTGTTGAATTTATTAAAGCCCTTCTTTCCTTTTGAGTTTTCATCACTTCTGTTTGGACATTTTACTGCGAAATGCCCAACCTCACCACAGCCGAAACATATCAATGGAAGTTTACCTTTGAATTTTCCCTTACCCATTTTTAGTTCTCTCGTAAAGTAATCATATTCTTCCTCTAAAAGACCTTCTTCATCATCTCCCTTTTCTTCACACTTGCAGGTGCCAATTGAAGGTTTTTTATCCTTATTAGTTTTCTTAGATGCAACAAACACAGTTTCTAGATGCAAAGTACCATCTTCTTCATCAAGTCTCATTTCATATGCTATGAGAACTCCATGTAATGTTAGGTCCCTATATTACTAGTATAGTCCCTTATTCTTGTTAGTGTAACCCCCTTATTGTTATTATTTTACCCTCGTAACCCCCATATTGTTATTATTTTTCTTATTATTGTTAGGTCGGCTAGGATTACATTGTGGCCCCACTAGGATTACATTGTGGCCCTATGGACTCCTATATATAGAAAGGAGGTTTTGTAATTTGTATGATCCAAGAATTTTTCATTCATGTAATGTATTGGAGGTTGTACCCTCGAAGTGGCTTATTTATAAGGCATTGATATCTCTTTTCTTCTATTTCTGGAGCTGGTTTCACAAAATTTGGTATCAGAGCTTTGGATTCTAGGGTTTCGCTGCTCCAAACAGGTCATTGTGGAATTTTCGCTATAAATTTTTTTCTACGAAGGTTCAGAAGCTGAAATTTTTTGGGTGTGAAGAAAAATTCCTGAGGAACATCGTCGCAAAATTTCAGAGCTTCGTTCGCAATATTTTTGGAGATATGATCTGTGGAAGGTAGGGCTTTTTGCAGGCTTTTGAATTTCACTTAAATAGGTCATCACGGAATTTTCGTTATAACTTTTTTTCTACGAAGGTTCAGAAACTGAAATTTTTAGAGAGAAAATCTGAAATCCTGAGGAATATCATCACAGAATTTTAGAGCTTAGTTCGCAATATTTTCGGATATATGATCTGTGGAAGTTAGGTCTTTTTCAGGCCCCCGAATTTCATCTCAAAGAGGTTATCATGGGAAAACCTTCATAACTCTCTCTCTAAGCATCGGATTGGAATGCAGTAAAAAGTGGCCGCAAGTAAACGGACTATAGTTTCTTTTCTATAAATTTCAGAGCCAAAGGATGAAACAGTGACATGTGGCAAGTCGTACAAGTGCACTATACTAAACCAGTCCATAATTGGGTCATTGTGGGAGATTGGACATAACTTTGCCTTGAAGAATCAAAATCAGGTCAAACCTGTGGCATTTGAAAGAAGATTCAGAGGGTGACTTCAGGGCTAAATTTCAGATATTGAAGATCCAAAATCACAGAGATAATTCAGTTTCAATATCGAGTTCCTCAAAATCAAGAAAAAGGTGTGTATTTTTTTTCAAATTGCATAAGTCTTGTTTGAAAAATCAGTTCTAGTTGATTCCAAAGGCCTATTGAGCATAGCTATCAGTATTGGGTTCTAAAATTCCTCCTAAAAATAATTCAACACCCATTAAGCCTTCATAAGGCTCTACTATGACTCATGAAGATGAAGAAATGCAACAAGAGATATCAAAAGTCCATGAGCAAGTGCACCAAATTTCGCTATCGCAAAGAGCAACAAAAACTGAAATGGAAGTTGTGAAGAAAGGCATGGAAACTAAGATGGATGGTTTGAAGAAAGGCATGGAAGCTAAGATGAATGGTTTGGAAGCTAAGATGGATGACATGGAAGCTAAAATGGAAAACATGAGGAATGATCTAAAAGCAGACATGGAAGGTTTGACAAAGTTGATACAACAAATGTTTCCTAATGGTGAAAAAATAGTAGAGGAAACTAATGATGAGAACAAAATAAATGATAATAATGATTTAATAAACTCTAATATTGGCGGGAAGAACCACCATATTCCAAAGATGGATATGAGGAAGTTTGATGGAAAGGATATCGTAACATGGATACTACAGATGGAGCAATATTTTGATCTAAATAATGTGCAAAACACACAAAAGGGATGCATTGCAACTTTATATCTAGACCAAAATACATTTGTATGGTATCGATGGCTTTGCTCCCGTAAAAAAAAATTCACTTTGTCAATTTTTACAGAGGAAATGATAGCACATTATGAGGATACAAAGAACAATGCCTTCTTTAGCCAATTGATAAATCTCAAACAAAAGGGTTTAGTGGGGGAGCACATTGAGGACTTCCAAAAATTGAATATAAGGGTAACTGATATTACAAAGGAACACATGATTGATCTCTTCATAAGTACTTTAAAGGATAACATCCAACATGAAGTTCGCGTTTTGGAACCTGATTCATTGGAGAAGGCAATTAGGTTGGCAAGAAAAATTGAATGTAAAATTATGGCGACAAGGAAGCCTACCACTCACTTCTATAAAGAGGGAAGTGTTGCTGCTCCTAGATTTAAACAACCTACAAGGTTGACACCACAAAAATTGGAAGAAAAAAGAGCAAAAGGGCTTTGCTACAATTGTGATAGCAAATACACTAAAGGTCATAAGTGTGCCAAGAAGAAATTATTTTACATAGATTGTGAAGAGGAAGAAGAAAATGAACAAGAAGAGGATATACACCAGGAACCAACCGCAGAAGAGGAAGAAACGAGTTTGACCATATCGTGTAATGCATTGGCAGGAATTACCACTCCTCAAACTCTCAAGATATAAGGATATATCAAGAAGAAAAAGGTAATAGTGTTGATTGATTCAGGTAGTACCCATAATTTTATTCATTGTAACGTAGCCAAGGAATTGAATTGTTTCCTATACCCAGCACCAAAATGTAAAGTGATGGTTGCAAATGGAGGAACTATAAATTGCTCTGGAAAATTTCATAACATCAAGCTATCCATGGGGGAATATGTATTGAATAGTCCGATGCTTTCCATCCCAATGGGAGGTGCTGATGTCATACTAGGAGTACAATGGTTACAATCTTTGGGGACGGTAGCTTTTGATTTTCAAGAACTTTTCTTGAAATTTTTTTATGAAGGAAAGGAAATCAAATTACGGGGTATCACAGGGAAGACAGGAAAGATAATAAGCTCTAATGTCATAACAAAGCTTCTGAAGAAAGAACAACGAGGCGTAATTGCACAATTATGCTCACTAGAAGTTCCAACATCAAAATCATCTATTTCTCCAGATCTCCAAAGAGTCTTGGACAATCATTCCAATGTGTTTGATACTCCCAAAGGACTCCCACCTATTCCTGATCATGATCATGCTATTCATTTGATTCTAGGAAGTGTTCCTCCAAACATCCAACCTTACAGATATCCTTATGTCCAAAAGAGTGAAATTGAACGCATGATTGCAGAAATATTAGAGGCTGGTATAATTCAACCTAGTCAAAGTTATTTCTCTGCTCCTATAGTATTGGTACACAAGAAGGATGGATCATGGCGCATGTGTCCCGATTATAGGGAGATCAATAAGCTCACCATTAAAGATAAATTTCCCATTCCTATGATTGATGAATTATTGGATGAATTACATGGAGCAATTTATTTTACCAAGTTGGATCTTCGTTCAGGATATCATCAAATTAGAATGAAGA
The DNA here is from genome assembly GCA_034641835.2 of Pinus albicaulis. Lineage (NCBI taxonomy): Eukaryota > Viridiplantae > Streptophyta > Pinopsida > Pinales > Pinaceae > Pinus > Pinus albicaulis. The sequence goes on along the minus strand of CM076569.1, from coordinate 127,951,261 downwards.
CTGAAGATATTCCAAAAACAACATTTCGAACTCATGAGGGTCATTATGAATTTTTGGTCATGCCTTTTGGGCTTACCAATGCACCTTCTACATTTCAAGGGTTGATGAATTCCATTTTCAAAACCTTCCTTAGAAAATGTGTGCTAGTATTTTTTGATGATATACTAATCTACAACAGGTCTTGGAAGGATCATGTTCAACATGTTGACAGGGTGCTCAAACTATTGGAGGAGAAACAATTATATGAAAAACATCCAACTATTTCTTTGGATTACAAGAGGTGGAATATCTGGGTCATATTGTATCTCACGAGGTTGTTAAGGTAGACCCTAACAAAATTAAAGCCATTAAGGAATGGAAAGTCCCCACAACCATAAAGCAGTTGCGAGGATTTCTCGGGTTAACAGGGTATTATCGCAAGTTTGTTAAGAATTATGGGAGAATAGTAGCACCTCTAACAACATTATTGAAGAAAGATGCATTTTCATGGACTCCTGAAGCAACTAAGGCCTTTGAACATCTTAAAGAGGCAATGTGCCTAGCACCAGTCTTAGCTACGCCAGACTTCACAAAAACCTTTATTGTGGAATGTGATGCCTCAGGAAATGTAATTGGTGCTATTTTAATGCAGGAAGGAAAACCCATTTCTTTTGAAAGTCGTCCAATCAAAGGAAAGTATTTACAGCAACCTATTTATGAGAAGGAAATGTTAGCAATACTGCATGCACTAAAGAAATGGCGAACTTACCTAATGGGAAGACACTTCAAGGTAAAAACTGATCATGATAGTCTTAAACACTTTTTGGAACAAAGATTATCTTCAGAAGAGCAGCAAAAATGGGTCACAAAGATGTTGGGTTATGACTTTGAAATAATCTACAAAAAAGGAAAGCTTAATGTTGTTGCAGATGCACTCTCAAGAAAGAATGAAGAGGTGGAAGCATTACTTTGTTCCATTTCTATTATCCAACCAGATTGGATAACCGAAGCAAGAGATGAATGGAAGAAGGACAAAGATGTATGGACACTCATTCAAAAGTTGCAGCAAGATCCTAGTACATCTGATACATTTAGTTGGAAAAATGATTCCTCATGGTACAAAGATCGCTTATATCTTTGTAAGAATTCCCAACTAAAACAAAAGATTCTTCTGGAATTGCACACTTCTCCTTTAGGAGGACACTCAGGATTTTTAAAAACTTACCACAGGGTGAAGAATTTTTTTTTTTGGGATGGCCTTAAATCTGATATTCAAAAGTTTGTGGCGGAATGTTTGGTTTGCCAGCAGAATAAAGTGGAAACAATTAAGACCCCGGGACTTCTACAACCTTTATCCATTCCAAGTCAACGTTGGGAGGAGATTTCAATGGATTTTATCATAGGTTTACCTAAGTCCGAAGGAAAGAGTGGCATCATGGTGGTAGTTGATAGACTTACCAAGTATGCACACTTTTGTGCATTATCTCATCCATTTAAAGCAAGCACAGTTGCTACTACATTTATGGATAGAATTCAAAAGCTACATGGAAGCCCAAGGGTTATTGTGAGCGACAGAGATCCCATTTTTACTGGAAATTTTTGGACGGAGTTATTTTCTTGTTTGGGTACTCAATTAGCTCACAGCTCATCTTATCATCCTCAATCTGATGGTCAAACTGAGATAGTAAATAAATGTTTGGAAGGATATCTTCGTTGTTTTGTATCTGATAAACAAACACAATGGGTCAAGTGGTTACCTCTCGCTGAATGGTGGTATAACACTTCCTTCCATACTGCAGCAAAAATGACCCCATTAATGGCACTTTATGGATATCATCCACCATCCATCACATCATCTTTAAGAGAAAATTCGAAGGTTCAAGCAGTGGAAGATCACATCGAGCATCAACAAGAAGTTCTTCAACTCTTAAAGGATAACCTGAATTTGGCACAAAATCGAATGAAACAACAGGCAGATCAACATCACAGCGAGAGAAGTTTTGATGTAGGAGACTGGGTATTTTTACGGCTACAACCATACAAACAAATGTCCCCCAAGCAAGCTAAGAAGGATAATAAATTATCGCCAAAGTACTATGGTCCTTACAAGGTGTTGCAAAAGATTGGTACTATGGCATACAAATTGGAGCTTCCTGCTTCTTCGCGAGTACATCCAGTTTTCCATGTTTCATGCTTAATGAAGGTTATAGGTGAAAATCTTCCAGTTCAAACAGTATTGCCAGAACTTGATGGGGAAGGGAAAATCATATTGGAACCTGAAGCAGTCACGGAAACAAGAACTCGAAAATTACGGAATCGATCAATTTCAGAGTATTTCATCAAGTGGAAGAACTTACCCACTGAAGATTCTACATGGGAGGATGAGAATTTTATACAGAAGCACCCAGAGCTACTCAAGCATTGAGGACAACACTTTTTTGAAGGAGAGGGGCATGTTAGGTCCCTATATTACTAGTATAGTCCCTTATTGTTGTTAGTGTAACCCCCTTATTGTTATTATTGTACCCTTGTAACCTCCATTTTGTTATTATTGTGCCCTTAAATTATTATTGTTAGGTCGGCTAGGAGTACATTGTGGCCCACTAGGATTACATTATGGCCACATGGACTCCTATACATAGAAAGGAGGTTTTGTAAATTGTATCATCCAAGAATTTTTCATTCATGTAATGTATTGGAGGTTGTCCCCTCGAAGTGGCTTATTTCTAAGGCATTGATATCTCTTTTCTTCTATTTCTGGAGCTGGTTTCACAACATGTAATTCCTCTTTGTTGAGTTTGTCCATATTTGCAATGTATTCTAAGACCGATACCTTTGGGTTGAATCTCCCTAGCAACGTTCTAAGAATCTTCCGTATAACAGTCTTCTCGTCAACTGGCTCTCCCAATCCTTCCAGAGTATTGGTTATTTCATCAACGTATTGGAATTATGTAGCAACTTTGCAATCTTCTTTCATTCTGAGTTGCTCAAATTTTTCTCTATAGATTTGAAGCTTTGCTTCTTTGACATTTGAGTCACCTGCATATATATTCTCAAGCTTGTCCCATACATTTTTGGCGGTTTTACAACCCAACACCTTATGATAAGTAGATTCAATAAGTCCACTGATAATAATATTCTTTGATTTTGCATCATTTACCAAATTCTTCTTACCTTGTTCATCTACAGTTGATGTAAATCCATTTTGAACAATGTCCCATACTTCGTAACCTTCCACCAAGAGATAGACCTCCATTCTTCCTTTCCAGAGTGCATAATTATTTTCATTAAACAGAGGTACACCATTCTTGGTATGCTCCATGACCTCCTTCCAGCTGTTAAAATACTATTGAAGGAACCAAGCTCTAATACCAATTGTTGGAAATACTGAGAGGGGGGAAGTGAATCTGTATTCCTTTCAATTAGAGCATTAGTTAATCTTCAATTATTATCAGTGTTTGTACAATGATAGCAGTAAACAAGAGGAACACAAATGCACACAATTTTTAAGGTGGAAACCCTCTCCAGGACAAAAACCACCTAATGATGATCCTAGACCACCCGACACTGCCTCTTCAACTCTTGGCAGATAGACACTAGTACAATTTGTACAATAATGTATTTACAATGTCTAATTACAATGATACCTTTACAATGATTGTATGCAGTGCTGCCCACTTGAAGACTTCATGTGATGAACTTCTTGCTGTTGTTCTACACCTTGGTTGCTGATCTTGTCATGCTACCCTCTGCTACACCTTGCTTTGCTTTGCTTCCCTAGAAAGTTTGGTCCTTTGCAACCCTTGACAAGACATGATCTAGCTTTTTCTTTGCCTTCTAGGAGCTCGATATTGAATTTGGTGTATCTTTGTTATTTCAGATCCCCAATATCTGATTTTTGATCTTGTAGTAGTCATCTGAGTCGTCTTTCCAATGCCATAGGTCTGACCCAATTTGGATTCTTCAAGAGAGTTATGCCCAATCTCTCACAATGCCCTAATTATGGACTGTTTCAGCAGAATGAACTTGTACGGCGTGCCAAGTGTCACTGTTTCTGCATTTGGCTTTGAAAATGATAGAGAGAAAAAAAAAAATTTCTTGTGCACTATCTGCCAATTTTTACGGAATTCCAATCCAATACTCAGAGAGATAGTTATGACGATTTTCCCAAGGTCACTTCTTTGAGATGAATTTCAGGAGCTTGCAAAAACACTGACTTCCACAGATCATATCTCCGAACATATTACATACCTTGATCTGAAATTTTCACAGCAGCTTCTTCAGGATTTCGACTTCACCTCATAAAAATTTCAGCTTCTGACCCTTCGTAGAAAAAAATTTAGAGCGAAAATTCCACGATGACCTGTTTCAGATGGCGAAATCCCTTGCCTTAGGAGGATATGAGGATCACAATTTATATAAATGCTTAGGTTGAGAGGAGCTTCAACAAGTGAATGAGGGAGGGATTTTAGGATCTCAAAAAATACTAATTATGACTTTTCAATGACCCATGCCACAACCCCATGGGGTTTTATCCCACTAACTGGGGGTATAAACTTCAAACATGAATATCTCTCAAACCGTGAAGAATTACATGGCGTACCATATATCAACGGAAACATATTGACAAGTAGAAACCATCAAAAGAATTATTTACCCATAATATATTAATTTTGTAGGTAAAAATTTCCATGCAATATTGGTTTAGCCCTTGGTGCTGCTTGGGTTGACATCAATGACAACCGTTGATCAATAGTACACGAGGTGTAGGTGTATGTGTTGTGTTGTGTGTAGGGTGTGGGTGTATGTATTGTGTGGTGTTGTACGCCATGTGTGGATGTACATGTTGTGATGTACAATGTGTGTATGTGTACACGATTAAAGAGAATAAAAGGCACTAGGTGCTTGTTCGATGTGGCAACCAATCCGGTGTGTGTACAAAAAGAGAAAAGGAAGAAGTAAGAATTGATGAAGGACAAGTATCAGTATTTTATTTCAGTTTTATTATGCATGTGATCTATGATTCTGACTTTTGATAGTTACATTTGATTTATGATTACGGTTTATGATGATTTCATGTAATTTATGATTTTTATTATGATGGTTGCTTTTTGAGATAATTGGATGTGATATGTTTATACATGATGTTTTAATGAAACAACTAGTTTGACTTGTTGTGATAGGAAGTAAATAGATTTGTAGGTGTACCTTATTGATAGGCCATCAATGAGGTATGATTTGAAGTTATTTCAATTTATTTTGAACCTAATGGAAATTATGTGTTTGGTACATGGAAGCATGCAATGCTCGATTTGGGATGGTTGAAACCGACTACAAGAATTCATAGTTCCAGTGAAAGGAATTGGAACAAGCAACAATATGCAAGTAAAGTGCTTCAGGAGTAGGGCCATTGTGGGACACTGGTACCCAATAGTGTCCATTTATTTCCATGATCATTCTATGACTAGTATGATGATTTTGAGGCATGGATATGCCTTGATTTTTGGACCTTCCGATTTGAGGAGACCTTCCCAAGGGAGGGGTCGCCCAAGGGACTGTGTAGCAGAGAAGGGGATGCCCACGAAACTTGGAATGTGTGTGACTGCATGGAAGGGGGTGACTAGATTTCCTGAGGGACTATGTAGCAAAGAAGGGAAGGCCAGGGATGGATTTGTTTTGGCCATTAGCATTTCCAGATGGAATTAGATGCACATTGGGAGTGTTACCTAGAACAATGAGCCGATAATAGTTCACTAAGAGGAAAAGTGGCGTAGGATTGTAGCGTTGGACATTGGATGCAACTTTCAATTTGAAAGTGGATTCTAGACTTCCTAGGAAGGAGGTGGATCCTAATATTACTTTGAGGGTGGAGGTGTGAGCCTCTGGATTCCCTTGTTGTTGATAATGACATTGTATCCTTTTATTTATTGGTTGAGAAAATGTACATATGTGTATATTTGTATATTATTGTAAATATTGTATCAATATGGATTTATAAATCTCCCTAGATAGTATAGTTATTTTTTATTTGAAGCAAATGTGTATGAGTGTATATGTGGTTATTATTGTAAATATCGTAATGAGTTGTGTTATAAAGCTCCAGTAAAACGTATGATTGCCATATCTTCAGCAGTGGTCATCATAAATACTGCAACGAGATGTGTTATAAGGCTCCATAGGTAGTATGCTTTGTTTTCAGCAGTTTTCAGGTTTATAGGTGTCATTGAAAACCAAGGATGGTGTTCCCCCAAGGGGGAGGGTTCTGTAACAACCCTGGTTAAAAATTCATGTAAAAAAAATATAAGACCAAGGTCATGGGACACATATTCCAAGCTAAATAGTGGGAAAAAATACCCTAGTGGGTGTTCATTTCGGTTTATTATGGCTGATGAAATTGGCAAAGGAAATGGAAAAGGATTTGGGAAGGAAAAGAGGCATTAATTAGCATTTTATTTGTGAAAATAATGGAAATTAGGAGAAAAGGAAGGTGAAAGGTCACGTGTTGCATGTGAGGAGGAAATTGAAGGACAATAATGGAAAATGAAGAAAATAGAGGCCTCATTGATAAAAAGGCTTCCAAGGATCAGTCCATAGAATTTTTTTAGTTCAGTCTTTTACATTCTTATTATATTCTCTCCCTCATACTCTTGGACACTTAGATTTTCCTTGGAGCACTCTTAGAGGAGTGCGGCATACTTGGGATTTGGAGCAAGAAGACAAAGGAAAATCAATAAAGAGCAAGAGGACATAAGGATCAACAACTACACCGGGTTTTGCTTGCAGGTATCGAGTTGCACGTATGACTTCCTTGCTAGTTTCAACATGCATGTCGTTTCTTGGTCATGATCTATCATTGGCATGGAGGATTGCCTTGATTGATATCTATTTGCTTAGCCTTGCCATTTCTTGGATAACCATGGTTTTGTGGGTGTCTTACCTTTGTTTTTTCTTTTTTTCCTGGTTGGTTCTCATGTTCCTTTGGTTGTGGGTTGAGTTATTAGTTCCTGGAGCCTTGGTTGGAAAAATGCTCTGGAGTCCTATAATAATTTGGGTTGAGTTAATAATCTAGGAGTCTTGGTTGGACAAACGATTTCGAGCCCTAGGTGAGTTGAGTTGCTAAAAATTGGAGCCTTGGTTGGACAAACACTTTAGAGCTTGCCAACAACTGTGGGTTGCGTTACTGGTCTTGGAAGCTCTAGTTGGAACAAATGCTCTAGATCCTTGGACAACTTGGGTAGAGACCGATATGGTGATGGTTAGTGATGTAAAACAGTGAGGTGGAATCAATGGTTGAGGTTTGAGGTGGTTGGGATTTGGAAGCCTTGGTTTGGTTATGCTTGATGTGTTTCATGAGACCCCACATTCATGCATGGAATATGACACAGGGGTGACTGACATAAAGATAAATTTGGTTTAGCCTAGTCTATGGTTGGGTGGTACGTTGAAGTCCCAGACCTGGTTGCATTTTACACATGATAATAAGAGATTTTCTCCTCTTATATTGGATGGGTAAATGTACTTGCTATTATGTGGTTTATATGGTTTATATAGTTGTTATATCCCCCCTATTTTGGTTGTTTATATGTTGGTTATGGGTATGTTTTATGACAATTATGATGTATGGCTCTCATTGTGTTTTGATTCGAAAATGAATGAACAATGAATATATGACCTAGTAGATAATAATACAACTAATTTGATAAGGCATCAATGCTTCTTAGCGATTTTCATATAAGTATGAGACCGCTATGCTCAGATATGTTGTTAAGTCATGTAGATTACATCTTTGTGACATGTTTGACAAAATACCTGTCACAACTAGTAGGGGTCTAGTCAAGTCATTGATAAAATGTTTGCATTAGTACCTTTTTTTACATTTGATGTATCATTTCTGGAAGTCTCATGGAGTTATGGGCACTGACCTGAGTCCTGGCCTTGAAAAGTGGCACAAAATCTAAGGTCGTTGGCACAGGACTACCTGAAAAAGTCCACAGTCACTAGGATGGCCTTGATGTGGAAGTGTCTAGAGGGCTCTAGTCACACTATTAACTTTTCATGGGAGCGACTGGGGTGTTTGGTTAGTAAAAGAAAAGTTGCTTCAGGAGTTAAGCACTTGGAAAGGTTGGTTGGCTCCTGGAGGTTCTGTAGGATGTCTGAATGGTAAATTTGGTTGTGTTCCATCGGTTCCACTTCCTTAAGGTGACATAGAAGGTTGAATCACATCATAGTGGCCTCTCATCACATGTTTACCCTAGTGGACCGATTATCTTGGGTAAAGGTGAGAGGAGGGTGTTACAAATTTCTATGGAGACTCTAGGAACTGCATCATTGCTCAAAAGACATAGTGCCATATTCAAAAATTGATTAACAAAATCACTAAAAAAATATTCCTCTATGTTTTGTCTAACAAGAGAGATCCAGTGGATGATTGATTGTGGTTTTCCCTAAGAATCCAGCTTTTGTAATGGAAATTTAAACCTCTGTGACTGATGATACAAAAAAAAAAAAAAGAACAAACTGATGTTTGCTATATTCCTCAACAATGAATTTTAGGAATAAGTCATGGATACCATCTGACAAAAATTGAATAAAATTGAATAGAACAGAGGGATTTCTTCCAGATGAGAATACTGATAGAAATCTAAGGATGACTTCATCTACCCACTAATTAGTTTGATATACTAAAAGGTAAGAAACCATAGAAATAAATTTCCTAGACATATCTACAAAAATTGTAGAAGAATACGGTGGATTGGTTCTGGGAAATTCTAAATTTTCAGGAGGAGAAGACTAAAAAATGTGGGCTCAATGCTGAAGGGTAAGCTTATGGTAAATTTCCATGAGGGAATTGGTCGAAAAAGGATGAAGGGGGTCTTAGGGATTGATCTGCAATGCTTGAAAAATGGATTTAAGGGTTATTGAGAAATTTTTTTTATTGTTTCTAGCCACTATGGCTCTCTGGCTAGGTAGATAACGACTCTCACACTAGGTGATAACTTCGGGGAAATGGTGGGTTTGGGGAAAAAAAATTTGGGCAACATTGACTCCCAGAAGCAAAATTCATCACTGACATCATCAAATTTTTTATATGCCCAATTATGAAGTTCATAGAGATCAACTTCACATTGGGATTCTCTAATTTTGTACTGTGTATCGAATAAGGAAAGTTCATCGAGGTTCTTTATAGGGGTAGGGTCAAACTCTCTACAACTATTTTGGATTCTCCCTTTTGACTAGCCATTTCAAGAGATTAATAGAACACATGATAACTCAAGAAATTTCCCGGTCAAATTGATGGTTGATAACACAAAAAATCGTTGCAACTGGTTATTGTTTGTTCTGTCATAACGCTTAGTGTAAGGATGGGAAAAGGACGGGTAATGGAGAAATAACAGGAATTAAATTTGGAATGGGTTTCAATGGTTTAGTTCAAATTACCGTTATTGGCGCGTCGAGATTTATTAATTAGAACATTGGTGGGAGCATTAAATAACTTAACGGAAAAATTTTCTAAGTTATTGGAAGATTTGGCGATGACTATTTTAGTGGGGCCGGTATTGAAATACTAAATTAGCAGGACGGTAGATGGGAAGATTAACAGTGGGCGGAAGCCCTTTGTGTCGGGGGGGTGGGGGGGGGGGGTAGATGGTAAGTGGTTTAAGATGGAGGGGGGTGGGGTGGTTCCCGTAATTTATAGGAGCACACCACGTAAGGGGAGCCAGTAAAATAAAAGCAACTTTGCAGACCCCCCCTTCGTTATCCGTCGGGAGTGTGGGGGGTCCCACAATTGCACAATAGGCATTGATCAGGGCAAATGAAATCTTGATCGTTAAAAGGTGCCCATCGTTTAGCTCTTTCAACGAAAATTGTTTTATTTACAAAAAAATAATAATTTAAAACATTTTTTGGCACCTATGCAAAATTTGAAAGCAACATTTGGACTTGCTCGCTTATTACAAAGTGTAGAAAATAAATTTTAACTTAATTTTTGAAAGAAACTTATGCAATTAAAAAGATCAAATGCATAGGTAAAATTAAGTTACAATAGGAGCTAAAGCCAACAATAATTTCTTACATTGAGTACTCTTTCCCAATCTAGTTTAGTGAGATTGAAACTTTAGAAATAAAAATCCAAACCTTTATAGAAACTTTTGGTACATATCAAGAACTTTTGTTAAATCAAGTTTGGTTTGAAAGATGCAACTAGAAAAGTGAAAAAAAACAAACAACTTACTTACTGTTTCTAGAGGAGTCAATTGAAAATTGACGAAAGTCAAATGCAATGGTTGTCATTTGGTAGCAAAACTATTGGTATGATCTCACCCACACCTAGAAGTTGTCCATTGCGAATCCATTCACCAACTAAATATGGTGGAAACTTAAAAGCTAAAACAAAGCATCCAAGAACACAAAGTAAACTTACAAAGATTTAAATACAAAGCAAACGAGCTAACAATGACATGAATTATACTCGAATAGTCCTAAAATTGTGTCCATTGTCAACAAAAAGGATGTAATATTTCTTTGTAATGAAATGGTGATCAGTGAATTGGGAATTTCATACAAAGTAAAACGTAATTCAACATATGTTTCTCAAAGAGTACTATTTGCAGAGTATAACTAATTTAAAGTTTATTGAATAACTTGCAAGGAAAGCACCATACAAAATATCTTCATGGCGATAACCATTGAAACACTGAGCATATACTTAAAATTTTCACAAATATACAAATCTAAAATTCACATGATTATTTATAAATTCTAGAATAGAGTTGACAGAAAACTTATATGTTAACAAACCCATTGAGATCGAGTGGTTTCCACCCAACCCATCATTGGTACATTGTGGACACCACCCTTTAGTTGGGCTATTATAATACCACCAGAGCAAAGTAGAAAGTAGAAAACAACTCTAAATTCATCATAAACACTGTCAAACCAAGACTTTTTCACTATTGAGTTTTCCCTAAATAGAGGGACTCTTAGACACCCATATTACTTGGCCCACACAACACAATAGTACCTTTTTTCTTTGTTAACAATCCCTTGAAAATTCCTTTTTATAGTAATCTTCAATGCAGAGATAGAAAGGCTCCTGATGATATTTCAAAACTTTTGTATATTTTTATTGTTTTTTTTACACTTTTAATAGGTGTAATCACTTATTTCCATGGCTAGTATGATCTATATGATAATGACTCCCTTTTTTCTCTTCACCGTCTCTCCCAAACTTCTTCTTCCCCTTTTTTCTCACCCTCTTTTTTTGCATTTGATTTTCACATGCATGAATGCAAACAAAAAATTTACCCTCACTACTTCTTTCTTGTTCCAAGAATGTAGGAAATACAACTTGCTAATTTTTATGAAGCAATGTCCTAAAGGGATTTGTATCCTCTGCTCCTCATAACCTCTTCCAATTTGGAAAATTGAGTTTTTGAAAATTAGTAAAGGTTTAAGGTTGCATAAGATATTTGTTTTCAAGCATAAACTTCCCTAGACTCTCTCATCTTTCCCCTCTTATGGTAGCATAGCCCCTATAAGTGCTTATACTTTATTAGTTTTAATCATTTTTATTAACTATAGAAAATAAAATACCTATAATATTCAAGAAAGTCACTCAGAATATTACATGTCAAGGTAGTGGTTCCCTTGGGAGATCCATGGCACTAAAAACCCCAAAACAACATACCAAAAACAATAACACTAGTTACTTCACTGAGAGATATTTCATTCCACTTGACTCTACTAAATAAGGATATCGTTATCCCAAAATAAGCTAAAGAAACTAGCACCATCGAATGATAAGCAAATAATATTAATTCTTGGAGCATATATTTGACATATTCCCATCACTTCACATTTGAAATCATATGTTTGATAAGGTCTAGATCTGTTCCATGTAATAACTTATGAAACTGAAGTAGCTTACCATGTAAATTGAGATGTGACAATTTAAGGCCATCATATGTGTCATAGTACTAATCAATAAATTAGAGGAGGGATTGTTGTCGTAATATGTCATTAACCACTAATTCCCCAATCTTTTGAACCATATTTTGCTTATCAATCTTGTTCTTGGTTGTTTTCATGAAAGACATCGTAGAAATTGATGGAGGAGAAGGAACTCACTTTTTGCTTAATATGGTCCAATATTGAAGCTAGAGGCAGTCTTCCATCTCTAAGTTATGCACCATATGATTAACAATGATTTTCGAATCTACTATCAATATAATTAATTGCATGCCATTCTCTTTAGAAATTCAATTCCTTGCCATAGAGAATAAACTTCAGTGCCCTATTGTTGGAAATAATATTGAAAACCCAAACATAATAGGCTTCAATTGTCCCTTCAAAATCCATATTGATCCCCCCCTCCACAACTACAATCCTAGTAGTCATTACAATCATTTTCATAACTAGTATTGGCCATTCCCAATTAAAATCCAATTACCATCCATTTAAATAGAGCCTTAAATCTCTAAAACCTGAACCTAGTGTATACCATTAATTTGGATAAAATGCCTAAAACCCAAGGCCATCGCTTTCACTAAAACACTAAAATTTAAAGACAATTTCATTGCTATGCAACATTTAATGTTGTAGCATGTGATATATAAGTCATCCAATTCCAAACCAATTAAAATTTGACAAAAGTGATCAATATCCACATTGCTATGTAGCAATTGATGTTGCAATACATACATCATATTGTAAAGCAATAAACCCTTAAAAGCAATTGAAATTTGGCAAAGACAATCAATATCCCTATTACTTTACAACATTTAATGCTACGACACTTTTTTCACAGAAAAAAATCGAACCATCTATTAATTATAGAAAGTTACATAGCATATGTTGAGCATTTCTGAGAAACTCCTTATCTCCTTCATCAGAGGAAAAAAGAAGTCTCAAATGTTTGAAATAAACGCAGGTATTTGCTTTAACAACCCAACCCAAAAAATATCATTGTTCAAAAGCAATCCTATTCCGGTAAATCTCCCGAGTTCCTTTATAGGAAGACAATCCGAAACAGAGGTGTGCAAGAAACATAATTTTGTGTCTTTCAGAGAAAATAAGCTACCGAAAACATCTAGACCCAGCTGTAAAAATTATCCTAGTTCCAGCCTTACAAAAAAAAAAAAGTTTTATCGGATAACCAGGGCCTCCTTAAAAAGGAAAACAACCTTGGAACCCATAAGTAGTTTTTTGAGTAGTTCAGAAAAAATAAAAACAACATAATATATACAAGCAGAATTCATCATAGAATCAAAACGATCAACATTAGGCAAAAATAGGTTGTTCGATTGGACGAACCAGCCCCTTTTCCTCCTCCACAACTAACCAGGTCCCTAAATCCTGCTCAACACCTTCTTTAGATAGGCGGTCTGCATCGTGGTTTCGTTCCTTGTAAATATGGAAAACAAAGATCTTAGTGAAGTGACATTTTAGACGAGATATTTCATTAAGCAAAGGAAGAAAAATGTAGTTCCTGCAGTGTTGAGTCCCATTGAACCATTTAACAATATTCATAGAGTCTCCAAAAATCTGAGCCTTTCTCACGTTCCTAAGGGCTAACCAACAGAGGAGATGGTGAAGAGCTTTCAGTTCAGCAAAATTGTTTGTCCCTTGACCGAGCCCATTGGATGCTTTGATGGTTTTTTCAAGAGAAAGATGGATTACCAAACCTGCCCCACACCTCCCATTAATGTTTGAAGCCCCGCCAAAATAAGCCCACGGGATACCTTCTCTGATAAATTCCTGCTGAACAATTCGGTTTGAGGAAGGTTCAGATGGAATCGGAATGCTATCATAAATTACAACCCCTTCCGCTACCAGCCTTCCGATTGGGAAGGTTGAGTCTTTGAATATCACTTGATTTCTAGCAATCCAAGTCCCCCAGGCTATCAAAATGGGAATAGTTCTAACTCTGTCATTGTGGGCTTCCTACCACCACCTATGCCAAGCTTCCTGCACCTCCTGACCTTCCCATTTATAAGGGATTTTGAGGATTATTAACGATTTAGTCCAGAGACTTACATTGAAAGGGAAAGAAAGGAAAAATATGATGCACATTTTCCTCACTATCTTTGCAGAGAGGACACCAACCAGGGCCGATCTTCCCTCTCTGTTGTAGGAAGTCCCAAGTAGGAACTCTCTTCTGAAGGATACAACAGAAAAAAAATTCTTGCTTTTGGTGGTCCTTTTAACTTCCAAAGTGGTTTAGCCCACCAAGTCGGGGCCTCCCATCCATTTTGAGACATCAACCACTTGTAACCTAGCTTCGGGGAGTAAAACCCATCCTGAGCGTGCACCCATCTAAGTTCATCCCTTGAGCCAGTGATCTGGATTGAGGAGTTTTGTAGGTCCAATTTGAAGAAATCCCACTCTTCCAACCAACGTTCTTCCAATTGAAGGTCTCTCCTAGAAAGCCACCCTTAGCTCCAAATAGAGGTGTTTCGGTGATCAACCACATTGTTTAAATTAAATAGTCCCCTATTATTTAAGAAAGCAACCAGGTCTTGAGATAGTGTATACCTCTGCGTACATCCCACCCAAGGGTCACGACCTAGTCTAACCTGGGTTCCATCCCCCACATTCCACGCTAGTCCTTGTTCTATAATTTTGACCGAGGCTACCACTGCCTTCCATACCACTGAAGCATTTTTGGAAGATTTCTGAGGCAGTCTTATCCATTCTAGCATAGGGACTGGATCAATGTATTTTCTTTTGGTAACTGTAGTCCAGAGGTTCTCAGTTGAGATGAGCCTCCAGGAAAGCTTGGCTGCAAGTGATTGGGAAAAAGGAAAAAGATTTTTAATACCCAATCCTCCCCATTCTTTAGGTCTAACAATTTTATCCCAAGCAATCCAAGGAGTCATATGATCAACCTTGGATCCTGCCCACAGAAATCTGCTGCAAAGTTTTTCAATGGAAGCCAGTATACCTTTAGGGACCCAAGTAAGGTTGGCCCAGTACACAGGCATTGCCATCAGCACAGATTTTATTAGGACCAGCCTCCCTGCTCTTGAAAGCCATTTGAAGCTCCAATGTTTCAATTTTGATTCAATTTTTGCAAGGAGCCATTTCCAGTCGTGAATTCGGTACTTATCTGGTTTTAAGAAGAAACCAAAATATTTAAACTTATCCTGTAAAGACTTGACTTCAAACTGCAAAATACCTTCCACTCTTCCCACTTCCTCCCTGGTCAGACCCGAGATCGTTAGATTCGATTTTTGCTCATTTATACAGAGACCTGTAGCTTTTAGGAAAAGATCCAAAATCTTCTTTAAGGCACTACGGTCCTCAATGCTTCCATTACTAGACATTAAGATATCATCCACAAAAAGTAGATGAGTGACCCAGAGATTTACCGCCAATTCGATTCCTTTAAGATTTCCTTGTCTCTTTGCCTCATGAATCATTAGGATGATGCCTTCTACTGCCAACAAGAACAGTAAGGGAGAGAGCGGACAGCCCTGACGGAGCCCTCTCTTGGGGATGGAAAACTTAGAAGCAACCCCGTTGATCAGAATTGCAATAGAAGAAGAATTGATGCAACCCATTACCCACCTCACAAAGTCAAATCTGAAGCCAAGATGGGTTAATAAGAGTCTGAGATACATCCAACTAATTTTGTCGTAGGCCTTTGACAGATCAATTTTTACTATAGTACCTTTCTTTCCTCATATTTTTAAACTGTGAAGAGTTTCTTGAGCTACTCCCACTGCCTCATGAATTTTTCTGCCATCTAGAAAGCCAAATTGCTCAGCTGATATGTTCTTGGATAGAAACGGTTTTAGCCTTGAGGCTGTGACTTTAGCAGTAATTTTATAGATACAGGTACATAGGGAAATGGGTCTGAAATCATCAAAAGAACCCGAATGATCAGATTTAGGTATAAGAGCTAAGAAAGTAGCGTTGAAAGGTTGATAGATGGATCCCGAGCACCTGGATTCTTCCACCACTGCTACCAACTCTTCTCCAATGGATTCAAAGAAGAATTGAAAAAATTCCACCGTCCAGCCATCCGCCCTTGGGCTTTTATCCTTTTGCATTGCTTTGAGGATGTCTTCTACCTCCTCTCTAGAGACTGGGTCCATATTTGAATCATTCCCTTCCTCTATATATCTAGGGAAAAATTGAGCCACTCTGATCACCTCTGCAATGGAAACTTCCTCAGGTGCTCTAAAGAGAGTTTTAAAATGGTTTACCCCTAGAGAGGCCAGGTCCTTGAAAGATCAAGCCATCTCCCCATTCTCTTTCTGCATTTCCTAGATAGTAGTTGAGTTTTTCCTTCCTTTAGCGTAGTTCTGGAAGAACTTGGTGTTTTCATCCCCTGCCTGCAACTAGATTGCACGACTTTTTAAATGCCAACTTTCCTCCTTGAGATGAAGAATTTTTCTCCGAGTGGATTCCAAATCCTTGATTCGATCCCGAGATTCCATTTTTGCATAGCCATTTCCTTCTGGACTTTCAAGGAAGTCTAGCTCTAAATTCACATTTTTAAGAGCCTCCTCCTCCTTCAATTTATTTTGAGAAGCCCGCTCTTTTGTTGCTAACTTCATTCTCTTTAGATTGTCCATAAAGAGGCGGCTTCTGCTTTCATCTTCCCTAAAACAATCCTTCCTCCAAGTTTCATGAAATAGAGAAATGAAAGATTCGTCATTTAGCCATGAGGAATTAAATTTGAAAGGAATTCCCGGTTTCTTATAATCACCCTTTACTTATAGAAAGACAGGAAAGTGATCCGAATGACCCCCCTCCCCAACCCAGTGTCTGAAAACCAACAGCTTCTCCACCAGATCTTCACACAACAGAAAACGGTCTAGCTTTTTGCCTACCCAAACTTCTCCCACTCTTCGATTTCTCCAGGTGGGGCGCATCTTGAGAAGGGAGGCATCCACCAGATGAGCAATAGCCAACTTGTTCATAAAGTAATCAGAGAGGGGTTCTGCTCTTGCTGAGACCCCCCAAAATTCTGAATCACCCAATGAAAAGTTTAAGTCTCCCCCTATGATGAGGTTTGGATGAGAGAGAAACGATTTCGAGAAGAAAGGATGCTCGAAACTCTCTCGCTCCAAACACGGCCCATAAACATTCAGAAGAAGGAGAGGAAGGAAAAGTTCAATTGAATAAAGTTCCACATCCAAGGCACTTTCAGTTCCCCATGAGGAAATCTCTCTAAGATTTCTTGAGTTATATCCCATAGCCATTCCCCCGGAGCGACCGTTCGCATCAAGAGCATGAAACTTCCATCCCGGAGGCAATTTTGATAGACTCTCTTTCACTTCTTCCCCATTCCCCATCGTTTCTTGTATCAGAATCACATCCGACTTGAGAGAATTTACCAATTCCCTTAGTGCTGGCTTTTTGGCCAGGCTAGCTAAGCCCCTACAGTTGTAGGACATAAAAATCATCGGAGACCCTATGGGGGTGGTCGCTCAGCTCTAAGCACCCCAAGAAGAGACCGTTGCTTCCCATCAGCTATGTCAATAACTGCTTTTAGTTGGGCCTTTGAAATGTTTGATTTCCTGCCTCTTACCTTCCTCGGACCAACCGACACTGAGTCCAATTCAAGGCCCCCTACCACAAACCCTTTCCCCAATCTATTGGCCAGAGGTTTAAGGTTATAAGGAGGAGATTCAGGGACAGAGGCCCGAGGAGAGACAGGTAATGAAACATCCTCTCGGGGAGGAGCATGAGGCACAGAGGGAAGTGGGACAGACAAAATGAGAATATCAACTGAAGCTTGAAACACATTTAAATCAAAGAGATCATGCGAGAGTTGCCTGGAGGGACCAGGCACAACACTATCAGACTGAGATATGCAAAAATAAGTGCAAAGAGAGGAGTGAGGAGTAAGATGCGTACCCGCCTGAGACGCCCCGACAATCTCAGAAACTGTAGGGGGTACCAGGGAGGACACCGGAATGGACAATCTCTCAAAAGAGGCATTCTCGACCCGATCCTGCTCCGCTGTCTCCTGCTTCTCTGTGTCAGCCCCCAGATCTTCATTCCTCGTTTCTGTCTCCTTATCCTTTTCCTTTTCCTTCTGACGGTTATCCTCTTGAAGAATGAAGTTCCTCTTTTGCCTTCGACGACGACAATGACCCAAAGGACATTCCCTTGCCAAGTGTCCATATTTATGACATCTGTAGCATCTGAAAGGAAGGTTTTCAGAGTCAAGAGTCTGCAGAAACTCCAGCTCCCTATAATTCAAAGTCATAGTGTCCACCAAACCTTCTCTAGGGTTGAGTCTGACCAAGATACGGGCCACACTCCAGTCTCTTGTTTGTAAATAGGACCTGTCAACCTCTAAGAATTTACCCAGAGTGTTCCCTATAGAAATGAAAGTTGAATCAGTCCAGAAAGGTATGGGAAGTCCTGGCAACTTGACCCACATAGGTGATTCCGCCATCTTCTCTTTTTGGGCATCAAACAAAGGGGTCCATCTTTGAAACAATATCAGCCTCTTCCCAAAACACCAGTTCCGATCCATCACCCAATCAACGTGATCCTTTTGGTCAAATCTGATACTAAACTAGCCTCTGTCCAGAATTTTAATCTCGTTCGGCTGCCCAGGGGCTTCCTTCCATTCCGATTGAACCCAGTCTGTAATGTAGTCCACCAAGAATTTCTCCCACGGACTCTACCAACCAACATTGTTTTAGAGGCTTCCATCGCCTCGTCTATACGAATATCCACTCCAAGTACGCAACGAGGGCGGTCTTCTTTCTTTCTGATAGGTTTGTTTTTCTTCCCTTTTCCACCCACAATTTCCTTCTTTCCTTCACCCTCACCAAGATCTTGGATAACTGGAGCATCACTCCTTGCAGCCTTAGGCGACCCAGGTTGCCTTCCAACAGGATCACTGTTGCCTTCTTTCGCCTCCAACTCCTCCCCCGTCGATCCAAAAACTACCTCTTGTCGCGGCCCTAGCTCTTGATTTTCTTCACCTAACCCTCTCGGCTTCCCAACTACTGCTTCATTTGAAGACACCCTTGACTTACAGTGTACGGGGGCTTCCGACCTAAGCTTTCTAAACAGGGACTCATCCAAACCTTGATTTACCCCTGGCTCTTGTGGAGCTAAAGGTAACGACAGTCGAGAAGAGAGATGCCCTTGACTTAGCACTGGATTCCAGAACCTTGGACTATCTCCCCTAAGCCCTCCGCCTAAAGCAGCTCTACCACTCTAGCTACCTTCCCTGAGGGCTTTTAGTCCCACCAGACCATGAAACCCATAGCTAACCACAACATCTTCAAGACCACTAGTAAAAGCAGGGTAAACCGGAATACCTGATTGCAGGGATGAAGGTTTGTGCAGGAGATCCTTATGTTGCAGTCTCGTCCGTTCACCACACAGAGGGTTTTGAAGTTGAGCTTGACCCGGGGGGATCTCGCTCCTCCAACAACCACTTCACGTACTTTGGAGCGTTTCTTCAAGTAGGGCCGCTCCATTTGCGAAACCTCTGACTCCCACCCTCTCACCAAAAGCCTGTGAGTTCTCAGCATTGTGCGGGAAGTAAAGCTCCAAGTTTTTCTCAGAAATTTCGTGCCCCCAACAGGTTAATAGGTCTTATGGCGCTGGCTCAACGTCTACAGACTCATGGTCAAAACCCATGTTTGAGTTGGCTACAACCTCTTATCTCGACACGCCGAAAGCGAAAACCCCGCGCCTCTCCACAAACCCTAGAACAGGAACTCCGTCACGGTGAGTTGTTACGGTGATTAACCCTAATCCCCATTCTGAAAAATAGACAAAAAGACAGGATTCAGGCCACGAAACGACTGCCTTGGGGACTGCACACATCTGTCCAGCTGTTACTCAAGGCCTGACACAGACATACACCAGTCACCTCAGCATGCGACACATCGAGCTGAACCGATACAGAGCTGAAACCTGAAACCCTAAGGGTTTTTTTCTTCGCCATCCTCCTCCCTCTTCCCTCACGGCACTTGATATATAAGTCATCGCCTATATGCCACATGCTATACCATTAAACACTGCATAGCTTATCAAATTCAAGAGCTTTATGTTTAAAATAGGGCATATGGTTCTCCTTTGAATAAAACAAACCCAAACAAAATTAAACCCAAAAAATAAACAGAAAGAAAAGGTAAAAACCCTTTTACACGGAATTGGAATTTCAATTTTATCTTCATCTAGGTCATGTATTAAAAACTGTTTGATTTCCGTGATGACCATAACCCATTTCATTTTCCTATGACGAGAATGGCTTTATCTTGAAATGCCACAGAAAAACGCTTCTGAGTTTTAGAACTAGATTCATATTGAGTCAGAACCTCAGCTTGTTTTCCTAGATATAGACTGAACCAAACTTGTGTTCGAGTAGCAGGGAATCACTTTCCTAGATGACAATGCAGACCATCCATAAGACCGTCCGAAGATGAGGAGAGCTTTGCCTTCCCTCTGCATCGCATTTCAATCACATTCAGCAAGGCTCATAAGCTCCAGCACTGTCACATGTAAAACCTATTATGCTACCACCAAGCCTTCATCCGACTTCAAAAAGAGAAGCAGCTCAAAACCCGTCTCTTTTACAGAGCCGGACGATGGCAAAAAAGGGGAAGAGAAGGAAGAAACGCCGAGACTTCACAAGAGTCGTGGGCAGCACATTCTCACAAATCCCGGCGTTCTCAAATCCATAGTTGAGAAAGCGGGCGTGAGAGAAAGCGATACCGTCTTGGAAATCGGTCCGGGTACCGGAAATCTAACCCTAGAGCTTCTGCAGGCCGCCCACAGAGTCATCGCAGTCGAGATCGATCCCAGGATGATCGAAGTAGTTCACAAACGCATACAGGGGACCGAAATGGCTCAGAGATTGGAGGTGAGTTCCAATTTCCTTTGCATCTTGTTCTTACATTCATTCGCCTTATTTACCTCGGTAACAGTATGGTAATTCCACATAAATTGTGAATCTTCATACCCACCCCAAGTTTCAAATCCTCAGAAACATTTGTTCCCTTCATGAGCTGTTACTTCTATTCACCTGTGTAAGCAGCGGTTCCGGCTCCATGTGGATGGGGCAAGGTGCAAGTCTTCTATCACACCCGCTAAGACATGTTTTCGAGTGTAAAAAATGTTGGATATAGCTGTTGTCAGCCTGTTATAGTTCGTTGTGATATTCGCATAATGGAAAAGGGCATGCTTTCTGCATGACCTGGCTTCAGTTCATTGTGATAATCCTATAATAGAGAAGGGTGCGCTTGCTGCAGTTGTAAACTGCATACACCAAACCCCACTTACATTGACAACAATCCTGAAGAAGGTTTGTTTATGAAATACCACATACATTAAAACTTTATCAAAACTTTGCCAATCTGAAGACTGGCTTTGGGGTGAAGTCTTCATGCTTATGTGATAGCGGCCTCCTTTTCTTCACTGCTACCTTTCTCTAATACTGATGTTGCTTAGAAGTACCTGTGTGCTTTGGGAAGCCATATCTTGTAACATACTGCACTTTCTGTCTGGCTGAGTGAAAAACTGTGTTATGCAAATTTGATGTTGCAGATGGATTCCCTGCCCCCTATGTCCAATTGGGCACCTCAATATTACAATTTCTGCGATGCAAACCAGTAATTCCAAGATTCTGGCAAAATTCCTGCCAGATTTGCGAGGAAAATGCACTGGAAAGAGACTCTGTTTACTGCAAGGTTAGCCTAACCTATGTGCTTGTAGGTTCCCTGGGGATGTATTTGTGATGCCTTCCTAATTGTCTGTGGCAATTCCTCTTTTGTGCCTTGTGATTGCTGTCTTTGGTGACACCTTATTAATTTTTGGGATTACAATAAATCAAAGTTGCTCTTCTCTAATATGATTATCTCCTATTTCTTTCCTGTCATGGACAGTTGGTGCGAGGGGACATACTGCGAACAGACTTGCCATCTTTTGACATATGCGTAGCCAATATACCTTACCAGATATCATCTCCGCTCATCTTCAAGCTTTTGTCCACCATGCCCAAGTTTCGAAGTGCGACCCTCATGCTTCAGAAAGAATTTGGCCGCCGCCTCGTGGCAAAGCCCGGCGATTCCCTTTTCAATCGTCTGGCTGTCAATGTGGATCTTCTGGCCAGTGCCAAGCTCCTTATGGATGTGAGCAAGAGGCATTTTACACCATGCCCTAAAGTGGATTCTTCTGTTGTGAGAATCGAACCAAGGGCATGGCCTCCTCCAGTCGACTTGAGTGAATGGAATAGATTCACTCTGATGTGTTTCACCCGAAAGAATAAGACGCTCGGTGCAATCTTCAGGCAGAAAAAGACAGTTTTTAGTCTTATGAAGAAGGCAGAATTGTGGTATGGGAAGCAAAAATTAGAGGGAAGCCATGATAATCTGGAAGAAATCGGTTCAGATTTATCTTTATTGGGTGAGCTGGATGATGACACCACTGATACAGAAGATATAGATGAAGAGAGTGATACAGAAAACGAAAAGTTTGTATGCTTCAAAGAGAAAATTGTCAACATTCTCAAGTCAGGTGGCTATGAAGACAAGAGATCATCTAAACTTTCTGTGAAGGAATTCTTGACACTAATTTCTTTGTTTAACAAGGAAGGTATACACTTCTCATAATTCATTACATTTTTTTGAAAAAGGAGAATTTGTACGGTAAGGTGCTTCCTGGTTTGTTGATTTCCCCGACTCCGTCTCCCTTTCTTTCATTCTGCATATTTTGAAGTTCTAAGCCGTATGCAGAAAGCCAAAAAGGTAGGCATAACCTGTCCAATTAAATAATCTTATTTTTGCTGTGACAGAGCACCCCTTGAATGACTACATATCTCTTACTGACATGCTTGATTGATCAACAATTGATATGCAATCCTTTATTTCCACTGGGGTAAGGATAATTCAATGAGAGAGTCTGCTTGGTCATGAATATATATTGCAGCAACCAATATAGCAACAGTACAAACTCTCAATGTAGTACGTTGTGAAGTTCACCTGCCCCCCCCACTAGCCCATTACAAAGTCAGGCACATATGATTATCAAAGAGAACAAATAGTTCATACTTCAGAGTTTTAAGCCAAACAGGACCATGCATACTTTCCCGTGTAATTTAAATTTTGTTACCTATTAAATATAATGAGAGACAAATTTACTATGAAATTTGAATTTAGTCAAATTGCATTGCAGTATGAGACTTCAGGACTCAAGGCACACAGCTCAAGTCTTACTTGTCAAAACGTCTTGCCTATCCATTCATATTATTCTGATCTGGAAAATTGTATCTTAGGTTACTAATCACCTTTATCGTTTAAACTTTAGATGTAGTATTGAGTGCAAACCTGGTTATTATGGCTTGCATTGCTATCCTTAGAAGTGCCTTATCAGTATTCTTCCCTAAATCAAGTACAGTTATTACTTCAGATTGTATTCCTGCCTAGATTGATAATAGCTATCGTTCAGAGAAAGGGGGCATACCTCTCGTCTAGCTGATTATTAACTTGTTACTTAACTTTTGTTTTTTTTTTAAATATTTTGTGAAATACAAATACCAGAGAAACTTTCCCAGAACCAATATAACGATATACTCATTAAGAGCATAATATGTTATTTGAGGAAATTGATCTGTGTGGGAAGAATAGCACTTCTTTCTCACAACCGCTGAGAGAAAAACACAGTTGACTTATTCACTTGTAACTTAAACTGTTCATCAATTTTAATCTTGAAGGCATATATCCCTGCTATTGTTTTTTTTGCTCCCCAAGATTATCTTCTTTAAAGGCATTTAGAGCATGGATGGCAGCAATTTCACAACAAACATTATAGGTACATTTGCATTGTAAGAGCAAATGGAGAAATTTTTCCATTTTAGTTAAAAGGACGAATCATCTTCGGTTTTTCTTTGTAAGCAATACTTTAAGCAGACAGGTGTTTCAATCCGAATTAGTTATGTTTTTTCGATATCTTTATATTTATTTTCTTCAACATGTTTGCAACCTTTTCTTCAGGGAACTATTGTTTTTGCAAATATTTAATCTTGAATCAATTCGTCTCAGCATGCATTCAAGTTTAGTTAGAATGAAACCACATAGTTTTCAACAGTGTAGCCTAGTCGGTTGTCTCATCAGTCAGCACTTATGAGATGTATGTTAAAAGACTGGAACCTGCTCATGTTAAGGTGAATTTGTGCTGAAAACAGTTTTCAATACTCACAGATCAGACCTTGATCCCAAGAAAATTGTAATTTGTGGGTTAATGGAAAATTTATAATTGAAAATTGTTAAACATTGTTATTAAAAAGACAAGAATATTATATTTTGAAGATGGCTCACTTTTAGCTGCATAATTTTTTAGTGTCTTACACTCTAAAGTTGGAGTACGAAAATATTCCCTGTTCTTTAAAAAGAGACATTTCTCGTTTGAGTGAGTTGTAGATCAGTTGTTTTGTATAGGGTTTAGTCCTTATCAGGTTCCAAATTCAAATTTCATGGGAGGGTTTGACGATGGGAACCAATTGTGGGGATAAAACTGTCCCAAGGGATGTCCAAGCTTGACTGAGTTTCACAAAATCTTTGTGACAACATTTCGTAGTTGAACAAAGCATTCGTCCATCCAATATGTGGGCTGGCCCCAGCCTAAGCTCAACCTAAATCTGAAAAAAAAACAACCCTTTCAACAGGATTCTGTTAAACAAGTCCGTTAAGGAAGACAAAAGTTCAACAAACTCTTATTAATATTAATTTGAGTGAATTTTCCCTTTTGTACTTAACCAGTCTATCTTAAGGAAATTAAAGATGATTACTTTTCTTGTTAGATATTTAAAAATATTTAAACTATGTGAGAATATTTTATGATACAAAGGTTATGGAAAACCTAATTAGTATTTTTCCAATAATGGCTTTAGTATAAAGCGTTTCCAGTATTTAACCAGTATAATGGCTTTTGTTGCTAGATATTTAAAAATGTATCTACAAGTGAGAATATTTTACCTAATTTATTTTGAGATACAAGGGTTGTGGAAACCCTAATTAGTATTTTTCCAGTAATGGATTTAGTATTAAGCATTTGCAGTTACTCAATGGTTAGGATCTTATGTAGCCATTATTATTTGCCGCTAAAGCTTATGTGGTATTATACTTAAATTTTTTTTGCAATTGGACAATTGGTTGTTTCTACAGCGAAATGTTTAGTCATTGATACTTATAGATACTTAAGATTTATAATGTAGTTGGCATATGCCATTATTAATAATGGCATATTTAGAGGCTGTTTTCAATTTGTTGTTGTGATATTGATGGATAAAAATTTATGATATAAATCTATTTTAAAGTGTAGAAGCTTTAGTTAATTTTACTAAATATGTAAATTTTAAATCTTATTAATCATAAATATGTATATGTAAAATTTAAATGTTTGGCTATATTTTTGTAAAAATATTCAAATTTCTAAAGATATTGTATAGTTTCTATAAATTATTGACTATTGGTAAAGTAAAATAATTTTATTGTATAGAATTTAGGTGAATCATTTTTAGGAAAAATGAAATTTGATGAATATTTTTTTGGCAAAAAACATGAAAATATTAGCCCCCAAAATTTTCCTTGGGAATGACTTAAATCTTTTAAATCTTTTTTTGTACTTTCTATCAATAGTTTTAAGTTCATTGGTTTAAACAACACATATTCATTGATGGTTGTATATGCCATCAGATTTATTATGAACAAATGCAATGTAAATGATGGTTCAACCAATAAGCTTGATTTGTGTTACAATGAGAGAAGTAAGATGCTTATATATCCTAGGGTGGATGTGTTGGATTAGATAACTCCTTATCTTATGTGTGTGATCATATTTGATTGCTAGAATTATTTGTCTTTATTAGGTAGAGTTGGTTCTCTACGTAGAGTCTATTTCTTAGTCTCTAGGGGGTTGTTAAGCCAAGTTGGATTTGAGAGATTCTCTCCAACTAGATGCTTCCTAGATTGGTGCGAGTTTGAGATATTCTCTTAACTAGTTGATTGTTTGTTTAAGGTAGTTTGTCTATCTTGAAAAATCTTTCATGTATTTATATTTGTACTATTACATTGTTTAATAGGGTGCTCAATACAATTTTGTGTGTGCAATAATGTCTACTCTCCTATTTTAACATGGTATCATAATAGGTTTGGCCTTGGTGAGTGGATTGTTGTATGATGTGTGTTTTTCCATCCAATCCATAAAGGAAGAGGAGCTACCCTTCTATAGGGAATGAAGCTATTAGTTGAAGGAGGATCCAAATGTTGTTCAAGGCATTCCTATGAATGTTCAAGGATGGGATCACGATCAATAACACCTAGAAAGAGTTCTGGGCCACCTAGGTGACATGGGTCACTAATGAACTCAACCAATTAGGTAAGGCACAAACAAAAGAAACACACGAGTATGCAATCTATCTCACTGAATTTGAAGATGATGAACAACATTGTTGGTTGCCCAATTATAGTGATTCCATCCATTCAGATTGAATCAATAAGTGGCTCTTCTCGCACATAATGTGCTTTGGCTTTCAAGTCAATCGGCCCATTGATGACAGGAATACCACAAGCACTAGTGATGACATCATCTAGCTCCCTCTTGATTGTTGCGCTGCATGGGGTAGTAGTTGTTATGAACCGAGTGAGGAATGAGAGCATGTACAAGAACAACAAAGTCAAGATCTTTGGGGCACATGAGAATGTTTAGAATCACTCGGTGTACTACGCCTTGATAAGGTTATTCAAGGCCCTTCAGACACATGTTGGGAGGCACAATTGGATGACATAGGGTCTGACTTAGTGTTGTGAATGGGCTCAGAGCATTGGTCAAACCAGATGCGTAGATACTTGATGGCGTTAGATCATATCTTCATGGCCCTGGGTAACAAGATTGAGTCCATCTTGATGTCATTGCTTGTTCTTAGTGATGGCATCAGAGGGGTCGAGAAAACCTTGGTTCTACTGAAAGTTTTAAAGAATGAAGAAGGTAGAAACTTTTGTTGATATAGAAAAGAGACACAATATTCACATTGTAGTTATTAGATAGCTTGTTGGACAATTCACAAATATGCATGATGTCTGAGAAGCCTTGTTTTAAGCAAATAGATAGTTTGAGAATAAGAGTGTGGCACTAAGCAAAGTCCTTTTTTACTATGCTTGATGAAGTGAAATTAAGTTGTGCCTTTGAAATATTTTTTGGAGTATGTGCCCCCTAAAAAATTGTATTGAGCATAGTTAATTTAATATGCGGGAGTATGTTTGTTAGAATTGACTATTCTAACAATGGCCCAGTGAAATATAGAAGCTCCAAGATGAAGATTCAACTAAGGTACAAAACAAAGGTGATGCTTATTGTGAAATTGAATCTAAAGAGTTGAAGTATGTCTGTGATTGTAAAGGGCGAAGATGGTATTCCTGCCCCGTGTCATTATCTCTTGTTGGTACTTTGAAGTGCCATAATGTTTTGGATGTAAGCATCAATCATGGATCTGCTTAGAATGAAGTGTTGTAGTCAGAATGGAGTTCTAGTTATGTGTTTTGCTCCATGAACTACTTGTTGAATGGTGCACTATAAGTCCTCATTGGCAAGTGTAGAGAATGTAAGAATGAGATGGATTCATTATATATCTAGAATATATTCCTAGATAAATGGTGAGTACAACAGAAGGCCCCCGTGTACCTTGGTAGATGGAAGTATGTCCATAGGATGACTTGTTGCTTAATTTGTCCAGTCAAACTGGTGTTAGGCCCTCGAGTACCAGTTCTTAGCTAATCTGAGTTACCAATGGTACTATTGGTTTCTTGCTGGTATGTTTGAGGTGTTAGTTCTACAGGAGAATGAAGGAACATGGACACTTTCTGCGGTGGAAATGAGTTGCAATGTTCTTGGTGGAGGAACGAAGGGTTGAATGCAAGCTGAATTTTTGAAGTGAAATTATGAGTTTATAGTAGGAAGGGTTGATGTTCTAGATGTGATAGGGAGTTCTTTGGAGTTTGATCCAAGGGAAGGAGGACAATTCTTGTGGTAGTCTTGTAGTAGTAGAAGGTAAATAATGATGGAAAATCAAGGTAAATTGTGAGTTGCTTGGAATAATAATAGATTCAAAGGTCATATTGTAATTTCAGTCACACATTGTATTTATAAGAAATTCTACATCTATGTTTTGATTTGATGTATTGGTCCTTGAAGAGTTGAAGTTGTACTTGGTATTTCCATGGGATGGAGTATGTATGTAACATGTCAAGGGCATGTTGTAACCCTAGGGGCAACCTCTGGTTGAGAAGAGGTCAATGCCTAGGACATCTATTCAACGTAAATAAAATATTTCTTTTGAAAGCTTTCTTAAAATTGGTGCCCAGAGATAACACTAATGGTGTAATGTGAATTTAATTCTTGGAAAAAGTAAACCACATCTTCAAATGGCCTATGTACTCGTGACTACAATTTTTCTGGAGTTGCAGTGTAGTGAGAGAAGAATTGAGAATAAAGACTCAATGTACATGGCAATAAAGAATCTAATACACCAAATCTTAGCAGAAAAATGAAATGAGTGGAAGTGAAATGCTAAATTTGTGGAGCGCTTTAATTAAGGTATATGTGCATAAAAATAAACAAGTATCCTCTTTTGATAAATCTGTTTATATAAATAGACACCTACAACTTCTTTACACAAATTCAAGTAGAAGACAGTGCATAATAAATAAATTACAAAGAGAAAGCACATACTATAGCCAACAAATATTGGGAATCACTTGAAAACTTTATTAATCTTCCAAGAAGCTTCAACATATTACACATGAAAATACAATCTCTTCATGCAAAATTCAGAACCCCCCACATTAGTTTTCTTTTAAAGAAAAGTTACAATCAAAGACAATTATGAGTATATGTCAACTGTCTTAACTTCTTAACTATTCAAGCTCTTTAAAAGCACCAAGGAACCATTACAAAATTACAAAAATGAAATCATTTCAATTTCTCACAATAAAGTCATTTAGAATTAGTTTCTACGTCTATTTTTTGCTATGGCTCCTCCATTCCAAAATTTGCCAACTTTTCCAGGGCTTGTTTTGCCACATTGGTGTATGGAGCACAAGTTATTTCCACTATTCTTTTGGAAATTACTTGATGAGGGTCATAGTTCCATTTTTCTCCTTGTTCAAAACCCAATTCTTGCATCATTATTTCAGCCTCTTTTGTAGCCTGTCTATTATTTACAATTGAAGGAGCAACAATTCTAGGTAGCTTAAACAAGAAACCTTTCGAGCTAGAACAAAATGGATATGATCCACATTCAAACACTGTCTGATAAATTTTAAGGAAAATATGCTCATAGGTTCAAATACAAGCACCATATAAGGTGGAATCTTTGCACCATATAATCTTATTTCTAAACAGTCTTCAAAAATGTACCAGTCATCAACTTTGAGGTCTTTACCCAAATGCAATAAGGACTTTGCTTGTGGAAGAATTCTTGGAGCAGGCCGATTATTTATAATCTTGTATGCAATTGACATGAAAACACACACACACACACACACACACACACACACACACACATATAATGGGAGAAATCTTCATTATTCTCTTTTCTTCTAACAATACCAGTCCAATTAATAACATATTGTTTCTGTTTATTCAAATCAACAATATTCAATCCCAAAACAATAAACTGATCTACATGGATATATAGGAAAATATAAACTAACAAAGATGAAAATTTGAAGCATCCAGTGATGCTAAAATTCTGAAATTGAAGGTTGATGGAGTGCTCCAATTAGGTAGGAATTTCTAGCACAGTATCTGGTTGTATCATCAAATGGAAAAACCCCAAAGCTTGGAAATTAATGATCTTTGTATCATCCTTCCCCAATATGCCCATAATATTTGAAAGATTTTTTTTGGCAACTTCTGAAAATAAGGTTATGGGAAACTTAGTAGCAGTCGGAGGGAGAGCAACGTCGGGAGGAAAAATGAGTCTAAATAACTTCTCTTTATATTCTCTAGTAAGAGTTTGATAAGTGGATAAGAGGGAGTCATCTATAAATGCTATGTAGTTATCAGATTCCGGGAAAGTTAGGGCTTGATGAATTAACTGAGAAGACACCTATAAAATATTTTCCCCTACATAATTCATCACAAAATTGTGTTGAGGATAAAGAGAAGAAGTTATCCAACTCACAAATTCTAGAAAAGGATAAGTATAAGGAACAATGGTAGCACTAAGACTAGACTTAACTACTCGAAGGGAGACCTATGACTCAATTTGACTGATGAATAGGTTATGTCGAACTTCCATACGATTTAAAGCGTAGACAATGTAAAAAATGTCCCTCTCCAGATCCATTAGCAACATATGTGTGGTTGATGCAAACAAAGAAGTTTTCTTGGCCATTTTAGCCTTTTTTTCTTTAATTAAAGTAGAGAAGACTGGGTGATATTGTTACCTGGATATTTTAGGAGGAGGATGTTGCAATTTGAGCCCAGAGAGAGAGAGTAAATGCGCCTGGAATGATAAGCATGTAATGGGACAAAGTAGTCTAGTTTTACTTGACAATAAGGCAGGAGAATGAAAGCGATGAGGATAAGGATGAAAGAGTAAGAAAGGAATGAGGTGGAAGATGACGTTGAAGTAAAAGGTGATGTGGAAGGGGGATGAGTTGGCTCGTCTGTTACATGCTCGCTTTTCATTGTGAGTGGTTTTCGTAGAAACCATTTTCCGCCCTCAGGGGCTCTTGCGCTGGTAAGTGGTTTTTCGTTGAGTGGTAGCGGGGACCGTAGATCTCCTAAATGATTGTTTCAAGAGACCTCTCGAAGTCTCCTCCCCTCTTAACCTTCTATTTATCCATGCCACCGAGTTTGGTTATGGGCACGGTTTGGTCGAAGAATACGATGATGCACTTGAAACATGGGTACTTATTAATTTCGTGCTGCTGTATATATGTATGAGGTGGACCACCTCTTAGAATTTATATGAATATGTTTGACTTACAGAATTTGGAGTTGACATGTTAGGCTCATAACATAGATATATGATAAAGATTTAATACAAGGACTTTACAAAATACAAATAATATGAGTCCCTCTATTTTCTTTCTCCTTTTTTTTTGATATATACATATATTTTTTTTGTATTTTCTCTCTGAAAGACAAAATGAAAAATGGCTACAACACTGGCTCATCTTGGCGATAGCATTTTGAAAACAAAGTGCTAATAACAAGATATTAGTGTGTTCACCTCGGGTATGGAGTCGTATTGTAGATTAGAAAATGTAATAAATCAAACACACTAGATACTTACATTGGACTCGCTGGTATTTACAATGGAAAACATATAGATGACTTCAATGTTGGAAATAATGTTTGAGATACTGCCCATTAATAGACAGTTGCAACAACTCACTGTCAAGATTCTCCAAAAGAAAAGTATCCTTACCTCAAAATTCAACTATCCTGAATGGTATAAACCATAAAGCATCAAATTTACCATGCTTTCCCTTGTCTTCTCGCTTGACATCCCATATGAGTACTAGGTCTTTGTTGGCTTGAGGGGCCCTGACCTAGGTTCAGAGTTTATGGATAAACCAACAAACCCTCCAACCACTGGCTCTTTCGGAAATGATTTTCTTGTGCAGACCAATGTCTCACTTGAAGCAGTATGGGGGGTTGCTGAAACCAGGTTTCTACACCCTGAGAGAGAATTTAATGAAGTGGTCCTTGGAAAAACCCTAAGTGATCTTCTATAGATGCGCGCAGTGAGTTTATAACAAAATTACAGAGTATGCGCAATCACCAACATAATACGGAAATACTATCTCGCTGAGTGCAAATAACAAATCAAAACCATATCTCGATCTTAATCAACGTAATACTCAACAGATATCAAATACTCATGCATAATCATATTAAATAGCTTTGTGCATTCATCAATAAGTAAACAGATATTGCGATCTTAATCAAAGCATAAACAATACACTAGATAGATGCATAACATAGAGAGCTTCGCCAAAACTGAACTATCTTTCTATTATATTTACCAAAAATTGTTGTTCCTTACAAAACCCTTACCAAAACCCTTACAAACCCTTCCGCGCACACAACCAGCAGAGTCCGAACACAGCCAGGACTAGGTCTCCACGCACACAACCAGCAGGAGCCTTTCACCCAGCCCCAAAACCCTTACAGATGCAAATACTATAAGAACATCAATATCACATAACATAGGTATTACTTAAGACTACTTAGCTTAGAAAAACTTTATCTATTTATAATACACCTAGCGCACAGATACCATGGTCTCAAACCATGGTTTGAGGCCCACAATTTACATTTAAGCTTAATTACATCCAAAATTGGGGCTAAAAGCCCTTTGACTTTCCTTTTCACAGTGCACACATACAACCATACAAAAAATATCTCTGGAACTTGTGCCTCAGGGGAGCTCGCTCCAACAGGCCCCCAACACAAATATGTGACTCGTCCCGAGTCACTAAGGAGCTGTCTCCTTGGTTTTATCCTTAAGCGTCTTGACAGAAGTCTGGAGAGGGAGCACTAACTCGAGGCTTTGCGCTACTGCATCCCGCGCTTGTTAACCCATGTTGTTTGTCATAGGCCCTTCGACGACGATCTCCACACTGCACTGAGTCTGTTGAATAATCTTTAAGGTATTTTCCAATGTCTGAGAGAGTTGTAGAACTTCCTCTGCCCATGGTTGCATGTGTTCTTTGAACACCTATTCCTTGTGGCGCAGGTCTACAATCTCTGCTTAGATTCTGTGGCCTTCTTGCAGACAAGCAGGTCTTTGTGTGAGGACCAATGTAGGTGCTACTGTGAAGATCTCTTCAAACTGTTGCTCCTTCGCATTGAGTGTGTTGTGCAACTGCTGCATGACCGGATCGTTCTGGACAAAGGCCCAAATGTCCATGGCCTCATTCAAAGACGCGTCACACTGGGTGACCGCGACAACAATGCCGTCTTGTGCCTGTTTTACTTCTGCTGCCCTCTTCGCGCGCACCTCTGGCAGTGTCTTCGCCTGCAACTTAGTTTGGAGGTCCGAAATCTGCTGCTCATACTCCATCCGAATTTTCTGAACTTCCTCGCGTGCTGCTTTGACTGCAACAGTGAGACCTTCTAACTTCTCAGTAGGCGTCTCTGTGGCTAAGACAATTGTAATATCTTGGCACACCTGATTGATCTTTGCCTCCAGCGCAGCGTGCTGGGGCTTTGCTTCTCTGCATGCTGCTTCGGCCTATTGATGTCGCTGATGTGCTTGTGCAACCTGTTGCTGTGCATCTCTAATCTTCGTCTGTGCAGTTGCTTCTCGGAATTAGAGCTCATATGCAATCACTGAATGGAGAAAATGGAGTTTACCTGCAGGCAACACTAAAAGGTTAACATGAATATCACGTGTACCCGTAAATTGAACACGCTGGTTAGCGTCCATTTGTATTGCTGGCAGGGGGATGTGAACAAATCGAGCATCCCTTGATGGTGGTAAGGCAACGACCAAGGGTTGTGCATTGGTAACATGCACACTGGTCTGGCTCGCCTGGATCATGCTCTCCTGGATCTAGCTCGCTTGAACTTTTAATTCATGTAACCCTACTTGGACAATCTCCAATGCAGACTTGTATTGGACCTCCATGTCCATCCAACGATCTTCCTGCGCAGAGGTGATTGTGTTCGCGATCTCATTGAGATCGTTCGCTGTAAGGTTCAGGACCTCCTGTCCTGCTTTCTTAGAGCCCTTCTTCTTTTTGTGCGACCCACCCGTGGCCTGAGCACCACGCTTTGTGCCTTTTGATGTTGCTGCTTCAATTTCTTTAGGCGCAAAGCCATTTTTCTCTGGCACTGTGGTTGTATCAACGGTCTCGCCTGTTGTCGTCGGGGTTGGTTCCTTCATAGCAGGTTTGTCTGTAGTTGTTGTTGGCACTGTTTCTGTAGGATTTTCAGTAGCCTTCTCTGTGGATTTGCTCGTTGGAGTGCACGACTGGGTTGGTGGAGTCAGCCAGGCCGAATTGATCAGGTCGTCCTCAATTACCAAATAAGGCAACTCATACCACACGCCCTCGACAACGCCCTTCGCGTGGATGTGGATGTTATGAAACATAGCCGTTAAGTTTGCTACCATCTTGTATTGATCGTACAAAGTAGGGGACATGTGCGACTTCGACTGTACTGCTTGATATAATGTTGCATCATATCAGACCCAAAATATATTGTTCTCTTTCACGTGCACAAGATTAGATGAGTTCCAAAGTGTTGCGTAGCGTGCAATTTCGCACATCTTCTCTTCAAGCTTCAGGAACTGTCTCTTCGGGAGTTCTCCATCAAATCAATGCAATAAGTAACAAGATCCAAGCGTATTGGAAATGCTTGCTCTCCTCTTGGACCTCGTGCATGTGTTCAAGAAATTCCTTGAAGATATATCTACGCCAGCTGTAGATAACTCCTTTCTCACATCTTCTAGCTAGCGCAATCACGTGCACAAGAACCTCCTTGGGCCTACACTTGTGCATGATCTTGCAAGCCAAGATAAGGCTGCGTGCCAAAATAGAAAACAGGGTCGTTTAATCTCCTCCACAACGAATCCCTGTTATTTGCGTGTGACATCATATTTTTTCTTTATCTGATCCGCTAATGCTTTCTCCTATGCTTTGCCTCCAAATAGGGTTAGCCCCCTTGTTTGGTAGACCTGTGTTTCGGTGAATTAACCCTGCATCAATTGTGATGCACTCTCCCAGCCAGAGCACATCATCATGGACTAACGTCAAAAACTGCCTGACGCAGATATCATTAATGGGATTGCGCCCAAAATGAGGGATCTGCAATAGATTGAGCAAGCCTGCTTTGTGTAGACCTAACATTCTCCTCTTTGGCTCGAGGGGCACCACGCCTCCTTCATAGGTAACTTGATCGAGATAGAGCTCTGGTGCGAACTCGGGAAGGTTTTCAACATCTGCGATGTCCCAATCATCAAATCGCAGCTGAGGGATTTTGGCAAGAATATCCCCCTCCATTGTGACGTTCTCTAGGATAGAGGCACTTGGATACTTGTGCACACCTTATCCAAGTCCTTCGGTGCTTTAACAATAGTTTTGCGTGATGCAATATAATTAGGCAGCTGCGAGAATGGAGTTACTTCTACCACTTCATCGTCTTCTTCTGCAATAGTCTCCGAAACTTTGCCATAAGCCTCTTCATATTCTCGCCTGCTGAATGGCGTGGCTTTGGGGTCTTTTCTCTTGGCGACCTGTGCGTTCCAGAGGTTTGGCCCTTCTTTGCTTTTGATGGCATAGGTGTTTCTGCAATGGGTACTTCCAGCGCAGCAGGGTCATCACCCGGTCTTGTGGTTGTCATCTCTCTAGGAATTACTGTAGAAATTTATTAACACTGATGTATTACCAGATTCTCCCGATCTAACAATATTTATCTTCTTGCTAAATACAGAATCCTTTCATTGTTAAAATTTAAAACTCAATTTCAAACACATGTGAATAAATTCAATCACACATAACACAGTTGTTTAATGGGAAAGATTAAAGCTAAAAACCCCAACTATCATATATTATGTATATCAATGGAATCGTGTAATAATCTCATACAAAGCTTAGTACATCAAGCTCTCAGTGCAATCAACAATCATTACACACTATCATGCAAAAATTTGCATATCTATGCACCAATTTCTTGCCTCCCGACAACCTGCCTCCACTGTGCAATCCCTGCTGAAAAAGACCCCTGAATGAATTCGAATTGGCCTTTCCTTGATTGTGCAATTCTCATTGGAAACTCCAATGTGTGTCAGATGCATTGAATGCATCACTATACTCACAACGGATAGTCCATTTCACCCTTTCACCTATCTATCCACTGGAATTGACATGCAAGTAGTTAACTGCTGTATTTGTTCAGTTGTTAATGAGTTATTAGTTGTGAATTAATTAACTAATTAATTCACTAAACTCTCACTAGTGTATCTTTCAGTTAAACTAGATACAATTAGCTCAACTGAGTTTAACTCACTTAATTGAGTTAAATTAAATAACTCCTGTAACTACTCTTCCAACTCTGTCATAACTTTGCCACTTCAGTTCTAACTGAGTCCTTCATGCATGAGCCACCAATAACCCTAGGAATTGCGTAATTCCTTCAACCCACCGATTTGCCAAATCTGTTCACTGAAATAAAGTGCTCCAAGAGAATAAATTGATGTTTATTAAAAGATCTCTGGCTTCTGTGATCCATCGATAAATTATGAAGAAATCTTTCGGTAATAATCACATTACAATGAACAAAGTCGACGAGTTTTGAACCAACCGTTATGGATTTCAAAGTCAAAATTAGCTGTTATCCTTTTCTACATCTATTTAAACTCAACGTCTGATCTGATCTCTCACCTAGTCCTGATGATGAACCACACTGGTTGGTTCGAAACGCGTCGACTTTGATGTTTATTGTCGGATTATTATTAAAGGTTAATAATAATCAACATGCACCTGTTTTTAGATCGACAATCTATAAATAGACTTCGCCCAATATTCTAAAAATATAATTTCATCTATTTTTCACATTTGACCAACCATCTACAAATAGCATCCTGCAACTTATAGAATATGCTCACCATGTCTAAAAATAGACATACACCTAAAAATAGCCTACGGGCCCCACTTAGTGAAGGTGCTTAATTTTCACTAAGCTCATCATCTTGTTGAATCTCAACACTCCCTCTCAACAAGATAGGGATTATCCTTCACCCCGATCCTGCCTCTATGGTATTCGAATTTGCTCCTGTCGAGCGCCTTCGTCAGAATATCTGCATCCTGATCTTCTGTAGGAATGTACTGAAGCAACATGATCTTCTGCTGCACACAATATCTGATATGATGATACCAGATATCAATATGTTTAGATCTATCATGAAACATAGGATTAATAGAGAGTTTAATGCAACTCTGATTATCACAATGTATCACTATAGGATCTAAATGTGAATCGAACAAACCAACCAGGATCTTCCTCATCCAGATAGCCTCACATGCAGCTTGACATTCTGCCATGTATTCCGCTTCTGCTGAACTGAGTGCCACAGATCTTTGTTTCCCCCGCCGTACCGAAGAAATGGGGAGATTCGATAGCTGAAAACCCCTCCCACGGTGGGTTTCCTTCGTCCGTTGACCCACCGCCCAACCGCATCCGTGAAGCTGCTGGCCCACTCTCATCCGCATGTCTCCGTACCACAGCCACTCTTACGTGCCCCCCATACATCTTAATACGCGCTCTTCGCTTCCAAAAGAGCTTGCAGGCTTAACCATCGCTTGTGATAAGCTGGTTCACCCCACAGCATATGTCCGGTCTCCGGCTAACTAACATATGAGCGGTAATCCCAACAACCTGCCGATAAACAGCAAGTAATTCACTACCTCTCGCTGGTCGCAGCATCTTGCTTCTCTCTCCACTTTCTTGAAGATATCTATGGCTTGCGAAGCCTATGTGAAACTTACCAAGCATTCTCACTTGTTACTTGTTCCCAGGACACAAATACTACCTTTTCGCCCACATATTTCCAATTCAAGGAAATAATGAAGGAGGCCCAAATCCTTCATCTCAAACTCCTTTGCAAGATCTGCCTTGCATGAGTGTATCAACTGCTCATCACCCGTTAGTATTAAATCATCAACATAAAGAATAATGATTAAAAGCTTACCCTCCACCACAATTTGGTATAGGTTTGCATCTGCCTCACTCTTGGTGAAGCCAAGTCCAGTGAAATAGCTATCGATCCGTGTGTACCAAGCACGTGGTGCTTGCTTCAGCCCATATAGCGCTCTTTTGAGTCTGCACACATGCAACTCGCTGTTGAAGATCTCAAATCCTTCAGGCTGCTCAATGTACACCTCTTCCTCAATGATCCCATTAAGGAACAATCTTCACATCCATTTGATGAATGTGCCAACCCATTTGCGCTGAGAGAGCAAGGATGGTCCTTATGGAAGAATATCGTGTGACAGGTGCAAAGGTTTCTTCATAATCAATCCCCTCAATCTATGAGAAGCCTTTGGCAACAAAACTTGCCTTATACTTCTTAACGCTTCCATAAGTGGATTGCTTTACCTTGTAGATCCATTTCGAATCTACCACTGATTTACCCACCCGCCTTGGAACAATCTCCCAAGCATTGTTTCTGAAAATGGAGTCATACTCCTCCACTATGGCATCTACCCATGTGGGCTCCTGCGCCGCTTCTTCAAAAGAAGATGGCTCTGTCACGATACACTTGCTCATAAGAGCCATGTATCCAGTAAATCGGTCAGGTGACTATCTCTGTATGCGCTGTGATGTAGGGACTCCTACATTCTGTGCCGCATCAAGCTTCAGTCTTTCAGCTTCTGTGGTACGCTTTCTGCCCGTTCTGATGTTTGATTCTGCGTGAGTGGACTCCTCCACTCCATGAATCTCCTCCTGTGGCTGATCCACATCTAGATGCTCATCTTTGGGAACAAGAAGTTCCTCCTCTGCATGCAAGTGTATCTCCCTCTCAAGCGACAACTTCATGGCTCTCACCTCATTGAATTTTATATCCCGTCGCACCACAGTCATCTGAATGTTTGGCAAATACACATGATAATTATGGGGTGTTTCTGTGTACCCCACAAATATCCCAACTTCTGCAGTTGGCTCCAGCTTTTTCCTCGCTTCCTTTGTCACATGAATGTAAACAGACGAGCCAAAAATATTCAAATGAGAAATATCAGGCTTCTTACTAGTAAAAGCTTCTTCAAGTGTACTCATGCCAAGTACTCTATGAAGACAACGGTTTTGCACATAAACCAGTGTTGCATGCTTCCACCCACAAGTGCATCGGTAGGCCCTGGTCATGTAGCATAGCTCGTGCAATACCCACGATCGTTCTGTTCTTCCTCTTTGCGACCCCATTTTGCTGTGGGTTATGAGGCGCTATGAGTTCTCTTCGAATTCCTTTTTTGCTACAGAAGTCTTTGAATTTGTTCGAGATATATTCACCACCATTATCGCTCCGTAGAGCCTTCACTTGCTTCCCCGACTCCTTCTCCACCAATGCTTTAAACTCATAGAACTTTGAGAATGTTTCTCTCTTCTTCTACATGAAGAAGATCCAACATCTACGAGAATATTCATAAAAAAATATAACATAATACCTGTGTTTTGTTGTTGAAGCAACCGAGAAAGGTTCACACACATCCGTGTGAATTCTCTCCAGGATCACTAAAGCACGATTCTCCTTCTCATGAAAGGTGGTCTTCACAAACTTACCCATAGTATATCCCTTGCACTGATCTGACTGCGCAAGAGTGCCCTTGGGAAGTCCAGTAGAAAT
This sequence comes from Pinus albicaulis, assembly GCA_034641835.2. Lineage (NCBI taxonomy): Eukaryota > Viridiplantae > Streptophyta > Pinopsida > Pinales > Pinaceae > Pinus > Pinus albicaulis. The sequence goes on along the minus strand of CM076569.1, from coordinate 127,911,942 downwards.
CTGCTGCAAAATCTTCAAGGCGCCATGGTGAAGATGGCCCAATCTCCTGTGCCATAATTCACCCTCATCCCAACTCACCACTTCTTCTGCTTTGCCCATCATTGCAGCGCAACCATCTACCTCCAGCTTTTAGAGATTCTTAACTCAAATCCATATCCTCTTGGTTTGACCCGTTGTTTTATGTCGCAGGAAAGCTTTTCCCTCGCTGAAAACAACATCATAACCTCTGTCTTCCAACATTGCGACCAAAACCAAGTTCTTCTTCAGAAATGGGACATGCATAACATCTTTCAACAGAAATGGTTTACCTGACTCTCTCTCAAAGGTAATGGTTCCAATGTCGGTCGCACTGTATCTACCATCGTCGCCCATATCTATATGCATTTGGAGATCCTTCTCTTCCAAGTCACTAAACAACTCCTTGTCCCCTGTCATATGGAAAGACGCACCACTATCAAGATACCACACTGAGCCCATTGAGCTTGAAACCAAGCATGCGATCAAAGAGAAAGAAAGTTCAAATTGCGAGGCTAAGGCCTCTCCAGCTGTAGCTCCAACAACCTTCTTGTTCTTCTTTTTCTATGGGAAATTAGTGGCGAGATGCCCATGTTTGTAATAGTGAAAACACTTCACTTTGGACAAATCCAACTTCTTGCTTTTAGCCTCGGATTTTGGATGGAATTTCTTCCCCTTTCCTTTCCTTGGTTTGGCAGCCAAAGGGCAATTCTCTTCATCATCATTCTTCGATGAAGAGCCATCCCTGGTACTTCGCCTTATCTCCTCCTGCACAAGATTCGACCAAAGACGCTCCTAACCCGACAGTTTCTCCCGTCCATTGACAGAGCCTTCATAGCTATGCCAACTCTTCAGAAGCCCAAGGAGAGCCAAGCTCATCAAGTCATCATCCTCAACTGTAATCCACATACTTCCCAGTTCATCCCTACAGTGGACAAACTTTGTGAGATATTTTGGAATACTATCGCCCTTCTCCATTTTATTTTTTGAGCTTATCTTTCAGCGCCAACTCCCTTTGGTCACTGTTGCTTTGGAAAAGTTCTGTCAAATCCTTACACATTTCAAATGGAAAGATCTGTCAAATCCTTCCTTTTTCCATGCATTAAGTCCTGCAGCATTGCTAGAAGCAGGCTTAGGAATATCGCTATTGATGAACTACTTCAGTCCATTATCTTCAAGCACTGCCTCCATCCTATCCTTCCAGGCTATGTAATCCAAGCTACCCTCAAGGGCATACTCCAATCGCAACCCATTGAAAGACATTTCAATGAATACTCAACTGTCGCACCAAGAAATTTCTGCAACAAATTCGAATTGTCCACCTGCACAAAACTCGACACTTATTCACAATTGAAATCTCTAGTGATCAATACTGCTCCAATACCATGTAGAAATTTATTAATACTCAAGTATTACTAGATTCCCCTGATCTAACAATATTTATCTACTTGCTAAATACAAAATCCTTCTACTATTAAACTGTAGGTTTTAACCCTGAACAGAAATGATCTACACACGAATCTTATAACAGAAAATAAACAATAGCGAGAGCATAAAACATAAAACAAATAAACACAGAGATTTTCCCCTGGATCTCAAATCGGGACGACCAGCTTGATTTTTCATTATATTCTCCTTGTAGTGTTACAACACATATATATACATGCCGAAGCATACATAAACCCCAATCCATTAACCCTGGATTAGAACATAACCGTAGTTCCCTTGACCGGACCTACAAAATACCAGGGGTCAAAAACCATCGTACCCCAAAACCATGCGTAAACCATGTACATAAAAACCATGGACGCAGTATTACCCGTCGGGAATTAAGGAACCAAATTTTTACGGGCGCCCACTGACACGCCGCCCGTACCCCTCGTTGCGCGCGGGGGATATCGCCCCCCCTTTTACCCCCCCATGCGTGCTTAGTCGTGGAAAGAATATAACACATACGCAACATAAACTTGCGGAAATTTAAAACTCAATTGCAAACACATGTGAATAAATTCAATCACACATAACATAGTTGTTTTACAGGAAAACTTAAAGCTAAAAACGCCAACTATTATATATTATGTATATCAATGGAATCATGTAATAATCTCATATAAATCTTAGTACATCAAGCTTTCAATACAATCAACAATCATTACACACTGTCATGCATAAATTTGCATATCTATGCACCAATTTCTTGCCTCCTGATAGCCTGCCTCCACTTCACAATCCCTGCTGAAGAAGACCCCTAAATGAATTCGAATTGGCATTTTCTTGATTGCGCAATCCTCATTTGCAACTCCAATGTGTGTCAAATGCATTGAATGCATCACTATAGTCACAATGGATAGTCCATCTCACCCTTTCACCTATATCTCCACTGGGTCTCCACTGGAACTGACATGAAAGTAGTTAACTGCTGTATTTTTTTAGTTGTTAGTGAGTTATTAATTGTGAATTAATTAACTAATTAATTCACTATACTCTCACTAGTTTATCTTTCATTTAAACTAGATACAACTAGCTCAACTGAGTTTAATTCACTTAACTGAGTTAGACTAAATAACAATTCCTATAACTACTCTTCCAACTCTGTCATAACTTTGTTACTTCAGTTCTAACTGAGTACTTCATGCATGAGCCAACAATAACCCTAGGAATTGCATAATTCCTTCAACCCACTGATATTCCAAATCCGTTCACTGAAATAAAGTGCTCCAAGAGAATAAGTTGATGTTTATTGTCGGATTATTATTAAGGGTTAATAATAATTAACATGCACCTATTTTTAGATCGACGATCTATAAATAGACTTCGCCCAGTATTCTAAAAATAGAATTTCATCTATTTTCCACATTTAACCAACCATCTACAAATAACATCCTGCAACTTATAGAATATGCTCACCATGTCTAAAAATAAACATACACCTAAAAATAACTTGCAGGCCCCACTTAGTGAAGGTGCTTACTTTTCACTAAGCTCATCATCTTGTTGAATCTCATGGCTTTGAGGTCTTTTCTCTTGGCGACTTGTGCGTTCCAGAGGTTTGGCCCTTCTTTGCTTTTGATGGCGTAGGTGTTTCTGCAATGGGTAATTCCAATGCAGTAGGGTCATCGCCCGGTGTTATGGTTGTCATCTCTCTAGGAATTACCTACCCTCACCCTGCTTAACGCAATGCGTCCTCAAACCCTGGATCCAAACCAGACATAGACACAACAAATGCAATGGCAAACAAAGAGCCTAGAGCATAAAATCACTTAGAACATAAAGGGAACTATTGCGACCCCATATGTCATATTTATACTTGTTGCACATCTGAAACGGATCCTTGTGCATTAATGAGGTTCCATTACTAAAAAAACGACCCCAAATCTAGAAAAATCCCTTCGGGAAATGCATCTTGGACGCTCCTTAAAACGGTAATAAATTTTTCTTATCAAGTTTTACTGTTCCAACGGCTAGTATTTGGTACTTCTATGCACCAGTCAATCTCCAAGCGCAGATACTGTGCACGTGCCGCACCTTACTACGCATTCGCCATCTCATATGCGCAGGTTTGATACTCTGACCATATAGTCATTTGGTAGGAGCAGGGTTGTCCCTGTACGGCTTTAGACAACCTCCATTGACATATCCTAAAAGGTATTCACCACTCAATGTGCCAGGTGCACTTCTCCTCCATCGGTGATTTCCTTAACAGCATAGGCCCCAACCAATGCATTTTCAATTTCCCTGGGTGGTGCGTAAACTTGTTGTCATATAGTAAGACCAAATAATCCTCCTTGAACACCTTCTGCCAGATATGCCTGTCATGCTAGGATTTTTCACGCACCTTTTTGATATGATGGTGATAATTGGCAATAAATCGATCTTCTTCCAAAGAAACCAACTACGACAACTATTCTTCTAGAGCATCTTTTTCAGCGATATTGGTAAATGCTGTAATGTGTAGACTGGGAACACTGAACTCCATGGGAAACACAACTTCTTGCCTATATACCATCCTAAAATGTGTCCTCCTAGTCAACTTCTTGTAGGTAGTCCTGTAGGCTTAGAGAATTGCAGGCACTTGATCAACCTAATCATTTCTGTTAGCATTGCATACCTTAGTGAGCACAGTCTCCAAGATCTTATTGAAAGCTTCAATTGTGCCATTTTCCTTAGGATGATAAGGAGAGCCTTCTGATGATGCATCTTGAATTCTTCAGTCAAGGCTTCAATAGTGTCATTGACAAAATGTGTACCTTGGTCACTAATCAAAATCTTCGGACAACCAAATCGAGTCACTATATCCTCAAAAATAAACTGCGCAATAGTATCAACAGTACAGTCCTTCACCGGTTTGGCTTCATCCCACCTGGTTACATAATATGTCACAGTGATGATGTAGAGCACATCACTCTTTCTTCCTGGAGGATTAATAGGTCCCACAAAATCAATGGCCCATTTATTAAAAGCTTGCAACACCATCTGTGGATTCAAGGGCATCCCATCCCTGCGTGAAGGTTTCCTCATCCTCTGACAGACATCGCATGCATGAAAATGCACATAGGGATCATTGTGCAGCGTGGGCCACCACAACCCAGTGCGCAAGATCTTCTGTGTAGTGGCCTTACCTGCATAATGACCACCGACAACTCCTCCATGAGCTTCATTGAGGATGGCTCGCCTTTTATACTCCAAGACATACCTTCAGAGGACCTCATCCACACCTAATTTGTACAACTTTCTAGCAATAATGGAGAAGTCTGCTGCACATGCCACAAATTCTTTCTTCTGTTGAACTGTATACTCCTCGAGTGCGTGACCAATAGTAAAAAACTGAATGATGTTAGGGAAATGATCATCAACCACTTTTATTGCAAACAATTGCACATCGAGCAATCCATAGTCTATATTTGTGGGCTCTTCTGATTCAATGCATGACAAATGGTCTGGCCCAAAATTTAATCGTCCCGGTTTTACTATAATTTCAAAATCATATTATTGGAATAACAAAAACCACCTGCAGATCCCCCCCGCCCCCCCAACACTGGCTTGTTGACTAGGTACTTCAAAGAAGAATGATTAGTGAGCATTTTAAAGTGACCTCCCAACAGAGAGTGGCATAATTTTTGCAGTGAATATACCATTGCAAGCCCTTCCCTTTCCATGGTTGAGTAATTATTCTTCGCACTTGATAGTTTTTGGCTGGCATAAACAATAGGATGATCAATTTCTCCCTCCCCTAGCTATGCTAGCACATCTCCGACTGCAATACAGGAGGCATCCACATGTACGTGAAATGCCTTGGACCAATTCGGGAAGACTAGGATGGGCACAGTGACCATATTCTCCTTGCGCAGCTCAAAACTATTTTGGAAGTCTGCATCCCAAAAGAACGTTGCATCCTTCTTTAACAACTTTTCCATGGGTGTAGTTATCAGCGCATATTCTTGAATAAACTTTCTATAGTACTCGGTATGCCCCAATTTTGAGCACAACTGCTTGATATTCTCAGGTACTTCCAAATTGACTATGACAACAATCTTGACAGGATCCACCATCAATCCCTGCTGGCTGACAATGTGTCCCAACAGTATTCCAAAGGGCACACGGAAAATACACTTCTTCATATTCAATGAGATCTGATACTTCCTACAAGTATCCAACATTAAGCACAGATTGGACAATGCTTCTTCAATAACCCAAAGATAGTCCAATCATCAAAGTATACCTCCAAAAACTTGTGTATAAATTCTTTGAAAGCAGAAAATATTATGTGTGAGAAAATGACAGGGGCATTCTTCAATCCAAATGGCATAACTGTATATTGGAAGGACCCCTATTTAGTAGCAAAAGTGGTCTTACTCCTGTCTTCTGGTGCAATCCAGATCTGATGATAGACCGAGAACCCATCTGTAAAAGAATATCTTCTTGTCGTCCAACATTATCCAAGATTCCATCTGAGAATGGATTTGGGAATGGATCATGCACAAAATCATCATTCAGTTTGCGCAGATCAACATAGATTCCGATTTCTCCCTTGTTCTTCTTATTTTGCACAACCATTGGACTTACTCAATTAGATTCTTCCATAGGCTCAATGATGCCAACTGCCACCATTTTTCCCAACTCTTCTTTCACTTTCTACTTATATCTGGGGTTCAACCTATATGGCTGTTGTTTTACAGGGCGTGTATCAAGCTTCAATGTGATTTTCATCACTCCTAGGTCCCCAATTATTCCCTTCAGTTCTAAAAACTTTGTAGGGAGCATATCCTGATATTTTTTCAGCAACTCAACAACCTTGCCTACTGTAACATCATCCCAGTAGTCTCCAATATTTGTTAACTTAGGCTGTTTTTCAGTTCCAATATTCACCTTTCTTAACCTTAATGACTTTGTCACATCCATTGAGTTAATTGAGGGCCCAACCACTGCGCGCTGCCCTTCAGATTCAGGAATCACGATATTCCTTGGATCCTCATCATTTTATTCTATGGTCAGGTTTCTGCAATTCACAATGGCGTTCATATGCGTGTCCCAAGATGGTGGCGCACACTCAATCACAAGCTTAATGGAATCAAATATGATTTCTTGAATACTATGCAAAGCCTGGCCAATTGCTTCAAGCCCACTTTCGAAGCTAAAGGTAAGAATAACGCTGTCTACCAGCGCATACCACTTGGTAGTGCCTCTGCGTAGCTCTGTTTTCAAGTACCATTCAGTTGGCACCTTTCCCAATGTGTGCATAAACATATGGACCCATTCAGGTCTTGGTTCGACACCCCATACTTGATTCCATTTGGCCAGATGTCTGCACAGATCTTCTTTTCCAGAATATAAATCCTCCTCTTTAAGTACTGGGCATTCAAAACAAAACCTCATCAAATTTTGTGCACGTTCTTCCCAATAGCCCATATTCTCCTTATGTGTTTCCCACCATCGTGCTGGAGTAGCGTACAAGCCAAAATATAAAGCATGGAATGTCTGTTCTACAGGCACAATCCTTTCCATTTCTCCTAGGAACATGTTTACATCAGTTGAGCCATCATAATGTGGGAAATCACATACCTCAGATGTTATACAACGCAGAGCACGAGTCACACAATTACAACACAGTGAAGACACCTCATGCAGACTATTCTGTCAATTCTCTAGTTCTTCATCAGAATCTGAAAAGAAAGAACCATCATTCGCCCGTTTAATATTCCCATCTGCTGTCGGATTAATCTAGTCTTCCTTGCGCAAAGTTAGCTTATAGATTTGATCAATATCGTCCTCAACACACACTGGTTCAATATACCTTTGACCTTCTGCAAGATCTAGATGAATGATTACCTTAATTTCATTGCTCTCAAATTCCATTCTCCTTTTCTTCAGATTGATAACACCATCCATGTTAATGGTCCAATCCAATCCTAGCAGTGCAGGTTAGGGATCAATATCATCTACAATATGTATGATTTCAAATTCTTTTAACACCTTAACACCTTCTATATTGACCACCACTTTTGACAATCTCCCCAAAGGAATGATCTTCTATTGGTTAGCCATGTGAAGTTGGATAGTAGACCATTCTAGCTTTGGTTCTCCCATGCGCTGCTAAGTTTGTTTAGGTAGAACATTAGCATTTGACCCCAAATCTAGAATGACTTGGTCCATCTCATAAGCACCAATATGCACAGTCATACGCATCTCCCTACTTGTTCTCTTCTTTCTTTTATAGTTTTTATTGACTTCTCGTTGTTCTGCCATGGGATGTGTTAGGGTCCTATAATAATAGGATTCATAATTTTGAATTGACTTTGATTAGTCTTGTAATATGTACATACTTTGATTTCTGCAAATTGTTTTCCCATATCAGAAAAATAAAAAATATAAAGAGGGTAAAAGTCCTAAAAGAAAGAAAAAATATCAAAAAAGAATATGAAAATGGACCCCAAACAAAAAGAGATAAAAAATAAAACATGAAAGTGATGCGAATCGAAATTCTACTACTATTTACTTTTACTGCAAAATAAAAATTATGTGCAGCTTGTTAAAATGCTACAATCCATGAAGGTTAAACAACTTAATCTTAACCTCATGCTTTAACTTTCATGTTGTTAGATAGAGAATAAAGATCTAGCCAAATAGTTTAATCTTGGCAGATCAGTAGTTAGGTAGAGAATAATAAGGAGCTCAACAGCTTAATCTGAGCCCTTGGAAGAAATAAGGATAGAATTAGTTAGTTTGCTGTTTTAAAAGAAAAATGAATAAGGGTTTGCAAGCTCAAATGCACCCATGTAAATGAAAAAAAAATGTTAGGGTAGCAGATGGGTAGGTACAAGAAGTTTTTACAATCATGAATAAGCATAAAATTGGTCATTTCATTTACTAATTTCCTTCAAAAATCATCCCCTTGTAGAAATACTTCATCCCCTCCATTTTCATTCTTTCCCCTTCATTTTTCCCTTTTTCCCATTATCATCCATTTTCCTTTCAAAAATCCCTTTTTCCCAAGTTAAAACACATTTTACTTAAGGAAAGTAAAAGCCATTTACCTAATTCCCCTTTTATTAAAAAAATACCCAAAAAACCCAAAAAAATAGTTTTTATCCTAAGTTAAATGATTTAATCTTTTTCGGGTCCCACAGTGAAGGAATTCACTCCTGACATAAAGCTTTTACATTATACTTAGTTTAAACGCACACCCCACAAATACATTTCTTTATTAACATTAACTTATGTATTAACTTCTTATATATACCTTTTAGCCCGTATTAATATAATTCACTTATATATTATTCTCCACCCATATTTTCGTTTTTAACCTCTGTTCTATTTCCCCACATGTTATGTAACCCCGCATCCCATAGGTTAAATTATTAAACCATGTTATTAATCCATAGTCCCACTATATATAAATCCCCGCCAGTTATAAACTTACACCTCCTGCATCACATTGGTTATAATATATTAAAACCCCGATCATTCAAATGTATAACCAATAGTATATAAACCCTGTTTATATGTATTTAAACCTTAGTTTTAACATATTTTAACCTCCCGCATAGTCTTAAACCATGGGTCCCACGCCATCTTACCTTGCATCTCTATCGCACAATCTGAGCCGTTTGATATTCATCTCCCAGATTCGACGACGATTATCCCTTGTCGCACATTCCTTAGCGTAATAATTAACATACCCCAAAGCATGCGATAATCATGGTTTTCGGGCTTTCTCTCCCCTCTACATGTCTTAATTATATTGGATCGCACCAATCAAACTAATTCCACTTACCACCTTTGAACCCTATGAAAACTGCTTGGCAATTTTTTCCTTCCCCGCGTCCAAACCACTCATCCATTTGAATTGACCATGCAATCAATGCATTCAATGTTGAATGAAAAACATTTATAAACCACCCATTTGCACTCTTTTTACTCTTCTGTTACTGATTTCACATAGAATAAGTATTGCAGACCGAAACAAATGCTGCTGACTCCGTTTTAAAGCCTACTTGAAACATAAGTCACCAATTTGATTGCTACAAATAGTGCAAAAGTCATCCAAGTGCTATAAAGACTAACAAAAGCTTTTGAAAGCTTTCTATAACCTTAGAAACCCTCCTGCAAAGCAACATTTCAATTTTCCCAGGTGTTATTCATAAGAACAGAATTAATCATAGATCTAAAAGAGTAATACAGTTAATCGAATCATTTAGGAGCCTTTGAACCTAAAGAAAACCCCATTTGCTTCCTAAAATCCTTTATTCTGTAAACCCTGAGCAATTATTTCACAGATTCAGAAACCCTGGACTATTAAAAATTACAGATTAAGTAAATTGAAGAAGTTTTAAGCTTCTGTAGACCTGAAAAAACATTTTGTAACCTTCAAACCCTTTCCTATAGTACTTAGGCATCCTTTTTTCATAAAATTGATGTCTTGAGATTGTTTTTTTATCATAGAGAATGAACTACAGGCCTTAGATATCTTTTGCAGAAACTCTAAAATCCTGTAGTTGCTCTTTTGTTATAGAGATTACAGTTTGGTTAATTGAATGAGTTTAAAACCTTTTTGTAGACAATAGATAACCCCTGTTTTATCCAAATCCTTCTGCAAACTGCCATATAATTACCAGAGATGCTTCTACAGGCCTAAATCAATGTTTTTAAGGTCAAAAGAGTATAAAATTGATAGATCAAGAAAATCAATGGCTTCCAAAAACATTCAAGCAGTCAATCCTCTACAACCCCCTGTTGTAGATGTAGAACACATCCCCTTGGCTGATACAAACTTCAAAATTACTGATACAGTGACAAAATTCAACCTTCTTGAGCTCCACTGCTGGAGCCAAGAAAAATCCCTAGATCAGGCTGATGAAGTGTTTATCTGGGAGTCAAACTTGCCAAAATATGTTGTTCCTCATACTTACCAATGCCCAGAAGTAATCAAACTCTGCCAATCATGCTACTGTCTTGATCAAAGAGCTATAGTAAACCCTGAAAAAGAAGTCTTGTTTACTATTACAGCAGATTCAATCAAACAAATGCTTCAGATACAGCCTGTACCAGATGAAGTTTCTTTGTCCATTGAAGCCCTCACTCAGTTATACTTGGATCTGGACTTCCCCAAAAGGTTCCATATTTTTCAGACCTTAATGCCTTCTTATGTAGAAATTCCCAAGCTAAATCCTCCATACTCTTTTGCTAAATTATCTTAAAGGACAAGACATCATTTCCATGTTGTCTTTCATTCTTGGCTACTTTACATATGAGCATGCTGATGTTGCAGTGCCCGGTTTCTTGTCTATTTTTACACCTGGTCAGCCTCCTGCTACCATTTTTAACTTTTCCCAATACCTTGCTGACAATATCCATGAGCATTTGGTAAAAATGCCTTCTGAAGGTGTTTTTAATTACTCTTCATTCATATTTCAAATGTTCCTATATTTTCAATCCGAGAAATTTAATATAAGCCTTCAGAAGCTTGATGTGGAAGGAAATCCACAATCAATCATCTTTTGGACTTCCTTGATAAGTGTTGGGATTCTGTGATTTGGCTGATTGGTAAACCAAATGACAAGACAATGAGTAAACCAGTCTTTAGAGCTCTAGGATCTAGCCCTCTTAGTCTCAGAGAGGTATCTCTCAATATGTTTGCAAAGATATGACTTGTTTTCTTGTAAAAGGTTGATTTTAGGCTAGTTTTTAAGTTTGAGTTTGTTTAATTGTTTTGTGGGACATGATGATCTAGGGAGAATAGATAGAAAAGGGAAATCTCTAAGTCATTGGGCAATGGAGTCAAGTAGAAGTTTGTAAAAAGTTTGTAGATGAATTAGGGGTATCAAAGGGGAAATATAACTTGGCTGTTGGATCTACAAAGTTTTTCATGTGAAATGAAATGAACATCAAATTTTTAGAATGAAAAGAAGAACTAAGGGCAATTAAGAATCCTTAATTATATGTACTTCTCAATAGAGGGACTTAAAACAACATTTGAACATGAAATATTTTATAAACAGGGCTTAACCATGAATTCTACAAATTACACTTCAGCAAATATCCATTTCAAGACAAACTTTCAAAATGAAATCTAAGAGTCGAGGAACACTCTATTTCATCAAAGATTTCACTCTCAAGGATAAGAAAACATTTAAGATTCACAAATAACTACATTCATAGAAGAGGGAATTCCTAAACATTTAGGACTACAATTATAAAGGCTTTCAAAACAATTATTTGAGAAAGTACAAAGGGCATGATCAAAACATACCTCTTTGGCAAACTTTGGACAATGGTACTATGAAAAGAGACTTCAGAAATTGTTTTTAAAGTGTCAACAAGAAGCAGGGAAAACCATAAATCATCTTGAGGTCAACTGTATTGAATTACTTCTGAAATAAACAAGCTTAAAGGTTGAAAAGCAATTGAACTACTCAATCAAACATTCAGCAGATGAAAACATAAAGACAATGAAGAGTAAACAGGTCTAAGGTGCTTCCAGGAGACATTTCTTAGCCTAAAACTTTTACTCTACTGTAAGTAAGCAGTGATGGAAACAGAATGAAAACAGGAAAAACATTAAACAGTTTAGAATATTTCACCAACAACCAAGCTTAGGGATCTAATGACAGAGCTTTCTCCATCCACAAACAGGTCAAAACATCCACAGATTCCAGTACATCAATTTCTCTTCAATCTCAGCCGAACTATGTATTACTTCAAAGAGTTATCAAATGTCCCCTTTTACAATGAGTTCAAATGCAGTGTTTATGCTGCAGATGAAGAGGTGGAAACATTTAGGGTTCAGAATGTCATAAATTGTTGATCAGCGGTTGTCATTGATGTCAACCCAAGCAGCACCAGGGGCTAACCCAATATTGAATGGGAAGTTTGACCTACCAAATTAATATATTCTGGGTCAATAATGCTTTTGATGGTTTCTACTTGTCTGAGATGTTTCCGCTGATATATGGCACACCATGTAATTCTTCACAGTTTGAGAGATATTCATGTTTGAAGTTTGTACCCCAGTTAGTGGGCTAAAACCCCATGGGGTTGGGGCATGGGTCATTGAAAAGTCATAATTAATATTTTTTAAGCTCCTAAAATCCCTCCCACGTTCACTTGTTGAAGCCTCTCTCAACTTAAGCATTCATATATGTTGTGATCTTCATTTCCTCCTTAGGTAAGGGATTTGGTCATCTGAAACAGGTCATTGTGGCATTTTCGCTCTAACTTTTTTTATACCAAGGATCAGAAGCTGAAATTTTTATGAGGCGAAGCTGAAATCCTGAGAAAGCTGCAGTAAAATTTTTAGATCAAGTTGCGCAATATTTTTGGAGATATGATTTGTGAAAGTAAGGGTTTTTGCAGGCTCCTGAAATTCATCTCAAATAAGTGACCTTGGTAAAATCGTCATAACTATCTCTCTAAGTATCGGATTGGAATTCCATAAAAAGTGGCAGATAGTGCACAGTCTGTAGTTTTTTCTCTATCAATTTAAAAGGAAAATGAAGAAACAGTGACACGTGGCATGCCATACAAGTGCGCTCTGCTGAAACAGTCCATAATTAGGGCAGTGTGAGAAATTGGGTATAACTCTCTCTTGAAGAATCCAAATTGGGTCAGACCTATGGCATTGGAAAGATGACTCAGAGGACTACTACAAGACCGAAAATCAGATATTGAGGATCTGAAATAACAGAGATACACCAGATTCAATATCGAGCTCCTAGAAGGCAAGAAAAAGATAGATCATGTGTTGTCAAGGATTGCAAAGGACCAGACTTTCTATGGCAGAAAAGAAAAACAAGGTGCAACAGAGGGTAGCATGACAAGAGCAGCAACCAAGGTGCATAACAACAGCAAGAAGTTCATCATATGAAGTCTTCAAGTGGGCAACACTACATACAATCATTGTAAAGGTATCATTGTACTTAATCATTGTAAATACATTATTGTACAAATTGTACTAGTGTCTATCTGCCAAGGATTGAAGAGGTAATGTTGGGAGGTCTAGGATCATCATTAGGTGGTTGTGTCAAAGTTGGGGTTATGGTCTAGTATATCTTCTTCTTCTACATCATTCTATATCATTTTAAAGTGGACAATTTTCCCTAGTACGGGAGTCCATTCTTATTTTATTCTTCTATAGGGTGGTAGGGTGGTGCTAGGGTGAGTTGTAGCTCATTGGGTGTTGGGGCATCCGTTCAGTGACTACTGAAGAATCTTGGGCGTTGGAGCGTCCATCCAGTGGGAGCTGGAGAAGAATTCCTTTTTAGATTCTAGGAAGTTGGAGCTTTATTTTCAATTGGAGTTGAAAATAATTATTAGAAAAGCATTAGGTGGTTTTTGTCCCGGAGTGGGTTTCCACCTTAAAAACTGTGTGCATTTGTGTTCCTCTTGTTTGCTGCTATCATTGTACAAACACTGATAATAATAGAAGATTAACTAATGCTCTAATTGAAAGAAATACTGATTCACCCCCCCTCTCAGTATTTCCAACAATTGGTATCAGAGCTTGGTTCCTTCAATAACAGTTTAACAGTTGGAAGGAGGTCATGGAGTATACCAAGAATGATGTACCTCTATTCAATGAAAATAATTATGCACTTTGGAAAGGAAGAATGGAGGTCTATCTCTTGGCGCAAGGTTACGAAGTATGGGACACTGTTCAAAATGGATTTACATCAACTGCGGATGGGTAAGAAAAATTTGGTAAATGATGCAAAAGAAAAGAATATTATTATCAGTGGACTTATTGAATATGCTTATCATAAGGTGTTGGGTTGTAAAACCACCAAAAATGTATGGGACAAGCTTGAGAATATATATGTAGGTGACTCAAATGTCAAAGAAGCAAAGCTTCAAATCAATAGAGCAAAATTTGAGGAACTCAGAATGAAAGAAGATTGCAACATTGCTGCATACTTTCAATACGTTGATGAAATAACCAATACTCTGGAAGGATTGGGAGAGCCAATTGACGAGAAGACTATTATATGGAAGATTCTTAGAACGTTACCAGGGAGATTCAACCCAAAGGTATCGGTCTTAGAATACAGTGCAAATCTGGAAAAACTCAGCAAAGAGGAATTACATGGAGTTCTCATAGCATATGAAATGAGACTTGATGAAGAAGAGGGTACTTCGCATCTAGAAACTGCGTTCGTTGCGTCTAAGAAAACCAATAAGAATAAACAACCTTCAATTGAAAAGACATGCACCTGCAAGTGTGAAGAAAAGGGAGATGATGAAGAAGGTCTTTCAGATGAAGAATACACTTACTTCACAAGAAAACAACATAAATGACACAGTAAATGCACTCCTATCCTTATAAACCATGCAAGGCATAAGGTAGGAATGTTTCTCAACTACTTATATATGTATTAAGTCTATCTTTACTTCCTGAGGATGAAACAACTGAAAAGATTGACTTTGAGGCTCCTTTCTGCCTTTTACAATAACTGTCTGTTAGTTTAAAAAATATATTTTTGTGTAATAACTGCCAATTTTCCCTTTGAGGCATAAAGTAAGTAAAAGGTGTCAATTTTAATTTATTAAGTAAATAACTGCTCCTTTGATGTATTCAAGGCTATCTTTAAGCCTAAGTCTTTTTGATTTAATTTTAAAACTGCTCCTTAGGTCTAATCTGCTTTTGTTTCATCAGTTAACTGTGTTTTAAGACTCTTTAAGCCTTGATCTGCTAATTTAAACCCTTAACACTCCTTCCTGTCTTAGTATACCTTGATACTCTGTTTTGACACTGATTTTGTGTTCTTGAGGCTGATCATGCCCTCTTTGGTCTTCAATTTGTCCCTTTACTAATTGTGTTCATTGTCATATATCCCCTTTTGTTGGTTTTCGGTCTTCTTTTATAGGGTTAAGCTCTTAATCCTTGGCCTTTGATATTTAACCCTTTATATTATGTATAAGCCCTCAAATTGTAAGTTTAAACTTTTTGATCCTTTAACTCTTCATCTCGAACACCAAAACTGCTTCAATCTTTCGTTCCTTAACCTCTGTCTTCACTGTTTTTCTACTTTGTTATGGACAAGGGGTTTTAGTGTGTTGAAGGGTTTTTATTTGCTTCACCAGCGCAAATGGGCATTAAAAAAACGGGTAAAACCCATAGAAAATACATCTTTTCATTTTAAATCCCAAAGGTCATCGAATTGGGAGTATTCCGCTACTGGTCCGGCTGTGGGGGGGTCCTTTTAATATTTTAAACGCCTTTTAAAACCCTGCAATCAAAACATCAAATGTTAAGAAACCCTGCAATTTGGTTTAATGGCTAACAGAGGCTGTGTGGGGGCGGAGGAGCTGGGCAGAAGCAAATATGTAGGCGGAGGAGAGATTTTTATGGTAGTGAGGCGATCAAACTGCGAAAACTGGTTTGAAAGTTCATTGGTGTGAAAAATAGGATAGGCGGTAATGGAAAATTGCTGGTGGTTTTCACGCTTCCAAAAGGAAGTAAGTGGTATTATAAAAATTGAATGCGATTCCATACGTTGCGTGACACCTGTTCGCAACAAAACCACTGGTCTCGCATAACTTTTGGCTGTTAAACCCTGGGAGCGAAAATTGCGCGATATCATTTATGAACCGTCGGATGGGAAGGGACAGATCCAATGGTGCGGATCGAGCGCGATGAGAAAGTTTCTTGGGCGGAAATAAAAGTGGGAGCCAGGTGTCAACGTTCGATAGGGCGAGCACCATGTGTGGTGGATGGTAGGCCTCGATAGAGTTGGGTCATCGGAATTAATGATGACCGTTAGATCTATAAGACATTAGGAGAATTTTGAGGTCTAAAATGGGCCTCCTAAGAAAAATGTACAACAAAAATAAACTTTATAAGAACCAATAGGATTAAATATGATGATGTCAACCATGGGGGATGATTCACCATTTTTTAAGTAAAAGTTTAAAAATATTAAAAAATAATAAAATAATAAAACTACTTTTTCAACTTATCTCCCAAATTTTTTACTCAAATTTCGAGCAGAAGTACTCGCTGGATGCAAAATTTAATTCCTAAAACAAGGAGTACCCATGTTGCATACTTTCGATGGACCCTGCTACACAAAAAATAAGAAATATATAAAAAAACGTGATTACAATCACGTTTTTCATGTATTTCTCATTTTTTGTGTAGTAGAACACATCAAAAGTATGCAACATGGGTACTCTTTGGATGATGAATTAAATTTTGCATCCAACGAGTACTCCCACTAAAAATTTGAGTAAAAACTTTGGGAGATAAGTTGAAAAAATAGTTTTTTCATATTTCCCTCCAAAATTTGATGATGTCATCAAATCTTATTTTATTATTTCCTTAGGAGGCCCATTTTAGACCTCAAAATTCCCCTAATGTCTACGGTGCAGGTTTGATGCCAGAGGCAAGACAAAGAAATGTGTCGGGAGAGCAAGGGATGGAACGGGCAAGCGATGACCGTCAGATGGTTAGGTTTTGACAGTGGAGATTGCTTCGTGGGGTAGGAAGGCGGGGAGAAAGAAAAAGGGAGAGGGCTTAAGGAAAGGCGCGGGCAGCGGTCCGGTGGAGAAGAAGCGACCAGGGGCTAAGGAGAAAAGTGCTTATCGCGTCGGGGGCAAATTTTGTAAAATAGAAGGCTGGTTTATTAAGCGCTTGGTTTATAGCGTTGGGCCTTATTATGGGAAGGGGCCAAAGGTTTTAAGCCCTCGGGGGCTTAAAGCCTTATTTCTGAAAAGACGTACTTTTTGGTCAAAAATGGGGTTTTTAGGCCAAATTTAGGAATTCCGATAGGTAAAATGGGGAGTTTTAAACCATAACAAGGATTGTTTATGAGTTTAAAAGTGATTTTGAAGGAGTTTAGAGGAAAATGAAGGACAAAAATGGGCAAAAATGAGTGAAATAGGCTTAGTAAATGATGGAAAAAATGGCCTACATACAATCTCTTTTTGTTTAGTAGTGCTTCTCAAGGATTCTGAATAAGGAAAAGAAATAGCTCTTTACGGAACAGTAAGATAATATTTTTAGGAAAATAGATGAGGATTTCAGTGGACTAAAGGACTTGAAATGATGAAGGAAGTGAGATTTCCAAAACTTATATTGTTCTTGCAATTTTGTTCTAGAAATTTGGGTTTGTTACATTTAGTCATCTTTGAATAAAGTCAAAATTATGGATGACTAATAGTGGCTCCATTTGGGGAGGACAACTGTCTTTTTAGGTGTCCAAAACCTCAGGAATCTTTGAGTTTCAATAGACCAGTGCCTTATCCATTTGGAAGATTTCTTATTTTCTTGCTGATCTTTCTCTAAGAGGTACAACTTTTATCAATCTGCAACATGTAATTTCTTCAAAACAACATCTCTACCTACTCAATCGTACTTGTCCTAGCATTTTTTCTTCTTCCTTTGAATGCATTTGAACTAACAAACTCTTTGACATTTTATTTTTGAAAACATAAATAAACTACCTAATCCTATCCTTATTTCTTCCAAGGGTTTAGATTAAACTGTTAAACTCTTTATTTTCTGTCTAGCTACTATCTTCAAGATTAAATTGTTTGACAAATTTTATTTCTATTTCTAAAACATGAAATTTAAACATAGTCAAATCAGGATTAGTCTGTCTGATTTTCTAGGGCGTCTATGGCTATATGTACAAGCTACACATAGACTTTATTTGCAGAAAAATAAAACAAAATGATGAAGGCTTTAAAATCTGAAATTTATGAATATCCTTCAAGTATTTTTCCAACTCTGATTTTGATCTATTTAGAGCTATCTTTTTCCTTTTCTTGGTTCAAATTTTGAGCTTGTTAGAACCATTTCCTCTCTATCCTAATCTATTCCACTGACAAGCCAAGTCTGAAAAAATCTTTATAAATTTGTGCTTCTACTAACTTATCAACATAAATTTAAAGTATGTTCAGCCATGATTAGGCTATATGACTGAACGATTTGTCATTTTCAAATCAGTAGTGGCATTTAGATTTTCTCACTTTCAGAAGATTCTCTTTTGGGTATGGGGCTATACCCTTTTTAAATCTGCCCTCTTTTGTTTTTCTGTTGTTTTTGTGTTTTTCTCTTTCTCAAATTTAAAAACAATGTTATATACAGTGGAAAACAAAGCTCTGAATTTTAGGACTCTTGGCAGAAATAATGCTTGAGCATCCTTCCATTGACAGGACCTCCTAACAAATCTTCTCCATTCAGCTCTTGCAGAAAGAATGCATTATGACCGCTGATAGAATGAACACTGTAGGGTCCTTTCCATAGATTTTCAAAATTTCCATGCTTTCATTTCTCTTCCCTTCTGGAATCCCATTTTAAGGCAACATTTCCAATTTGGAAATCATTTTCTTTAGTCCTCTTGTCAAATAATTTCTTGATACTTTCTTGTACTGTTTGTGTTCCACTGTACACTTCTTCTCTAGTCTGCTGCAAATGAATGGTCTGATTTATCCTTCTCTACATATCATTTTCCTCAGATTGTACATCTTGGAGGAGCTTAATGACTGGAAATCTCAGTGAGGTTGGAAAAACTGCATCTATGCCATAAACCAGCTGATAGGGGGACATATTTATATATTTTTTGGTGGTTAATCTATCAGTCCATAAAGCATGAACAAGCTTACTATGCCATGATTTTTGATTCCGCTCCAACAGTGTTTTGATAATATTGACAAGGCTCTTGTTGGAGGATTCAGCTAATCCATTTCCTTGGGGATAGTAGGCAGTGGAATGACCCAATGTAATATGATATTTATAGCAGAAGTCAACCATTTTTTTAGATTTGAAGGCAGCAACATTATCTGTGATAATTTTTCTTGGACAACCAAATATGGATAGTATGTTGATTTCAAGGAACTTGATAATGACAAAGTCAGTAGCATTCCTAGAGGGTATGGCTTCTATCCACTTGGTAAAATAATTAGTGGCAGTGAGGATCCACTTATGTTGGGATGATGAAGATGGGTGAATCTCCCCAATGAAGTCCAAGCCCCATTGTTGAAAAGGAGCCTCAACACTGATGGGATGTAAGGGTAAGGGTAAGAGTTTTCTTTTTCCATAAAAAATTGACACTTATGACAAGACATGACAAGTTTATGAGTATCTGGGAAAAAGGTGGGCCAATAGTAACTAGATCTGAGGATTTTATTTGCTGCGATCTTCCAGTATAGATGTCCTCCACATTCTCCCTCATGCAGTTCATGTATGATTTTTCCTGCATCAACCTCAAGAAGACACTTAAGTAATACTCCAATATCATTTTTCCAATATAAAACCCCATCTAATATGAAATAATTTAAATCCTTCTGCTTCAAAAATCTAGCTTTATTTTTGGACAAAGAAAGAGGGGTATTCAGATAAAGCAGCACATATATGATATCAGCATACCAAGGTGAGTTCACAAATGTTTCTTCAATGAATGGATCTGTGCATTCCTCTATTTATTCTAAGACATCAACCACATTCATATCTAGTGCTTGGAAGTTTGATTCAGCCACGAGTTTTGCTAATCCCTGTCCTTTGATTAGTTTGGTAGGCTTGATTTCTAAGTCATATTCTAGAATAATAGCAATCCATTTTCCCCTTTTACCATCAGGGTCTTGACTTAGAATATCTTTGACAACAGTATGTGGAAAAAAAGCAATGATGTGAGAATGCAAAATGTAGACTCTAAAGTCTTTCAATGCTTTTACTAAGGCTAAGACTTGTTTCTCCATGATGTTATACTTGAGTGGAGCATCTCTCAAAGCCATACTAAAAAAGGATATTGGTTGTTCATGCCCCATATCATTCTTTTGCAGCAATACTGCAGCTATTGTGTGTTCGGATGCAAAGGAAATGATATAAAAATCTTTGGTGAAATCATGACTAATAAGAACTGGTGTTTGAGTTAAAGATTTGTTTTACTAGTTCAAATGCTTGTTTAGCCTGTATGGTCCATTTAACACCTACCTCTTTCTTTAGCATGTTTGTAATATTTCTCAATAGCTCAGCAAGGTTGGGGATGAATCTCCTTAAAAAAATTATCTTCCCAATGAAAGATTGTAATTCCTTAAGGTTTCTAAGATGGCTGATCTTCAATATGCCATCAATCCTATTAGGGTCTACTTTGATTCTCTCTTCAGAAATAATGCGGCCAAGAATTTTCCCTTCTTGGAGACCAAAGAGTGTCTTTTTAGGATTCAAAGATAAACCATATATCCTACATTTCTAAAAAAAATTTCTCAAATGAATCAAGTGTTCTTCATCAGTTTTGGAGAAAGCAGTAATGTCATCGAGATAAATGATTATGAAATAGTCTATGTCCTCTGAGAAGGCGATGTCCATGGCGCTTTGGAAAGTGGCCCCTACATTCATTAATCCAAATGGCATTTTGACATACATGAATGTACCCCAAGGTGTAGTAAAAGCGGTTTTATGTTGGTCACTTGGGAGTACTAAAACCTGATTGTACCCTGAGAACCCATCCAACAGTGAAATTCTTTTAGCCCCAACCACCCTTTGAAGTATATGATCCATATTTGGCAAGGGATAGTTATCTTTAAGGGAGGCTCTATTTAGATTCCTGAAATCAAGGCAGAGCCTAATTTCTCCAGTCTTTTTCCTAGCAGATACTAAGTTGGAAACCCATTCTGAATACCTTATGGGAACTATGATCCCAGCCTCATACATCTTCTTAATCTCTTTCTCAACTAAGGGAAATAAAACAGGGTTTATCCTCCTCAGTTTTTGTTTGAAAGGTTTCTGATTTTATTTGAGAGAAATTTTGTGTTGAATGATGCTAGTATCATATGATTTTAAATATTTGTATCCCCATGCAAATACATCTTTAAATTCTTTGAACAGGTCTATGTATTACTGTTTAATATGGACTGGGAGAGTGCTGGACAGCTTGATCATTTTGGGTTCTGCTGGGCTGTCTATATTATGTTCTTCTATGTCTGTTTCTATAGGCTCCATTCTTGGTTCTTTGGCTACATCATTGAAATCAAAAAGCTGTTCTAATGGTATAAGACCTCTTGGAATTGTCATATTTACAATGTAAATTTTACAGGTCTTTCTGGTCCGTACTATCAACTATTTATGCTCCAAATGGATGTTCAAAATGGTTTATATCAGTAGAATAGGACAAGGCTGTTTCAGGGTTTTGTTCTTCATTAAAACAGTCTTCCTTATGGCTTAAAACAGGTGTTGGCATGGCAAAGTCATTCTTTGATTGCAGAAAATCATCTATGTGTTTGTCTCCTTCAAATACTTGCCAATAATCCTCATTATCTGGTATTGCAGGTCTGTTTTTTACCTTTACATCAAATTGTTCATTGGTCTCTGGTATTTGAAAATTACTAGCAGCAAAGGCAAGTTCATTTGCTAGGTGATTTTGAGCTCTTGGGATGAAAATGAGTTCATATTTTTCCAAGGTTTTTAGGAGGTCAAGGGCAACATTTATATATTATTTGAGTTTTGGGTTTTTGGTTGAATACTCCCCTTTAATCTACCTGATAATTAGCTCAGAATCCCCTTGGACTGATATTCTTTTGGCTCCTAAATATTTGAGTAAGTGTAGGCCAATGAGGAGGGCTTCATACTTAGCAATATTGTTTGTTCATGGAAAGTCCAATTTGTAGGAGAATCCTTTGTTTGTGTTTTGTATCCATACCCCAGCCCCTGCACTTAGTTTACTACAAGAGCCATCAAAGTTTATTTTCCATGGTATTTCAATTTCTCTTTCATTTTCTTTGTGCTGTTCAAGGATGCTAAAATCTGGACTGTTCTTTTCTTGAATTGATGACAGATTTGATTGTTTTGGTAGACTAAACTCTCTTTTGTTTTCCTTTTCTTGTTGGATGATTTCATCTTCATTATATAAGAAGGAATCCAAATCTGAATGGATGGAGTAGATAGGAGAATTGTTTGGTCTGTTTATGTTGCTCACCATGTATTTCATGTGGGATTCCCTGTATAGTCTTCTAGTTTGGTTAAATACTGGGATGGTGGCATAAGACATGTCCATTTGAAGGCTCCCCTGAATTTTGGCTCTCCATGATCTAGATAAAATTATGCCATATTTAGGGGGGATGTCAGCTACCACTATGTCCATCACTAGAATCTTAATAGGAATTTGTGACAAGTTAACACACAAATCTTTAATTAAGCCTAAGCATTTGACCCTGCTAGAATCAAAATAATACAGATCTTTATATGGTTTAGTAATTTCTAAGCCTAGGCTTTCCATTACATCTTCGGGCATAAGATTGTGAGAAGCACCTGAGTCTAGCATGGCATTGTGCAAGATTTTCTCATGTATATTCAAACTGACATAGAAGGGAGGGACAATGCTTTCTTGGTACTTCCCTTCAACTTCAGGACCAAACAATAATTTTGGTTTATCATCTGCCAAGATTAAAGTATCAATGTCACTGCCCATATTCAAAGCTTTCAAAACTTGCTTTTTATATACATCCTAAGTTACTAGTTCAGCTAAGGGTATGGTGATTTTAATCTTGGCAATTTCCCCTTCAAGGCTGAAAGGAACTATTGTTTTTGACATATTTATATCTGTTTTGTCATTTACATTTCTTTCAACAATTCTGATTTGCTGATTTTTATTTGAACTGTTATTTGGGACAGATTTGTTAGGGCCACTAGCAGAAGTACAAGGGTAGCTTTGTTCAACACTTTGCTGAATGTTTTTGTCCTTATTCTTTGGTCAGTTGCTGTTTTTTTACGCTAATTTTTTTGAGGTTTTCTTGACAGCAGTACTAGTGTTTTTGTCATTGGAACTCTTTGAGCTACCTTTGCTTCTGAGATTGTATTGTTTGTGTACCTCCATGATAACATTTTCAAACTCCAATATGTAATCTTCAGAATCCTCATTATTGTATTCATTTAGTTATGAAGAGAAGAATCCTTGTTCTTCTTTAGTGAGAAAAAAATCTGTCTCACTGTCAGATCCTATCAAGTTTACATGATTTTCTTCCAACCTTTCAACTTCTCTTTCTTCTTCTTGATCAACATAGTTTTGTTGAAAGGGAGGCCTAATCTGTTGGTCATTATCTCTTTTCCTATCTTGATTAGGGTCTCTTCTAAGATTTTGGCTTCTATTTTTGTTTTGGTTTTCTCTAGGAGGCACTCTATCATTCAGATTTATCTTTTCAAGCATCCTCTCCATTACCTTCACTAAGTTATCAATTTTAGTATCTGATGCTGAGGTTGATGGCATTGTATCATCCTTGTATGTAACTCTTTTCTCTGCTCTCAACCTAGCTCTTTTTTCAATCAGATTTTCCTTCACACTCATGGCTCCCCTCTGCATATCTTATAAAGTTGAGGGGTCTCTTTCCTTAAGCTAGTAGGCCATTTCAGGGTCAAAGCCTTCTGGGAATTTAGCCAAGGCTAAGCCTAGTGGAGGTTTTATGTTTGGAGGAAGTGCATTATACACACTATTGAATCTAGTGAAATAACCATGGACACTTTCCCTAGTATTCCTTTTGAGGTTAGTATAGTCTGAAAGTATTTGGAGAGGGTTCTTTCTAATTTCCCATTTATTTATGAATGTTTGATATAGAGAAGGGAGATCATTTATGCTGTGAGGAGCTAAGTTTTTAAACCATTTCTTGACTTCTCCTCCTAAAATTTGAGCAAAAATTCTCATCTGAATGGTCTCTTCTTCTATTTCCATGTAATCAAAAGCATCATTCATTTTGGCTACATTCTGTTGGGAAATAGTGGGTTCATTTGCAGTGAAATGGGGAATTTTGGACTGGTAATCATTTGGTAAGGGAGCCATAGGCTGTAGTAATACTAGTGGAGCATACCAAGCTGCCATGATTGGAAATAACGGGGGATTTACAAGAGGTGGAGTTACAAGAGGGAAAGTGGGTTGAAATGGAGTGTTTTTAATAGTGGATGCGTGGATATGAGTGGAAGAAACACTTGGGCTAACAAACTGATGATGGGCAGATTTGTTATGGAAGGAGCTGAAATGATGGAGAAGATGAGAATCAGGTGGAGTAGAAGGTGAGGCCTCTCTGCTAAATCTTTGTTGCAAATTTGTGGTTTCGGAATCAGCTTGGTTTAAATCACTTTGAGACTTATTTCTAAAGAGGTTCTTTGTGTGAGGTAAGTCAAAGTGAGGATCTTTCAACACTGTGAGGTTTTCAGGGACAGATCTTGCTCTTGGAATGGTCCTATCAGTAGTTGGTTTTCCAGGTCTAGAATTTTGCCACAAAATCCTCTCTGGATTGTCAACTATGGTAGGGGGATTAGGATCTGGATGGGATCTAGTGTTGATCCTATGTGAACCCAGATTTCAATTTTTCAAAATTTTAGAGAGGAAAAGGTTTTTTAGGATTGTTTTTCAAAATATTTCCCCTCACAGTGATATCTATAGTAGAATAACTATTCTTCTAAACTTCCTCAAGGCTGGTTAACACAATCTTAAGGAAATCTGGAGATCTAGTGAAGTAATAGGCCTACTGGGGCTAGTGGAGTCGCTAGGTGGAAATTTTTAGCTTTTCTGAAGGTACAATGTTCTATGGTCCACCACCAGTGGTTTATTTTAAAAACCAATCTGAAATGTTTTTGGGTTTTTCTGAGTTTCTCTGGTTTTTTGAAGGAACAATGAGTCTATAAGACCTTTCTAAGCAACTATGAACTCAGGGGTCCCATCGTGATCGCCAGAATGTTGGTGTGGCGATGAGGTGGCAGATTCACTGGATATTCTTTGATTATATGAGGGTCTAATGAGTTTTAAGAGGTATTTATATAACTAAGTACTCAGAAGTCCCACTGTGATTGCCATAATGTTGGTGTGGCGATGAGGTGGTAGATTCACTAGATATTCCTTGATTTACTGAGGGTCTAATGAGTTTTAAGAGGTATTTATATAACTAAGTACTCAGAAGTCCCACCGTGATCACCAGAATGTTGGTGTGGCGATGAGGTGGCAGATTCACTGGATATTCTTTGATTTACTGAGGGTCTAATGAGTTTTAAGAGGTATTTATATAACTAAGTACTCAAAAGTCTCACCGTGATTGCCAGAATGTTGGGATCCTGTGATTTGGCGGATTGGTAAACAAAATGACAAGGCAACATGTAAACCAATTTTTAGAGCTCTAGGATCTAGCCCTCCTAGTCTCAGAGAGGGATCTCTCAATATATTTGTAAAGATATGACTTGTTTGCTTGTAAAGGGTTGATTTTAGGCTAGTTTTTAAGCTTGAGTTTGTTTAATTGTTTTGTAGGACATGATGATCTAGGGAGCATAGATAGAAAAGTGAAATCTCTAAGTCATTGGGCAATGGAGTCAAGTAGAAGTTTGTAACAAGTTTGTAGATGAATTAGGGGTATCAAAGGGCAAATTTAACTTGGCTGTTGGATATACAAAGTTTTTAATGTGAAATGAAATGAACATCAAGTTTTTAGAATGAAAAGAAAAACTAAGGGCAATTAAGAATCCTTAATTATATGTACTTCTCAACAGAGGGACTTAAAACATCATTTGAACATGAAGAAATATTTTATAGACATGGCTTAACCATGAATTCTACAAATTACACTTCAACAAATATCCATTTCAAGACAAACTTTCAAAATGAAATCTAAGATTTGAGGAACACTCTATTTCATCAAATATTTCACTCTCAAGGATAAGAAAACATTTAGGATTCACAAATAACTGCATTCATAGAAGAGATAACTCCTAAACATCTATGACTACAATTACAAAGGCTTTCAAAACAATTATTTGAGCAAGTACAAAGGGCATGATCAAAACAGACCTCTTTGGCAAACTTTGGACAATGGTACTTTGAAAAGAGACTTCAGAAATAGTTTTTAAAGTGTCAACAAGAAGCAGGGAAAACCATAAATCATCTTGAGGCCAACTGTATTGAATTACTTCTGAAATAAACAAGCTTAAAGGTTGAAAATCAGTTGAACTACTCAATCAAACATTCAGCAGATGAAAACATAAAGACAGTGAAGAGTAAACAAGTCTAAGGTGCTTCCGGGAGACATTTCTTAGCCTAAAAAATTTACTCTACTATAAGTAAGCAGTGATGGAAACATAATGAAAACAGGAAAAACATTAAACAATTTAGAATACTTCACCAACAATCAAGCTCAGGGATCCAATGACAGAGCTTTCTCCATCCACAAATAGGTCAAAACATCCACAAATTCCAGTACATCAATTTCTCTTCAATCTCAGCCAAACTATGCATTACTTCAAAGAGTTATCAAATGCTCCCTTTTACAATGAGTTCAAATACAATATTTATGCTGTAGATGAGGAGGTGGAAACATTTAGGGTTCAAAATGTCATAAATGACACAGTAAATGCACTCCTATCCTTAGAAACCATGCAAGGCATAAGGTTGGAATGTTTCTCAGCTACTTATCTATGTATTAAGTCTATCTTTACATCCTGAGGATGAAACAACCGAAAAGATTGACTTTGAGGCTCCTTTCTGCCTTTTACAATAACTGTCTTTCAGTTTAAAAAATATCTTTTTGTGTAATAATTGCCAATTTGCCCTTTGAGGCATAAAGTAAGTAAAAGGTGTCAATTTTGATTTATTAAGTAAATAGCTGCTCCTTTGATGTATTTGAGGCTGTCTTTAAGCCTAATTTTTTTTGATCTAATTTTAAAACTACTCCTTAGGTATAATCTTCTTTTGTTTCATCAGTTAACTGTGTTTTAAGACTCTTTAAGCCTTGATTTTCTAATTTAAACCCTTAAAACTCTTGTCTGTCTCAGTATACCTTGATACTTTGTTTTGACACTGATTTTGTGTTCTTGAGGCTGATCATGCCCTCTTTGGTCTTCAATTTGTCCTTTTACTGATTGTGTTCATTGTCATATATCCCCTTTTGTTGGTTTTCGGTCTTCTTTTACAGGGTTAAGATCTTAATCATTGGCCTTTGATATTTAACCCTTTATATTGTGTATAAGCCCTCAAATTGTAAGTTTAAACTTTTTTTTTATTTAACTCTTCATCTCGAACACCAGAACTGCTTCAATCTTTCATTCCTTAACCTCTGTCTTCACTGTTTTTCTACTTTGTTATGGACATGACATTTTTAGTGTGTTGAAGGGTTTTTTATTTGCTTCACCAGCGCAAATGGGCATCAACAAAACGAGTAAAACCAATAGAAAATCCATCTTTGCATTTTAAATCCCAAGGGTCATCGAACTGGGAGTCTTCCGCTATTGGTCCGGCTGTGGGGGGGTCCTTTTAATATTTTAAACACCTTTTAAAACCCTACAAACAAAACATCAAATGTTAAGAAACCCCGCAATTTGGTTTAACTGCTAACAGAGGCTGCGTGGGGGTGGAGGAGCTGGGCAGAAGCAGATGTGCAGGCGGAGGAGAGATTTTTATGGTGGTGAGGCTATCAAACTGCAAAAACCGGTTTGAAAGTTCATTGGCGCGAAAAATAGGATGGGCGGTAATGGAAAACCGTCGGTGGTTTTCGCGCTGTTAAAAGGCAGTAAATGGTATTATCACAAATGAATGCGATTCAATATGTTGCATGACACCTGTCTGCAACAAAACCACTGGTCTCGCGTAACTTTTGGCTATTAAACCTCGGGGAAGAAAATTGCGCGATATCGTTTATGAACCGTCGGATGGGAAGGGACAAATCCGACGGTGCGGACCGAGTGCGATGAAAAAGTTGCTCGGGCGGAAATAAAAGTGGGAGACAGGTGTCAGCGTTCGATAGGGCGGGCGCTATGTGTGGTGGATGGTAGGTCCCGATGGAGTTGGGTCATCGGAATTAATGAGGACCATTAGATCTATAGGATCTACGGTGCGGGTTTGATGCCGGAGGCAAAACAAAGAAATGTTTCAGGAGAGAAAGGGATGGAATGGGCAAGCGATGACTGTCATATGGTCAGTTTTTGACGGTGGAGATTGCTCCGTGGGGTAGGAAGGTGGGGAGAAAGAAAAGGGGAGAGGGCTTAAGGAAAGGGGGGGGCAGTGGTCCAGTGGAGAACAAGCGACCAGGGGCTAAGGAGAAAAGTGCTTATCGCGTCAGGGGGAAATTTTGTAAAATAGAAGGCAGGTTTATTAAGCACTTGGTTTATAGCACTGGGCCTTATGATGGGAAGGGGCCAAAGTTTTTAAGCCCTCGGGGGCTTAAAGCCTTATTTCTGAAAAGATATGCTTTTTGGTCAAAAATGGGGTTTTTAGGCCAAATTTACGAATTATGATAGGTAAAATGGGGAATTTTAAACCATAAAAAGGATTGTTTATGAGTTTAAAAGTGATTTTGAAGGAGTTCAGAGGAAAATGAAGGACAAGAATGGGAAAAATGAGTGAAATAGTCTTAGTAAATGATGGAAAAAATGGCCTACATACAGTCTCTTTTTGTTCAGTAGTGTTTCTCAAGGATTCTGAATAAGGAAAAGGAACAACTCTTTAAGGAATAGTAAGATAATATTTTTAGGAAAATAGATGAGGATTTCAGTGGACTAAAGGACTTGAAATGATGAAGGCAGTGAGATTTCCAAAACTTATCATGTTCTTGCAAATTTTTCCTAGAAATCTGGGTTTGTTACATTTAGTCAATTTTGGATAAAGTCAAAATTATGGATGACTAACAATAAGGAAAGATTCAAATGAATTCACCTATACAAATTTTATAGATTCCTTCATTCATCCCATAGTCAATTTATTGAACATCAATATACAACCCAGAATTAGTAATGAAATCAAGAAGGTTTCTCAATTGTCTGAGCATAATAGGACAGGTGATTGGTACTTGTACCAAAATCACACTAAAATAAGAGTTTATGGATCAAGCATTATCCATTATAAACTGCCCAAATACCTCCCTATGAGGTTATTTTCCTTGGAATACATAACCATATTCTTAATTCAGATGCTGTTAATTTCTTAATAAGAAAACACAGTTCAAGTTGAAAAACCAGGTTGGCCCTTCTATTTGTAATAATAGAGAGGCATGTCCTGAAGCAGAAAAACAATTGCAGGAGTTCAAGTTCAGTCCTAGTTTCCTATGGTATTATGATACGATTGGTGTTATTCGTAAAATGAGAGTTAAATGAAAATTAACTCCATATGTACATGAAAAGAAGCCAAATATTGAAAAATTCTCAAACCAATATGAATGGTTAGAGAATACATTGATAGAGGCAGGAAATAAAAGTGATACTAGTCAAACTTTGCAAAATCCAGCCCAAGAAGACATAAATTTGAAGAGAAACAGAGAGGAAGGATCCTATACAACAAAGACTATAGCATAGACTAAATTCAAATTGAGATACAATAAAAAGCCAAAGCTGAATCGTGCTAATAAATAAAAGGAAACAATAAAGGTGATTGATACATAAATTGCAGAAAAAGACAAAACACCTCCTACAATGATTGAAGAGGAACAACAACCGACAACTTCAAAGACACAACTAATTCAGAAACAACATAGTATTGAAGTTTCTTCATCTAAGAAAACAATAGAAAAGGACATGGATATCAAAGAAAGATACAAATAAATAAAAGCTAGAAATGAAGAAATTAAGACAGAAATACATTCTCAGTATCTGAAACAAAATCCAAGCATCCAGAATAGGTTACTTTCAACTTTTGAATACAAAAATAAAAAGATGCAGATGTCATTTCTTCAACCTACAGTTCAGACTCCTAAGTCATCATCAGATTACAAAAAGATAGAGTTTGAAGTTCTAGTCCAGGATATTCATCCTCTAGATCAAATTGAATTTCATAAGCAGGCAAGGGATATGATTTATTCTACAATGACCACCAAGGCCATGAGTGCACAAAAGCTGCAAAACACTCTGGTAAATTTCAAAGATAAACTCAAATTGGAGAAAGCATATTCATAGGCAAATGAAACTAGAATCAAATCCTTAGAAGAGCTAGTAATTTAAGTAGGATATGATTCTCAAAATGTAAAAGTTACAGAAGAATTGATCAAGAAGAAAAATGCAGACATTGTTGCATTAAAGAAACAACTAAAGCTGCCCCCTACAAAACATCCTCAAGCCAAGGAAGTCTTACATGATACCAATCAGAAAGATGAGGTGATGAGTCTCATTTTATAGTTAACAGATTAGATAAAGGAAATGGAAATTGAAACGGACAAGTTGGTCTAGGAGAAAGAAGCTAACAAATCAGAGGAAGTTCTTGCCACTGTCATCCCTGTAGTCACAACAATTGCACCTTCTACTTTGGCAGAATCACTGGCTCCTAATGTCCCAATGGCCACAACACTTCCAATTACTTCATCTACAACTTCAGCCACAGAATCTTCAACAACAACATCAAAACATTCAAATGAAGCAAGCAAGAAACTAGTGAAGGCCATGCAAGATATGTCTATTAAGAACAATGAGATAAACAGACTAAAAGAACAACTCAAAAATCTTGAAGATGCTAAGAAACTTGCTCAAATAAATGCTAAGAATGAAGAAAAAAAAGCCAAAAGATTGAATGAGCAACTGAAAAAGTTGGAAAAAGAACTAACACTGAAGGAACCAATGTCACATGTCAAGCAACAATTATGGTCCAATATCATTGAAGCAGTCAATGATATTTGGACATCCATACAAGTCATATATGAGCAGAAAGACTTAGTGAAATCAACAAGAGAAGAAATCTAGAAGATCAAAGAAGAGCTTGGTAAAAAACCTGTAAAAGCTCTAGAAATAATCAAATTTCTTAATTCCAAAAATAGACAAGAGCTGGAAGATATTGGAATTAATGATAGACATAGACCATCCTAGAAGTTAGGAAGGTAATCTCTAAGAATAATCTGATGATACACTTAGAAGAAAAATTCCAGCACATGGAGATTTCTATCACAAGGTTCATGATCAAGTTTGATGTTCTAAGGCAAAACAACCTTCCCAATCCTCTAGTTATTAATGATAGATTAATGAAGCAGGATGATTATGATAAAATGATAAGAGAGTTTTCCAGAGAGCAAGTGAAAATTCAGCCTTGCAAGGAATCCCAACAGGGAAGGTGCTATACAAGAATTTTGAGAATTTGTTTTACTTACATCATGATTATCTTCATTAAAAAAACACAAATTTATTGTCCAAGTTCTATTAGTTATGAATGGTTTCTATAAGGATATAAGAAATGTGATCTTATTATAGTTATTTTTCAATATATATATATATATATATATATATATATATATATATAGTTGGTTGTTGGTATGGGTATAGTGTGTATGTGACAGGCGAATTATAAGTTTTCATTGAGTATGTAATCTAAAATATAAACTAGTTCTTGGCTCTTCAAATTTGTTAGTATTTGAATTCCCAAGGTTTGAGGAGTGGTGTGGTTATAGTACACAAGGTACAACACATTTCACTTTTTGAATAAATTAGTTATACAAGGTATCAAATGGACTCCGGAGAGGTTTAAGAAATCCATCGTGCCCTTAGAAGCCATTGGGAACACGTGCATTGCAATAGGTCCTTAATTCCAAATCTTATTTTCAAATTTCATGCATCTAGATCACCTCCTGTCCAGGGAGATTTAATGCTCTATGGGCATATTCATTTGATACTACATTCAGAAGGAAGCACATCTAAGCCAATTTCAAATATGGAAGTATTCTTTTGGTTTATGAATTGGAATGCCAAATTACTACATAGGTAGTATAAGTTATGGGGTTTTTGTTGTAATTGAAAAAGTAAGTATTTGTGGAAGTTGAGTGTATTCTCGTTTAAAATTTGTCTTTGAATTTGTGTAAGGGTGATAAGCCCATAGCTTCTTGTTGGGAATGACACAAAAGTAGATATTGCATTTTATTCAAATGATACACATAAATACATGGTATTATTATCTTTGGATTAATCTTCCAAGGTCCCTTTGACTCCCAATGAGTGTTCGTATTCAGTTGAGACTTTTCACATTCTTCTTCAAGTGAACAAAACCTTACTGATTAGGTTCCCAACATCTCCCCTTAGTTTGAAGGGATGTATGTGAGTACAAGTAGAGAGATGTGGATAGTAGCTACTTGTTGAATGTGCTCTTTGAATCTAGTGGTTTTCGTATGACCATAAACCCAATAGCTAATGCAAGCCTAAATATTCTACTAAATGGTTGTTTAAGGTTGACGACCAACTCTGGAACTAGGCTCTAATGCTCAAGAATTTTGGGAGTATTTCCTAATGTGGCTAGAATTTAATATCTTCCAAAGTTTAAATTAGGTCACTATATACCTTGTCATCCATCTTAATGCCTTTAGAGTGGAAAAATTGAAGGAATCAACTTACATGAGTAGCTTCATCGACAAGACCCAGTTTGGAGAATTGGGGCTTAAAACTATCTAAGGTGAATTTTTGGGCCCCATGATAATATTTTACATAAATATCCTTCCAACGGTTCAAGAAAGACATTAATTAGAGTTCATATGAAATTTTTTTGTTTCCCAGAAGTTGACCTATTATGTTTGACCATAGTAATTGGAGAGGATGCCATATCAACCCCTATTTTCATGGAAAATCAACTAGCCACATGAATAATATGAATAAGACTCTATAAGGGTTAAATTTGTAAATCTATTTGACAGTTGGAGTCAAACTTAACCCCTAATTGGCTATCGAGGTCTGTTATTACTAGGCCACTAGGAGGAAAATGGGGTTCCATTCATTTTTTATTGTATCTTTTTCCATAGTAGATAAGAAAAACTTGAGAGTGGGAGTGAGAGAGAATAATAGAGGGGGTTTGTGTTCTATAGCAACCCACAGACCATGGGTCTCAAGTAATAATATAAAGAGTGCCTTCTCCTTTGTACTTGCATTATTTCCATTCCAGATAAAATAAAACAAAGCATCATAAACATCCAGTTGGGTTTTCTCTCAAAATGGTTTCCTAAAGAATATCTAGATGTTCATTATGATTTTTGTTGGAAGTATGGTTAATGTGTTGTCCTTAATGGAAACATACTTGATGAATATGTCAACATGATGGTTATGTAGATGCTACAAGTGAGATAGACAAAGGAATATCAGTTTAGAGACAGAAAAATGGTAAGGATAAAGTGTGAGAAAGTATATGCAGGTCCTGTGAAGCAAGGTCGTGTACATACGCAGGTATAGTGAAAAAAATTCACATACAATTTCCACACCATTCTATTATCAATACCAAGGGTCTTTACCATGGTATTGGCCCATAGTATTTGGTATTTGAAGCAGGAAAGGATATTTGATCTCGCCAAATAATAACATAGACATTACTAGGGGATCAGCCTAAGGTATTGGCTAAGGAGTATGCTATATAAGGAGATGGAGATCAAATGTTAGTGTGTGCATGTGATGGGTTATTTTATGAATGACTTGATCTGAAATAGGTGTGCACCAGGGAGCATGCAAATGGATCATATATGATAGATATGAAATGACTAAATATTGGATAATCAGTTTATGGTTTGATAGATTTGTGATGATGGTATTATGATGTGTGTTTGTAACAATGTGTATGCCAATATTTGGGTTTGACATATGTTGTGTTGTGCAGCGAAGGTATGACTCAGTGATGAAAAATTTGTATGTTGGTTTTCCATGAGAGGTCATGTACATACACGGGTTTTCTATGTAAAAGTTGTGTATATCGATTAAGGTTTGCAGTATGAGTTGGTGATGATGGTTGATCTATTATGTTATGTTTGCTATTGTCTATCTATGAAGTCTCTCTTGTGATAACCTGCATTTGACATTACTAGTTGGGTTGAATTGTTTATGGAATGATGGGTTTATTAGTGATGCTGCTACTGTCTAGTGATATGTATTTGGTTCAGTTATTTGTGATGGTTTCAGTATGTGATTCAACGATTTATTCGATGTGACAATTATTCAAACTCAGTTGTTCAATATTTTGAGATCTGTACATAGG
The DNA here is from genome assembly GCA_034641835.2 of Pinus albicaulis. Classification (NCBI taxonomy): domain Eukaryota; kingdom Viridiplantae; phylum Streptophyta; class Pinopsida; order Pinales; family Pinaceae; genus Pinus; species Pinus albicaulis. Next base: position 127,877,557 of record CM076569.1, on the reverse strand, counting down.
TCCTCTTAAGGATAAACATGTAGATACACATGTATGATACAAAACAATAACGTGTACAATCTGATATATGCTTGATTAGGGTTTGCAGTAGTAGCAGATGGTTTCTATAATGAGTAACAATGTTTGGCTTAGTATATTAATGAATAACTATGCATTGATATGATATGTCCTGGATTAATTTGATCTAGTTGCATTGGTTGATTGAGATTCAATGGTTGATTTGTTGATTCAGTTGATTTAGTGATTAAGTGATTTGATTCAGTGTTTGGTTTCAAAATTGTATTGAGCTTAAATGATGGAAGGTGGTTTAGTCTGAAAATATGTTGAAAAGTGGCCTACAGATTTGATGTTTTGAGTTAGGTGGATCTAGTTTGAAATATTATGAAACGTGGTACATGAAGGTGTTGAGGGTTGGAGCCTTCAGTGAGGGAGTCAAAGCTTCCTTCCAATGGTAGGTGGTAAATATGTTCAGGGGTTTGGAGCTCCCTTCCGGTGGGTGTCGGCAAACGATATCAGGGGGTTGGAGCTCCCTTATGGTGGGTGTCGGTAAACGATATCAGGGGGTTGGAGCTTCCTTCCGATGGGTATCGATAAATGATATCAGGGGGTTGGAGCTTCCTTCCGATGGGTGTCGATAAACGATATCAGGGGGTTGGAGCTCCCTTACAGTGGGTGCGTATGTGTTGGTATGAGTCTACGCCAGTATAAGCTATAAGAATATTTTTTTTTATAATAAAAAGATGAAGACAAAAATGATGACAACTATGGTTTTATCCCACATTGGGTTTCCACCTAAAAATCATGGTGTCCTCATGTTTTGTTGTGTTTCTTATGTGTGATGGTTTATTCCGCTCTTACTGCTCATGGTTAATGTTTAAGTATTTTCTAATTAAGTAATGATGCACTGGATCAAGTTGATTAGATGATGGAATAAATGAAAAATTAGTTATCAGGATAGACGATATTTTGCTTCAGCATAGTCATGTACATACACGAGTTTACTTAATGATAGTAGAGTACATAAATATGAATAATAAATTGAAAGTTTTAAGTGAGTTTTAAAATACTGATTCATCCCCCATCCCCCCTCTATATTTTTCCCAACAATTGGAATCAGAGCAGGTCAGTTAAGTTGAAGCTTAACCACTTAGAGTGGATCAGGGATGATGGGAAAGAAGAAGATAGCTCGAAGGAATGAGTCAAAAAACTATTGTAGTGATAGTGATATATCATATGCAGTGACAATTATAAATGTCAACAAATATTCATCTTTGGGAGCACCTCTCTTTCTAGTGATAAAAGATGAAGAAGATAGTAATAAGGAATTATCAAGTATGGTTTTTTGTTCTAATTGTGATCCATTCCCTTGTATATGTAATAATGATGATATTTAAGATGAAAATGACTCAATTGAACTTGATCTCATGGGTAAAAGTGAAAGTATGCATTCTAGAGATAAATCAGGTTACAAAATGATGGCCCTAGAAGCAGAGGAACCAAGAAATTTAGAAACAATAAACAATAAAGGTACGTTTATGCTAAGTGATGATAATTATCACGAATGGACAAAAAATATGAAGTCTAAGTTAATGTATTTGGGATCTAATATTTGGATTGTAGTATGTAATGGTTTCACTAAAACTCCTCCATAAAGTGAATAACTACATAAGAATAATGTAGCCTTAAATGAAATCTTTGGGAACATACTTGATTTAGCGTTAGAAAATGTTATGCACTATGAAACTACAAAAGAAGTGTGGGATAAATTGTATGTCATTCATGAAGGAAAAACAAAGGAATATTGTTCATCATGAGAACCGTTAGGTAATCCTATTTCCAATGATGGGTCTGAAGATAAAACAACCTTTGCTATGCCAAATGGAGTTATTGATTGAAAATAAGACATGTTATAAGAAAAATTGATCTTTCTTTGAAAAGCATTATTAATATTAAGGATAATTTGTAGGCATATGATAATAGGGATCATTTTAAATCAGTAAATGCTATAGTAGAGTATAAACAATATTGTGAAGGTCTTTAAGCTAAAATCATCTCTCTAAGAGCATATCTTGAAAATTTAGACAAGTGAAATGAAGAACTACTTCAAGCGTTTGAAGAAAAAGAGAATGAGCCGAAGGAATATATTATCAAATTAAAGGAGCAAGTGGAAGAAGGAAGAAATTTTGAAGAAGGAATGAAGAAGCAATATCTAGAAAATGAAGAGTAATACAAAAGAATGGGGGTTGAGGTTAAAATTATAAAAAGTAAATTATAAGAAAAGGATAAAAACTTGATATTTCAAGATAGTAATAAGATTTTGGATAAAATTATTAGTAGTCAAAGGTCTCCTTCCATTAAATTTGGGCTTGGTTTTAATGAAACTATTAAAGGAGAATCTAGTTCACAAGCCATTGCAAGGAATTTAAAGGGTAACAATGCAAAACATGAAGTGCTCAATAAAAAGATAAGAAGTCATCAACAACCAAGGAAAGTGAATATTTAAAGAAAATAATTTTCTCCTAACTATAGAAGTATCAATCAATTCTCTCGTTTGAAAAATGATGTTGAATGCATTATATGTCACAATTATAGACATGTTGCAGCCAATTGCATAAGCAAATTGTTTCGATCTCAAGAAAGTGATCATCTCACAAGAATAACATATGCTCCTAGGTACTAAGGTTTCTTTAGAGGATATTGTTTTTATTTCAATATATTTGGTCACAAGGCTCAGTTTATTGCAATGGAAGGAATATGAAACAAAAATATTATGATTCATCTGCTCCCTTTTCTATTCATATAAGATGTTTTTCTTGTAACGAGTTTGGGTATGTAGTGAAAGAGTGTAGGAACAAATCAATGGAATTCCACAGACAACATGGCAAGTAATCAGATAAGAATAATTATGTAAAAATGATTTAGAAATATGGATCCACCCATATTTATCATAATAAGAATAAGGAAGAATAACAAATAAGGTGTGGTCTTGCTCTCCACTCGTTTGAAGATGCAGATGAAAGGTACATATACAACATATGCTCTCATCATATGACTGGAGATAAGAGCAAGATGGAGTCTCTCAGGGAAAACACAGATGGTAAGGTTATTCTTGGAAATAGTACTCCAACAAAAGTTCTGGGAAAAGGTAGAGCCAAAATCAATTATGGGAAAAAGTAGAGCCAAAATCAATAAGTATAGAAGAGTAGTTGATACATTATTAGTTCAAGGGCTTAAGAAAAATATTCTGAGTGTCGGTAAAATGGAGGATAAATGAAATGTAATTGTGTTTACATCAACCAAATGCAAGGTTATAGATGAAGAAACTTGATAGGTCATATCAAGACGATATAGAAATATATACAAATTATATGTCTTTAAAGAAATGAATTCTTTCTAAATGAGGAGGATAATTCATGTTATTCATATTCAGAGTAAAATAATATGGTTCCCATTGCATTCCATTTTTTTTAAAGTTTACTTCTCATAATGATTGCATAAGTGATGTGAGGTACATGATCTCATGAAGAGCAGGTGATGATTACGAGGTCCTCAGGATTAGTGATGTATGATCTCAGGGGGAGTTATACATATGTATATCTTGATGATGATCTCCATGTTTTTTTGACATTCATGTTGCTTATATTACTGGTAGTACATCTGATGTAGAAACAAAAATTGCAGGCTCAGGGGGAGTTGTGGCTATGAATTTCAACATTTTACTTGTTGTAAGTGGATCTTATGAAGGACAGTCATATATACGTGAATTTTGATCTAGGCATCCACATATGTTCCTTTGAGATGAAGAAACGATGGGACAGGCTCACGTAAAGGTTTTTGATTTGCTTCAATCAATTATTATGTTATAGGTCAATTTGGGCACCATTCCCAATGACCTGGTTAACTGGGCATCATCTCCAAGACCAATGATCAAGGGTCTATAATTCCCTATCATTTTAGTTGCTACATGCCCTAAGACAAGAAACAAGACAAATCAAGCAAGACTTTCATCCAGCAAGAATTTCCATGGTTTGAAACTTATTGCATAGCATATGAGAGCTCACCAACGCAGGCTCTGAGGGGCCTAAGTGCGTTGCATATGCAGGTAACCCCATGCAAGGATGCTCTGCAAAGCACTTCCCGACATTCACAGGTACGTTGGTCACATTGGGAGCGAAATTCTCACTATTCCGGAATCTCCACTTGGCCAGTGCCTTCTATAAGAGTTCACATGTGTCAAGCTTCGGATCCAAGTGTCCATTTGACATCTACATGAATGGAAACATGTCTTGCCTATTTTTGGAAAGTTATTGATTGCAAAACAACCTACAGTTCATCTATAAATTGAACACAGATTTAAGTGTTTGAGAAGGAAGAATTTGAGTAGAGAAATGTCGGAGAATTTTCAATTGAGAGCTTGGTTTGTGAAGCTACTGCTGGAGAGATTTATTCTGTGATGAGACTTGGGAACTTTGCTGGAAGGTCACTTAAAATCAGTCACTAGGTTGTAACCTCTCCTTCTGTCATCAATAAAGAGTAATTCTTGTTTTTCCCTACATGCATCTATGTTAAATTTGATTTTCCATATTGTGAGATCTTGGTTGTTGAATGTAGTTTATGCTTTATTGATTTATCTAACTAGCTTGAATAGATATCTATATTATTGCATCTTCTGCTGTTTCAGTGTTCTTTCTTGCAGGAAGCATTCAACTCACAAACCACTTGAATTTGAAGCTGCGATAGAAGCGACAGAAGGAGCCATTTGGAAGCGACTGAACAAGTAAGCCTCCAATCCTCTCTGTGTATCTATTCTGAGTTAGGAGAAATGGTAGTATAGTCTTTCACATGTTGTTATAGACTAACACCTATCTAGGGAAGAGTAATTTATCTGTATATTACAATTCTGGCCCAACAAACTGGCGACTCCACTGGGGAGAATTTATCTTAGTTCTAGGTGTTTTAGTCTCTGATTTGATTTGTAAATCCACCCAATAGCTGTTACACATAAATATTAGACTTTTTCAAATCTTATTTGCAAAGACAGTGAGCCAAACAATAGTATTTTTCCTTGTCTACTGCGTCCAACACACCCTTAGTCTGGACACAGTGCTTTGCAGAGCGCTGTCTCCCTTCCAAGCCTATGTTGCAAAGAACTGTCTCCCCTTGGAGTCTGCGTTGACTCCTGAAAGTGACCGAATTACCTTGAATTTGACTTTGCAACTTGCTTCAGTTTTGTTTGCTGCTGTGTTCTGAAAAGTTTGATGCTCAATTGACTAGTGTCTCTATATACTTCTTCCTCCTTTGGCTGAAAATTTGTTCAATGTTTGTTTAGAAAAGTTTTTCTTTATCATTGACAAGTTGATTTCAAAGTATTTTTTATGGTCGCATTAAGAATCATTTGAATCATTTGCTTTCGAAATAGGAAATTGTCGTAAAATCTGTTAGCCATCAGTAAATTTTGTCATAAGCAAATGATGGCTAAAACAAGCCTTGAGCCTTCAACAGATCATTTTCATGGAGAATTGATCATTCTTGAAGTCTGCTGTTCCCTAACAGTGTTGTTCCCTAATTGCTGTTCCTTAACTATTGTGCCTTAAAAGGCTGCTGTTCCCTCCAAAAATCCAACAAGAAATCTGCTGTTCCCTTCAAAACTGTTTCCTAAACAGTCCCTTTCATCATTTCATTCACTCATTGTGGCCCTTTTTACCCTCCATTTTCCTCTGAAAAGCTCCTTTCTCTTTTCCATTTACCCTCATTCCCTTCTAAAAACCTTCAAAATCCCATTTTAAACCTATAAATCCTTTTAATGGTTTAAAACCCTCCCTTTTTCACTCTATCGGAACTTGAAAAAACACAAAAAACCCACTTATTTTGATTTTTGTTAAAACACACAGGCCTTAAGCCCCTTTGGGTTTGAGCCCCAGGCCCTTCCACCATATAACCTACACCCGCGACCAAGCGCTAGCCCCATCTCATCTGGCATTCTCATCGCATCGGCATTTCCACTAAAAGCCCGTATTTTCTTTATAAAATTTCCCCCCGATGTGATAAGCCCTCTTCTCCTTAGCCCCTGGTCGTTTCTCCCCCATAAGACCGTGCCCTGATCTAATCCCCAGCCCAAGCACTTAAAACCTCTTCCCTTAACCTTATTCTACCCTCATTCCCTTTGTAAAGCACCTTCTCCGTTATATTTTCTCCACCACAGTTGTAAGAACCTGGTTCAAATCTCACTGTTGATCTATATGATCCAACGACCCCAATAAAAACCTGACAACCCAATCCCTCTGGACCCACCTTCCACTATTCAAGCACCCATCCAATTAGAGCTTGCCACCTGGCCCCCACCAAAAACTCTCGCCGTGCGCATCTCTCCTGTAGACATCGGATCTCCCCCCCCATATCCAACGGTCTACATTACATTTCGCGTAAGTTTCACCGCAGGGGTTTAACGACCAAAATTCGTGCGAGACCGCTGGTTTTGTGGAAGCCACGTGACTCATTATGATTCGATTATGTTCCCTCCGAGCTAAACCACTTACCGCTTGGATCGAACGCGAAAACCATTCCCAGTTTTCACAAAACCGTTCTTCTTCTATTTCGCGCCAAAGTCATTTTAAAACCTGTTTTCGCAGGTTTTTCTCCATAAAGCATATTCCTCTCCTCCGCCTGCATATTACGCTCCTCCATGTAAACTCCTCTGCCTCCACCAGCCTCCAATGCAGTTTTCCAACACCGCAAGGTTTTTTAACAGGTTTTATGGTTATGTGTAGGTTCTATGGTGATTTTAAAGGCCGAAAGTCCCCCCTACAGTCCATAAAGGGACAGTGGCTGAGGGTGATGACCCTCAGAGCCCAATCAAAGGAAAGGGGGGGTCTAATTTCATGTTTTAATCAATGGTTCATCGAGCGTTAGTTACACAACCTAAAGACCCTCAAGCGTAGACCATTTGTGAACAAACTAAGTTAATGAAGATCAGTAAAGGTTAAAGATAAAGGGATTAAAGTGCAAGATTGAAGATTAAAGGTTTGATCATATAGGTTCAAGACTGATCCACGGTTTAAAAGGTTAAAATAGCCAAATGAAGGATTAAAATACCGAAGAAGGATGAAGAAGGCATGATTAGCCCTAAAGTACAAGATTAGAGTTAAATCAGGGTTTTAAAGTGATAAAGCAGACATACTAGCAGAAGAGCCTTCGAAGGCCAAATCATGGAGGCTATTACTCCTCAAAACTGCCACCTATAGGCTTACCTCCTCAAAAGACACGCATATTAAATACACAGTCAGATATATTCCTGAAGACAACTCAGAATTAATTGCCAGCCTACCAAAAATCCCCAAAGTCAACAAAAGTGACTGAAGTTGATGAACTTTAATGTAATAATCAATTAGAAGAGTTAAAACATTGTAAAACTTCTCCATTTGACCCTTCAAAGGCCGAGAAGCACTTACTCTACATTAATTGAATAGATAGGCCTTTCTTTCACTCCACCTCCTCATTTCTTCTATAAATCTTCTCTAGAAGATAGTAAACAGGTTGGTCTTTGAATACTCATTGAGTGTAAATAGCTTTGAAGCTGCTGAAGCTTTGCTTTGTAATAGAAGAAAGATAGGCTAAGATGAGAAATTTGAAGCTGGAAAGACCCATTGGACTTGAAGATTGTAACTGGTTTGAATATCAAATACAAGTTGATTTATGGGATCCTGGTTTATGTCAATAATGATGTTATTATCACTGTAATTGTTATTTTCTTTGTGTTTTCATTCTGTCCACTTTATCTGATAAAAAACAACAAAAATAGATTAGGATTTACTTCTCAAGTACCCTAAATCTCACTGATAAATCTTTATCCTTTATGTTTTCTTCTAAATGTGTTTTGAAGGTAAGTCAATAGAGTATAACCAATGAAGTGTTGGTAAGCCCATGTTTATTGAGTACAACTTGAGATATTGTCTTTTAATGTTGTCTTGAAAAGTCTGCTAAGTAAAGTTGAACTAGCGAAGTCTATGGTTAGCCCTGTCCTCTAATTTACCTCCAACAGTAACTTTGAAAAGTTCCCTAAGAGTATTGCCAAAAACAGGATAGGTTCAAAGTCCTTACCTAATATTAGGTTATTCTTTGTTATCTTTAATTTTTTCCATTGAGAATATGATGAAAGCAGACTAGATTCAAATTTCTTACTTGATCTTAAGATATTCTTCGTTTTCCTTTGAGTATGCTGAAAGCAGGTTAGGTTAAAAGTCCTTACTTGATCTTAAGCTATTCTTTGTTCTCTTATATGTTTTCTTCTTTCACTCCCTTAATGTTTCATACCATAAATAAACTTAAAGAGATCTATTAACATAGATGACTTGCCCCATAGAACACTCTTGACACTTGCCGTGCAATTAAATCCTTTATGACTCCATAGCCCAATGGATTGACACTGTTTCTTACCTATGTTATCAACTGAACCATTTTCAACCTGCTCACAACTTTACCCTTCAAAAGACTGACTTCATTTTAAATGATGTTCATCCCAACCAAAAAAACAAAAACCCTTGTGATTTATAACTAGCCTAATATCATATCATAAGCCTTAAAGATCATATCTTTGAAAATACATATAAAGAGAGATCCCTCTCTGAATCTAGGATGTCTAGATCCTCAGATTCCAAAGTGATTTTGATGTAGGCTTTGCAGCGTTTGTATTTTCCAATCTTGCAAACTACGGAGACCTAACAAAATATTCATTTTCTTGATAGGATAAATTGTTGTTGAAATCCTCGTTTTTCCTTCAAAAGAGAAATTGTTGTTTGTATTCTTCGTTTCTCGAAAGTAAAAAGCATTTCGATTATTGATCTAGTGCACCTAGTTTCTTTTCTGCATTCATAACATTAAGGAAACTGAAAAGAAAAACTTGCATTTGCATGTAGGATTGTGTTTTTTTTGTAAAATGAACATTAGGAAATTTGCATTTAGTTTGTGATTCATTGATATTTTTGGTCACAAATTATTTTCTCTCTTCCCAACAAACTGGCGCTCTCTTCCCTTAGTAGCTAGCTCCTTCATTGAAAAAGTTGAAAGTGAAAGTTTGTTTATCATTCTTAGCTTGCATTTTAGGAATTTAATGTACATCATCATGGTGAACCTGAAAGGAAAATTGTTAAGCAAGATCAACATAAAATAAATCTCAATTTACTTAACAACGCATTAGAACCATAACGATAACATTTAGAAGGTCTAGGCTAGAGACGTGTTCCGACGTCGTAAAACATAGAAGCTGTTGTTAACTTCTCTGCGATACATTACGAGTGTGATACCTCACTCCATGTACGTAAGTATATCGTAGCTCGTCCACGTACTCTTGGTTATATCGGGCGGTGTTATAGTACGATAAGTATAAAGGGGTGCTCTCACTGTGCGGTTTCACATCAGACAACGCTAATATGAACTTGGGCCTCCACGTACCTTCGGGTATATTTGAGAGGACAAAGTTTAGGTGCTATCCATTCATAGTGAACCGAGTCGGCCGCCTTGAAATTGTGATACATGGAGCACAACATTCGGGGATATTACCTGCCCGTACTTCTTGGTTCGCCAGGAGGTATTCTGCAGTTCATAGTTTCTTGGTAAACCCTTTTGCCTAGCATTACCCACTTTTTGTTTTTTTTTTTTTTTGGTTAAAATAAATTAGTAATCGTGGAAGAAAAAAATCCTACCCCCCGTTGTTCGCGTATATTAGCTTTGAAACCACCTTTACCACCAAAAATTATTTCTGGTTGGCAGAGGTGATCACGATCTGCCGAATCAAGCACAGTTCGTACCTCTGGCAAAAAATCATCATTTAAACCAGAGTTAGCTCAAATTGATTCCACACATCCTGATTCGTTTACTATTTTTGAAATGGAGTCTTCACAGCTACCTGTTGTCACGATCCATTCAATCACTGAGACCATACCTCCTGTACCCGATGTTGTTCAATCACAAATTGATCCAGATCCTGTCTCTTCTTTACCAGAAAATCTGAATCCTGAACAACTCGAAGTTGTTCCTACTTTAGTCACTCCATAAATATCTGTAGCCATTGATACTCCTATATCACACATTCAACCATCTGAAATATATTTTGGGCCTGACGGTGAAGTTCTTCCTCCTAGTTTAATTGCGATTGAAGAAATCCCACAACATGATACACCTTTAGGTCGAACCCATTTTGGGGGAGACCTTTACCTGTACCAGTCTTTTCCTCAATCATTTCCATCTGCTTTTGTTAATCCCATTGCCATTCGATCTCCCGTTGATTTCGGAGAGTATACATTTGGTCATACAACCATGCCTGAACCAAAATCTTTGGTTGGGTCTGCTGTTCCAATTACGTCAGCTCCTACCCTCGCTACTCTGTCGATGTTCACAACCTCACCAGAGTGATATTTGCATGGTGGCCCTTCGGTCCCAACATGCTACAAATCATTATCTGGCACTTTCTCTGGTGCATCTTCAAGACCATGGTCTTTACCAATGTCATCATCTGGTGTTTTAACTGGTAGTCCTATAGTCAGTATTGAACGACTCGATACATTACACACATCATCAGGGAAATATCAAGTCGGTCCTTATGGGTCAATTCCTTTAAGTACCATATCAACTGGACTCCCAGCATCCAGGGAACAATATTTTCCGCCTTATTAGCCTCCTTATGCTGGGGGGAAACATTTGGCCACCCAATACGACAGTATTCAATCACATTTTGGTCAAACTAATGTTGACATGAATGTTTGTCAATGTCAGCCCACTCTGCCTATCCAACCACAAATGGTTTTACATTCGTATCAACCAGTTCAACCTGTTACACCCACTTCAATACCACTTGTTAATACATCTATACCCCAGTTACAGAATCAAAATATTGTACATCAACCTTATCAGGCAAGTTCTTCAACTCAATATCATCAAATGTTGGGTCAACAGACTCAAAATCCTTTGGTTAATTTACAACAACCTGTATCAGGGATCATTTATTCACAAGTTGGTGTATCATTTTATGGGATGTCACAAATGCAACATGGTTATACATATCAACCGAATAAAATTTACACTAATTTGGGTTATAACATTGGTGGACAGACCCCTTGGTAGCCACAGGAGAAAATTCCTCAAAATTCATATCAACAAGTATCACATCCAGGTTTTGGTCAACAGAATTCTCAAGCGTTTGCTATGAAAAACAACCCCTATCTGGGTTACCAGCCTTAAATTCCATATGATGGTGCTCAAAGACCTGTTTCCCAAGCAATTCCATCTTATCCTGGCTATGCTCAACCTGACCTTAATAGACAGTTGCATTTTGTTGCAGCCTTGGAATTACCAGATTTAAGCCGGTTAACCACTGATCCTATCAATTATGCTCCTTGGTGGCTGATGATACCACATAAATTACCCTCTGATATTCCTAAATTCAATGGAAACCCTGGAGAAGATCCATCAGCTCATGTTATGACTTATCATTTATGGTGTTCATAAAATTCCCTAAATGATGATTCTGTTCGATTGCGTCTTTTCCAGAGCACGCTCACTACTCCAACTGCACAATGAGGAAAGTTCTTTTACTGTGTCAACCTCATTAAAAAATGAAACAGGTCATGAGCATAGTTCTTTTCTTGTGTCAAGCTCGTTAAAAAATGAAACACATCCTCTCCTAATTATGACAAGTCTTCCATTTGATCTCGTAAATGACCCTTCATTCCATCCAACTATTAGTAACGAGTAATATACTTAGGAGAATGAAATGAAGCTTGGGGGCCATCTTCTCTTGTAGGGGGCATTCGACATGTGCTCTTGCAGGGGGCATTCAAAACATTCTTACCAATTGCACGCAATCCACAGCTGAAGTTCGTGGGAAAAATCAGGTTTAGAGCTCCAAAATGTAAATGGTAAAAATGGATAGTGAAACTGATTTTTATAGTCATTTAATTGTTTGCAAGTTAAATTTATTGCTATGACTATAGTTTTATTATGTTTTTATCATGAAACAGGTATTTTTAATCCATTTGATGTTGTTTTGAACAGGAAATACAACTGATGAATAGATTAGTCGTGCAGAATTATTCAAAGAATGACTTGACCACAAAGCATACTTTTTCTCCTTATTTTTCGAGCTTTGTTAAAAAAAGAGAGGATTTGAAGCACAATTTTATCTCTTTTTCGAGCTTCGATAACAACGAAAAAGAAACCCCTGGAGTCTTCTTTTAGCTCTTTTCAGACTCTGATAATGTGAAAAGATTGCCGAGAAGCACACTTTTATCTCTTTTTCGATCTTCGATAACAGCGAAAAAGAAACCCCTGGAGTCTTCTTTTAGCTCCTTTCAGACTCTGATAATGTGAAAAGATTACCGAGGACTTATATTTTCGAGCTCTTTAAAGTAAATGAATTGATATCTACTCAGTATAAGCTTAAACCTTTTCCGGACTGAGATGGATTATTTACAAAAAAAGAATACCTTGGTTAAACATGACCAAAGAGGTTCTTTCAGATATTATTTTACACTTTTTCGGATCTGAGAGACAAATTTATGAAAAAGTACTTATGGAGTTCTCTTTCGTCCTCTTTTTCAGACTCTAAATATGAAAAAGGACTGGGCTATCACTGTCGTTAAGCTCGTTAAAACATAAAATAGCGACAGGCTTGTCGATCATGGCAAGAATCGAGTTTCATTCATCGCTAGACTCATTAAATTATTAAATAGCGATACTTTATTTGCTAGAAGGGTTGAATTATAGATCAAGAAAATTTTATCCTCCTCAAGCTTGTTAAAAATTAAAGAGGTACTGGTCGAAAAATGACTGGGGAAAATTTGGGAAAAGTAAGTAAAGTTTCTTTTTGGTAGCAAGTCGCTCTTGAACATGACACTTCTTTCACTCCATGTCCATGATTGTTTGGGTTGGGTAATCATCTTGACGGTTCATTCACACCTATGATTTGTTGAGTCTCAAATCTGCATCTTTTCCATACACCTTTCTATACCTTTTTCATTCACCTGAACCTCCCAAGTTGTCAATATCATTGTATATTAATTACAAAAGAGCATCTAAAATGGTTTTTAAATATATTTTTGTGTCTGCTGTTTGATTTAGATTTTTCTCATTTAGCTGCGGAATCTTGCCACTTTCCGCAGCTGCTGCAACTTTCCGCAGCCATTTTGTGAAACTCTATGTTACAGGTGTCTTCAGGTAAAACGAGCCACATGGGCAAGTTAGAAATGATGTGGACATGGATCGTGTCCTATTGGCTCGGGAAAATTCATTCAGGGAGGCTGCGGTCAAAGATGGCCAAGTGCAAGTCAACCGTAGAGTCCCACGGTGACAGGACTCTGTTTCTCGTCACGTGGAGATTTCTATGGCCGTTTCTGAATTGCGGGAGACAAATCAACACTTGTACACGGCTCCATAAGCCAAATCCAGCATCCACTTCTCATAAATTTACTCCTCAATGTGGCCATGATCCTAGATCCTTGGACGTAATGGTTTACGTGTTTTGTATCAGCATAAACTTTAGGGAATTAGTTACATTTCCTTTGCTATAAATAATGCGTTTGCATACGCATATTAGATTACTCTCTGTTAGTTTTTTTAGTCTCCATTAGCTGCTAGATAGCTCTGTAATGTAATTATGTTGCCACTGTGCCATAATATCACCTTTCTGTTATGACTGCATTTTAATATATAAGAAGACTCTGTTTCCAAGCGTAATTCGTACTTGAAGTCTATTGCCAAGGCTGGTGTAGAGGGCCCCTGCACACGCTGAGGTTTTGTGCATTATTGTATAGTTCTTGTTTTATTTCTTTAAGCTCATTATGCCATAATTCATTCATGTGTTTATACATTGCATCCTTCATGGTATATATGCTTCATTTCTGTTTATAATCTTTCATGCTTTACATTTTACTTCTGTCTTTCATGTTTTATGTTATTGTTAACTGATCAGTGTTCTTGTTTTAGGTTATAAATAGGCAGCCCGGGCATTTGCATAACTTTTTGACTAATGACATGGAATTAATATTGTTCTGCTGCTAATTTACTTTTCTTAGTTTCTGTTTAATTTCAGTACTACTTTGTTTATTTCAGTCTTGCACATTTGTTTCAGTAGTTAGATTTAGATATATCAAATTGTTCATGTCATTTTCAGTTACCTCCGAAAGCCACAACTGGACTGATGGTGAGGGATTGAATTATGAATGTGTGGTTTGATATTAGTTTACTTTCTGCAAGTTAGATATCAGTTACTCAAGTTGTTTATGGTTACTTCCGAAAATCATAGCTGGACTAATGATGAGGGATCAGAAGACAAGTTGATGTAATTTGATTTAGATTTACTTTATTGCAACTTTTGGATTTCTTTCAGCATAGTTTCTTTTGTGTTTAGACAACAGCAAGAATAGTTCGGTTTCATGCTCACTAGTTCACTGTTTTGATTTATTAGATTAGCAGCACCTTTTTCATTTCAGTAGCACATTTTCATTTCCTTTCAAGTTTTTTCATTGTATGTTTCAAATTCCTTTTTCAGTTTCAAGTTGGTAAATCATTATAAAGGACATCATTGCCTAGAATATCCATAACCATACTTGTCTTTTAGAATTTCATAAAAATCCAAAAACGACAAAAAGTAAGAGATAGGTTATCTTGCACATATAGTGCGCCACACTTCATCAACTTACGAATCCCGGATTGATAAATTAATGTAGAAATTTAGGACACACTAAATTGACCAAACATTTTGGCGCCGTTGCCGGGGAAGTGTAACTAGGTAGCCAATTTCTTAAAAAAAAAAAAAATAATAATAAAAGAAGGGAAAACTTGATAACTTCTTGAAGTATGCTCTCCTCTTGCACCTAGTGTGATCTGGAGGATCAGAAAAGAGAGTTATTGGTTTAGTAATTTCTTAAGTATGCTCTCTTCTTGCAGCTAGTGTGACCTGGAAGATCAGAAAGAGAATTATTAGCCCAACTTTTAAAAATAAAAAATAAAATAAAAAATGACATGCATAGAGCAAGAGATTCTAGGGGAAAGTTTATAGCTAAAGCCAAGAGTTCGATTTTCACAACTCCATCTTCTTCAAGGCATAGACAAGAATCACCACCATTTACCCCTAGCCTTAAGATTTTTGGAATTCAAGGAACAGCTGAATTAGAGGATTCTCCTATACCACCTACTAAATCTCATTTAGAAAAGGAAGAGACTCTCTCTCATCCTCCCTTGATAGAAGAACTATAAGACTTTAAGGACTCTAAAGAAACTATCATGGCAGAGGAAATAATAGATGGATTTGGAGGTAGAGGTAGAAGAGGAGGAAACAATGGAGACAACAATGGTGAAGATAATAATGGAAGAAATAGGGAAGGAGATAACTTGTTTGGATTCCCTATAGTTGATGAGGAAACTCATACAACAATGAAAAATATCTCACCATCTGTCCTTCCTAACTTTTATGGATTGCGAAGTGAGGATCCTGAAACATTTCTATTTGAGTTTGAAGTCGTGTGCCGAACCTATGACTATATGGAAGACTCTCAAAAACTCAAACTATTTCCTTTAACTTTGAAGGGAGTTGCTTTGAAATGGTTCATGGGATTAGCTACTCAATATATTAGGACTTGGAATGATATGAAACAAACATTTTTGGATAGATACTTGGACTATTGTATGCCCACCAATCACAAGGATGAGGTATTCAAAATGATGCAAAAAGAAGATGAAAATTTTGAAGACTTACTTGAAAGATTTCAATACAACTTGAAAAGAGCAAAGATGAGCAACTTAGATGATGAAACCTTGAAAGCCCTTATATTAAAAGCCATTAGAGATGAATGGATAGATATTTTAAGCATGATGGGGAAAGGAGACATTTCTCAACTTCCACTTCGTGACATAACAGAACTATGTGTCCATCTCTCAAGAGGAAAATCTAAAACAGGAAAAGGGCCTAGGGATCCTTCTCTTATCAGGGCTAACAAATCCGCAACTGGATCAGTAAGTAGGGCAGAGATTGGCAATATGCTTGATGAATTCAAAACTGATATCTTAGGGAGCCTTAGTGAACAACTAGACACCCTTAAGATCCAAAACAAGCAGAAAGCAGAAACATATGCTCTAGCCATCTTTTGTCCAAAATGTAGGAAGAAACATGCTTTAAGGGAATGTCCCTTGGATGCAAAGTTGTAGAAACATGTATGATTTGCTCAGAGAATCATGAGATCAAGGATTGTCCTTCAATTCCTGGACTCAAAGCTGTCTTTCAAGAAGACCCAAATTCAATAGAATCTCTCTGTTTTGTTGCAAGAAGACCTTGGCAGGGACAACAAACTCAAGGGTTTAACAACCCTATGAATCTTCAAACCCCACCAAATTGGAATCCTTGGCAACAACCTTGGCCCCAACATCAAAATCCATATCAGCCATGGGTACAAGGGATGAAAAATCCTTATGGGAGATTTGCTCAATTTTATCAATATCCTCCATCTTTTAAAAATCAACAAGCTCCACAACTTCCAAACCCAAATCCACAACTTTCATTGCCATTTCCACAACAACAACCTTCTCAAAAAAATCCAAATCCTCAACTCATGCTCCCATACCAACAAAAGACAAATCAAATTCCAGCTCAGCCATTGCCAAATCCTAACAATAAGAATCCTCAGAATACTTACATGGTAGAAGGACAACAATTTCCTACCTATATGATTGTTCCTCTCAAAGATGTACAACTCAGATCTGGTAGAGTTTTAGAAAAACCTTCTATAGATATTCAAGAACAAGATACCTCTGAGGAGGATTCTCTTAAATTCAATGAGGGTTCTGAGGAAGAATCTCTTCAAAATTCAAACATTCAAAAAGAAAAAGAAAAGTTAACACCCACAACCCCTATAGTTGAGCAACCTGCATCTTCATCTACACCTCCTTTTCCTGAAAGACTACAAATTGACAAGGGGGTGGAAAAACAAATCTTGTTGCCTAACTATGAATTTCTAGATGAATTGAAGAATGTTTGTATCAAGATTTCCTTGCTACAAGCCATTCGAGAGATTCCTATTCTAGCAAAAACAATAAAGGAGTTGAGTTTCAAAAGACCAGGAAGGAAACTAAAAGACACAAGAAGAATCCACCTGGTAGGAAAGATTGCAGATATTATGATGGGAAAAATTACCATGCAGAAGTATGTAGATCCAGGAAGTCCAATTGTCAAGACACATATAAATGGGACAGAAATTCCAAACACATTGATTGACTTAGGGGCTGCTATCAACATTATGAGTAGACAGACTATGGACCAGCTAAAACTTCCTAACCTTCTTTTTACACCTACTTTACTGCAACTTGCAGATCGATCAATTATTAAACCATATGGTGTATTAGAAGATATTTCAATCTCCTTATATTCTTGGGAATATCCAGTAGATTTTATGATTTTTACTCCCAAGAGTAATCTAGGAGGGCACCCACTTATCTTAGGAAGACCTTGGATAGCCACAGCTGATGCTTTTATTAGTTGTAGATCTGGGGATATGTACATTTCTAATGGTAATTCGACAAAGAAATTCAATTTGTATCCTCCAACAAAAGCAATCACAGAAGTAGGAGACAATGAATGGGTTGATGATGAGGACACTATACAACCTGTCTTTACCATTTCTGAAATCAGTGAGGATAGTCAAATTCCGAACACATTAGAAAATTTTGAGACATCTTCAGAATATGACCCCACACAATTTCAGTTGGAATCTGACATAGAATATTTATCATCAAGACAAATGTCTCTTTACTCTATGGAAGAGTTTGGTAGTTCTACTATTGAGATTTTTCCAAGAAAAACATTGAATATCAACAAGCATTTGGAAAAGTCACAACAAGAAGAACTAACCAAAATCTTGCAAAAACATTCTACTGCATTTGCATGGGAGTATACTGACATGAAAGGTATCGATCCTAAGACTTGCATCCATCATATCTATATTGAGGAAAACAGTAGACCAATCAGACAACCTCAAAGAAGGATGAATCCAAATCTTAGGGAGATAGTGAAAGAAGAGCTCCAAAAACTACTCAATGTAAACTTCATTTATCCAATTTCAGATAGCCGATGGGTTTCTCCTCCGGTTATAGTACCTAAAAATAATGGTAAATGGAGGGTGTGCATTGATTACAGGGAATTGAACAAAGCAACTTTAAAGGATCACTTTCCTTTTCCTTTTATCGATCAAGTATTAGATACATTAGCAGGTAAAAATTATTTTTCATTTTTGGATGGTTTTAGTGGCTATAATCAAATTCAGGTAGCACCTGAAGATCAAGATAAGACCACATTTACTTGTCCATGGGGAACTTTTTCCTACCGAGTGCTTCCTTTTGGGTTATGTAATGCACCCGCAACATTCCAAAGAGCAGTACTAGGAATTTTTTCTGATCTAATCCATTATTGTGTAGAGGTTTATATGGATGATTTTACAGTTTATGGTAATTCATTTGAAGAGGCATTAGAAAATTTGGAAAAAGTTCTTATAAGATGTAAAGAAACAAACCTTTCATTAAGCCATGAAAAATGCTTTATGATGTTTACCGAAGGTATTGTTTTGGGGCATCATATTTCAGGAGATGGGATTAAGGTTGATAGATCAAAAGTTGAAGTCATCTCCAAGTTTCCTATTCCAAATTGTCAAAGAGATGTTAGAAGTTTTCTAGGATTTACTAGTTACTATAGAAGATTTATAGAAAACTTCACTAAAATAGCATCTCCACTCTTCAAGTTGCTTACAAAAGACTGTGAATTTAAATGGGATCCTGATTGTCAATCAGCTTTTGAAACTTTGAAAACAAGAATATGTGAAGCACCTATCTTGAGAGGACCAAATTGGAAACTTCCTTTCCATATTTCTACAGATGCTTCAGATACAGCTCTTGGAGCTGTGTTGGGTCAAAAAGATTTAATTCCTTATGCCATTTATTACACCAGTAAAAATTTGACTCCCACAGAGTTGAACTATACTGTGACTGAAAAAGAGTTTTTAGCCGTTGTTCATGCAATTAATAAGTTTAGACATTACATAACAGGCTATGAAACTTTTATTCATACTGACCATTCTGCAATTAGATATTTAATGAACAAACCTGTTACTAATGGCAGAGTGACAAGATGGCTCTTACTTTTGCAAGAATTCAATATTACTGTGTTGGATAGACCAGGAAAACAAAATACAGTAGCTGATAACTATTAAGACTCCTTGGTATGCAGATATTGCTAACTATTTGGTTACAGGGAAACTACCTTCACATTTATTTCCAAGTGAAAAATGAAAAATTATTCAGGAGAGTTCAAAATATTCATGGATTTCTAACGAATTGTTTAAAACAGGACCAGATCTTGTGATCAGAAGATGTGTCAGGGAAGATGAAATGCCTGATATTCTTAAGGAATGTCATGATGAACCATGCGGCGGACACTTTGCAGACAAAAGGACGGCCTATAAAATCCTCTCTTTAGGATATTATTGGCCTTCCCTTTTCAAAGATGCAAAACAATATGTCAAAAGGTGTGACAGCTGCCAAAGAGTAGGGAAACCTACCCTTTCAAATGAAATGCCATTGCAAACACAGGTACTCATTGAACCCTTTGAAAAATGGGCTTTAGATTTAATTGGACCTATTAATCCACCATCTAAGCAAAAGAAGTAGATATTGGTTTGTACTGATTATGTTACTAAATGGGTAGAAGCCAAAGCATTAGTATCTGCTACTGAAAATTCAGTTGTTCATTTTCTTTATGAGGATATTTTTACTCGCTTTGGTGTTCCAAGAGAAATTGTGACAGATCAAGGAAGCCAATTCACATCCAACTTGGTGGAGAAATTGATGGAAGAATACAAAATCAAGCACAGAAGATCTACTCCTTACCATCCGTAAGCAAATGGTCAAGTGGATTCCACAAACAAAGTTCTTGAAAGTATCATCACCAAAACTGTTCATCTACATAGAAGAGATTGGGTAGAAAGGCTTCCTGAAGCCTTGTGGGCCTACAGAACTACATGGAGAAATACAACAGGACATTCTCCCTATGAACTTGTTTATGGGAAAGAAGTCTTGCTCCCCATTAAGTTCCAAGTCAAGACCTTCAAGATAGCAGTTCAGTTGGGGATGGACTTATCAGAAGCCCAAAAGCATAGAATGGAGCAGTTAAATGAGCTAGATGAGATCAGACAAGAAGCAATTCTAAGAACTGATCTAGTTCAATATCAAAGAGCTAAATGGCATGAAAATTACATCAAAGAGAAGAAGTTTCAAGAAGGAGATTGGGCATTGTTATTTGATTCCAAGTTTAAAGATTTTCAAGGAAAATTTCAGACTCATTGGCTTGGGCCATATGAGATTGACAAGATCTTTAGCAATGGAGCGGTAAGAATCAAGACCATTGATGAGTTTCAAACTCCTCTTATTGTGAATGGCCACAGATTGAAAGCTTATCATAAGCCACTCTCAAAAGAGGATTTTGTCAAAATGTTTCAAGAAAATTCTGCAATCAGGCTGGTACAAAAGAATTCTTCTTCTCCACCAGCCTAGCTTTGTTCTTTTCAGTTAAAAAAAAAAGAAAAAAAAGAAAAAAAAATTGTATAAGCCTGAAAACCAATCACTGATTGGCAGTCTTATACAGAAAATATAGGGTGAAAATCAGGAACACCTGACACTATATTTTCAAAATAAAAATAAAAATAAAAATAAAAATAAAAATAAAAATAAAAAATCTCTCTTTCATTTCACAAGTTTTGTGACCACCCATTCCATTCCATTCCACTTCATTCCATTTCATTTCACTTCATTTCACTCCATTCCACTTCATTTTATCTGTTTCATTCCATTTCATCAATAAAATTCTTTTTCATGACCATTTCCATCTAGTCATTTGTCATCCGTTCATGTTCATTCATCCAAATAATAGCTGTGTCAGTTTCCGCAGCTGACTCCAGTTTCCGCAGCCAGAAGCAGATTCCGCAGCTACCACTCTGTTTTCAAAAGAATGTACAGCCAGATGTTATTTCCATAATCATGAAATTAAATGCAGGTGAGAGGACCAAAAATAAAGACATGGAGCATTCAAGATATCAATGAAGAGCAACAAATTGAAGACCAAGGAAAAATGCAAAGATTCCAAGGTATGAGTAAAATTCATTTCAAATAGCATTGAAAACACATTTTTATATATTTCTAAACCATAAGCTCCATCCATTATGTGCAATGATTATATTGACAAATTTCGTAACCCTTTCACGATCTCCATATGATCCTCCCGCATTCATTCTCAAACGGTTCCATAATTAAACCCCCGATCTTCACTCATACTCCGATATTCCACCGGTGACAATGAGACATAGTTGATTTGACCACGGACTCTTACAGCCGCATAAATCCATAGCCATTGTTTAAACGTGCTCACATTTATTTTGCAGCCACCAAATTTCAAAACACTGCCGGATGTGTTATACTCCTCCTATTGTTCTGTTAATCTCATAGCCATATCTCTGCCGTGCTCACGAAACCCCTCTCTGTTCTGCCTCACTCCATTTCATTCTCTGTTATGCTACAGCCTGTATACCCACTCTCTGATATCTACCTACAGTCATTGTGCTCATTTCTGTGCATTCAGCTGTTCCACTTCCAGTGAACCCTCACGCAGGCAAATTTTTGAAGAGCAGAAAGAAGGATGGGTAAATTGCTAAGAGCAGAACCAGAAGGACCTAAATTCATGGAGGGATATCCGCAAGTAAGGGATATATTGAAGAAAGCAAAGTGGCTGCAGTTTATCCAAAATTTCAGAGGTTATCATAAAGAAGTGACAAAAGCATTTGCAAGGTCGTTCAATGGCCTGGAAGTAGAGATTGGAGACCTTAAGTTTGCAGTGAACGAGACATCTATAGCAACTGCCACGGAACTTCCTCAAGAGGGTGAGCGTTGGTTTAAGAATAAAAGCATTAGTGATGAAGCCTGGAGAATAATATTACGAAACCAAGGTATGGACATAACTATTTTTAAAAGAGGAATTCCTGTTCATGCATTGAAAGAGGAATGGGCTACTTTGCTGCTAGTTGTTCAAAAATTCATTACCTATGAAGGCCGTTTTGGGTCCATGTATATGTACCATACCAGATTGCTGATGAATTCTCTAGATAATCAAACTCTCAATCTCCCATATTTTCTATTAAATAGTTTGAAGAAAATGTCTGTGACTGTTCAGAAGCATTTAGGGGATGTAGAACCACATCTATATCACCACGGTCTTGTAAAAATTTTGATTGAAAAAGAGTTAAAGGAGAAGAAAGACACATGGGAACAATTTTTTATTAGAAATTTCTTTGAGGAACCTCAGGAAATTTCTGAAGGTAGCACATCAAGAAGGAGTAGGAGAAAAAGAATAAATGATGAAACTCAAAGTACTCCTACTCAAGAAATTCCTGAAGGTAACACATCAAGAAGGAGTAGGAGGAAGAGAACAAATGATGAAATTCAAAATACTCCTACTACTACAATTGAAAGAACTGATAGGAAAGAGAGACTGTCAAAGAGGAAGAAGAAAGAAACTAAGGGTAAGAAGCCAATAACACCAAAAGAGAGAAAAAGTATTGAGGCCATACATCAAATCCCTTCTTCCGAAGAAGAAGATCATCAAGTGTTATCTGAAAGATTGGTTCATCTTCAAGAACAGTTATCTATAGCCAAGAAGAAAGAGAAAGGAAAACAAAATCAAAAGGACAGTGGTCCACAGCGTGTGAGAAGAAGTTCCAGACTTAAGGGGAAATTGAGGAAAACGCAAATGAAAGGACCCCATTTCATTGATTTGGGAGAAGAAACATTTGAACAATTCCCAACTGACTATAGTCCATCTCACTCTCAATCAGTTAGTGAACCTGGTTCATTTCATTCTCAGTTAGACATTGAACATAGTCCATCCCATTCTCAGCAAGATGTTGATGTAAGCCCTTCTCAGCCAGATTTTGAAGATAACTCTCCTTCACGGCATTTTGGGGACAACCCAATAAAAATGACACCTGAAATAGACCCCAAGCAGCAAGAAGTATATGATTATATAGAATCTTTGGAAAAAGCAGCTACAGGTCCCAGTACTTCGTCCATTCAGCCTTACACAGTACAGGATGATTTAGTCCAATCACTGAAACAGGAAGTCTTTGAGCTAGAGCTTTTAAATAAACATTAAAAATGAAAATGAGACATTGAAGGAACAAGGCAAATTAGAGAAAATCATTCATGATAATACCATGCTACATCTGGGAATATGGCAGAAGAAGAACAATAAATTCTAAAGGAAATGCCAGAAGTTAAGCAGAGCACTGGTTAATATCAAATTTAGGTGCTTAATGAAGAAGCCCAGGATGTTGGCAGCTCCAAGGAAGAAGAGGAGAGGATTGGATGTACTGGCTGAAGTGTCAAGGCATATGAACTGAGGAAGGACTATCAAAATTTTGGTTGCATGAGGACATTCAACACCTTCACAGTGGGGGTATGTTGAGTCTCAAATCTGCATCTTTTCCATACACCTTTCTATACCTTTTTCATTCACCTGAACCTCCCAAGTTGTCAATATCATTGTATATTAATTACAAAAGAGCATCTAAAATGGTTTTTAACTATATTTTTGTGTCTGTTGTTTGATTTAGATTTTGCTCATTTAGCTGCGGAATCTTGCCACTTTCCGCAGCTGCTGCAACTTTCCGCAGCCATTTTGTGAAACTCTATGTTACAGGTGTCTTCAGGTAAAACGAGCCACATGGGCAAGTCAGAAATGATGTGGACATGGATCGTGTCCTATTGGCTCGGGAAAATTCATCCAGGGAGGCTACGGTCAAAGATGGTCAAGTGCAAGTCAACCGTAGAGTCCCACGGTGATAGGACTCTGTTTCTCATCACGTGGAGATTTCTATGGCCGTTTCTGAATTGCGGGAGACAAATCAACACTTGTACATGGCTCCATAGCCGAATCCAACATCCACTCTGCATAGATTTACTCCTCAACGCGGCCATGATCCTAGATCTCTGGACGTAATGGTTTACGTGTTCTCTATCAGCTCAAACTTTAGGGAATTAGTTACATTTCCTTTGTTATAAATAATGCGTTTGCATACGCATATTAGATTAGTCTCTGTTAGTTTTTATTAGTCTCCATTAGCTTTCAGATAGCTCTGTAATGTAATTACGTTGCCACTGTGCCGTAATATCACCTTTCTGTTATGACTGCATTTTAATATATAAGAAGACTCTGTTTCCAAGCGTAATTCGTACTTGAAGTCTGTTGCCAAGGCTGGTGTAGAGGGCCCTTGCACACGCTGAGGTTTTGTGCATTATTGTATAGTTCTTGTTTTATTTCTTTAAGCTCATTGTGCCATAATTCATTCATGTGTTTATACATTGCATCCTTCATGGTATATATGCTTCATTTCTGTTTATAATCTTTCATGCTTTACATTTTACTTCTGTCTTTCATGTTTTATGTTATTGTTAACTGATCAGTGTTCTTGTTTCAGGTTATAAATAGGCAGCCCGGGCATTTGCATAACTTTTTGACTATTGACATGGAATTAATATTGTTCTGCTGCTAATTTACTTTTCTTAGTTTCTGTTTAATTTCAGTACTGCTTTGTTTATTTCAGTCTTGCACATTTGCTTCAGTAGTTAGATTTAGATATATCAAATTGTTCATGTCATTTTCAGTTACCTCCGAAAGCCACAGCTGGACTGATGGTGAGGGATTGGATTATGAATGTGTAGTTTGATATTAGTTTATTTTCTGCAAGTTAGATATCAGGTTACTCAAGTTGTTTATGGTTACCTCCGAAAATCATAGCTGGACTAATGATGAGGGATCAGAAGATAAGTTGATGTAATTTGATTTAGATTTACTTTGTTGCAACTTTTGGATTTCTTTCAGCATAGTTTCTTTTGTGTTTAGACAGCAACAAGGATAGTTTGGTTTTCATGTTCAATAGTTCACTGTTTGATTTATTAGACTAGCAGCACATTTTCATTTCAGCAGCACATTTTCATTTCCTTTCAAGTTTTGTGATTGTATGTTTCAAATTCCTTTTTAAGTTTCAAGTTGGTAAATCATTATAGAGGATATCATTTCCTTGAACAATCATAACCATACTTGTTTTTATTTTAGAATTTCCATCTCACATTAGAAAACCAAAAACGACAAAAAGTTAAGAAATATGTTATCTTGCACATATAGTGCGCCGCACTTCATCAGCTTACGAATCCCGGATTGATAAATTAATGTAGCAATTTAGGACACACTAAATTGACCAAACATGATTCATTACACCTTCACTTCGGTTTTGGGTCAATGCTGCCAAATCATCACAGTGTCGCTGATATGTTCAAGATAATTCATCTAGTGATTAAAAACTCATCCATCTGAAATACTTGTAAACCTTCATTTTCATGACCGTCATCCCTAAACATTGCTATATCAAGTCATACCCTTGTCTCCGAAATTAGTAACTCCAGTTTTGAAATAAGGTGACTTCTTGTCGAATACAAATCAATATCCAAGAAGTTCACTTAGAAACATCAGATTCCAGTACCATGAGGCTTGTTACAGCATCGACAAGATCCTTGCTTTCGGAACTTTGACCGAAATATTTTGTTTGGCATTCAACATCAAATCCTCTATTCATGCCTTACGAAATGTACTGCAATACCTTGAGGGCCATTGACATTAATGGTGGTTCTCTCGCGTTTTTTAATAGCTCACATTATTGGTTGGTAATCAAACAATGTCTTTCCATGTTCGACGACAAATCATATATTCGCATGGCTAGACTTGTACCCGAATGATCGAGTGAACGAGATATGAAGACCATGGATCTAGTTTCATCCATCCGGGCTATGATTTCAGGATTGTTGTACACATCATCTGTACGGTGAATTTACATACATATTTTCATCCAAAGATGGGCCTATATCTGTAGGTGTTTCTACATCTAGGCAACATTCCAATGTAGACAACTTTATGAATTATTTACATGTTATTAGATTGTTTTATGTGCTAAACATGGGAATGCCTACCCTCAACAATTATGATTAATAGAGGATATATCATGATGAAATGTATTGTAAGATTGATGCAGGTGACCATTCCGCTTCGTTTCCAGGCTCATCACAGCGTAAAGCATCTCAATCAAATGTTCTTATTATTTGGATCTCATGCTTTAGGGGGAAATTGTTATAGGTCAATTTGGGCACCATTCCCAATGACCTGGTTAACTGGGCATCATCTCCAGGAAAAATGATCAAGGGTCTATCATTCCTATCATTTTAGTTTCTACATGCCCTAAGACAAGAAACAAGACAAATCAAGTAAGACTTTCATCAAGCAAGAATTTCCATGGTTTGAAGCTTATTGTATAGCATATGAGAGCTCACCAAAACAGGCTCTAAGGGGCCTAAGTGCGTTGCATATGCAGGTAGCCCCATGCAAGGCTGCTCTACAAAGCACTTCCCGACATTCACAGGTGTGTTGGTCACATTGGGAACGAAATTCTCATTGTTCCGGAATCTCCACTTGGCCAGTGCCTTCTAGAAGAGTTCACATGTGTCAAGCTTCGGATCCAAGTGTCCATTTGAAATATACATGAATGGAAACATGTCTTACCTATTTTTGGAAAGTTATTGATTGAAAAAAAACCTACAATTCATCTATAAATTGAACACAGATCTAAGTGTTTGAGAAGGAAGAATTTGAGTAGAGAAATGCTGGAGAATTTTCAATTGAGAGCTTGGTTTGTGAAGCAACTGCTAGAGAGATTTATGCTGCGATGAGACTTGGGAACTTTCCTGGAAGGTCACTTCAAATCAGTCACTAGGTTGTAACCTCTCCTTCTATCATCAATAAAGAGTACTTCTTGTTTTTCCCTACATGCATCTATGTTAACTTTGATTTTCCATATTGTGAGATCTTGGTTGATGAATGTAGTTTATGCTTTATTGATTTAGCTAACTAGCTTGAATAGATATCTATATTATTTCATCTTCTTCTATTTCAGTGTTCTTTCTTGCAGGAAGCATTCAGCTCACAAACCGCTTGAATTTGAAGCTGCGATAGAAGCGACAAAAGGAGCCATTTGGAAGTGACTGAACAAGTAAGCCTCCAACCATCTCTGTGTATCTATTCCGAGTTAGGAGAAATGGTAGTATAGTCTTTCACCTATTGTTCTAGACTAACACCTATCTAGGGAGGCGCAATTTATCTGTAGATTACAATTCTGGCCCAACATATTATTTAACTTTCTGGTTCTGATATTGATTGGTTGCATTATGTTGTTTCTCAAATGATACTTAGAAGTGATATTGGCTTGTGATGGTTTATGAGTAGTTGCAATATAACATTACTTATTTTAATGGATTTACTAATTGAGGCAGATGGATATGATCAGACCTGACAGTGAATAATTGGAATAGGTTGAGGGGGAGCATTTGTTATGCTTTTAATAATGCATTGTTGGCATTATGATTTCTTGAGCATTTCTTGTTGCATAATGGTGATCATGAAAAGTATATATCATTGGTTATATTACTTAAGTTACACTTAGTGAAGTTGATCCTACATAATACACTTGTTGAAGAAGATGTGCATGTTATGGTTAATGATTCACTCACTACTCGTTGAAGTTTATATTTTGTTGTCATTGTGTCTTATGTGATGCACAATTTGAATATGGTGAACTTATGGATGATATCTACATGTTGCTTGAGATACATAGTTGGTATGATGTTGTTGATCAGATTTTTCATGAAAAAAAGATTCTCTTTGTTTGCACACCTGGTATGTTTATGCTACATATGATATGTTTTTTGAGAATTATGTATCTTCTTATGTGTGGAAATATAATTTTGACATTGATAATCAAGGAGATGGGTTACTAACAGAGCTTGATTGTACAAATCTCATGCTATGTTTGGTTGATGATGATGAATTCATACATATTGCTATCTCTATGTCATGGGATATCAATAAATTTGAGTTAGGGATGTTATGGATGATTACTTGAGTTTCATATCGGTGAATTTTCCCATGGTGTGATACACTTTATTGATGTTGAAGGTTCTCCTTATCCTTGATAGATGCTATGATGGCATCATGGTCCAAGAAGATGATATTGCTTCCTCTAAATTATAACTCTTCATATATGAGGAAAAGACATGTTTCTCTACCAAAAATTCTTGGTGATGCCTTAAAACATTACATATTTGATTGAAGTTGATAATATTAGAACTAGATATATTCTTGATGATGATCATGTTGCTACTGTCAGTGTTACAGGTCAAATAACCTCCTCATCAGCTCAGAGGAGAAGATAAGTATGGAAGGAATAAAGAGGCCTAAACTAAACCTACTTTTTCCAAGGTAACACGCCCCTATAACAGCCAAAGTGCGTTATAACGCACTTGATCCATGAAAAGGTCACACTAGTGGCTAGGGAAACGCTCTGTTTAGCCTAGAGGGCATCATTACCCGTGTTTTGAGTTTGAAACAGGAAAACCCGTGGAGAATGATTTGAAACTCCAACTTTTTCTCATAGAGAGTCAGTGCAAAATAGAAACTGTAAGGCACTAATCTCTTATTGGGTCTTGCCAAAAACAACTAGACTCTCAAGAAAGGAAAAAGCATGGAAAGTTGAGGAAATATCTTGGTTTTTCTATTTAGAACTGGTGGAAGGAGAAAGGCAAGGTTTTCCCTCTCCATCTCCTATAAAATGGAGTTGTAGGCTCTTGGTCCAAGGTCGAAGTTTTTTTGAATACATGTGAAGCAAAGCGTTTATTGTTGTAGTGTGAAGGTCAAAGATCAAAGAGGTTCATTGAGAACTTGTTGATTCTGACATCACCACATTCAGAGAAATAGAAAGAGAGATTGGAAGACTTAGGAGGGCTTGGTACAACCGACGGTTGTAATCCTCATTTTTATAAATCAATACAACTATATCTGTTTTGTCCATTCAATGCGTCAATATTGTTATTGTTCCTCAATTATTTATATAGCATGAGATGAATGGCTTAGACGTGCATTGTTTAATATTTATCATATGTTAACTTAATTGATAGGAAATGTATATTGTGGTGGAGATTACACGGGTGCTTTGATTGATCACAAGGTCAATATTTGGAGCTGGTGAAGGAGGATCCCTGCTTCGCTGCTTAGTGCTCTTCAAAAAGACTTCAAGATCTGGAAAGAGGTAATCTTCCATCTTATTCCATCAAGTTGTTTAAGTTGATATGAACATATATGCATCTTCTTTGTGAACTATACAGCTAATCTTACTGTCTTCCTCGGGCACCGGAAAGCCCTGAGAGGGATATTCGAGAACCAACAACCGAAGAATTTTACCCCATAGTAGAATTGGCGACTCCACTGGGGAGTTTAACCACAGGTTTTCCGACTATTTTTTTTCATTCCAACTTCTTTCCTCTGTTCACACATCCTTCTGACCAACTTTTATGCCCAGTAGACATTTCAAAAGCTCACAGAGTTTAGTCATGTTCCCTTTTTTCCATCTAAAGAACTTTACCTTGGCTAGCGTTGTCTTTGTTAGTATTCCAGAGCATTATAACGCGGCCCAAATTTGATTACAGTGCGTTAGTATCTGCATTAACGTGGTCTTTGCTAAGAACCAGTGCGTTACTCAACCCAAAAATTTCTATTCACCCCTGCATTCTGTTCCTTTTGGTTGCAGATTTTTTTGGCCATCAGAACCACTCCTTGACTGAATCCCTGTGCTTTTTTACCAGCTAACAGTGCTGTTTGTTTGTTCTTGTTTGAAAATTTAGTGTCGAATACATTTGCTTTTTAGAAGATTTTTTTTTTTTAGTTTTTTTACATCTAGCTGGATTAACACTGAAAATTTCAGTTAAAAGACTGTTAAGACGAGATGAACAGATGTTTGAATCTTTAAAGTTGAACTGTATTATTTGAATGTTTGCTGCATGGATGTTGAAAAGAAACCTCTCCTTGTAGAAATACTTTTCATCAAATTGAACATTTAGAGCATATTTTTGCATGGTTTTTTGAGTCAGAGTCTCATCACATTTCATATGTCCACTCCCCCTCCACAAGGATAATAATCAAGTACACTAAGAATCAAGTGATAATAAAATCAATCACATTAATTTTTGTGAGCTCACACCAACAGTAGTTTAGGCTAGGATCTTGGGTTAGGAAAAGTGAAAAAATCACCCAAGATCTCAAAACTTGAAACTAAAGTCATTAACGAGCGAAATCCTACTGCACTCATATTATCGGGACCACTCCTTTACTGAAGCTAAGCGCGAGAAAAAAATTGGGTGCACAAGAAGGTAGCCCACCTTCGAATGCATTTGGTGGGCATTATATATATTGGGGTACCCTTCGGGGATGTCGAAACTAGATCAGGGATCTAGGTATTTTTCCCATATAGCATGTTGTCCTAAACCGTGACCCCCCTGATGATGTCTGTGATTTGAGGTATCTTTAATGGACATATTTTTAGGGACTTACACAAGGTGACTGGGATGGGCTGTCTTGGTACCTGAAATAGACAAATCTACTCTGTCTTCGATCTTTATGAGGGTACTTGTCTTCACGAGAGTACTTAAACCTATCGTATGAGGTTCGGGCAAAGCTCTAGAGTAACCGTAACTATACTTTCAACGAAACCTCTCTGTATACTATTGTGATACTGGGTTTCATCTCTAGCAAATAGTAGTACTCAGACAGGGCACCCTATTCTGGATGCTCGTTGATTGATTTTAGAGAGTCCTTTTTTTTTTAGGTGTGTGGTTACTGTCATTGAGACTTTATAATACATCAAAATTTATTAAAATTTGTTAAAAATAAACAGGTCACCGTGGCGTCATCCGATCCACGCCGTTCGTCTCAATGACAACAAGGTCTACCTCCTCTGACTCCTGAGGACGAATTGAACCTTGGTGAACCTGTGCCTTCTACAGAAGAGAAGTCTCCATTGACGAACCCTAATTTTCACATAGCCTCATATCATACAGAATTTCCGGAGGACCCTTTCATGGAAGGTGTCATACCTCATTATAATCCTCCACTCATTGATCCATCGGCAACCATGATAATTCAAATTCCACCATGCCAAGACATGTCTTCGACTGCACAAACATCCATTTCGCAACTGACATCCACAGGGTCGATACCAATGGAAACCATCCCAGGTTCGCCACCATCCTTCTCGCCAGTTGTTAGTTCTATGCCATTACTTGGTAACCCCAGTAGTCAACTTATGCCTAGTCCCAACCCTATAGTCATCACAACTGTGAGTAACTTGCCGAGTCCTTCGGGATCTACTCCTACCGTGACCACTTTGGGACCTACGGTTTCCCCTCCCACGAGTGGGACTACTTTCGTTCCTTTTAGAAACCCTTTTTGTTGGAACCCTTTGTTGAGTTCAAACCCCTTGGCCTCCATACCAGGGGGTAGTGTCACCAACACACAAATAACAGGAAACATTTCACTACCCCTACAATCGTTAGGACAAACTAGACAACCTATTGTTAACACTATTCCCTTGAGTGGTTTAAATATTGGTGTAGGATCTATGCCATTGTTGAACTATGCAAGTAGTAGCATGCCTCCAGGCAGATCTATTGCATCCATATGGGCCAACCCACCCCAACCTACATCTGGACTAGGGGGGAAATTTTATGCTAGGGGCAACCAACCGTTCGCCCCACAATACAATATGCCCTATGGGCAGCAACCATATATCCCTACACCTCCACCCATAGGAATTTTTTATCAAAGTCCCACTTATCCTCCTGGTAACACATTAATGGGTGGACCTTATGGTCTAAATAGTCAGCTGAACCTTCCTTGGCTAGATTCGGGAGCAAACCCGCATTTTCCATTTTTGGCAGCTCTAGACATCCCCGACATCTATAAACTGACTAATGACCCCATCAATCACAACTCGCTCTGGCCTCCAGTACCGCACAAGATTCCTTCTGACATCCCAAAGTTCGATGGGAAACAAGGGGAAGACCCAGCTGCACACATCACCACGTTTCATTTATGGTCTATATCTAATTCCATGGTGGATGATAGTATCCGACTTCAACTGTTTCCCCGCACCCTTACAGACAATGCTGCCAAGTGGTATATTGAATTACCATGCGTCGCCATCAACACTTTTGGTGCTTTAGCTACGGAGTTTCTAAAGAAATTCCAATTACCGATAAGATATGAAACCAGAACGAAACTGTTAACCTCGCTGTGCCAAGACACCGCCACCCACATCTCCGATCACATTCATGAATTGAGGCGCAGGAGGAGGCTAGTCAAAGCGCCAATCTCGGATCATCTTCTATCTAATTGGTTTTGTAAGTCTCTCTTACCCCACATCTCTAAAGATATTGGCCTATCTGGTGCAGTTACAGAAGATCAATGCATTCATCGTGCCGGACATTTAGATTTAATCTACTCGTAATTTGGCACGCTATATGATTTACTCCCCAATGCCCCAGGCAACCCAAATTATTCCGCTACTCAAAAACCCGGAGTCCACGCCGACGGTCTCGTTGGCGCAATATCTGGCGTAGCCAAAAAATAGTCTTGGGTGCAAACCTCCTAGCCATCCTCGACTGCCACTGCCCCTAGCCAAACGACTACTCTTCCTACTGCTGAGGTAAACTCTATGCAAACTTCAAAAAAACCTAGTGGAAAGAATAAGAAGAACAAGAAAAAGACATCTTTTTCGGAAGAGCAGTCAGACCATCAAAATAATCCTAATAAGAAAAAAGCTGCTAAAAACGATAAAGGGAAGGAGAAACCCATGAAATTTCCTTGCAAGATCTGTGCGGAGGACCACTTGACATACAAATGTCGTCGGCTGCAGGAATGCACCGATTTTATCGCAAACAAGGATTCTAGGAGAACATCGACCATTCTTCATAATCATTTCCCTAATCAACAACAACAACAACAACAATAGAAACACATGGTTGCAAACCTGCCACAACCCCCGCAAAGAGGAAATGGTAGTTCACATCCTTCTAGTGAAGGATCATTCGCCATTTATGGCATTGAAAGTGTTGAACTTCAAACACGAGCCAAGCTTTATGGAAATCCTACCATAGACGCCCAAGAACCTGGTACTAGTTCAAATCCACCGCCACCCAATGATATGCATATCAAATGCCCTACTGCTGACCCCGTGATTCGTCTCCCCAGAGGGACACTTCGACGCATGACTCATAACACAATCTACAACATTGTAGAAGAACCATCAACCATGTCTGCTCTCGAAGTATTGCAAACCTGTCCAACACAAAGGAAAGCCTTGCTTTCGGCCATTAGTGGAATAGAACCCTAGGATTCCATGCTAGCTATCTTTGATATGGAAAAATCTCAGACTCGCCTCTCACACCAACTCGCATTCCAAGTGCAAGTTGTGTCGAAAGGGAGACCAATCCATCGTACTGTCATTGACGAAGGTGCTTCGACCTGCATTATGTCACAGGCTTGCTGGCTTGCTTTAGGTTCTCCTACTTTGTCACCGCTATCGAATTCCCTCAAAGCTTTCGATGGCCACATGTTCCTCCCAAAAGGATACCTTGCTAGCTTTCCCATTGTTTAGCATTGGAAAATGTATGAATTCACCATGTATTTCTTTACTTTTTTCCTTTGAACATAACTCCTTTTATTCTAGAAAGGTGATATATTGAAGGATTATGATAGAATTGCAAAGATTAATGTTTATTGTGAGAATTAGCTAAAATATTGTATTTTATTCTCAACAGGAAACACATGAAGTGGGAAAATACCATTCGAAAGGCAAAGCTAAAACAAGAATAACTGTTGTTCCTCCAACAAAGGGCCGTATCCAGACAAGGAGGGTGAAATTAGAATGCACAGCTAAAGTAAGGCTGGGAACAGCATGACGACAGCCTAAGAAGACCAAGTGTTAGCTAAAAAGAGAAAAGGGAGCGAATCCCTCAGGATCTCTTGATCCTGAGGGATCACTGTTCAAAGTTTATCGTTGTTTCTTGTATTGTCCATCGAATTTTTATAAAAGGCAGTGCCTGTAGAAATAAAAAAAACAAGAAGAATGATTATTATTGAAACTCTATTTGTAACTCTGTAATTTCTCATTGACTCTCGTGATTAGTGAGCGACTGATGTAATGCTATTATTCTCGATTAATACATGATCTAGTTGCTGTTCCATTTTGTGATTTTGGAGTAACCCAGCGGTGTTTCACTGGTGGCTAAGGGCCCAGCCCTCGTGCATCTATCTGCTATTTGTATCATTATCTTTCAATTATTGTTGTCTGACGGTTTGCATCTGTTTTCATTACAAATTTCAAGTTTAATGGTTTATTTCTTAATTGCTTCATAATATCGGTGTGTTATATTGGTGAATTGCATTACCGTTCCTTTTCTGATTTAACAAGAATCGTAATCTCTATATAACGCGTCTTGTTATGCTTTAACAGAATCACACTGTTCAGCAGTTACTGTTCTATTGTAGTCTTTGTTCCCATTTATTTGCTATTCCGATTCAGTTTGTTGTTCCATTCAGTTTGTTGTTCAATAAGATTTGTTGTCCAATAGAGTTTTGTTATTCAATTTGATTAGATAGAAGTGTTGTTCAATTCTAGTAGTTAAATTTGATGTTCCTTTCTATTATTGATCAATCTCAGATTGTTGTTCATTTCAATTAATTAGTTTAATTCATTCCTGCAAAGAATTGGTTTTGCTTTTGAGAGCTTGCTTAGTTTACTTTCATCAGCAACATTAGTAATTTAGCTCAATTTCCATTTCCATTTAATTATTTTAATGCAAGATCATCAACTGTAAAGGACATCTGGTTATTGCTACCTTCGGTCTCAGATTGATTGTATTGTTTTCATTTGATTTCAATTGCATCAGTTGCTAAAGGAAAGAGTTATCATTACTGCATCCTTGACTGATGATCGCAGAGTGAATGATTGGATTTTAGAGTATTTAATTTGGTGTCATTGTAGTTAGATTTCATTTCCAAGCATCTGTTTACTCTTGTATTTACAACACTGTACTACATATTGCAAAGAATTACTCTTAGATTGAATTGCAGCCTCAGACAGAGTACACTCTTGAATTAAAAAATTGTACCTAGATTGATAATTAATGTAGGATAAATAGGCATTTAAAAGACACCTTTTATACCTCAACATTTTGGCACCGTTGCCGGGTAGAGTGTATACCATTTAGAAAAGAGTGATGCATATTTGATTTTTTTCTGCTAGGGAAGAGTTGGGTATTAAAAACGGAAGGTAAGAACCTACATACCGAGCAAGGAACATACTTGTTCATTTGCCCGCTTCACAATAGAATTGAGTAAAAAGTTTTAAGTAGGAAGGAATTCTTGTTTTTTTTTTGAATGAATAGAAAACCTAAACAGAACAAAATTCCTCCTAAACCTGAAAAACCTAAGGGACTGGTGACCCTTGGGCAAACAAATTTCATCGACGAAATCCTAAAGAAAGCCAAATCTCAACCATCAGTAGGACCTAGAAAAGTTACTTCTAGAAAACCTACTAATTCCCTTCAGGCCACATAATCATCACTTATAGCCTTTGTTGAGGTACATAGCCAAACAGAAGGAATTGAGCAAGATTCCCAAGAAATTGAGAATTCTCGCCTAATTTCTCTGCAAGAAGGGAACCCTAGTAATCTCCGTGAAGGAGGAGAAGAAACAGGGGAAACAGAAGAACCAAAATATCCTCTGGAAGTAATCCAAACAGTGAGTTTTCCTAATAAGGGAAGTGCTATCAACATCATTCAAAAAAAAGCTAAAGGACATGAATCTCCTTAGATAGTCGGTCAGCAAGGAACACTCATTATTCCAGATCAAGGGAGTATTGTCAAAATCATTCCTATTCCTTCTAGTCAGCCTAAGAATAATTCCCCAAAAATCCCAGAAGGATATTGGCACATATTTGGTCAAATGGCCCAGAACCAGAACCAGCAAACCCCTCAAACTTCCACACTGCAATATCCCATTGTGGACACTTCAGTTAATGCACCCATGAAGGCCATTCCCCTCCAACATATTCCTACATTTCATGGTTTAACATCGGAATATCCAAATGCATTTCTGTTTGAATTTGATGTATTATGCCGAGGGTATGACTATACCACCGACCCCCAAAAGCTAAAGTTATTTCCCTGCACACTAAAAGGAGCATCTTTACGATGGTTTATGGGGTTAGGTGGAGGTGTTATAAATGATTGGGATCAAATGAAAGTTTCATTTCTAAAGAAAAATAAAGATTATTGTAGGTCTAGGGAATTAAAAGACGAAATATTTCAGATGACAGTAAAACCTAATGAAACACGTAAGGAATATGTAGAACGCTTTCAATACAACCTCCAGAGATCACCTTATGCATCTCCACCCTTACTTGATAATGTGTTAAAAACTACATTCCTTAAAGGGATTAAGGAACAATGGGTTGAAACATTAAACATCATGGGAAAAGGTGATATATATCAGGAAAATTTTGCTGACATTATTGATTTATGTGTCAGGAGTTTGAGAGGTAGCACAAGGCTAAAGTCAGCAGAATGGGATATGATCACAAGGGATAGTAAGGTCTCTGGTGAAAGTATAACCCACGCAGAAATTGGCAATCTAATAGAAGATTTTAAAACGAATATTCTAGGGACTCTGACAATGCAATTTGACATTATGAAAGCCAAAAAAAAGCAAGTAGAAGCAGAACAAAATTTGGCAATATTCTGCCCTAAATGCAGAAAGAAACACAACCATAAAGAGTTCCCATGGATATAGTCAAAGTCTATGCTATCTGCACAAAATATCACTCCACAGAAGGTTGCCCCTTGGTCCCTGGATTGAAAGCAGTTTACAAGGAGGTGGAGGAAGAATTAGAATTGGTATGCCTACTCAATCAGCGCCGACAATGGCAGCCATGACAAACAGGTATGCCAATTGATCCATTCTCTTCTTTTTAGTCTCCTCAGTATAATTATCAGCAATATAATGGAATGTGGCAAAATCAGCCACCTTTCCCAAATTGGTCACAACAGCCATTTCCTACATCACCATGGCCAAATCAAACAAATCAAACTAATTGGCCAAAATTTCCCTACTACCCACCATTTTGGCAAAATAATACTTATCCAACACAATGGTCCCCCTCCACCTCGCAGATTTAGGCCTGGTAGTCGAAATGGAAAAGACGGATAAATTAGCTAGCTGGAATGATCCCCCTCCCTCAACCTACACTTCCAGCACCTTATACATTGCCACAAAACCCCCAGACCAACTTGAGACCGCAACTCCCGGCCCAACCCAACCAAAACCCTAATAATGGGTCGGTTCAGTCTGTTCAAATAATGGAACCACCAGAACTAGAAACTAAATTAAGGGAGTGCAATGATCTTCAACTAAGATCTAGGTGCATGATACAAACAGAGGGAGAAAAAAATGTTCAAGTTGAAGACCCATTACCCGAAGAACAAACAGGGCACAAGGAGAATGTGGTTGAACAACAAACTCAGGAGTAAGAAACCACCTCTTCTCCACCATTCTCGGAATTATTAGTCATACCTCGCCCAATAGAATATCCTGATTTTGATCTTCTGGGAAAACTAAAAAATTTGTGTATAAAAATCCCTCTCCTCCAAGCTATCCAAGACATCCCTATTTATGCAAAAACCATCAAAGAACTATGTATAAGGAAACCCAGGAGGAGAACAACAACTAACCCAACTGTCCAAGTAGTCGGCACTCTATCTGACTTATTATTAGGAATGGAAACACCTATAAAGTATGAGGACCCAGGAAATGCTATAGTGACAGTACAAATCAATGGACAATCATTTGCAAATCCCCTAGTTGATTTGGGAGCTGCAATTAATATTCTAACAACTACCACTTGTGAAAAACTTGGCATTACATCATTAGATCCAACCACAACCTTATTGGAATTGGCTGACTGATCGGTAGTCAAGACAGAAGGCACATTTCATGATGTAATGGTATCTTTAGACTCCTGGGGATACCCTGCTGACTTCCTTATTATCAACCCCAAAAACTGGCTAGATGGACACCCGTTGATCCTAGGTAGACCTTGGCTGGCAACTGCCAATGCTTACATCAACTGCCGACAAGGCAGCATGACTATAACTATAGGGAACTATGTCAAGAATTTAGCTTTATATCCCCCAGCCCAGCCAAGCCTATCAATAATAAAAATAAGGAAACAACCTGTATCATACCTCATGGAAAACATTAGATCACCATTAACCATAGAATATGCCCTCGACTTTAAAGACCAAACAGAGGATGACATTATTAACAGTTTCATTAATAAAACAAAAATCAAATCCCATTTGCAATGTCACATGATCAAGGCAGCATTTGATAATAAAGAAGAAGAAGATCCCCTGAAAGACATTCATGATCAATCAATACCCACCACTTCTATTTACAATACCAAAATTATAGAAATTGAGCCAGGAAAAACCTTAAACATTAACAAAAACTTGACTACTGAAAAAGAAAAGAAGACGGTCCAACTACTGAAAAAATATAAGGAAGCTTTTGCATGGGATTATCCAGACATGAAGGGAATTTACCTCCAGTTATGCACACACCACATTTATATAGAAAAAGATGCTAGACCCATTCACCAACCCCAACGAAGATTAAACCCTCATCTTAAAGATATTGTGAAAGCTAAATTACAAAAACTGTTGGATGTCAACTTTATATACCAAATATCTGATAGTAAGTGGGTCTCTCCATTAGTAGTGGTGCCAAATAAGAACGGAAAGTGGAGGATATGTGTAGACTACAAAGAACTAAACAAAGCAACCCAGAAAGTCCACTTTCCCCTTCCTTTCATCAACCAGGTACTAGATACATTAGCAGGAAATAAATTATTTTCTTTCCTAGATGGCTTCAATGGATACAATCAAATTCAGATTGCCCCTGAAGACCAAGACAAAACTACTTTTACCTCTCCTTGGGGGAAATTTTCTTACAGAGTTTTACCCTTTGGCCTATGCAATGCCCTTGCTACATTTCAGAGGGCCATTCTCAGCATCTTTTCAGACTTAATAAATGAAGGGCTCGAAGTATATATGGATGATTTCACACCTTATGGAGATGATTTTAAGCCAGCATTAGAAACTTTGGAAAAGGTGTTACAAAGATGTATTGACACCAGACTCTGCTTAAGCCATGAAAAGTGTCACATGATGATGACCGAGGGACTCATCTTAGGTCATTATATCTCAACAGCTAGAATTCAGGTAGATCCAGCTAAAATTCAGATAATTTTGTTAATACCCACTCCTACCACACAAACAGAGGTACGTAGCTTTCTCAGATTTTTCTGGTTATTATAGAAGATTTATAGAGCATTATTCTCGAGTAGCTACACCTTTATATGCACTAACAGGGAATGTTGATTTTAATTGGACAGATAAATGTGACCATGCTTTTGAGGATCTCAAAAAGCTTCTATCAACAACCCTAGTGCTAAGAGGCCCAAATTGGGATTTGCCATTTCAAATTTCATCTGATGCCTCAGACACAGCTATTGGAGTAGTCCTTGGGCAGGAAGAAGATAAAAAACCATATGCAATTTATTATATTAGCAAAAATCTATCTCCTGCTAAATTAAACTATACTGTGACTGAGAAAGAATTTTTAGTCGTAATACATGCTGTAAATAAATTTAGACATTATATAACTAGGTATCCTGTAGTTTTCTATACGGATCACTCTGCCATAAAATTTTTAGAAAATAAACCTATTACAAATGGCTGAGTAACAAGATGGTTGATTCTATTGCAGGAGTTCGACATCACAATAAAGGATCGACCTGGAAAAGAGAACCATGTAGCTGATTTTCTGTCATGGATGCCAAAACCAACAGATGCAGTAGTAGTCGAGGATCACTTCCCAGATGAACATTTGTTCGCTGTTACTGCTAGAACCCCATGGTATGTTGATATTCAAAATTATTTAGCAATAGGTAAATTACCTAAGCATGTAACGCCCAATGAACGAAAATAGATAGTACAACTTAGTACCTGATTCTCTTGGATTGGGGGCTTCCTGTTTCATACAGGAGCGGATATGCACATCAGGAGATGCATCCGAGAAGACGAAATATTTGATATTTTGAAAGCATGTCATGATGGGCCCTATGGCGGAAATTTTTCATATCGTAGGACTGGTCACAAAGTTTTAAAAATAGGCTATTACTGGCCTACAATTTTTAAAGATGCTAAAAAATTTGTACATGCCTGTGATAGTTGCCAAAGGGCAGGTTGCCCTGGGCAGTCCGACGAAATGCCTTTGAATCCACAATTAGTAATCGAGCCATTTGAACACTGGGTGCTCGATTTTGTTGGTTCTATCAACCCGCCATCAAATCAGAAAACATACATACTAGTTGCAACAGAGTATGTTACTAAATGGGTTGAGGCGGAAGCACTTTCAAGAGCTACAGAGGACTTTGTAATACATTTCCTTTTCCACATATTTGTGCGATACGGCCTCCCAAGGGATGTAATTACAAATGGAGGACTACAATTGGTAGGTAACAAAATCGCTGCAACATTAGAAAATTACCACATTCAGCACAAAATCACAACCCCATACCACCCCGAGCGAATGGCCGGGTAAAAGAGCATGAATAAGAGTGATAGAATCTATTACTTACAAAAACGATCTCGCATCACATAGATGTGACTAAACTATAGATTACCGGAAAATACTTGTGGGCATACCGAACAACATGAAGAAATACCTTTGGGTATTCTACATAATCTGGTGGTATTTGAAGAACCCATCGGTCCAATAGAATTTGAAATTCAGGACATTAAGAAACATTGACCGGAGTGGGTTTAGACTTAAGTAAACCCTAGGTCGGTGTTGATCGACGGTTGTCATTGAGTATCGACCATTAGCACCGAGGCTAACCCAATATTTCATGAGAATTTTTACCTACCAAATTAATATATTCTGGGTCAATAATTCTTTTTATGGTTTATACTTGTCGAGATGTTTCTATTTATATATGGCACGCCATGTAATTCTTCACGGTTTGAGAGATATTCATGTTTGAAGTTTGTACCCTAGTTAGTGGGCTAAAACCCCATGGGGTTGGGGCATGGGTCATTGAAAAGTCATAATTAATATTTTTTTAAGCTCCTAAAATCCCTCCCACGTTCACTTGTTGAAGCCCCTCTCAACTTAAGAACTTATATAAATTTTGATCCTCATTTCCTCCTTAGGTATGGGATTCAGCCATCTAAAACAAGTCATCGTGGAATTTTCTCTCTAAATTTCGTTCTACGAAGGCTCAAAAGCTGAAATGTTTATGAGGCGAAGCCGAAATCCTGAGGAAGCTACAATAAAAATTTTAGATCAAGGTGCGCAATATTTTCAGAGATATGATCTGTGGAAGTCAGTGTTTTTGCAGGCTCCTGAAATTCATCCCAAATAAGTGACCTTGGGAAAATCATCATAACTCTCTCTCTAAGTATCAAATTGGAATTCTGTAAAAAGCAGTAGATAGTGCATAGAATTTAGTTTTCACTGTATCAATTTTAGAGTCGAATAAAGAAACATTGACATGTGGCATGCCATACAAGTTCTCTCTGCTGAAAAAGTCCATAATTAGGGCATTGTGAGAGATTAGGCATAAATCTCACTTGAAGAATCCAAATTGGGTCGGACCTATGGCATTGGAAATATGACTCATAGGGCTACATTAAGACCAGAAATCAGATATTGAGGATATGAAATAACCGAGGTACACCAGATTCAATATTGAGCTTTTAGAAGGCAAAGAAAAAGCTATATCATGTGTTATGCCGCTGAATAGAAAGGACCGGACTTTCTATAAGCGAGAAAAGCAAAGCAAGGTGTGAGAGGGTAGCATGACAAGAGCAGAAACCAAGGTGCATAACAGCAACAAGAAGTTCATCATATGAATTCTTCAAGTGGGCGGCACTGCATACAATCATTGTAAAGGTATCATTGTACTTAGTCATTGTAAATACATTATTGTATAAATTGTACTAGTATCTATCTGCCAAGGGTTGAAGAGGCAGTGTTGGGAGGTCTAGGATCATCATTAGGTGGTTGTGTTAAATTTGGGGTTATGGTCTAATATATCTTCTTCTTCTACATCATTCTATATCATTGTAAAGTGGACCATTTTCCTTGGTACGGGAGTCCATTCTTCCTTTATTCTTCTATAGGGTGGTAGGGTGGTGCTAGGGTAAGTTGTAGCTCATTGGGTGTTGGGGCATCCGTTCAGTTGACTACTGAAGAATCTCGGGCATTGGAGCATCCATCGGTGGGAGCGTAGAGAATAATGCTTTTCTAGATTCTAGGAAGTCGGAGCTTTTTTTTCAATTGGAGTTAAATATTAAAGAATTATTAGAAAAGCATAGTTGGTTTTTGTCTCGGAGTGGGTTTCCACCTTAAAAATTGTGTGCATTTGTGTTCCTTTTGTTTGATGCTATCATTGTACAAACACTGATAATAATTGAAGATTAACTAATGCTCTAATTGAAAGGAATACTGATTCACCCCCTTGCCCCCCCTCTCGAGTATTTCCAACAATTGTCAGAACTTGGTTCCTTGATAGAGATTGTTCTTGGAAGGAGGTCATGGAGCATACCAAGAATGGTGTACCTCTATTCAATGAAAATAATTATGCACTATGGAAAGGAAGAATGGAGGTATATCTCTTGGGCGAAAGGTTCTGACATGGGACACTATTCAAAATGGATTCACATCAACCGCAAATGAACAAGGTAAGAAGAATTTGGTAATTGATGCAAAAGCGAAGAATATTGTTATCAGTGGACTTATTGAATCTTCTTATCATAAGATGTTGGGTTGTAAAACCACCAAACATGTATGGGACAAGCTTGAGAATATATATACAAGTGACTCAAATGTCAAAGAAGCAAAGCTTCAAATCTATAGAGAAAAATTTGAGCAACTCAGAATGAAAGAAGATGGCAACATTGTTGCATACTTCCGATACGTTGATGAAATAACCAATACTCTGGAAGGATTGGGAGAGCCAGTTGACGAAAAGACTATTATACGAAATATTCTTAGAACGTTACCAAGAAGATTCAACCCAAAGGTATCGATCTAAGAATACAATGAAAATCTGGACAAACTCATCAAAGAGGAATTACATGGAGTTCTCATAGCATATGAAATGAGACTTGATGAAGAAGAGGGTACTTCGCATCTAGAAACTGCGTTTGTTGCATCTAAGAAAACCAATAAGGACAAACAACCGTCAATTGAAAGGACATGCACCTGCAAGTGTGAAGAAAAGGGAGATGATGGAGAAGGTCTTTCAGATGAAGAATATGCTTACTTTACGAGAAAACTAAAACTTGGTAAGGGAAAATTCAAATGTAAGCTTCCATTGATATGTTTCGGTTGTGGTGAGGTTGGGAATTTCGTAGCAAAATGTCCGAACAAAAGTGATGGAAACTCAAAATGAAAGAAAGACTTTAAGAAATCAACAAGCAAGGCAAAAAGAAAGGATCCAAAAGGAACTTTCTCTCTAAATAAGATAGCTCATCATCTGATGAAGAAAGTGACATCAAAGAAGAAGGCAATGAGAAAGTATTATTTATGGCCAAGCACAATAAACAAGAAGTATCAAACAATGAAGAAGAAGGGTTGACCATAGAATAATTTTATGAGGAGGAAATCAAGCTTATAAAAGAGCTCAATGCTGAGAATATCTGTTCCAATACTCTTGAAGAACAAGTTCAAGGTCTCAAAATTGAGGTTGAAGAACACAAATGTATTGAAGAGTCACTTCAAAATAAGTTGGAAGAAAACAACCAAGAAAGGGAAACAGTAGAAGCCAAAGTAGTCTCACTGCATAAGGAAGTGAAGAAGGGAAAAACTATCTAAAACTATGCCAATAGCTCAACGGAATTGGAAGAACTCATCAACAGACAATGATCTTACAATGACAGAACTGGCCTCGGTTACAAAGAAGAAGAAGCAGGACCTTCTACAACAAAATACAATGAACCTATGAGATCTGACATACATGTAGACTTCATTGGACAAGCTTCGCAAGCACATCCTTGGAAGACGGGGATTCCTCGTGAAGATTTTCACATCCGAATATGAGCATATTTTTCATGGCTATTGTTATTCATGTGGAAAATTTGGTCATAAAGCTGTAGTATGTCGCATGTACCCTATGAACCAATACAATTCCAAGAGATTCTTCAAATATTAACCTCCCAGGGCTCAACAAAGCATCAATAGATTTGAAAATTTAAGAAATAATATGGAATGTTAGAAATGTCAGAACTTTGGACACATAGCCGGAGACTGTAGACTTGAAAATCCTCGAGAAAAATCTTCAAAGCCACAGAATGAAAAAAACATGGAAGAAGAAGAGACTGATAATTGTGCTCTCGCTCTGAAGGCTCAAAAAAAAATAAAGAAAAGATGTATAGTATGTATGTAATTTCTCATGCATACAGTGTGAAAATAGAAAACTGTCTAAAGAAGAGAAAGATGAAACCATATCACCAAGAAATGATGGATCTTCAAATGTTATAGGATCAAGTATTGTCACTCTCAGAAGAAAAGATGTTATAGCCAAGAATGTTCTATTGATTGAAAACATGAATCAAAATATGCTCGGTGTTGGAAAAATGTGTGATCA
The DNA here is from genome assembly GCA_034641835.2 of Pinus albicaulis. Lineage (NCBI taxonomy): Eukaryota > Viridiplantae > Streptophyta > Pinopsida > Pinales > Pinaceae > Pinus > Pinus albicaulis. Next base: position 127,832,774 of record CM076569.1, on the reverse strand, counting down.
AGGACACACAATTCTATTCAACTCCACAAAATGTGAAATCAGGAAAGGCAGGTATGGTAAAATTGTGGCTACAACAAGTTGAGCTCCAAACGACATATATGTTATGGATGAAGCAACTAAAGCATGTCTACTAGCAGCTAAAGAAGATGAAAGTTGGTTATGGCAAACAAATGGGTCACATAAACTTTGAAAATCTTGTCAGGATAAGAAAAAATGAAGCAGTACGAGAAATGATGAAAATCTCAAAACCTTCCAACACACTATGTGAGGCATGTCACCATGGAAAGTAGACAAAATTCCAATTTAAAACAAAAGAACACTTTGCATCACATCCATTGGAATTGATACATATTGATCTATGTGGTCATGTGAGAACAAAATGCTTAGACGAAGAATTATATTTCATGTCAATGATAGATGACTATACCAGGATGAAAGCCATCAGTTTCCTAAAGAAAGAATCTGAAGAATTTGAGTGCTTTAAGATCTATAAGGAGTTGGTTGAAAATTAAACTGATTTGAAAATAAAGTGTTTAAGATCAGATAATGGTGGAGAATTTACTTCCAAATTATTTCAGCAATACTGTGACGAAAATGGAATAAAAAGGCGATTTTCAACAGCACGAACACCTCAGCAAAATGGAATTGCTGAAAGAAAAGAAAAGAACCATACAGGAAATGGGTAGAACAATGTTGAAGGACTCAAAATTTGATGAAAAATTTTGGGTTCAAGAAATTGATATGACAGTCTTCATTATCAATCGAAGTCTTCTCAGAAATAATTGCAACAAGACTCCATATGAATTATGGAAAGGAAAATCAACTAATGTAAAATATTTCAGAATCTTCGAAAGAAAATGTTATATCAAAAGAGAAGATCAAAATTTGGGTAAGTTTGAATCACGTGTTGATGAAGTTATCTTTTTTGGTTACTCACGCAAAACAAAGGCCTATAAATGTTATAATCTAAGACGAAAACGGATAGTGGAGAGAATAAATGTTACATTTGACGAAGATGGTGTTCTAACGAATAATGATGAGGATCTCGAATCTTTGAAACTTGAGACAGAGGCTGAAAAAGACACAGATAAAATTCTAGAACAAGAAGCAATTATCAAGGAGGAAGAAGTAAATAATGATCATCAAGATATACCAGAACAACAGCAAGAAGCTCCTCCAAGGAGAACAAAAGAATGGATTCAAAAGAACCATCCATCAAATCAAATCATTGGTGACATAAATAAAGGTCGATAGCTTCGTTCATCACAACAAACTCACGTTGCTTTTCTAGCAACCTTTGAGCCTAGTAGTTTTGAGGGCTTGACCAAAATGAACATTGGGTAGCAGCTATGAATGAAGAGTTGGATCAATAAGAGAAGAATAACTTACACAGGAAGCTTTTCCACGACCAAAAGATAAAAATGTCTGTTGGGACTAAATGGGTGTTCAAGAAAAAATTGAATGAAGATGGGCAGGTTACCAGAAACAAAGCAAGATTGGATTGCAAAGGCTATGCACAAGTGGAAGGAATTGATTTCGACGAAACATTTGCACCAGTTGCCAGAATGGAATCCATCTGAATGTTTCTCACCTATGCATGTTCAAGAAAAATCAAAGTCTACCAAATGGATGTTAAGTCAGCATTTGTGAATGGAGAATTAGAAGAAAAAGTTTACGTCGAACAACCTGAAGGTTTTCTACTATCACCAAAAGAAGACTATGTTTGCAGGTTAAAGAAGGCTCTATATGGTCTCAAGGAGGCTCCCAGAGCATGGTATGCTTGTCTTGATGGATATCTAAGTCAACAAGGGTTCAAGAAAGGTACTGTTGATAGCAATATTTATGTACAAATAGATAAAGATAATTTAACAATCGTTGAGGTATATGTGGATGATATAATATTTGGTAGAAATGATGATTGACTAAGTAAGAAATTTTCTACAAAAATGCAAAGTGAGTTTGAGATGTCTTTACTTGGTGAGCTGACATACTTCTTAGGGCTTCAAATATCTCAGCAAGAGAAAGGAATATTTATATGTCAAGCCATGTACATCAAAGAAATGCTCAAGAAATTCAAAATGGAAGATTGTAAGCCCTTCCTTACTCTGATGGTAACATGTTGCAAATTGAGCATAGATGACTCATCTAAGGATCTAGATCAAAGGTTGTACAGATCTATGATTGGTAGTATTCTATATGTAACAGCCTCTCAGCCAGATGTTATGCAAACAATTGGACAAGTAGCAAGATTCCAAGTAGCACCAAAAGAATCACATATTATTTCCGTCAAAAGAATTCTTCAATCTCTAAAGGGCACAAAAGAATATGGCTTGTGGTATCCTTAGGGTAAAAATCTCATTATTCAAGCCTTTATAGATGCAGATTGGGTAGGAAGCATTGATGATCGTAAGAGTACTGGTGGAGCAACATTCTATCTAGGTGGTTTTCTAATATCATGTTTGAGTAAAAATAAAACTTCAATCTCGTTATCTATAGCGGAAGCAGAATACATTGCAGCAACATCATGTTGTACTCAAGTCCTTTGGATGAATTTTTTTTTGCAAGATATTAAAGTACAATTCAGTGAGCCTATTCCCATATTCTGTGACAACACTACTGCCATCAACATCTCCAAGAATCTTGTCATGCATTCAAAAACAAAACACATTCCAATCAAATATCATTTTGTTAGAGAACAAGTCACTGAAAAGAATATAAAACTTGAGTATGTTTGTACAAAAAGAAAAAAATTGCTAATATCTTCACTAAACCTTTACCTCGTGAAGCATTTTAATATCTTCGTCAAAAACTTGGGATTCTCCCAAGTTCTCATTATATTAAAAGAAATCTGCCCCGGAGACGGTTGTGTGTCGAAGTGGAAGTGTGTACGGTCTGCACGATGGTTTTGTTTGGAGAGTTACCCTTTTCCATTGATGTCAAAGGGGGAGAGAATGTTGTAGGAAGAGGTGTCATGATCGCATGGGGAGTACTTTTGTTTCCATCAATGCCAAAGGGGGAGATTGTTGATCAACAGTTGTCATTGATGTCAACCCAAGCAGCACCAGGGGCTAACCAAATATTTCATGGGAATTTTGACCTACCAAATTAATATATTCTGGGTCAATAATGCTTTCGATGGTTTCTACTTGTCGAGATGTTTCTATTGATATATGGCATGCCATGTAATTCTTCACGGTTTGAGAGATATTCATGTTTGAAGTTTGTACCCCTAGTTAGTGGGCTAAAACCCCATGGGGTTGTGGCATGGGTCATTTAAAAGTCATAATTAATATTTTTTTTAAGCTCCTAAAATCCCTCCCCGTTCACTTGTTGAGCCCCTCTCAACTTAAGCATTTATATAAATTGTGATCCTCATTTCCTCCTTGTCTGATTCGACCATCGAAACGGTCTGTCGATGGAATTTTTGCTCTAAATTTTTTTCCTACGATGAGTCGGGGGGTAAAATTTTTATCGGGGAGAAAGCCGAATTCCTGGGGAAAGGCGTAGTAAAAATTTCGGATCAAGGTGCGCAATATTTTTGGAGATATGACCTGTGGAAGTCAGGGTTTTTGCAGGGTCTTGAAATTCATCTCAAAGAAGTGACCTAAGTAAAATTGTCATAACTCTCTCTCTGAGTATCGGATTGGAATTTCGTAAAAAGTGGCAGATCGTGCACAGTCTGTACTTTTCGCTCTATCAATTTCAGAGCCAAATGAAGAAACAGTGACACGTGGCACGCCGTACAAGTGCGCTCTGCTGAAACAGTCCATAATTAGGGCATTGTGAGATATTGGGCATAACTCTTTCTTGAAGAATGCAAATTGGGTCATACCTGTGGCATTGGAAAGAAGACTCAGAGGACTACTACAGGACCGAAAATCAGATATTTAGGATTTTAAATAACAAAGATACACCAGATTCAATATCGTGCTCCTAGAAGGCAAGAAAAAGCTAGATCCTGTGTTGTCAAGGGTTGCAAAGGACTAGACTTTCTATGGCAACAAAGCAAAGCAAGGTGCAGCAGAGGGTAGCATGACAAGAGCATCAACCAAGGTGAATAACAACAGCAAGAAGTTCATCATATGAAGTCTTCAAGTGGGCAACACTACATACAATCATTGTAAAGGTATCATTGTACTAAGTCATTGTAAATACATTATTGTAAAAATTGTACTAATGTCCATCTACCAAGGGTTGAAGAGGTAGTGTTTGGAGGCCGGGGGTCACTTCGCTAGGTGTTGCATTACCATTTGGGGTTATGGTCTAGTATATCTTCTTCTTCTACATCATTATATATAATTATAAAGTGGACCATTTTCCCGGGTACCTGAGTCCATTCTTATTTTATTCTTCTATAGGGTGGTAGGGTGGTGCTAGGGTGAGTTGTGGCTTATTGGGTGTTGGGGCATCCGTTTAGTTGACTAATGAAGAATATTGAGTGTTGGAGTGTCCATCCAGTGGGAGCTGGAGAAGAATTGTTTTCTAGATTCTAGGAAGTTGGAGCTTTATTTTCAATTGGAGTTGAATATTAAAGAATTATTAGAAAAGCATTAGGTGGTTTTTGTCCTGGAGTGGGTTTCCACCTTAACAAATGTGTGCATTTGTGTTCCTCTTTTTTGCTGCTATCATTGTACAAACACTTATAATAATTGAAGATTAAATAATGCTCTAATTGAAAGGAATACTGATTCACCCCCGCCCCCCCCCCTTCCCTCTCAGTATTTCCAACAAAGATTACAACAAATCAATGAGTTAGATGAAATTAGGCTCTTAGCTCTTTAGCACATTGCATTAATTCAACAACAGAGAGAAAAATGGCATGACGCCCTCACCAAACAGAAAATCTTCCATGAAGGAGATTGGGCACTCCTATATGACTCCAGGTTTCAGAATTTCCTAGGGAAACTCTAGACACGATGGCTTGGACCCTATGAGATACAAAAGGTTCATGACAATGGCACCATCACATTAACTACCATTGATGGATCTGGACACTCGTTCAAAGTAAACGGTCATCGAGTACGACTTTACCATAAACCGCTTAATCGGGAATCCTTTTACCAGCAATTACGGGAAGATTCTACTATGCAGATTCTTGCCGAGGGAGACAACTCCTCCTCAGTACCCATTCATTGAATAGTTCTTTTACTTTGAAACCTGTACATAACCTTTTCTTTTTACTTTCCTTGTTTTTTTGTATAGATTTTATTTCTCAAGCTATTCCTTTTAAGGAATAGCTGCTGTTCCTTTTAAGGAATAACAACAGTTCCTCTTAAGAAACAGCGTGTTTGTGTGCTAATTTTTGCTGTTCCTTTCAAAAGGAACAACAGTTTTTGCCGTGTGTTTTTACTGTTCCTTTTCAAAGGAACAACAGTTTCTGCCGATTGTTTTTGTTGTTCCTTTCCAAAGGAACAACAGTTCTTCCGCTTGTTTTTGCTGTTCCTTTCCAAAGAAACAACAGTTATTTCCTCTTGTTTTTTTGCTGTTCCTTTCCAAAGGAACAACACTTTTCGCTGATTGTTTTTGCTGTTCCTTTCCAAAGGAACAACAGTTCTTCCACCTATTTTTGCTGTTCCTTTCTAAAGGAACAACATTTTTCCCACTTGTTTTTTTGCTGTTCCTTTCCAAAGGAACAACACTTTTCGCTGATTGTTTTTTGCTATTCCTTTCCAAAGGAACAACAATTTTTCCGCCTGTTTTTGTTGTTCCTTTCCAAAGGAACAAAATTTCTTCCGCTTATCTTTGTTGTTCCTTTCCAAAGGAATAACAATTTTCGCCGATTATTTTAGTTGTTCCTTTCCAAAGGAACAAAATTTTTGCTGATTGTTTTTGCTGTTCCTTTCGAAAGGAATAAAATTTTCGCAGATTGTTTTTGCTGTCCCTTTTAAGGAATAACAACTGTTTCATTTAAGGAACAACACTTTTTGAGTGCATTTTTCTTGTTTTAGATACATTTTGAGGATCTTCGGTGAATTCCTCATGATTGTTTTAGAAAGGCAGACATACGACTTATATAAGAACACACAAATTAGAGGTTACTGGAATCAACAAATCAAGAGAAATTGTCATTTTTAAGAAATTGTTTTGTAGTGATGAGGAAAAAAAAGAAAGGACATAACCATCTATATCATTTTGCTATCTTTATTTTCACTAAAATTAATATGATCAACTATCTTTATCATGTTGGTTCTTCCCTAAATCTTCATAACTCTTTTTTATTTTTATTTATTGAATAAGAATAAGGGAATACTTTCTCTATTGAGATGTTCAGACTTCTTCCACCATCTCTACTCTTAAGGAGTGTTGAGCCATCTTCTATACATAAATAGGAATGTGCTACATGAAAACAAAAGAAGAAAAAATATCTATATGATTACTAACAATTCTATTATATGGCAGATGGAGGATAGGGGGTCTCATCAAGAGCCAACCTACCATGATCATAAGGAAGCAGTGAAGTGGCATTTCCACTATGGCCACCACACTAGGGATATGATCCAATGGACAATCAAGAAAAAAATAAAAATTCCTTGGAACAAGAGGTCTCATCACGAGCCGGCCTGCCCACCTTTCACTCCTTCTTGGTGAATGACATTGTGATTCATATGGTTCCCAAGCCAGCAAGGTGGCCTCCATCATGACATCACAAAACACTTCCCTAGACAAAAATAAAGGATAATGGTTCCAAGGGTGAGAAAGCAACTTTGTCAAGGTTATAGACACCTATGGGAAATGGAGCTCTGCTGATGGCGTTGGAGTCATATTTTTCACAAATCAATAGCAATGTTAAACCCTTTTCTTATATCCTTATCTAATATCAAATGAGATTATGCTCCTAAAACCTTTTGTTTTGAACCTATTATGCATGAAATTTATTTATAAATCGATCATAATAGTTTATGTGGGTAATGACTGCATAAGTATTTTTTTCACATCAGCTGTCCTTTTCCTTATGATTCGAAATCATTACATAACGTTTCCATATCTATTCACAATTTAATGATATGCATCGATTTTAGTAATGCAATAATTTGTTGATCATATCATAACTATGAATGCCTTTCACTGCTGTACCATTGCTGTGCAGTACACTTTTCTTCTATTTCGACGGTCGAGGATGACCTGTCATATTTAAGGGGGGGCGCGGATGCCTTTTAATGCCTGCATGCGGGTCGAATCCCCGTGTTCATAAAATTCTTGGAAACAACAGGAGTTTAACGGTATTGTGCGAATATATACAAAGTGTTGTTCCATTATATTTCTGTGTATTTGTGAAGAATTAACAATGTGTAGATGAGATGGGAGGATGAGCAATACGTAGTGAGCCACAAGTGATAGAAATTTCCAATGCTACACGGGAAATTCTGGAGAAATTAGGATGGATTACCTACCTCACACGACTGCAGCAACCACATGAAATGATAGCCATTGAATTTTTGCAGAACTTGCAGGAAGGATATTCCATGGTTAGAGGCAGGAAAATAGTATTAACAGACGCAATAATTGCCGAGGTATCTAGTCTGCCAGTGGAAGGACCCATATGGACCCATAAAAAAGTGAAAGTTCAAGAAGCCATGAATATTTTTCGGGACGAAGGGTAGACCTTGGTCATCAAAGGGAAAGGAGTTCAGCTGGTAACTTTGGAAGAACCAAGGACCTGGAAAAAGTAGTACAGATCTATATCACATGTGATGGAAGAAAAGATGTGGTAAGACCTCACCACCTTAAGTTATTAGCAGTATTAAAGAAAAAATGTACTGTAAACCTGCTTGCATATTTAAATTTCTTATTGCATGATGCTGCCCGGAGTATAAGAAAGTCTTGTCATATAGCCACGGTGGTGAGCCATCACTGTTTAATACGATTGATAGTGAGTTACAGTCTTGCCTAGCAGCAAACTAGTTGGGAAGAATTGATATTCTCAATTGATGGAGGAACAACTCTACCTGCCCCAAAACATAAAAGAGTTACTAGCACAGCAACAAAACCTTTAAAGTGCATTCCTCCAGGATTAGGAGAAGTAGGGGAATGATAGGAAGTCTTCAGGGTAGCAACATCCAATCCTTAGAATTTCCCAGTTTGGAAGATGAAAAACCCCTGCAACTCGAAGAAGGAAGTCATCACACTGATGAAGAAGAAGTATATCAGCATGAAGAAGAAAGCCACCACACCAGTGGAGAAGAAGGGAGTCACCACACTAGTGGAGAAGAAGGAAGTCATCACACTGATTAAGAAGAAGGAAGTCACCACACCGGTGAAGAGGAAGAAACTATTCACACTAGTGAAAATGAAGGAGAGGAAGCAGAGCCTCCCGAAACCTCTATTGCAAGCCCACCATAGAGTCCATTACGGAAGGACCAATTGGCCCAAATTTTGGCCAATATGAGTGAATATATACAACCTCACAGTCCGCTTAACCTCAAAATTGATATAGACCAATTGCAGGAACAAGTTGTTATCAACAAAGATATAGTCGAATAAATTCCCGATGAAAGAAACCCTCGGGGAACAATAGAACCAACTAGGGTTACTTCCCCTGAGAAATGCGGCTAGGAGAATGTGAGCACTGAAGAAGTATTTCAAACAGAAAACCCTCAGGGAACAACATAAAAAAATAGGGTTACTCCCCCCGAGGAATGTGGCCAGGAGCATGTGAACGCGGAATAAATGTTCCAAACAGAGAGCATAGAGGCAAGCCTGGGCTGTAATATCCCGTTTTGGGGATATCTCTAAACACGGAAAACTCCAACTAGAGATGGAATAGGAGAGCGTTTACCAGATATGCCGCCTTTGAAAAGAGGACGAAATCTGGAGGCTACTTGGCCCTTTCCAGACTCTGCCTAAGAGTATAAAATAAACACACCAAGTGGTATAGAACTAGAATGATCAAATATATATAAAAAGAATAGTGCAGTAGACATATAATAACATAGAAAGAATGTATGACAACTCATCCAGAAATATAGAGAGGAAATGCTAAGCCATTTTATTAAACTGAGAAATATAATGAAGTACAATAGGTGATCAGAGTGATGGCACCTAAACTTGCTCAAGGCAAGTGAAGAAATACTCTCAGAATACACCAGAAATGGCTGCTCTCTGAACTGTGTCCCAGCTACTGGAAAACTGCCATGTAGCTGCTACCACTGAAATGAACTGATAACTAGGGGCTGCTCACCTTGCCGAAATGAGTTGAAAATATGGAATCCTCCTCTACTCACCAATCCTAACAAAATCCAGAAACCATATCAGAAATGGCTGACCTCCGAAAAACACCCCCTTGGGGAATTACACTGGCCTCCAAGGCTCTGTGCAGAGGCTATATCAGAATGGCTGAAATACCACTTCAAACTCCACCAAAATCCTCCCAAAGGCAAAGGCTGATCCTCTGCTCAAAATATCGGCTCAAATCTCTTGCAAAAACCCCGATCCGGAACACCTCCTAGATGGACTGCATCCTCCCTCTCAGTGATTGCGTAGTCTCTATGAATGCACATCTCCACAACAAAACCAAACACCAAAATATCCCACAAAATGATGAAGAAATAACCTTTCTCGAGCAGACACTCGAAGTCCCCCGGGGCTAAGGGTGAGATCTCCGACCGAAGACACTCAATGCACTAAAAAGTGCTGCAGACAGGCTAAACAGCCAGTGTGCTCAAGATGTCGAAATGACCAGCTCAATATCATCAAAAACGAATGAATGAAATGAGAAGGCTCCTCCCTCTTTTATAACATTGGCCTTCCTCCAAAACACCTAAGGCCTATCTCCTCAATGTAGCCTCTCTCTCTTGCCACGTGCTCATCCTCATCTGCGCAGTAGCTTCTAGAGCATACGTGGGCCCCCTCTCTACATGGTGCTTGGCCCCCCTTGGCTCCCCTTTAAGTCACAACGTTGTGCTACTAGGGAGGGTGTTTTATTCCACTAAGTGAGTTAGACCCTCTTCACTCACTTTTTGTTTATTAATAAAATATAGATGACAAAATTGAACAAAATCGAATATTCCAATTAGTTTTCGCTAATTAAGAATATTACAATCTCCCTCGGAAAAATGTTGCTTGTCCTCAAGCAACTGAAGTGATGGATGCTACAAAATATTGTCACTCTCCCAAATGGCATCCTCATTCGGTAAATTCTTCCACCTCACCAATAATTCTCGGACTGTCCTGCTCCATAGATGCCTCTCCCTGGTATCAATAATAGCCTCTGGCTGCAACACCAAATGCCCCTCATCATCCATGGGTGGTAGCTCATCTGTCACTGTCATCTGCTGCCCCAGTGCCTTCTTCAGGCATGATACGTGAAAAACGTTGTGGATCTTGCTGCCTTGGGGCAGCTCCAACTTATACGCAACCTGTCCAATCCTGCATATCACCCTGTATGGCCCATAAAAGCGGGGCTTGAGCTTCTCAGCTCCCTTCTGCTTCAGTGACGACTGTCGGTATGGCTGTAATCGTAGGTAGACCAAGTCCCCTACCGCAAACTGTCTCTCCACCCGACCTCTGTCGACATATAGCTTCTGCTGGTTTTGTGTTGTAGCCATATTATCCTTGAGAGCTCGGAGAATGTCTTGACTCTCTTGGATCCAAATCTTGGCTCTAGGAGCCTTGCTAGCACCGAACATCACATTAGCAAAAGATAAGGAATGATACCCATACAAAGCATAAAATGGTGACATACCAATGGACATGTGATGTGTCGTGTTATAGCAGTACTCCCCCAGATGCAACCACTTCAGCCATGCTCACTGCTGCCCACTGTCATAGTTACACAAGTAGCCCGCCAGCCACTTGTTAACTATCTCCGTCTGTCCATCCGTCTGTGGGTGATAACTGGTACTCGGTGTCAACTCCGTCCCCACTAACTGGAAAAGATCCTACCAAAATCCGCCCATGAAGCGGCTGTCCCTGTCACTGATGATGGTCTTAGGAAGACCATGTAGCCTGAAAACCTTTATGAAGAAAAGATCGACCACCTATGCTCCTGTGTAATGCACGGATATGGAAAAAAAGTGCGCATACTTTGTCAGCCGATCAACGACGACAAAGATACAATCCTTGCCCTACACCATGGGCAACCCTGTGATGAAGTCCATCGAGATACTCTCCCATTTCCCCTCCGGAATGGGAAGAGGCTGCAACAATACTACAGGATGGCTCATCTCCCCCTTGTTCCTCTGACAAACATCGCACTCCCTGATGTGCTGGAGTACGTCCTCCTTGAGGCCCTTCCATGAGAACCTCTCTCTAATGGCCATGTAGGTTTTAGTAAACCCCTGATGGCCTGCCAATGGTGAATCATGTGATGCCTGGAGTATCTTCTTCTTGAGCTGAGATCCCTCAGTCAAGAAGATCCTGTCCCTGTAGTAGATGATCTCATCGACCACCCTGTATCTGTCATCAGCCACCTATCCATCCAGAACCTCACATGCAAATCTATCCTTGGAGTACTCCACTAAAAGTCGAGCCCTCCAATCTGTATCCAAGCTCATAAGAGATAACATGGCCGATCTATGTGAAAGTGCATCTGCTACCACGTTATTATTACCCTTGAAATACTCAATGTTGAAGTCATATGCTTGGATCTTACTGATCCACTTTTTCTGCCTCTCCTGTAGCTGCTTCTGCTCCAAAAAGAACCTGAGGCTGTTGTGATCAGTCCTCACCCTGAACCTGTTCCCGATCAAATACTGCCGGAATTTGGCCAATGCATGCATAATGGCCAACATCTCCTTGTTGTATATAGAATACAACCTCTCGTGTGGAAGGAGCTTCCGTCTCTCAAAGGCTATGGGGTGTCCTCTCTGCATCAACACTGCGTCGATCCCCTCTCCCGACGCATCACACTCGAAAAAAAATGGCTGCATAAAATCCGACAATGCAAGCACTAGGCAGCTACTCATCACCTCCTTGAGCCTATCAAAGGCTCGCTACGCTGTATCTGACCAACTGAATGCCCCCTTCTTTGTCAAATCCGTAAGGGGTGCAGCAAGCTGTGAGAAACTCTTGATGAACTTCCTGTAATAAGTACATATGCCAATGAATCCTCGAAGTTTCGTCACGTTTCTTGGCTCCGACCAATCTCTAATGGCCTTGATCTTCTCCTCATGGACTCTCACTCCATCCACTCCAATAATGTGCCCCAAATACAACATCTCTATCATCCCAAACTCACACTTGGATAAATTAGCATAGAAATGTTGCTCTTCCAAGATATGCAGTACTGCCTCTATATGCTGGAGATGCTCCTCCCAAGTCCTGCTATATATGAGTATATCATCAAAAAAGACCAATACAAACTTCCTCAGATGACTGTGGAAGATATGGTTCATGCAAGACTGAAAAGTAGCTGGGGCATTGGCTAGCTCGAAAGGCGTAACCAAAAACTCAAAATTCCCGTAGTGACACCTGAAGGCAGTCTTGGGAATGTCCTGTTCCCTCACGCGAATTTGATGGTACCCCGATCTCAAATCAATGTTCGAGAAGAACTTAGCTCCTCTTAGCTCATCCATCAAATCATCGATCTTGGGTATAGGGTACCTATTATTTAGGGTCTTCTTGTTCAGGGCCCTGTAGTCAATGCACATCCTCAAGGTGCCATCCTTCTTCTTCACCAACACCATGGAAGAAGAAAACGGACTCGTGCTTGGTCTGATGTGACCAAGAGCCAAAAAATCCTGAATGGCCTGCTCAATATCATCCCGATAGGCTTTGGGATGCCTATAGGGGGTAGTAATCACTGCCTGTATACCTTTCTCAAGCTCAATGGTGTGATCAAACCCTCGGTTCGGTGGCCATCTTGGTGGTATATCCCCAAACACTACCTCATAACTGTCAAGGATGGCCTATATATTGGGATGAACTGCTTGACCCGTGGTCCTTGCCTCTGATGCTCGTGACTCAACCACCCACTCTATGTCTCCCTTCCGAAAATCTGCCTCCATCTAGTGTGCCGAAACAGTCTGAGGTGGGTAAGTGTGCATCCCGCGGATCTTCTCATGCTTCCCAGTCTTCTTATCATCCCACTCCATCTCCAAAGCCTCCCAATCTGTGGTGACCTTCCCCAAAGTAATCAACCACTGAACACCCAATACCACATTGGTATCTGGTATGTTGACCACAAAAAAGTGGTCCATTATGGTATAGGTACCCATTGTCACTGCTAACTCTGTAACATACCAGGTACACTGCATCATTTGAGCTCCTGGAACTAGAACTGAAAATCCATCGAAGCTCTGGGTCAGTATACCTCTCCTCTCGACCATCTGTGCATCGATTAAATTGTGGGTTGCCTCACTGTCCACCAAAACTGATACTTGCTGGCCACATACTGTTCCTCGTACGCGCAACGTCAAATACTTGGGAACTCCTCGCAAGGTTGCAAGGGTCCCTCCGGTGGGTGCAAAGGCTGCACCTCCTGTCCCTGGAGGTGGAGGTGGCAACTGATCCTGGGCCGTCTGACTATCTCCTGCCTCCTCATCATCCTCCTCATCCTCTTCCCCGCTATCATCGGAGAAGACCTCAATGAAGTGTGCTTTTCTAGCAGCACACCTATGCCCTGGTGCCCACGGCTCCTGACAAGTGAAGCACAACCGCTTCTTCCTCAGCTCCCTCCTGGCATCATCATCTATCTATGCCTGTCCTGGATTCCCCTTTGGAAGTGGAATCCTCACATCCTTCCCCTTGGGTTGGAAACCTTGTCTCTGGGGATAAGGTGTACGAGTTCTCGGCAATGAATCCTGTAAATCCCATGTCCTGCTAATAGCATCCTGGAGTGTAGCTGGTTTAGTAGATCTCACTAAACCTCGAAGTGGCTCTCCTAACCTCTCCAAAAATATATAGATCATCCGTGCTGCGGATATATCTGGCACCATCACCGAATCTCTCAATAAATCTGCAATGTATGTCTCTGGGCTCCCAGTCTGCTTAAGCCTCGTCAACTCAACAAAGTGCTGTTCCAGATCCCTCCGGTCAAATCGATCCATCAATCTCCTAGTAAAATCGGCATACGTCGTCACTATAGAGTGTCCGAGTGTGACCATCCCATGGAACCACCAGTCCTGGGCCTCACCATCCAAATGTAATGTCGCCACCTTGATGGCTTCCGTCTCCGACATCTGGTTAAGCAGGAAATAGATGTCCAGCTTCTCCACCCAAGACTTTGCCGAAATGTTTGATGAGCCATCAAACATAGGCAAATGGAATCTGCTAGATGTGCGGTGGGTATCACCATCATGATAATGTCGGTGCCGTCTATGATGGTTGCGGGGTCTACTGTCCCGCTGGAGCTGAAAAAAATCTTGGAATGAGAGAGCATCCCTGAACTCCTGCCCATAGGCCTGATACTTTGCAAAAGATTCGTCAGTCATTTACACCAGAGATTCATCATCGTCAGATCATTATATTCATGGGTGCATCGTAGTTTCAGATTTATCAGTTATGAACAAAGCTCGCCCGTACAGATATTGTTTGGAGAAATTTTATTCACAACCCTTACAATGCACACACACTTCTTTATTTTTTTTTCTTCTCCTTATATAGTTTTGCCTTTATTAAAACCATTAGTCAAAACCACGAACCACTAATGGTATTCCTCTGTCAGTATTCATTTTAGTGGGATAAACTAAAAGGAATACTGATAGAGGAATACCATTAGTGGTTTGTGGTTTTGACTCATGGTTTTAATAAAGGCAAAACTATATAAGGAGAAGAAAAATAAAATAAAGAAATGAGTGTGCATTGTAAGGGCTGTGAATAAAATTTCTCCAAAGAATATCTGTACAGGCGAGCTTTGTTCTTAACTGATAAATCTGAAACTACGATGCACCCATGAATATAATGATCTGACGATGATGAATCTCTGGTGTAAATGACTGACGAAATCATGAGGAACTGGTGTGAGTATACAGAAAATAAATAAATCTGGTGACCGGCAAGGTATGTCGTATGGAAACGAGTGGATCTAGTATGAAAATTGATGAAATGTGGTCCGCAGTGGTGCTGAGGGTCGAAGCCTTCAGAAAGGGGGTTGTATCTCCCTTCCAGTGGTAGCTGGTAAACAAGAGCAGGGGGTAGTAGCTCCCTTCCAGGAGAGGCTGGTAAACAAGAGAAGGTTGTATCCTTCTGCAGGTGGGTGCCTGCGTGCTGGTATAAGTCTGCACCAGCATATATTGTAAGAAGTTTTCTCTATAATAAATATTTAAGACTGAGATTACAGCAGCGGTGGTTTTCTCCCGAATTGGGTTTCCACCTTAAATTCTGGTGTTCATATGTGTTGTTTATGTTTGATGGTTTGTTCTGTTATTTCTGTTCATGCTTAATGCTTATCTGATGCAATGCTCTAAGTAAAGACATAACAAGATATCTGGACATACATGTTGGATGCAGTACTGTAACATATGGTTTTAAGAGAAAGGAAAGAAAAATTGTTCAGCCCTAAATACTGATTCACCCCCCCCTTCTCAGTATTGCAGCTCCAAAAGAAGAAAAGCAAACAATAGATGAAGATGATGATGACACATATCCTTCTACATCAAATAGTAATGATACAAACAGTGAACCCAGTGAAGAACCCGAAGATGATTTGTCTGAAAAGGCTCCATCCAGATATGTTCAAAAGAATCATCCAGAATCTCAAATTTTGGGAGAAAAGGAATAAGGTGTACAAACAAGAAGGACTCTTGTGGGATCTTCTAGCAATATGGCATTTCTATCCACTATTGAACCTCACAGTGTTAGTCAAGCTAGCAAAGATGAATGTTGGATTCAAGCCATGAATGAAGAGCTTGATCAAATTGAAAAGAATCACACTTGGGAACTAGTACCAAGACCTCAAGACAAAAATGTCATTGGAACTAAATGGATATTCAAAAACAAGTTAAATGAGAATGGGGATGTTATAGGAAATAAAGCTAGACTTGTTTGCAAGGGGTATGCTCAAGAAGAAGGTATAGACTTTGAAGAAAACTTTGCTCCTGTAGCCAGACTTGAAGCCATAAGAATGTTTCTTGCTTTTTCAAGCTTCCAACAAATCAAAGTTTATCAAATGGATGTTAAATCTGTTTTTCTCAATGGTGATCTAGAAGAAGAAGTTTACATAGAACAACCAGAAGGATTCATTTTTGGAAATGATGAAAAACTTGTTTGTAGACTTAAAAAGGCTCTATATGGTCTCAATCAAGCTCCAAGGGCATGGTACTATCATCTTGACAAATATCTTCATCAACAAGGATTTTTAAAAGGGTCTGCTGATAGCAACTTATACACAAAAACTAAAAAATGACAAACTATTGATTGTGGTTGTATATGTTGATGATATCATTTTTGGAAGTAATGAAGAATCTGTGAGTCAGAAATTTGCTTCTGATATGCAGCAAGAATTTGAAATGTCTTTACTTGGGGAACTAACATTCTTTCTTGGCTTGCAAGTGCAACAAGCAACAGATGGCATATTCTTATCACAAGCAAAATACCTCAAGCAAATCTTAAAGAAGTATGGCATGGAAGATTGCAAACCTGTAAGTACACCAATGATAACCGGATGTAATCTCAGTTCTAATGATGATTCTCCCACGGTGAATCAACCAGAATACAGATCTATGATAGGAAGTCTACTTTATCTCACTGGAACAAGACCAGACATCATGCATGCAATTGGGATTGTTGGAAGATTCCAAGCTAATCCAAAGGAGTCTCATCTTCAAGCTGTGAAAAGAATATTCAAATACCTACAAGGAACTCAAGACTTTAGACTATGGTATCAAAAGAATGCTGGTCTTACTCTTCATGCATACACTGATGCAGATTGGGCTAGAAGTGTTGATGATTGGAAAAGCACTAGTGGTGGTGCATTCTATATGGGGCCCCGGTTAGTATCTTGGTTTAGCAAGAAGCAAAGCTCTATTGCCTTATCTACAACAGAAGAAGAATATGTGGCTGTAGCATCATGTTGCACTCAACTTCTCTGGATGATGCAAACCCTACAAGACTTTCAAATCAAATTTTCACCTCCTATTGCCATTAAGTGTGATAATACAAGTGCTATCAGTATCTAAAAGAATCCTGTTATGCATTCCAAGACCAAGCACATTCCCATCAAATATCACTTCTTACGTGAACAAGTGCTTGAACAAAAGGTGAAATTGGAGTATGTTTCCTCCAAAGAACAAGTTGCTGATATATTTACCAAACCTCTACCCAGGGAAGTGTTCGAATATCTCAGACAAAAACTGGGAGTAGTCTCTGCCATGAAGAGGATCAGGTCTACTTAAATATAGAAGATTAAATTGGTTGTGAGGTGCTGTTAGACATCTCTGATTGCACAGGTTCAGGGGAAGCATAGGTCATATGAAAAGGATGAATTGTTGGTCATATTATGTTTGAAGATGCAACATGATCTCAGGGGGAGCATGGCATTGTCGGTTCAAAGGATCTTGATCAAAATATTTGCCATTGATGTCAAAGGGGGAGGAAAAGAAATGAAGGGCTTCCATAAGGCCATCAGAGGAAGAGTATTGCCATCAATGCCAAAGGGGGAGATTGTTGGAAATGTTGTCATTGATGGAAAAGGAATTGGCAAAGACAGGAGCAGCACCTAAACTATCCATAAGACAAAAGAGACAGAGAGGTAGCAGAGGCAGCAGTAGGAAATAGAGGAATTAGAGACAGAGCAGTAGAGTTAAATTAGGGGTTTAATACAGTCTGCAAAAGAGATGACAAAAGGGAGAGCTGCTAGGAAGAGACAAGGTAATAGATTGAAGGACAAATTGAATATCTGGCCAAGATTTATATATGTTAATGAAGAACTGTGAAATTGTGTTAAGTATGGTTGAGTAAATCTGGAATATATATGACATGTGTGATCAATTTCATAATGGGCAGAGGATACCTACGGTGCTCGGAAAGGAATGAAATCATTGTTGCAGAGTTAGGGATATGCGTATTATATGTGTATTGATTGATGCAATTCCTATGTGGAATCTCCTGAACCTCTGTATGAGTCTCTGCGTATGGAGTTAAAAGTGAAACCTTGTTGAGGAATCATGGTGGTAGGATTCGAATTCCAGGATGAGACCTTCTTGTAATGAAGAACTGGCTTAGTTTGATATTTACAGTCGTGGAGCTACTTGGTTGAATATATGAGGGGCTCTCGAGGCATTCAGTGTATCCATTGAAGAACTTAATGGTGGTAGAGATATGATGTTTTTGAATGTACATGTAGAAGTGAAACTATGACAGGATAGAACTCTGAAAAGGAAGGTTGATATGTTATATATATATCAATATCAGAATTGAAGAATGACATTGAATTGTCACAAAGGAAATCCCGTCGGAAGAGAACTACATTTTTTCATTGATTATTGGAAATCCTGCCAAAGATAGACCAGAGTTATAGCGCAAACCCAAACTAACCCTTTGGAATCATGAATGAAACCTTGAGCGAAGGGCGGAACCACGAAGAAGGATCAGTGAAGGCGGTTTATGGTTTTCATCGCACCGCTTTCAACGGGCAAGCGGTATTCAAGAGGTGGGGAGTGATTCCATAGAATGGGTGACAGCGTCCCTGTATGATTTTACAAAACCGTTTTTCACTATGCGCCATCGCGCGTTATAGTTCGACCCATGACGCCCAGCAATATCGTTGAGCGTCGTTGATCTGGGAAGGGGTCATCGAATGGTCGTCATTTGTTGAAGATGCGCGAAGATTAACACAGGTACGGCGGACCATCGCACGTTAACATTCGGCATCGGAGGTCGAGCGATATGTATATACGCCGTTGATCTGTAAGCTTGCTAATCTAACGGTGATCGGATGCTGGACTTGCGCGAAGTTTACTGTGGTATGATGGGCATATTGGATTGGCTATTGACTATGTATGTGGGCCCGGGGTCAAAGGTTTATCGTAAAATTAATTTATTTGGAAGCATTGGATATTTATATAAAGTCCGAAGGGTTAAACTTTAGACATAAGGTTTGGGAATTCAAATGTTGTAAATATATTTATTTATCAATTTCTTTAAAATTGATAAATAAAAATTAAAAAGAGATAAAAAAGCCCCGTGGGATAAACTAAAAGGAATACTGACAGAGAAATACCATTAGTGGTTCATGGTTTTGACTCATGGTTTTAATAAAGGCAAAACTATATAAGGAGAAGAAAAAAAAATAAAGAAGTGTGTGTGCATTGTAAGGGTTGTGAATAAAATTTCTCCAAAGAATATCTGTACGGGCGAGCTTTGTTCTTAACTAAAAAATCTGAAACTACGATGCACCCATGAATATAATGATCTGACGATGATGAATCTCTGGTGTAAATGACTGACGAAATCATGAGGAACTGGTGTGAGTATACAGAAAATAAATAAATCTGGTGACTGGCAAGGTATGCCGTATGGAAACGGGTGGATCTAGTATGAAAATTGATGAAACGTGGTCCGCAGTGGTGCTGAGGGTCGAAGCCTTCAGAAAGGGGGTTGTAGCTCCCTTCCAGTGGTAGCTGGTAAACAAGAGCAGGGGGTAGTAGCTCCCTTCCAGGAGAGGCTGGTAAACGAGAGAAGGTTGTAGCCTTCTGCAGGTGGGTGCCTGCGTGCTGGTATAAGTCTGCACCAGCATATATTGTAAGAAGTTTTCTCTATAATAAATATTGAAGATTGAGATTACAACAGCGGTGGTTTTCTCCCGAATTGGGTTTCCACCTTTAATCCTGGTGTTCATATGTGTTGTTTATGTTTGATGGTTTGTTCTGTTATTTATGTTCATGCTTAATGCTTATTTTATGCAATGCTCTAATTAAAATACATAATAAGATATCCGGACATACATGTTGTACTGTAACATATGGTTTTAAGAGAAAGGAAAGAAAAATTGTTCAACTCTAAATACTTATTCACCCCCCCCCCCCCCCACCCCCTCTCAGTATTTTTCTCAACATCTTTCAATTATTGTTGTGTGACGGTTTGCATTTTTTTTTATTACACCTTCCAAGTTTAATGGTTTATTTTTTAATTTATTCATAATATCGGTGTGTTATATTGGTGAATTGCGTTGCATTCCTTTTTTGATTTAACAAGAATCATAATCTTTGTATAACTTGTCTTGTTATGCTTTAACAAAACCACGCTGTTCAGCAGTTTCTGCTCTATTGCAGTCGCTGTTCTTCTATTTTGACAGTCGAGGACGACCTATCATCTTTCAGCGGGGGTGCGGATGCCTTTTAATGCCTGCATGCAGGTCGAATCCCTGTGTTCGTCAAATTCTTGGAAACAACAGGAGTTTAACGGTATTGTGCCAATATATACAAAGTGCTATTCCATTAAATTTCTATGTATTTGCGAAGAATTAATAGTGTGTAGATGAGATGGAAGGACGAGCAATATGTAGTGAGCCACAAGTGCTAGCAGTTTTTGGTAGGGCATATACATGCTAGAACATCTGTGTAGAAGGAGCAGAGAGTATCCATTTGATTCCGGACCATTTTTAATCTATTCCTTACCTCATCAAATTTCTCTTCTATTTTCTAAAACTTATCGTAGGCTTCAGCCTCTGATGCATCGATGTCTTTTAATTGCTGTTGTAACTGTTGATATTTCTTTTTTGGAACAACCTCTTCTTCAAGCTTTTCTCTAGCCTGTTGAGTCTGTGCCAACTCTTCTTGGAGTTTTGCTATAGTAGGGTCTATTAAAAAAATGTTTTCATGTTGGAAATCGACCTGGGTGTCCTTGTTACAATGTCAAATGCCTAAAGTCTGTGTCTCTTTGTCGACCATATTGCTGGAAGACAGTGCCTCGGTTTGAACATATTTTTCATAGACCTGTACATTCTCAGTTTGAGCAACTGCATCGATAGAAACTGCCCGTTGCCCCTCGTTATCGTGAATAAGTGTGGGCTCAGTTTGAGTCTCCATGGCCTTTTTATTGTTAGGTTCTGTTTGGATCGCTGCATTCTTCATTTTCAAGGTTATTTTAGAGACTTTCCCCTGTTTTAACACCCTAATCCTCTGCCTAAGTTTTTTTACTAGATTTTGGAGATTTTTTTGTTCCCTCCATAGCTTCCCAAGTTCATTTGTCTTCTTCTTGGAAGGAACAACTGTTCCTTTCTATTATTGATCAATCTCAGATTACTGTTCATTTCAGTTAATTAGTTTAATTCATTCCTGCAAAGAATTGGTTTTGCTTTTGAGAGCTTGCTTAGTTTAATTTCATCAGCAACTTTAGTAATTTAGTTCAATTTCCATTTCCATTTAATTGTTTTAATACAAGATCATCAATTGTAAAGGACATTTGGTTATTGCTACCTTCTTTCTCAAATTGATTGTCTTATTTTCATTTGATTTTAATTGCATCAGTTGCTAAAGGAAAGAGTTATCATTACTGCATCCTTGAATGATGATTGCAGAGTGAATGATTGGATTTCAGAGTATTTAATTTCATGTCATTGTAGTTAGATTTCATTTCCAAGAATCTGTTTACTCTTGTATTTACAACAATGTACTACATATTGCAAAGCATTACTCTTAGATTGAATTGTAGCCTCAGACAGAGTACACCCTTGAAATAAAAAATCGTACTTGGATTGATAATTAATGTAGGATAAATAGGCATTTAAAAGACACCTTTTATACCTCAAAACCCATCACTCTGAGTGGGAAAATGACAACCGTGGACGTTGAAGTTGTAGATCGCCACCTCGACTATAATATATTGCTCGGTCGCAGTTGGTCTTACACCATGATCGCCATTGTTTCTTTGGTCTTCCGACTCATACTATTTCCATTGGATGGGAAAATAGTCACAGTGGATCAGTTATCCTTCTGCACCCATGATTATACCATGTTACCAAGTAGCACTGTACCCCTAATAGGAGGCTTTCCTGACTCTTACGTCAGCATTGGTACTGGTCTTCGAAAGGCATCTTCCCTAATGGGTTGCTTTCCTCGCCCGCTGCGAGAGGATCCAAATACAATTGCAATGAAATCCATTACTTTGGATGGCTCTATCAACCCATGGATCCTGTCGTCACCTTCAGAAATTGATTCCTACGGAGATCAGATGTCGCTCTCACCAGCAGAGTTGGCTTCCAAGCCATCCAAATTATGTCTGAACCCTCCAATGCTATGGTTTCAACCAAAGGTACAAACCTACCGCCCATCATAGTTCTCTATAAGGATCTCCTCAATGAAGTCTTGCCTACGGACGAAGATATTCGAGAGATCATGTCTCCAGAAGAACGGCCTTGGAGAGAGTTTCACCATCGCGCTTCGATGATCGACTCAGACGTGATAAATACTAAAATCCCATCCTTTGATCCACCATAGATGGTTCCCTCCGCTTACACGACTATTCAAACTATTGATTCAGAAGGGAACATGGGTAATATTTTTAAGACAATGCTCATTGATATCTTGGTCAAAACAGGTATCGTGGAAAACATTTAGATTGGAGAAGATTGCAATCCTAAGGAAATTGAGTGCTTCACATCCCTTTTCAAGGAATTTTGTGATGTGTTTGCTTGGTCTTATGACAAAATGCCCGGCATAGATCTGTCTATAGTCGAGCATGAAATCAAGGTTTATGATAATGCCAAATTGATTCGACAGCGACTCAAACTTGTCCACCCACACAAAGCAGCTGCCATCAAAACTAAAGTAGAAAAAATTTTAAGCGCTGGTTTCATCTATCCCATTCCTTTGACAGAATGGGTTTCCAATCCGGGTCCCGTAGAAAAAAAACAAGGCACCATTCGAGTTTGTGTTGATTATCATGATCTGAATGCTGCTTGTCCCAAAGACAATTATCCTACACGATTCATAGTCAGATTCTCGATGATTGCGCCTGATGCGAATATTTTTCCTTTATGGATGGTGTTGGAGCATAAAAAGGTATCCTTTAAACACCTAATTAGCCTACATTAATCATCAATCTGGGAGAGACTTTTTATTTCAAGAGTGTACTCTGTCAGAGGCTGCAATTAACTAAAAGTAATGCTATGAATATGTAGTACATAATCCTAAATACAAGAGTAAACATATGCTTGTAAATAAATCTAATTACAGTAACATAAATGGAAATGATCTGAAGTCTTAACTACATCAATCTGCAAACCATCGATCAGGGATACAGTAGCAGTAACTCCTTCCCTTAGAAATCGATGCAACTGAAATCTCACTAAGGCAAGATAACCAATATGGGAACTTGGAAGCAGAAACCAGTGTCCTCTACAGTTGGTGGTCTTGTTCTTAAATCAATCAAAATGAAATCAAACTCAAACTACTTGCTGATGAAAATAACTGAAAGGAACTTCAAAGGCTAGAAAGGAACAACAACTCGTAATTCCTATGCACACACAAAAATTGTAACCAATCTATCTGCTAATCTGAAGCTATGAATCAGAAATTAACAGTAAACAAAAATGGAATAGCAACATGAATTGAACAACAATTATAAACTTAACTCAATCAAGCAACTAATCTCAATACTCCAATCCTGTTGACAGCCAATACCACAAAACAGTCAATTATAACGAATCATAAACCAATAGAACAACAACTAGAATTGATTATAGAACAACAAAGCTTTATAAGTATAGAAAGGTAAATAAACAACGAATACACTTCTTGCAAATGATAAAGTAGCAGTTAACGCTCACAACAAATCAACAACAATCAATCAACTCTGGAATCATAATAAAATTAAACGTGACTTCACACAACAGTAAGAAAAGATTAGAAATACAAACAACAGGGTAATTCCACCAGAGCCAGGCCCTTAGCACCAGTGAAACACTGCTGGGCTACTTCAGAACTTAAGAGATGAAATGAAATGAGTCTTTGATATTAAACAAGCATAAATTATTACAGAGACCGCTCTCTAAAGCTGAGAGTCAATAAACACAATATTACAAAGGAAATATTTTCAATACAAGAAATTCTGACCCCTTTAATCACTAAAGGTGTTGCCTTACATAACAGACCTTGACAGACAAGACAAGGAATAAGATGAGGCTTGAACAACGATACCTCAGGATCGAAGGATCCTGAGGGATTCACTTCCCTTCATTTAGTTATCATATGGTTTACTTTGACCGAAGCCGAGCTGTCCCCTGCCTTTTCTTAGCGATGCATTCATATTTCCTTGTCTTTGGTAGAATTTGGTCTAATGTTGGTGGAACAAAAGTTGCATTCATCTCAGCCTCACCTTTGGTACAGTTGTTCACTTCGTATAATTCCTGTTTTATCAACAAAAAGCAATATTTAGTCATCTTTTTACAATAAACATAAACCTTGCTAATTATACCATAATTATTATAATAAATTACCTTTCTAAGGTAAAAAGGATTATGTCTATAGTAAGAGAATGAGAAAATACATAGTGATTTCATACCTTTTCCACTGCCCAACAGATGGATTCTCGGGCTATAGCTAGATTGCGATTAAAAAAGAAGACCAACATAAAATTGCCTTCATTTGTCCTTAGGGCAGATTTTGTATCGTAAACTCCGATTTGGTCTGAAGAATGCTGGAGCAACTTTTCAACAGGCTATGGACTATGCCTTCCACGAAATTCGACATATTATACAAGCTTACTTGGATGACCTTCCAGCCCATTCCAAGAAACGACCTGATCACCTTGCTCATCTGAAATAAATTTTTGCTAGGAGTAGATTCTATAATATACGTCTGAATCCTCATAAGTGTGTATTTATGGTCAAATCCGGGTGTCTTTTAGGTTTCATTTTCTCCAAGCACGGGATTAGGGTTGATCCCGATAAGGTTAAAGCAATTTTTGAATTTCCGGTGCCACAATCCATCCTCCAACTCCAACATTTGCAAGGGAAGGAAATTTTTTTACATTGATTCATTGTCAACTATGCCGAGATGACGAAAGGATTTATGTGATTATTGAAGAAGGGAACACTATATTTGTGGGATGACTAAGCTCAACGGTCATTCGACGCTTTAAAACATGCACTTGTTTCAACCCCACTCCTTAGTACCCCCGACTACTCACGCGAATTTCTCCTCTACCTGGCAGCCTCACCATCCTCGCTTGGAATGGTTCTGGTTCAAGTTCATAATGAAGATAGTGAACATGTGATATAATACTTGTCAAAAGGTCTAATCAGACTTGAACTACGTTATTCGCATGTGGAAAAACTTCCTCTGGCGGTAGTTTTTGCCGTCACTCGACTCCAACACTATCTATTGCTGCGACAAATTACTGTTATTGCTTTGGAGAACCCCATGCGACACATCCTATCTCAACAAATTATTGGAGGAAAATATTCCAAATGGATTATAATCCTAAAACAATTTGATTTGGTCTTCACAGCTGCCAAAGCAAAGAAATCTCTAGTCTTTGCCGAATTTCTATCGGACCTTCCCAGAATTGACCCAGAAGAAGTAGCTCATGATCCATTTCCTGATGAATTTTTATACTTGGTCGATTCTTCACACCCATGGTATGGAGACATTTTAGTCTACCTAAAAACCCAATGATCCGCCCAACTCTCATGTCCGACAACCGTCGTCGTATTCGCCACCATGAAAAACAGTACCTCGTGCTGAATGATACATTATATCGTCGTGGTATCGATACTATTCTCCGACATTGTCTCACTCTTAATGAGGTAGAACACGTTTTGAATGAATGCCACACAGGGGCATGCAGAGGTTATCTTTCAGGAATAGCTACTGCCCAAAAAATCTTACGCGCAGGTTATTATTGGCCCACTTTGTTTAAAGACTGCATTACAGCGGTCCAGAAGTGCCATCCGTGTCAAATTTTCACGAAGAAAATGCGTGCTCACCCCGCCCCTCTTCATCCGGTTATCTCCATTGGTCCTTTTGCTAAATGGGGAATTGACTTCATCACTTACAATCCCATTTCAGAAAATGGACACAACTACATCATGGTTGCGGTCGACTATTTTACGAAATGGGCGGAAGCCATTCCCACTTTTAAGGCCGATGGAAAAACCGCCGCTCTTTTCCTGTTCAATCAGGTAATCTGTCGGTTCGGCGTACCCCTATCTATTGTCACAGATCATGGATCACACTTGAAAAATCATATGATGACCAAATTAACATCCATGTTAGGGTTTCGACAAGATCAGTCTTCGTCCTATTATTTCTGGGGCATGACTCTCTTAGCTAGTTTGCAAAAAGTCGTGAATTCATGTTGCATATGTGTTGCAACTATTGAGTTTAGTTACCGATGTTCTAATGAGTGATCAAGATCTATATGCAGATACAACCATGTTCGAACCTATTTCGAGCATTCTTTTTATGGTATTTTTCTTGCTCATTAATCTGAAAAACGTTGAGTTCTCTTCTTCGGACTCGTTAAACTTACACAAAGTCGATTTCGAGCGTTCTTTTCATGGTATTTTTCTTTCTCGTTAATCCAAAAAACCTGGAGTTCTCTTCTTTAGACTCGTTAAAACTGACATGAAGAAGCACTGAGCTTTCCTTTTAGGGACTTTTTTTAGCTCATAAAACTGAAAAAACCCCAAGTTGTCTTTTTCAAGCTCGTTAAACTACCACGACAGAGAATCAGGAGCCATTCTTTTCCTCTTTTTCAAAGCTCTTTAAACAGAAAAAGTGACTGAATTTTCTTTGCGTGACTCGTTAAAATTTCACGGAGAGCACCGAGTTTTTCTCTGTTGGACTCGTTAAAATTTCACAAAGAGTACTGAGCTTACTTCGTCTCCTCGTGCTCATAACAAAATGAGGTAGACGTCCATCGAACATAGGTTTCTCATTTTTACGGCTTTGATGGACTAACTCATAGAAAATGAATTGTTTCGGGCTTACTATTCTCCCTTTGTCGTGCTCGGTTATCAAGACATGACAAACGTACCCCCTCGGAGTTTTCTTTTACGACATTTTTCAGACTCTCTAAATATGAAATATTCACCGAGTTTGATTTTCTGGACTCGTTAAACCTAATCAGATGGAGAAAAATTTGGACAAAATGGATACTACCTCTGTTACGTTTAAGAAAGGTCAATTTGGCAGCAAAAATCTTGAACATGGCACTTCCCAGAAAACTCTTTCGCAGTTAGACAAACCCTACCATCTATGATTTTAGCCATCATCTCCTAGTGTTCCTACACCGGTAAAACCCTTCAAATACTCTTTGGTGTTCATTAAGCCTCAGCTGCCCAGTACCCTGTTAGAGTGCCTTCTATTGTTCAAGAAACTCTCGCTATCTACTGCTCCTCATATCAACCAAACCGCTCATTATGCCAGAAATTATTTGTCTTCAGTCATCCCCATTTTCTCTTCATTATTTCCATAAAAAACAAAATCATCTATTTTCCGTTTCGTGTTGACTGAAGTAGGACACCTCAGTGCCTACCTTTCAACATATCTCTTCCAATCGAATTCAACATCTTATCTAGGAAGTTGGTCCAGAAACTCATCAGTACCCAGATACTTGCAGACATCAGTAGCAAGTGATCTTGTATTTGATTGGGGGTCTCCATCATTGGCTCCAAATCAAATGATTCTACGAGTGTTCAACTTCAAATCCTTTTATTCACACTCGCTAGATTGTACTGTGCATATTAGGGACCATCATCATTATCGGTGGTCACCTTCGCGTTTGTTAACAGTTTTCATTATCGACTGGTAATTAGACGATTTCTCACATGTTCGACGACAACTCCTTCATTCACATGTCGAGAAATATGCAGTTTAAGTGAAGCGGCGGCCAAGACCTTGGGGCAAAGGTTACATCATTACAGCTGTGTTTCCTTCCCCAAGTTGCGATATTGTTTATGGAGACAACTTATTCAGCCTGATCCTGTTATGATAGACACTTCCACATTATGCTTATTGGTGGACATATTCGTCATATCTCTGTACTAGAGAAATCATGTTGATTAGCTACTGAGCATGGGAATGCCCGACTCAAGACAGATACTGTATTTTCTGACATATGTTGTTGTTTCGGGTTTTCCTTAGTCCTCCAATTTCTTTAGCTCTACTACACATATTATAAAGTATTTCGGCCATTGTCTTCGTCTCTGACCTCACACTTTAGGGGGCATTTGTTACAGGTCAAATAACCTCCTCATCAGCTCAGAGGAGAAGATAAGTATGGAAGGAATAAAGAGGCCTAAACTAAACCTACTTCTGCCAAGGTAACATGCCCCTATAATAGCCAAAGTGCATTATAACACACCTGATCCATGAAAAGGTCGCGTTAGTGGCTAGGGAAATGCTATGTTTAGCCTAGAGGGCAGCGTTACCCGTGTTTTGAGTTTGAAACAGGAAAAACCGCAGAGAATGATTTGAAACTCTAGCTTTTTCTCATAGAGAGTCAGTGCAAAATAGAAACTGGAAGGCACTGATCTCTTATTGGTTCTTGCCAAAAACAACTAGACTCTCAAGAAAGGAAAAAACATGGAAAGTTGAGGAAACATCTTGGTTTTTTTATTTAGAACTGGTGGAAGGAGAAAGGAAAGGTTTTCCCTCTCCATCTCCTATAAAATGGAGTTGTAGGCTCTTGGTCCAAGGTCGAAGGTTTTTTGAATACATGTGAAGCAAAGTGTTTATTGTTGTAGTGTGAAGGTCAAAGATCAAAGAGGTTCATTGAGAACTTGTTGATTAAGACATCACCACATTTAGAGAAAGAGAAAGAGATATTTGAAGATTGAGGAGGGCTTGGTACAACCAACGGTTATAATCCTCCTTTTTATAAATCAATAGAACTGTATCTGTTTTGTCCATTCAATGCGTCAATATCGTTATTGTTCCTTAGTTACTTATATAGCATGAGATGAATGGCTTAGACGTGCATTGTTTAATATTTATCATATGTTAACTTAATTGATAGGAAATGTATATTGTGGTAGAGATTACACGGGTTCTTTGATTGATCACAGGGTCGAGATTTGGAGCTGGTGAAAGAGGATCCCTACTTCGCTGCTTAGTGCTCTCCAAAAGTACTTCAAGATTTGGAAAGAGGTAATCTTCCGTCTTATTCCATCAAATTGTTTAAGTTGATATGAACATATATGCATCTTATTTGTGAACTATAAAACTAATCTTACTATTTGCCTCAGGCACCGGAAAGCCCTGAGAGGGATATTCGAGAACCAACAACCCAAGAATTTTACCCTATAGCAGTCATATGCTCATGTTGTAGGATCCTATATGGTGTATGATCATTTTTGATGACTATCATGGTCTTGCTACTGCACTATTGAAGTATTTGGTCTCTGTCATAAATGTCGTATCTATCTCTTGATGTAAAGGTAATGTAAAGACCTATGATGTAAGTCATGTTTGGAATATTGGAGTCAAGTCAATTATGTATGTAATCCCATTATTTTGGGCACTTGATGTAATGTTGAGTCAAATATGTAACCCCATTGTGTTGGGTGATTAATGTAAGCATGAGTTCTTTTGTGATAGGAGAGATCATATTTGGTTGAGTCATAGAGTCATGTACTTCATTGGCTAACTTCTAGAAGATTTAGCATGTGCTCAGGGGGAGCATGGTCAACATTCATATTCAAAATATAAGCCCTACAATGATTCTCTCTACACAGGGGAAGAGAAGTCTTCATTCAAATTTGGTCAACCATTTTCCCTTGATGTCAAAGGGGGAGAGTAACTTGGTGTTTGAAGAAGAATTCTTGGAGAGAAGCTTGGTATGATTATATATGTGTTTACAAGTATTTACAGGTAGTGGTAACCAAAAACCAAAGTCAAAAACCAAAGTGGTTTCCATCAAGTCCAAAGGGGGATATTGTTGGCATTATGGTTAATGTGTTGTTCTTGATGTCAACCTACTTGATGAATATGTAAAAATGATTGTTATGCAAATGCTATAGGTGAGATAAATAAAGGAATATCAGTTTAGAGACAAAATAATGGTAAAGTTAAAGTATGAGAAAGTATACACGGGTCCTATGAAGTAAGGTCACGTACATATGCAGGCATGGTGAAGAAAATTTGAGTACAGTTTCCACACCATGGTATTATAAATACCAAGGGTATTTACCATGGTATTGGAAAATATTATTTGGAGCAAAAATAGATATTTGATCTTGTCAAAGAATTCCATCGACATTAATAAGGGATTTTCCTAAGGTATTAGCTAAGGCCTATGCTATATAAGGAGATGGAGATCAAGTGTTAGTGTGTGCATGCGATGGATTATTTTATGAATGACTTGATATGAAATAGGTGTGCACTAGAGAGCATGGAGATGGATCAAATATGATAGATGTGAAATGGATACATATTGGATAATATGTTTATGGTTTGATATATATGTGATGATGGTATTATGATGTGTGTCTATACCAGTGTGTATGTCGATATTTGATTTGAAAGATGTTGTGTTGTGCAGCGAAGGTATGACTCAGTCATTATAGATTTGTACGCTGGTTTTCCATTGAGAGGTCATGTACATACACTATTCAGCTTTTGGGTAGTTGCGTATATATTCTGCGAAAGTTAAACATATGTACGTAGGTGTCAAACATAGGAAGAATGTACATACACAAGTGTTTTGTGTAAAAGGAACATATATCTTCTAGGATTTGCAGTAGGAGTTGATGATGATGGTTGATCAGTTCTATTATGTTTATTTTTGTTTGTCAATGAGGTATCTCTTATGATAATATGCATTTGACAATATTGGTTGGGTTGAATTGTTTATGGAATGATAGGTTGACTAGTGAAGATGCTACTATGTAGTGATATGTATTTGGTTCTGTGATCTGTGATGGTTTAGTATGCTATTCAGACTCCAGTATTTTGAGATATGTACGCAGGTCCTCTTAAGGAGAAGCACGTACATACGTCGGTATGATAAAAAACAATATAGTATACAATATGATGTATGCTTGATCGAGGTTTGCAGTAGAAACACATGGTTTATGTGATGAATAACAATGTTTGGCTTGGTATATTGATGAGTAATTGTGCATTGATATGATATTTCCTGGTTTAGTTTGATCTAGTTGCATTGGTTGATTGAGATTCAATGATTAATTTGTTGATTCATTTAGTTCAATGATTAGGCACCATGGATTTAATGAAGGAGATCATCGACTACTAGAATGGAAAATTTATCCTTAATGGTGAGCTTGTTGAGTGCCCTAAAGTTGGGACACATATGCCACTCCCAATATTTCTTCAAGACCATGACCACTGGAGACAAATATGGGCTAGTGTCGGGACGAATAATGCCTACTTCTAGTAGATCCTGAATGATCTTTTCAATCTCATTCTTTTATGTGAATGGATACCTATAAGGATGAAAATTAAGTGGCTAGATACCTGGAATCAAAGGGATTCTATAATCATGCTCACCTTGAGACAAGGTTAGCTCCT
This sequence comes from Pinus albicaulis, assembly GCA_034641835.2. Lineage (NCBI taxonomy): Eukaryota > Viridiplantae > Streptophyta > Pinopsida > Pinales > Pinaceae > Pinus > Pinus albicaulis. Next base: position 127,801,422 of record CM076569.1, on the reverse strand, counting down.
TGGGTTTTTCAAATACATGTTTGTGGTGATCCAACACTTGTTGTAAATCTGGATGAATGGTGGCAGGGTTGGATTCAATGGATTAGATTGCATTGAATTGAGAAACTATTCCATGGTATGCATTTTTTAAGAGAATCTACATTCTATGCGAGATGATGATAGTAGGATAGCCTAACTAGAGGCCCCTAAGCATATGAATGTGTCCATTTTGCTTGAAGCTCATACATAGTTCCTGGAAGTTGATGGTTATTGGGCCTAGTGTCCTAAGAAATTTTGCTCTAAGGAGGAAGTCACAACCTTCCATTTCAATGGAAAACATGTGGGTTTTAAGGTGATAGTCCCCCATCTAAGGCTTATTGTTCTTATAATGTCATTCACATTTCATGGCCCCCCCATCAACGATGAGGAATTGAAAATTGGATATTGCTCACATAAAATAGTGAACTCCCTCAACTACCTGTGTAACAATCCTGGTCAAAGATACAAGTAATAAAGTTAATAAAGGAAAAATAATACCTTGGTAATGGGACACATATTCCAAGCTAAATGTTAGGCAAAAAAATAGTGACGAGGATCACTTGTGATTAATTAATGACTATGGAAATTGGAAAATGAAATGACAAAGGATTTGGAAAGACGAAGTGGCATTTTATTTATGAAAATAATGGAAAATAGGAGAAAAGTAAGGTGAAAGGTCATAGGTTGCATGTGAGAAGGAAAATGAAGGAAAATAATGGAAATTGAAGAAAAATAGAGGCCTAATTAATAAAAAGGATTCCGAGGATCAGTTTCTAACCTTTTTTCCAGTTCTATTTTGGAGCTCTCTCTGCCTATTCTCTCTCTCTCTCATACTCTTGGACACACAGAGTTTCCTTGGAGCACTCTTGGAGGAGTGTGGAATACTTGAGTTTTGTAGCAAGAAGGAAAAGTAAGAGCAGGAAAGTGCAAGAGGACAATGAAATGAGTGACTGCAATGAGTTTTGATTGTAGGTACTGAGTTTCATGTATGATTTTGTAACCAGTTTTGGCATGCATGGAATATGCATGTGGTTTCTTGGTTATGACTTATCATTGGCATGGAGGATTTCTTAGATTGACAATGGGTTTTCCTAGCCTTTAAATTTTGTGGATAGCCATGGTGTTGTGGATTTAATTTTGTTTTCTAGTTTGTGTTCATGTTCCTTTGGCTATGGGTTGAGTTATTAGTTCCTAGAAGCCTTGGTTGGACAAACGCTCTGGAAGCCCTGTAACAACTTGGGTTGAGTACTAGTATTGAAAGCCTTGGTTGGAAAAACACTTTGGAATCCCTTGGTGGGTTGAGTTACTAGTCCTAGAAGCCTTGATTGGACAAAATATCTAAAATCCCGGAAATAGTTGCGGGTTGAGTTACTATTCTTGAAAGCCCTGGTTGGAACAAACACTCTGGAGCCTTAGACAACATGGGTATAGATCTATCTAGTTATGGTTAGTGATGGCCGACCGTGAGTTGGAATAAATGGTTGAGGGTTGAGGTGTTTTGGCCTATGGAAGCCCCATTTTTGTTTTTCTTGATTTGTTTCATGTGATCCCACATTCATGCTTGGAATATGGCACTGGGTGACTAGCTGAAAGAATCCTTTGGTTCATCCTAGTCTATGGTTGGGTGGTACGTGGAAGTCCTAGACCTGGTTTCATTTTACATATGTTAATAATAGATTCTTCCCACTTGTATTTGATGGGTAAATATAATTGTCCATATGTGGTTTTTATAGATATTATATCCTGGTTATTTCTGTTGGTTATATTTTGGTCATGAGGATGTTTTATAGCAGTGATGATGTGTGGCTCTCATCATGTTTTGGTTAGTAAATGAATTAACAATGAATATATGACCTAATAGTTGATAATAAAACTATTGTGATAAAGAATAAATTATTCTTAACTATTCTCAGATAAGTATGAGACCCCTATGCTCAGATCTATTGTTATGACCTGTAGAATGCATATCTGTGATATGTTTGACGAATGTCTGTCATGGCTAGTGCAGGTCCATTTAGTACTTGTACGAATGTTTGAATTAGTATCCTTGTTCCATTTTTATTTATCATTTCCAAAATTTCCATGAAGTTTTGGGTAGAGGCCTGAGTCTTGGCCCTAAAAAAGTGGCACAAAATAAGGGGTCGTTGGCACAAAAATAGATGGAAAAGTCCACAGTCATTGGCATGCCTTGCTGTGGGAGTGACTGGAAGGCCTTAGTCACTTGTAGGGCTTGTCATGGGAGTGACTAAGGTTCCGATTTAGTCAAATGATGATTTTTCTCAGGGGTTGGCCACATGGAAGTGTTGGTTGGCTCTTGAAGGTTCTGCAGTATGTGTGGAAGGTCAATTTGGCTGTGCTATTTCGGTCCCATTTCCTTAAGGTGACCTAGGAGGTTGAATCACATCATAATAGCCTATCGTCACATGTTTACCTAAATGGACTGTTTAACTTGGGTAAATGTGGGAGGAGGGTGGTTACAAACTGGTATCAGAGCATGGTTCACCACTTGGACTGGATGGGCAGTGCGCACTTGTCATGCATACATTTCGATTAAATATGTGCTCCTTCTGCTTGTGTTCTATGTGCTTGTTGCACATGCATGGTGTGGTCATAGTTGCAGTGGTGTCACCATATGAAAGTTGATGGTGTTGTTGTTGGATGTGGTCATCATGAGTGCATGTTGGTTGTGCATTAGTCATGTATGTCGGTGTGTATATGTTATTATGTAGACATTGACATGGTGATAGTTTTCGAGCATGAGTTCATGGTATGTGGTTAGTATGGTCATGCATGGATGACTAGATAATGGTTGAAATGATGGTTATATGCTAATATGATTATGTTTATATATTTATTGTGCTAATCTAGTTGATCTTGCTCATGAGATATCATCCCCTGAACTAAACTGATGTACATTGGTTTGTTCATGATTTGGTTTATCTGACATGATATACCTTACAGGAAGAGAAGAATAAATATGACTAGCAGAATGGTAGACTACAATTCACGAGATAATTCATATAGGTCGAATGAGCAGCATGGTGATGAGTACTACCCTCACATTGCAGAAAATTTGAGAATATTAAAGGAAAAAATAAGGAGTTGTAAGGAATACAATGCCATAATAATTCAATCACAAGAGAGACTTGCTAGGGCACAAGAGAAACAAACAGAATTCAATGCAGTTATCCTTCAAAGCTTGTCAGAATTACAGAGGAAGGGACCACTTTGGATAAACCGGGGGCAGGAGGATAGGACTAATGGGGCATATGGAAGTAGATCTCATGGTGGGCACATGTTGGATAGGGATGACATGATCAAAGATGGAATATTATTGGATACACCTGATAGACAAGGAAGTGAACATGGGTGTTTTTCTAGTTCTGGTTTAAAAAAATATCATGATCATCATCATTATCATCCTTATAGGAGGAGCGACTGAGGATATTTTCCATATGAGTTCAAGAAAGCAAAGCTACCTACATTTGATGGATAAATTATCAATAAGTCACAAGATGCATAAGCATGGTTTCTTGGGATGAACAAGTTCTTCAGATTGCATAATTACTAAGAAAACATGAGGGACATAATAGCTAAGTTCACTCTTAAAAGTAAGTAAGATATTTGAAGGTAAGATATAAATAATTTTAGAGGTATTAATGAAGATGAATTGAATTGGAGTGAGCTTGAGAGATTATTCAGGAATACGTACCTATTGGAGAGATACTATGATGACAGGGAAAGTGAATTCTATGAGCTGAAAATGGGATCTATGACCAATGAGGAGTAGAAATGTATATTTTTGGAGTTATTTAGGTATGTACCATACCTCAAGGAGGAGAAGACCAAGATTCAATGGCTCATTAGTGGGTTTTTTTGAGATTCAACAAGATGATGAGCTTAGTGAAAAGAGTCGCCTTCACTAAGTGGGCTCGCAGGCTATTTTTGGCGCAAAGTCTATTTTTAGACATGTCGATCATATTCTATGAGTTGCTAGATGCTATTTGTGGATGGTTGGTCAAGTTGGAAAAATAGATGGACTTCTATTTTTAGACATACAGGAATCATTTTATTTCCACTAAATAGATATGTCGAATATTATTAGCTCTTAATAATATTTGGACTCTAAACATTATCTTATTCTCTTGGAGCACTTCAGTTAAGTGCACAGATGTGGCATAACAGCTGACAGAAGGAATTACGCTATTCCTGAGGGTTTACTGGAGCTATTGCATGGAGGACTTCAGTTAGAACTCATGTGACAGATTTTGGTGGAGTTGGAGAAGTAGTTGGTGGAGTTATATTTAGTTTAACTCAGCTAGACTCAGTTGAGCTAGTTGTGTCTAGTCTAACTGATTGATACACTAGTGAGAGTGGTGTGAATTAATTATTTAATTAATTCACTAAATAATAAATCATTAATAAATTGAAGAATACATCAGTTAACTACAGTGCATGGCAGCTTCAGTGGAGACCAGCGGAGAGATAGGTGAAAGAGCAAGTGTGACTATCAGTTGTGACTATAGTGATGCATTGATTACATCCAACACTCAGTGGAGATGCCAATGAGGATTGCGTGAGAAAGGCTGGAGTAATTCGAGTTCATTCAGAGCCATTCTTCAGCAGGGATTGCGCAGTAGAGGCAGGCTAGCAGGTGGCAAAGATTGGTGCATGGATTTGCAAGATCGGGCCTGATTAGTGTGTAGAGATTGTATTGTACCGAGAGCTTGATATGATCAGCTTTGTATGTGAATTGTTACATGATCTCTATGACATATATTATATAAAGATAGTTGGGGTTTTCAGCTTCAGGATTTCCCGTTAAACAACTGTGTTAATGTGTGTGAATTTTTTTATTGTTTAATGTGTGCATTGCAATCTTGATTTAATTTCCGCAAATGATCAATGGTGGAATAGATTCTGTATTTTGCATGAAGTTAAAATAGTGTGAGATCAGGAGAATCTTGGACATATAACACATAAGTTATATAATTTATACATGGTATCATAGACATTGATCGAGTGCATTGTAATTATTGAAGCGTCGAGTTTCTAGCCGGTGGAAATTCGAATTTGCTGCGTGTTTTCTTGGTGTCGAAAGTTGAGCATTCATTGAAATGTATTTCAACGGATTGCAATTGGCATATCCTTGATGGTAGCTTGAATTATATTGCATGGAAGGACATGATGGGAGGTGTTGTTGGATGATAATGGGTTGAAGGAGTTCATAGATGCCGAAATTCCAAACCTGCTTCGAGCGATGCTGTCGCACTTGACGCATGGCAAAAGAAGACAGAAAAATGTTGAAGGATTCTATTGTAAGGTGTGAAGGATCACATAGTGTCCAGCCTTCATGGTAAATCTTCTCTATTCTTGATGTGGAAATCTTTGACAGACTTGTTCCAAAGCAGAAGTGACCAAAGGAAGTTGGCGCTTAAAGATAAGCTCAGAAAAATAAAAATGGAGAAAGGAGAAACTATACCCAAGTACCTCACGAAGTTTTTCCAGTGCAGGGATGAGATGGGAAGTGTGGAGGTTACTGTAGATGAAGAGGAATTGGTGAGCTTGGCTCTTCTTGGGCTTCTGAAGAGTTGGCATAGCTACGAGGACTTTGTCAATGGTCGGAAGAAACTGTCGGGATGGGAACGACTTTGGTCGGATCTTGTGTAGGAGGAGATAAGTTGGGGTACCAGGGATGGATCTTCATCGAAGAATGAAGATGAAGAAAATTTTTCTTTGGCTGCCAAAGCAAGGAAAGGGAAGGGAAAGAAAAATCTTTTTCAATCTGGTGCAAAAGTCAAGAAGCAAGACTTGTCCAAGGTGAAGTGCTTTCACTATCACCAACACGGACACTACGCCACTAATTGTCCACAGAAGAAGAAAAATAAGTAGGCTGCTAGATCTGCAGCTAGAGAGGCCTTAGCCTCACAGTTTGAGATGGATTTTTTGTTGATCGCATGCTTGGTGTCAAGTGTGATGGGATCAGTTTGGTTTCTTGACAGTGGTGTGTCTTTCCATATGACCAGAGACAAATATTTGTTTAGTGATCTGGATGAGAAGGATCTTGGAGTGCACATCGAGATGGGCAATGATGCAGATACAATGTGACCGGTGTCTCGGGACCATTTCCTTTGAGAGGGAGTCTGGTAAACCTTTCATATTGAAGGATGTCATGCATGTTCTGGGATTGAAGAAGAATCTGATCTTTGTGGCAATGTTGGAAGACAAGGGATATGATGTTCTTTTTAGCGAGGGAAAGGCCTTCCTGCGCAGTAAAACAACTGGTGAAACCCAAAGGATAGGGGTTCAAGTTAAGAACCTTTATCAATTGCAAGTAGATGGCTGCACAAATGACAGTGTGCGTAAGGCAGAGCTTCTGATGATGTAATTGTGGCACAAGTGCTTTTGAAAATTTTTATGTACAGATTATCGGGCTTCCCAAAGGTACACTTGCGCATTCAGATCAGTGCAAGGGATGTACTTTGGGAAAATTTGTGAAGACCACTTTTCATGAGAAGGATAGTCATGCCTCGACGATCCTTGAGATAATTCAAACAGACGTGTGTGGACCTTTCTCGGTTGCTTTAACAGCAAAGAATAGGTATTATGTGATATTTTTTTATGACTTTTCTCGTAAGTGCTGGATCTTCTTCATGCAGAATAAGAGCGACACATACTCAAAGTTCTGTGAGTTCAAGGCGCTGGTTGAGAAGGAGTCGGGGAAGTAGGTGAAAGCTATAAGGAGCGATAATGGTGGTGAATACATCTCTGGCAAATTCAAATACTTCTATAGCAAAGAAGGAATTCGAAGAGAACTCATAGCGCCTCATAACCCACAGCAGAATGGGGTCGCGGAGAGAAAGAACAAAAATATCGTGGGTGCTGCATGGGCGATGTTGCATGATCAGGGCCTTCCCATACACTTGTGGGCTGAGGCATGCAACACTGCGGTTTATGTGCAAAACTGTTGTCCTCATAGAGTACTTGGCATGAGTACACCCAAAGAGGTGTTTTCTGGTAAGAAGCTTGATATTTCTCATTTGAAATTTTTTGGCTCACCTGTTTACATTCATGTGACGAAGGATGCCAGGAAGAAGCTGGAGCCGACCACAGAGGTTGGGACATTTGTGGGGTACACTAAACACCCCAAAATTATCGTGTGTATTTTCCAGATAGTCGGATGACTGTCGTGTGACGAGATATCAAATTTCATGAGGAGAAAGCCATGAAGTTGTCACTTGAGAGTGAGCTACACTTTCATGCAGATGAGGAGCTACTAGTTCCTAAATATGAGCCTCTGGATGTGGATCAGCCATAAGAGGAGGTTCATGGAGTGGAAGAAACCACACATGTGGCGCCAAACATCAGAGGGCGGAAACGCACTACAGAAGCTGAGTGACTGAATCTTGATGCAGTGCAAAATGTAGGAGCACCTACATCACAGCGTAGATAGAGACAGTCACCTGACCGATTTACTGGATACATGGCTCTGATGAGCAAGTGTATCGTGACAAAACCATCTTATTTCGAGGAAGCTGTGGAGTATCCCGCATGGGTAGATGCCATGGTCGAAGAGTATGATTTGATTGTCAGAAACAGTGCATGGGAGGTTGTCCCAAGGCCAGAAGGGAAATTAGTGGTAGGTTCGAGATGGATCTACAAAGTGAAGCAACATGTTGACGGGAGCGTCGAGTAGTACAAGGCAAGATTTGTTGCCCGGGGCTTCTCACAAATCGAGGGGATCGACTATGAAGAAACCTTTGCACTTGTCGCAAGGTATTCTTCCATACGGACCATCCTTGCTCTCTTAGTGCAGATGGGTTGGCACATTCATCAGATGGATGTGAAGACTGTGTTCCTCAACGAAGTCATTGAGGAGGAGGTGTACATAGAGCAGCCTGAAGGATTCAAAATATTTAGCAACGAGTCGCATGTGTGCAAGCTCAAAAGAGCGTTGTATGGGCTGAAACAAGCACCTCATGCTTGGTACACATGGATAGACAGTTATTTCACCGGACTTGGATTCACCAAGAGTGAGGCGGATCCGAACCTATACCAGACTGTGGTGGAGGGTAAGTTGCTGATCATTGTACTTTATGTAGATGATTTGATACTAACAGGTGATGAACTTTTGATACACTCATGCAAGGCAGATCTTGCAAAGGAGTTTGAGATGAAGGACTTGGGCTCTTCATTATTTCCTAGGATTGGAAATTTGGAGTTGGAAGGGTGGATTGTTTGTGTCTAAGGCAAATGCCTGTGAGATACCGGGAGAAGTCTGGAACATGAAAGATCGCAAGTTTGTCGACACTCCCCCTTCCGATGGTTGGAGGAAAGAGGATGCTACACTCCAAGAGAGGGATGCCACCGCTATCTATTATAGTTGGTTGGTTCTCTCATGTATTTAGTCAATACACGACCGGACATATGCTATGTTGTGAACCAGCTTTCACAAGCAATGACGAAGCCTACCAAGATCTTTTGGAAGGCAGGAAAGCATGTCCTGAGGTATCTCAGGGGCACATCTGAGTATGGATTGTGGTACAGACAGTCAGATGAGGTGAAGCTGCATGGCTTCACAGATGCAGATTGGGCAGGGAGCCCAACGGACATAAAGAGCAGATCTGGAGGGATATTCAGTATCGGGTCTACAGCAGTTTCTTGGTACAATAGGAAACAGAGAACTGTGGCACTCATTTCAGTGGAGGCCGAGTACATGGCAACAAGTTTAGATGCATGCGAGGCTATATGGATGAGGAAGATCTTGGTCAGTTTGTTTGGTTCACACTTAGATTGTACTGTGATATATTATGATAATCAAAGTTGCATTAAAATTTTAGTTAATCCAGTATTTCATGATAGATCTAAAAATATTGACATCCGGTACCATCATATCAGAGATTTTGTGCAGCGGAAGATCATGTTACTTTCTTACATTCCTACGGAGGATCAGGATGCAGATATTCTGATGAAGGCACTCACCAGGAGCAAATTCGAATACCATAGAGACAGGATCGAGGTGAAGGATAATCCCTATCTTCAGCGGAGAAGGATTGTTGAGATTCAAGAAGATGATGAGCTTAGTCAAACTATTCACCTTCACTAAGTGGGCCCATGGGCTATTTTTGGCGCAAGTCTATTTTTAGACTATGTCTATTTTTAGACATGGTGATCATATTTCAGAAGTTGCAGGATGCTATTTGTGGATGGTTGGTTAAGTTGGAAAAATAGATGAAATTCTATTTTTAGAATATTGGGCGAAGTCTATTTATAGATCGTCGATCTAAAAATAGATATGTCGAATATTATTAGCTCTTAATAATATTTGGACTCTAAACATTATCTTAGTCTCTTGGAGCACTTCAGTTAAGTGCATAGATGTGGCCCAACAGCTGACAGAAGGAATTAAGCTATTCCTGAGGGTTTACTGGAGCTAATTCATGAGGGCTTTAGTTAGAACTCATGTGACAGAGTTTGGTGGAGTTATAGAAGTAGTTGGTGGAGTTGTATTTAGTTTAACTCGCTTGATCCTCAGTTGAGCTAGTTGTATCTAGTCTAACTAATTGATACACTAGTGAGAGTGGTGTGAATTAATTAGTTAATTAATTCACTAAATAATAACTCATTAATCAACTGAATAATACATCAATTAACTACAGTGCATGGCAGTTTCAGTGGAGACCAGTGGAGAGGTAGGTGAAAGAGCAAGTGTGACTATCAGTTGTGACTATAGTGATGCATTGATTGCATCCAACACTCAGTGGAGATGCCAATGAGGATTGCGTGAGCAAGGCTGGCTAAATTCGAGTTCATTCAGAGCCATTCTTCAGCAGGGATTGCGCAGTAGAGGCAGGCTAGCAGGTGGCAACGATCGGTGCATGGATTTGCAAGATCGGGCCTGATTAGTGTTTAGCGATTGTATTGTACTGAGAGCTTGATATGATCAGCTTTGTATGAGGATTGTTAGATGATATCTATGACATATATTATATACAGATAGTTGGGGTTTTTAGCTTCAGGATTTCCCGTTAAACAACTGTGTTAATGTGTGTGAATTTTTATGGTTTCATGTGTGCATTGCAATTGATTTAATTTCCGCATGTGATGATCAATAGTGGAATAGATTCTGTATTATGCATGAATTTAAAATAGTGTGTGATCAGGAGAATCTTGGATATATAACACATAAGTTATATAATTTCTACAGGTTTCCGGTATCATTCAAACAAAAGATTGAGTTTGATGAGCCAATATCATTGGAGGAGGCCGTCCGAAAGCTAAAGCATTGTTATGAGTAATCAAATCGAAAATTTGAGACTAAGTCGGATTAGAAGAGTAATGTAAAGAATAAAGGAAAATGGGACAAGAAGTGAGCAAGGCATTAAGACACAGGTAACAAAGAGAGAATAGAAACACCTAAGAATTTCAATGCATCTGTCAGAGGACATGGATTTCAGTTTGCGGAGTAGAACAAGGGTGCAGGGTGTAATCCCTTACAGTGTTGGACATGCGGCAAGGATCATCGCAGGAGAGATTTTCCACAACATCAAGGTGGAAGACCATAGATCTATAGTTCTCAGGAGGCACGAATAGTGGGGGATGTTGGACAAAGTATTCCTTAGATTTAAGAAACATTAGATAACATACAAGATGATCATTAGACATCTATTATCGAGATGGACGGTAAGTTTTGTGATTAAGTTGTTTCTATTTTGATTGACCCTGGATCTAATTATAGTTATATTAATCCTGACCTGGTGGATAAGTGTGGTTTAAATAAAGAAGTGCATGTAGGATATCGGTTAGTGAAGTTGGCTATAGGTACAAAGAAAAGAGTTCATCATTGTGTAAGAGTGTGTCCATTTGATTTGAATGGTATGCATACATCATCATATTTGAATGTACTGTTGTTGGGATCATACAATGTACTTCTAGGTATGGATTGGTTATATCTCGATAGGACCAAGGTGGATTGTTATGACAAAGCTATTTATTTCTTGGATGACAATGGGAAGCAGAGAATATTTCAGAAAAGAAGAAGGAAACATTAATTAAAATGGTGATGACTATGTAGGAAAAGAGCATTCGGAGGAAAGGGTGTGTGTTATTTTCAGTGCATATTTATAGTGAAAAAGGTAAGGAAGTTGAGGACATGAATGTCTTGAGAAAGTACCTAGTTCTACATCAGTTGCACGATGTGTTTCCGACAGAGATTTTAGAGTTTCCGCCTCAAAGGGAAGTGGAATTTTATATGAGTTGGTACCATGGGAAACACCAACATAAAAGGAAACATACAGGATGAGCACTCTAGAGTTAGTAGAGTTGAAGTTGCAGTTAAAGGAAATGATTAAAAAGGGATATATCAAGCCAAGTCTACCACCTTGTGGTGCACCGATATTATTTGTGAAGAAGAAGGATGGTACTCTCAGGTTGTGCATCGATTACAGGAAGTTGAACAAGGTTACCATCAAGAACACATATCCATTACCGAGGATTGATGACTTTCTCGACCAGTTGAAGGGAGAAACATTGTTCTCGAAGATTGATCAAAGATAGGGATATCATCAGGTACACATCAAGAAAGGGGAAATATACAAGACAAATTTTAGCACTAGGTATGGGCATTATGAGTTTTTTGTAGTTCTGTTTGGTTTGACTAATGCTCCCACTAATTTCATGCGCTTGATGAATAGTGTGTTTTTTCCTTATAATGATAGGTTTGTTATTGTATTCATTGATGATGTATTGATATATTCTAAAATGAAGAAGAGCATGTCAGACATTTAGTATAAATATTGAGATTGCTGAGACAATATTCATTGTATGTTAAGCTCAATAAGTGTAGTTTCTTTCAGACATAGGTACATTACCTGGGACATGTGGTTTCCAAGGAAGGAATTGCAGTGGATCTAGAGAAGATAAGGGCTATCATGGAGTGGGAATCTCCTAGGAATGTGGATGAGTTAGGGTCCTTTATGGGGTTAACAGGTTATTACAATAATTTCATGAGGAACTTCTCACAAATTTCTTATTCTACTACATCGTTTCAAAGAAAAGGTAAGATATTTGAATGGACAGAGGAATGTGCAGCGAGTTTTGGGCGGTTGAAGTGGTCGTTGACAAATTATTCAGTTCTAAAGATTGAAAATTTGGACAAAGAGTTTGTGCTATGTAGAAATTATTATAAGATAGGGCTTGGTGGTGTCCTTATACATGAAGGATAATTGTTATGCTATGAGTCACAGAAACTAAACAAGAATGACCCAAATTATCTAACACATGATATTGAGTTGGAAGCAATCATTTTTTGCATTGAAGATGTGGAGGAACTATCTTCTTGGCAAGAGGTTCATACTGATGAGTGATCATAGTGGATTGAGGTATTTATTTGACCAACCAAATTTGAATTCCAAACAAGCTAGATGGTTGGCCATGATCATTGAGTTCGAATTTTAGATGAGGTCAATCAAGGGTAAAGAGAACATGGTTGCAAATGCTCTTAGCAGGAGGATACAAGTGAATCATATAACAATGAAGTGTTCTTATGGAGAAAATTTACAAGATCTGATATTATAAGCAGGAAAACAAGATGAAAAGTATAGAGAGCTTATGCACAAGTTACAATAGGGTACAGGTGATTAGGATGTGGATTATCGTCTCACAACAAATGAATTGTTAAAGTTTATGGAAAAGATCTATTTGCCATATGATAGTGAGATCAAGAATCTTATCTTGAGGGAATTTCATGATAAATTGTATTCGGGTTGCCTAGGGTATCAAAAGATGTTTACAACAGTGGAGAAGTTTTATTATTGGAGGAATATGAAGAGGGAAGTGGCAGAGTTTGTGGCTAGATGCTTGGATTGTAAATAGGTAAAAGAAGATTGTAAGCATCCAGGTGGATTACTTCACCCTATTCTGATTCCAGAGTGGAAATGGGAGGTCATTTCCATGGACTTCATCACAAGTTTTCTGAGGACATCTAGACACCATGATTCTATTATGGTTGTGGCCGATAGGTTGAAAAAGGCAACGCACTTCATTTCAGTGAAGTCTACATATTCAACTAGTGATGTGGCATAAGTATTCATCAAATATGTGGTGAGGTTACATGGTGTACCAAAGAATATTGTATCAGACATGGATGCTGAGTTCAATTACAAGTTTTGGAAGGAGTTGTTTACAGGTTTGGGTACAAATTTGGCCTTCAGTACAACTTATCATCCACAAATGGTTGGACATATAGAGAGGGTTAACATGATATTGGAGGACATGTTGAGAATGCATGTGATGCATTAGCAGAAAAGATGGGAGGATTACCTTCCGTTGGTTGATTTTTCTTACAACAATGGATATCAAGAGTCTTTGAGTATGAGTCTGTTTGAGGCACTCTATGGGCGGAGTTGTAACACTCCCATAAGTTTGAGTGATCTCGTTAATATGGTATTGATTGGAATAGACATGTTGGTAGAGACAAAATAGAAAATGCATGTATTCAAGAAGAATATGAAGGCATCCTAGGACAAAAAAAAGGTTATGTAGATCAAAACAAGATGTTTAAGAAGTTTCAGGTTGGGGAACAAGTGTACTTGCACATCAAGCCCAAGAAGAGATCCTTGAGGATTGGATCAAGTTCCAAGTTGGAACCTCGGTTTTGCGGACCTTTCAAGATTATTGAAAGGATTGGAGAAGTACCATAATGACTTGCATTGCCTCCTATAGTGAAATTCCATGATTTTTTCCATGTGTCATTGCTTAATATTTATGTTAAATATGTTGATCATGTGATTAAATGGTCTGTATTACAGGTGGATCCAAAAGGATAATTCCAACCGAAACTACAATGCATTTTGTAGAGAAAGGCGATCATGCTTTGGAACTGAGCAATCAAGCAGGTTGAAGTGCAATAGAAGCAATTCAGGCCCGATGAAGCTACATGGGAGATGACAGATCAGATGTGGGCTATGTATCCTTCTCTATTCACTGGTTGAGAGAATGTTTTTGGTATATGTTTTAGTGTGGTTTTTTGGTATATGTATATATGTATATGGATATAAATACCACCATGAGCTATGTTATAAAGCTCCAATACTCGGTATGGGTGTCATGTCATTATGGTTTTCAGATTGTTATGTTTCTCATGTTGGTTTTCTTCTCAGCAAGATGATCATTGTAAATGCCGCAATGAGCTAAGTTATAAATCTCCATGGGAAATGTGTTTTGATTTCAGTAGTCTTATTGATTGTAGGTGTCATTGAACACTGAGGGCAGTGTTCCCCCAAGGGGGAGGGTTCTGTAACAACCCTGGTAAAAAAATCCATGTAATAAAGTTAATAAAGGAAAAATAAAACCTTGGTCTTGGGACATTTATCCCAAGATGAATGTTGGGAAAAAACATAATGACGAGGATCACTTGTGATTAATTACTGGCTATGGAAATTGGAAAAGGCAATGGAAAAGGCTTTGGAAAGGAAAAGTGGCATTAATTGGCATTTTATTTATAAAAAAAGATGGAAAATAAGAGAAAAGGAAGGTGAAAGGTCACATGTTTCATGTGAGGAGGAACATGAAGGAAAATAATGGAAATTGAAGAAAAACAAAGGCCACATTAATAAAAATACTTATGAGGATCAATTCATAACTTTTTTTCTAGTTCAATTTTGGATCTCTCTCTATATTCTCTCTCTCTCATACTCTTAGACACTTAGATTTTTCTTGGAGCACTCTTGGAGGAGTGTGGCATACTTGAGATTTGGAGCAAGAAGGAAAAGGAAGAGCAGGAACATGTAAGAGGACATCTAAATCAGTGGCTACAATGTGTTTTTCTTGCAGGTACCGAGTTGCGTGTATGATTTACTTGCTATTTTTGGCATGCATGGAATATTCATGTGGTTGCTTGGTTATGATCTGTCATTGGCATGGAGGATTACTTGGATTGATAGCTTCTTTTCCTAGCCTTGCCATTTCCTAGATAGCCATTGTGTTGTGGGTTTACTTTTATTTTCTAGCTGGTGCACATGTTTCTTTGGATGTGGATTGAGTTATTAGTTCCTGGAAGCCTTTTTTGGACAAACACTCTGGACGTTTGGTAACAACTTGGCTTGAATTACGAGTCATTAGGGGAAATTTGAGGTCTAAAATGGGCCTCCTAAGAAAATTATAAAATAATAGTAGAAATAATAAAATAATATTAGATTACATCATCAAATTTTAGAGGGAAAAAAGAAAAAACTACTTTTTCAACTCGTATTTTCAACTTATCTCCCAAATTTTTTGCTCAAATTTCAAGTCAGAGTACTCGTTGGATGAAAAATATAATTCCTCATCCAAGGAGTACCCATGTTGCATACTTTATATGGACCCTACTACATGAAAAATTATAAATACATGAAAAATGTGTTTTCCATCACGTGTTTTCATGTATTTCTCATTTTTCGTGTAGTAGGGTCCATAGAAAGTATGCAACATGGGTACTCCTTGGAAAAGGAATTGAATTTTTCACCCAACGAGTACTCTCGCTTGAAATTTGAGTAAAACATTTGGGAGATAAGTTAAAAATACGAGTTGAAAAAGTAGTTTTATTATTTTATTATTTTTTAATCTTCTTACCTTTTTACATAAAAAATGGTGAATCATCCCCCATGGTTGACATCATCATCTTGAATCCTATTGGTTCTTATAAAGTTTATTTTGGTTGTACATTTTTCTTAGGAGGCCCATTTTAGACCTCAAAATTCCCCTAATGCCTAGAAGCTTTGGTTGGACAAACACTCTGGACGTCTAATAAAAAAATTGGGTTGAGTTACGAGTCCTAGAAGCCTTGGTTGGCCAAATGCCCTAGAATCCCTTGATGGGTTGAGTTACTAGTCATAGAAGCCCTGGTTGGAAAAACACTCTGAAAGTCCGACAACAGTTGTGGGTTGAGTTACTAGTCCTGGAAGCCCTGGCTGGAGCAAACACTTTGGATCCCTTGATATCTTGGGTAGAGACCGATCTAGTGATGGTTAGTGATGACCGACCGTTAGGTGGAATCACTGGTTTAGGATTGAGGTGGTTTGGACTATGGAAGCCCTAGTTTTTTTTATTTTTTATTTTTTCATGAGATCCCACATTCATGCTTGGAATATGGCACGAGGGTGATTGGCTGAAAGAAATATTCGGTTCAACCTAGTCTATGGTCGGGCGACATGTGGAAGTCCTACGCCTAGTTGCATTTTGCATATGTTAATAATAACTTCTTCTCACTTTTATTTGATTGGTAAATATACTTGTTCATATGTGGTTTTTATGGCTGTTATATCCTAGTTATTTCCGTTTGTTATATGTTGGTTATGAGGATGTTTTATAAAAATGATGATGTATGGATCTCATTATGTTTTGATTAGTAAATGAATGAAAAATGAAAATATGACATCATAGATAATAATGCATCTTTTGTGATAAGGCATTAATTTTTATTAATGATTCTCAGATAAGTATGAGACCCCTATGATCAAATCCGTTTTTATGACCTGTAGAATGCATATTTGTGATATGTTTGACAAAATTTATCTCTTGGCCAGTGGGGGTCTAGTCAAGTAATTGTACCAATGTTTGCATTAGTAGCCTTGTTCCCTTGTTATTTATCATTTCTGAAAGTTAAATGAAGTTTTGGGCAGAGGCTCAAGTCTGGGCCCTAAAAAAGTGGCATAGAATCTGGGGTTGCTGGCATAGAACTCGTTGGAAAAGTCCACAATTGCTGGCATGCCTTGCCGTGGGAGCGACTAAAAGGCCTCAGTAACCCTCAGGGCTTGTCATGGGAAAGGCTAAGGGTCCATGTCAGTCAAATAATGAGTTGTCTCAGGGGTTTTCTGCCTACAAGGGTTGGCTAGCTCCTGAAGGTTCTACAATATTTGTGGAAGGTCAGATTGCTTGTGTTAGGTTAGCTCCACTTCCTTAAGGTTACCTAGGATGTTGAATCACATCATAGTAGTATCTCATCACATGTTTACCACAACAAATCGGTTAACTTGGATAAATGTGGGAGGAGGGTGGTTAGAATTTGTTTGTGGAAAAAAAATCCATGTTTCCACTATCAATCAATAACACTGCTGGTCTATGCTTAATGAAGCCTCATATTATAAGTGTTTGTGGTGAAGAAATGACAAATAATGTATGAAGTGATATAATCGATTCATTTTTTGTTGCAGTAGTATATGTTACTTCTTCAATGGCCATTTTAGGTTCCACTTCCTCCTCCATAGGCACTTTCGCTAATGGTGCCACATATTATGGGCTATTTTCAATAGTTTCAACTTGGAAGAACTTTGGTTCCTTGCATTTGTGTCCTGATGAATATTTGTCATCACAATAGTAACATTGTCCTTGTCTTCTCCTTTTAACCATTTCTACTGGCGACACCTTTTGAACCTTAAGGGTTTGGGTGAGGCCACTAGCATGGGTGGGACTTTCCTTTGAAGGAAATGACAGACGACTGAATTGAGCATTAATAACTATTTAGACATCTAAAGCTTTGTGGCAAGCTTCCAACCAAGTAGCGGGTTGATGCATTCAAACATCTGCTTGGATGGATTCCTTGAGGCCATTGATGAAAGATTCCATATAAAAGGCATCCCCTAGACCCTCAATCTTGATAGCTAAATTTTCAAATGTCATGATGAAATATTGTACTGTACCATTTTGTTTGAGCTTATTGAGGCGACCTAGAAAAGTGAGAGTCCCTATCACAGCATGCACAAATGGCCTTAGAAAACATATTCCAAGTTGGATTTTGTGTGTATCATTTATGATGCCATTTCCACCATTGCCAATGTTCTTGGTCAAAGTAAATATCTCCCACATTTAGTTTGGTTTCATCATCCCATATATTGTTGAGTTGAAAACATTGTTCCATTTGTGCCACCCACACTTACGAGTTAGAACTGTCAAATTTGTCCATGTCAATCTTCGGTGTCTTATTGCTAGAATATTGGTGACCCCCGTGGAAATGATGATACTCCTCATATTGATGGTTGCTATATTCTCCTTCTAGGTGGGAATTGAAATTGTTCCCCTCTCCCATGGGTTTTTTTGCCTTGATGTATGATTGTATGGGTTCTAGGGCCTTTACAAATGAATTTTCGATGTGGGTGGTGAGGCATGCTTCTAGACCTATAACTCTTTCTTCGAGGTTTTTCATAGCTTGAGCCCTCGTAGCTACCATACAATTTCCTGATTCAAAATTTTGGTTTACTTAAAATTAGTATGCCTACAATGGCTGTGAGACAAGGAGTTTGTTGAGGTAGGTCACTAGAAAGCACTTTTGAAAAAACTGGGACTGCATGACAACTGAAGGCTTATGGGTGGATGGTTCCACTACAATTAGCTCATCGTCCCAAATATTGTGGGCTAGGTCTCGCAAGCAGAATTTTGGGACCACCAGTCTTTTTTTAATTCTGATAGGAGTATTTCTCCTATTTAATGAATGCTATAGTGGCCAAAATCTAAAATATTGGTATTGAAAAATGTGTAGGAATTTTGGCAGTCCCCAATGATCGATACTGTGGCGGTAGAAACCCCATCATATGGATACTACAAAATGTGTAGGAATTTGACTTTCCTAACTGATCAATATTGTAGCAAAAAAACCCCCAACTTTTGGATATCACAAAATGTGTTGGAATGTGACAGCCAATAGTAGGAAGTGAGGGAACTATGATAGTAAGGAGTGTTAAGTGCTACGGATCATGATATATGGCAGAGGTCCAACAATAGTACTCATTGCAATATTTCAGAGCACTAACTAAGGATGATCGATTGTGCCCTTAGCCTTTACTACTTGACTACCCTTGGTACGTGTGAGTAATCTATTCGAGTGTAGTTCTTGGTTATTGTAGTAGAAATATGACCAAAAAATTATATAAGGTTGGTTTTAGGGTTACCTCGGGGGACTTCTGATATACCAGATGTATGTGGAAGAGCAATCCATGTATAGGTGATGTATGATGTGCTACTACTTGAAGGGGTACCAACAAGGGTTACAAGGGAGTCCAATAGACGTGACAACCTCTTGTAGTTATTGCGTGTATTCTTGCTAGATATGCGTGTAACGACATATCCATGAGTTAAAGATGTTGGAACATGTCTCTAACCTGATTTTTTTTTTTCTAAAATTGGTGGTGCGACTGGTCCGAGAAAGTGCTCTAATCCACTTGTAATGCTCTTAACCTACATATAACATTTCAATGCTAGAAAATACCAAAGAAATAATTCCATAAATGAGACAATATGGAAATTTTTTATTAATATAAGAAAAAAGTAATGTTCATTTTCCTCTTCGATGGGGAAACCTCTAGCAGAGAAGAACTCAATTACAAAATACTCGACGAGGCTTTCCTTGCTAACTTGGAATATATATAGTTTCATGAGATCTGAAACCCTAAATACTCATGGTCCCTTGCATAATGCGAGTTAATCACTTAATTTATTATATATGGCCCATTTATTCATCATCATTAACTAATTGTGGTCCTTGTTTTTATAGTGTGGGTCAACCACTTAAAATCAACATTAATATGATTAACCGCTTACATGATTTATTTACTAAAATAACTAATCATGACCCTTACGGGACCCCTTGGTCCTATTGCATTAATAGAAGTGCTCATAAAGGTTGATTTGAAGATGTCGTAAGATTATCGGTTGTTTGAAGATAACCATAAATTGTTATCCAGAAAAAATTACAAGTCTTCTACAAAATGGTAATTTTATGAAGAACACAAACAAAATCACACTCATGGATGATTTGAAGATGAACATAAACTCTGGAACTCAACTCTAAGGATAAAAAACTCGTGGAATGTTTCCTGATTTAGATGGAAGTTGGCATCTTATGCTAACTAGAAGTGCTCATAAATGGTGATTTGAAGATGTCTGAAAACTATTGGTGGTTTGAAGATAACCACAAATTGTTATCTAGCAAAATATGTAAGTCTTTTATGAAATGGTAATTTTTGGATGACCATAAACGATATCACACTCATGGATCTAACTCTAGCTACAAATAGAATCTGACTCTAGCTCAAGGCTCTAATTTTGGCTTACATGTTCATGTTGGATCGATAGTACTTCGAAACTTGAAGTTTGACTACTAATCACTTGTATTATCCCCCTTTGTCACGTACAAGGTGACAAGGCAAAAATATTCCCACAATTGCTTCTCACATAGGTAGTTGTATGCAATACACCATGTCCAATGCAATTGAAGATAAACTAGAAACAACATCCATCCAACTCTTATTCAACATTCATTTGATAGATCATATCTCAGTATGAGAAAATTTATGTTGTTGTAAGTGAAAAACACAACAATTTTCTCAACATTCAAACTAACCTAGAGTGGCCGTAAAGGTGCTAAGAAATGTTCTCATTACTAATGTTATTGCTTATTGTCCATTCCATGTTTTTCATTTTCTTGTTAAGAAGACATTTGTTTAGAAATTTAAGTTTTAGTCTTCTTGAATATTGGCCAACTCATACTACACAAGAGATATATTATTATCCTCTGTCATTGATATTTCTAGAGGCTCAATAACCTCAATCCTACCCAATTTATCAATAAGTCTCATTGAACCTTTAACCATGTCAATATTAGCATTGTGAAAGATAACTATAAACCCTTCATAAGATCCACTTGCTCATTTCGGTCATGAAAATAATGATGCCCATTTGTCACCAATTAAACATTTAATGATTTGTATTTGATAGACTTGACTGTGAAGATGCCCCTCTAAATAAAAAACTTGGCACTTGTTACCTTCATTATCAAACTGTGGCCAGAGGTTTTGGTTAAAATTGGTTAATATTAGCAAACACAAGATTCCTGAAATTTGAATTTGGATTGGACTTGACAAACGGAATTTTCTCTGACTCACTCCTCAACATGGAAAAACTACATGAAGGTCGCTATGAAGATAATTCAAAGATCATATTGTTGTGCTCATCCTTCATTTTTGTGGTGGTCATGTTGAAATTGTCGCTAACACCAATGTAAATCCACATTAACCCAAAATCTATTATGCCTCAAGAGGGATCAGATCTCTTGAGGTGTAAAACCTCTTTTAGAGTGAAAAATTTGAAGAAATGTTTTCACCTCAAATGATTTGATTCTTCTCTACCCTTGATAGACCTAGGGTTAAGATGTATTTATGATGATTCTTCACACACACACACACACACACACACACACACCATGTATCAAGTCCATCTTAAGCATGTAAGGTTATATATATTTATAGATATATAAGAAGTCTCTATTGAAATATATTAATTAACATCAATATTCAAATATTTTATTTAACCCCTAAATTAATATATTTTTGAAAGATAAAATAATTGTGCATCTTCCTCACACATGAAAGTAAAAATGTAAGAATTGTTTTATTGTCAATTAATTTATCTTATTATATATAAAGATGATACAAAATTATATTACTTAATATGGATATTTTAATATTTTATTTATGGCTGAGAGTGAAATGGTTTTTTCCTTGTCTATATATATATATATATATATATATATATATAGATATAGATATATATATAATGGATTGTAATATGAAGAACATAGTGGCAATAGTGAGAGAGATTATTCATGTTTTACACACACACACCCACACATAATTGTTTTTTATTTTAAAAATGAAATGTGTAAACACTAGGTTGAACATGGAAAGAGTTACACATCTCCCTCTTGGATTGTAAAATGCCCTTGGTAGAGAAAACAAGGGAGTTCCCTATTTACAAGCATATTTTTTATGAAAGAATTCACATGACAACTATTGCTGCATGTTTTACTGACTAAGTTCAATGTGTTATGTTTTGGTATTTTGAGCCCATTAACATATAAATAAGAAAGAAATGCACAAGAAATAGAAACTGAATCACACAACAAGAAACACAAACAATTTAAGTGGTAAAACCCTGTCAGCGTGTCAAGGAAACCTCCATGGGGCAAGGGATTGGAATTGTTATTGCTCCATGTCAAAACGAATCTCCAATATTACATTAGGCCTCTCAGGCAATCATTAATTTAATATGAAAAAATTCGTTACATAACTCTCTATGGTTACACAATTGTCTGAACGATAAAACCAAATTTACTAAGATAATTACATTTAAAAATTATTGTCATTCCTTAAAAATATCCACCTTTACAACAATTTTCCTAATCCCTTGCCCATGCCCATTCATCATATTTTTGTAAGCCAAAAGAAGCCAAAACCACAAAAACTTATCTACCAATACTGAATTTGCGAACATGTCTGTGCAATTCTCCCGTGTGTGGAACTTCTTGAGATCTACTTTGTCGCCATCAATCACACATGTTGCAAAATGGTATCTAACACCAATGTGCTTAGCCTAGCTATGACAAGCTAGATTTGTAACCAAATGAATAACATTCTGAATGTAAAAAAATAAATTCACTTTCTCCTGCGTCTTTCCAAGCTCATCAAGTATACCTTTCAACCAGATTTCCTCTTTACAAGCATTTGAAGCAACTATATACTCTGCTTCAGTAGTGGACAAAGCAACCATTTCTTAGGCTTTGACATCCAACTGATTTCTCCACCTATAAGAGTAAAAACGCATCCTGTAGTAGATATCCTCTTTTTTAAGTCACCTGCATAATCAACATCCACACATCTACAGACTGAATCACCACTACCATTAAATATTATACAATGGTCAATTGTGCCTCTCAAATACCGAAGCACCCATTTCATTGCTTTCCATTGTTCTTCTCCTGGATTTTCCATGAAACTAATGATAACTCCAACTGCATTGGAAATGTTAGGTCTTGTAGATACCATCACATACATTAAATTTCCTACCGCATTTGCATATGGTACATAAGACATATACTTATTTTCTTCATCAATTATAGGACTCAAACCCAAATTAAGCTTAAAATGGGAATCTAAAGGAATAGTGACAAGTTTCACATTGTCCATACTGAAATTTGCAAGTATTTTCTCCACATAATTATGCTATGATAACCAAAGTTTTCCATTTTTCCTGTCTCTGTGTATCTCCATGCCCAAGATATGTTTTACAACTCCAATATCCTTCATATCAAATGTCCTAGAAATTTGAGCCTTTAACCTATTGATGTCTTCCATTCTTTTGCTTGCAATAAGCATATCGTCAACATATAAAACCAAGATAATGAATATTCCATTGAAATTATTAAAGTAAACACAATGATCATACTCACTTCTAGGGAAGTTCTGGCTCACCATGAAGGAGTCAAACTTCTTGTACCATTTCTTGGGAGACTGCCTCAGGCCATACAATAATTTCCTATGCTTGGAAACTAATCTTTTGTTGTGGCCTTGTACAAAATCTTTAGGTTGTTACATATAAATATTTTCATCCAAAACTCCACGAAGAAAGGTTGTTTTAACATCTAACCATTCTAACTCAAGATCAAGTAATGCAGTTAGTGCTAACACAATACGAATAGAAACAAGTTTTACGACTAGTGAAAAAATATCATGAAAGTCAATACCTTCTACCTGAGAATACATTTTTTCTATCAGCGTCGCCTTATATCTTTCAATACTTCCATCAACATTTCATTTCAATTTGAAGACCCATTTGCATCCGACAACACTTATCCCTTAGGAAGTTCTACAAGATCCCAGGTTTTGTTCTTGGTTAAGGAATCCATTTCCTCATCCATAGATTTCTTCCATTTTCCACTATTCGCATCATCCATTTCTTCCTGATAATAAGAAAGTTCCCCATATTTAGTAATCAATTCAATAGATGAAGCAAAATATTCATACCTTTTGGGTGTTCTTATTTCCCTTGTAGACCTCCTTCGAGTGACTGGTTTTTGAATTGGTTTTTGAACTTCTACATATTCTTCACATTTTTCTTTAGAAGTCTCTTCTTCCTTCTAACTTTCCAAAAAAGGTTGAGTCTCCAACTGAATTTTCTGATTTGGTGATACCTGTTTCCTATTCAACCTTTTCAACATATGATTTTAGAAGAGAAGATTCATAAAATGCTACATCTCTACTAATGACTATCTTACGTGAAGAAGGATCCCACAATCTATATCCTTTTACAACAGTGCCGTCATATCCAACAAAGAAATAAAAATTTTCTTTTGGGACTAACATTGAACAACGATTCTTTGGAATAAGAGCATAGGAATTACAACAAAAAATATTAAATATGAATAATCACAATACTGACCTGACCAAACTTCTTCAGGAATTTTACAATTATTAGCAACTGAAGGTGATATATATATTTACCAAATAACAAGCAGTGGATATTGCTTCTTCCCATAACTCCTTCTATAAGTTAGCATTGCAGATCATGCTTCTGGTTCTCTCTATAAGAGTCATGTTCATACCTTTAACAACACCATTTTGTTGAGGAGTATAGACAACAATTTTATGTCTAAGAATCCCTTCATCCTTACAATATTGTTCAAGTTATAAGGAAGTAAATTCACTACCATTGTTAGTTCTTAAATATTTAATTGTTTTTCCTATTTTCTTTTCCACCATAGATTTAAATTATTTAAAAAAATTAAATACATCAACCTTTATTTTCAACATATAGACCTAGAATTTCAAGGAGTAATCATCAATAAATTTTATGAAGTAAGATGCACCTCCATAAGATACTATAGGAGATGGTCCCTAAATATCAAAATGAATATAGTCCAAAATTCCTTTACTATTATGACTTTTGGTTTTAAATTTATGTTTACATTTTTTTCCATATACACAATGTTTGCAAAAATCCAAACTCAATGATTTCAAATTAGGAAGTAAATTGTCAGTCATGAGTACTTGAAGGCCCTTTTTTCTCATGTGGCCCAAACGCTGATGCCATAGGTGAGTCTCTTCTTTTTCCTTCTCAGATGCAGTCGCTGCCTCACTAAGCTAAGTACTTCCTTTAAGTCTGTAAAGGTTTTTGATCTTCTATGCCTTCATAACAACTAGAGCACCCTTTGAAACTTTTAGCACTCCATTATGACTTGTAAAATTGTAACCTTCTGAGTCCAATACTCCCAAAGAAATTAAATTCTTTCTCAACTCAGGTACATGTCTAACATCAGTCAATGTTCTAGCTATATCATCATACATTTTAATTCTGACATTTCCCATCCCAATAGTTTGACAAGATACATTATTACCCATAAACACAAAACTACCATTCACAACTTGATATGAAGTGAACCAATTTCTGTGCGGACAATGTGATGATAAGCACTTGAATCTAACGACCAATTTTCATAATGCTGCGAAACATTGAAAACATTCATAGCTTCATCTACCATACCTAATTTAACATATAAAACTTCATCGATCATACCCGACTCAACTTGATTTTCTTTTTTCTTTGGGTTTTCAATGCTTCCTTCTTTGGGTTTTCAATGGATTCCTTTCTTTTCAAACAATATTTCTTGAGATACCTTGTTTTGTTGCAATACCAAAATTTGACTTTACACTTCTTGCCTTTTGATTTTGATCCAAAAGAACTTCTTTATTTCTTCCCTCTGGCTACCATGGCTTCTGGCATGGAAGTTTCATGTTAGACTTCCTCCGTACTTCTTCATATAATAGAGCTCCCACAACATAATCAAATTCTAAAGATTCGATTGTGCTCAAACTGATAGAAGTCACAAAGTGATTTGAAGACTCATACAATGAACATAACGATGTAATAGCTTTGTCTTCTTCAAATTTAACATCCATATCTCACAACTAGAAAATAAGTGTATTAAATACATTTAAGTGTTATGAAACTTTAGTACCTTTCTTCATTTGGAGGCTATACTAATATCTCTTCTAATGCTTTGTGTAACCCTTGTTGCACTAAAAAATCCCTTACCTCTTTTGTTTCCACAATGAAAAATTGTTCTTATAGGTGAACTTCTCCACCTCAAACTTAACATTAGTCATTTTAGCCATTTTCTTCCTACACAATCTCTTTAAAAAATTTCTCTATTAATGATTGGGTTCTTTTTAAATTATGCTTTCAAAATTTTCAGCTAGTTTTTTTTTTTAATTTCCTTTTTCTTCACTAGGGTTTCCTCTTCACCTTCCCCCCCAATTTTTTAAATAATATTTTAAAATTCAGAATTATGTTCCTTTTTAAAAAAAATCCAGAATATCCAAAAAAAGTGTTTTTCTTTTCTTCAAAAAAAGAAACCCTGTTTTCTCCAGAACTAATGAATATTTCCATTAATTCTTAAAAACCCTAGTCCATTTCAACAGAAAAAAAAGCATTCTAGAGTTCACTTTCATGGATAATTTTGAATAATTTTCTTTTCACCCAACAAAATTTCTGTAAATTCAAAAAAAAAATTACCCGGTGACTGGAGTTTTTGAATTGCTGCCAAGAAAAAAAATCTTCGTGTCTCCTAGCAAGTCCTTAAGAGAAATATGTCATGACAACGATCCTCTCTCTCAACATTCACGCAGACAAAAAAAAAAACAATAATGACCGACTTCAATAATGGCTCAGAAATATACAATGATTCCCCTCAATGATCTCGGCTCTGCATTTTTTTTTTTTATATCAAAGAGTTGCATGCCTTTATACAACAGTAACACATTGTGGCTTTATCTTTCAGTGAATCCTATTTTCTTGGAAAATTTACTTATGAAGAAGCTCCTTCTTAAATCCTCTTCCAACAACTTGAGAAACATTGGGCTTGCTGGAAACTCTAAAACAACATACTTGTTTCACGGCTTGGTGGGTTTGACTTGGAAAACTTGACTCCCATGAGCAGCTACTTTGTGTCTCATCCTCTTCTCTTAAGAAATCTAGGATTAAAGTGTACATTCCCTCTACTCTGATCGATTTCTATTTTTAAGGCACTATATAGAGTCACAAACCTCTCCAGAAACACTTCTTATGTCTCTATCTCTCTGTGGAAGCATACTTCACCTCACGACCCTTAATGCTTCCTCTCGCTCAGTCTCTATATGGCAGCAGGCTTTACCTCACGACCCTCAGAATATTAGGCTCTAATACCACTTGTTGGTATTTTGTGTTTGTTACATATAAACAAGAAATAAATTCACAATAAATATAAAATGAATCACACAACAAGAAACACAAAGAATTTACGTGGTAAAACCCTGACAGTGTGTGAAGGAATCCTCCATGGGGCAAGGGATTGGAATTCTTATTGCTTCATGTCAAAATGACTCTCTAATGTTACATGAGGCCTCTCGGGAAATCATTAATTTAATATGAAAAGCTTCGTCACATAACTCCCTATGGTTACACAATTGTTTGAACGGTAAACCCATATGTACTAAAATAATTACACTTAACAATTGTTGTCATTCCTAACATTATGTACTCATCCGATGTTTGGCTAGAGAGAGTACTAAATATGGATTTGATGTTAGGTCCCTATATCACTATTATAGTCCCTTATTATTGTTAGTGTAACCCCCTTATTGTTATTATTGAACCCTTGTAACCCCCATTTTGTTATTATTGTGCCCTTAAATTATTATTGTTAGGTTGGCTAGGATTACATTGTGGCCCACTAGGATTACATTATGGCCCCATGGACTCCTATATATAGAAAGGAGGTTTTTTGTAAATTGTATCATCCAAGAATTGTTCATTTATGTAATGTATTGGGGAGGTTGCCCCCTCGAAGTGAACATCTCATTTCTAAGGCGTTGATATCTCTTTTCTTCTCTTTTTGGAGCTGGTTACACAACATTTGGTATCAAAGCTTTGGATTCTAGGGTTTCGCTGCTCCAAACAGGTCATCGTGGAATTTTCGCTATAACTTTTCTTCTACGAAGTTTCAGAAGCTGAAATTTTTAGGGTGCGAAGCTGAAATCCTGAGGAAGATTGTATAAAAATTTCAGAGCTTGGTTCGCAATAATTTCGGAGATATAATCTGTGGAAGTTAGGTCTTTTTTCAGGCTCCTAAATAGGTAATCGTGGCATTTGCGCTATAAATTGTTTTCTACGAAGGTTTAGAATCTGAAATTCATATGGTGTGAAGCTAAAATCCTGAGGAAAGTCATCAAAAAATTTCAGATCTTGGTTCACAATATTTTTGGAGATATGATCTGTGGAATGTAGTGCTTTTTCAGGCTTCTGAATTTCATCTCAAAGAGGTGATCGTAGGAAAAGTTCAATAAATATCTCTCTAGGCATCGGATTGGAGTGCCGTAAAAATTGGTCGCAAGTAAACTGACTGTAGTTTCTTGGCTATCAATTTCATAGACAAGGGATAAAACAGTGACACGTGGCAAGTCGTACAAGTTCGCTCTACTGAACCAGTCCATAATTAGGTCATTGTGGGAGATTGGACACAACTTTGTCTTGGAGAATCCAAATCAGGTCAGATCTGTGACATTAAAAATAGAATTCAGAGAGCTACTTCATTGCTTAATTTCAGATATTGAAGATCCACAATCACAGATATAATACAATTTCAATATCGAGCTCCTCAAAGCAAGTAAAAGGTGTGTATTTTTTTTTTCCGAATTGCATAAGTCTTGTTTGAAGAATCAAGTTGAATTGATTGCAAGGGCCTCTTGTAGAATAGATATCAATATTGGAGTCTAAAATGGCCCCTAAAAATAATTCAACACCCTTTAAGCCTTTAGAAGTCTCTACTATGACTCATGAAGACGAAGAATGGAAACATGACATATCAAAATTACAAGAGCAAGTGCAACAAATTTCGCTCTCGCAAAGAACAACAAAAAATGAAATGGAAGTTTTGAAGAAGGGCATGGAAACTAAGATGGATGGCGTGGAAGCTAAGATGAATGGTTTGGAAGCTAAGATGGATGGAATGGAAGTGGGCATGGAAGCTAAGATGGATGACATGGAAGCTAAGATCGATGAAAAAATGAAAGACAACATGGAAAACATGAAGAAAGATCTAAAAGTAGACATCGAAGGTTTCGGAAAGTTGATACAAGAAATGTTTCCTAATGGTGAAAAGATAGTAGAGGAAACTCATGATGAAAAAAAAAAAAATTTTAATCGTGATTTCATAAACTCTACTGTTGGAGGGAAGAACCACCATATTCCAAAAATGGATATGAGGAAGTTTGATGGAAAGGATCCTGTAACATGGATACTACAGATGGAGAAATATTTTGATCTCCATAATGTGCAAAACACACAAAAGGTACGCATTGCAACTTTGCATTTAGAACAAAATACATTTGTATGGTATCGATGGCTTTGCTCCCGTAAAAAAATTGTCACTTGGTCAATTTTTATGGAGGAAATGATAGCACATTATGAGGATACAAAGAGCAACACCTTCTTTAGCCAATTGATATATCTCAAACAAAAGGGTTTAGTGGGGCAGCACATTGAGGAATTCCAAAAATTGAATATAAGGGTAACTGATATTCCAGAGGAACACAAGATCAATCTCTTCATAGGCACTTTAAAGGATAATATCCAACATGAAGTTCGCGTTTTGGAACCAAATTCATTGGAGAAGGCATTCAGGTTGGAAAGAAAAGTTGAATGTAAAATAATGGCTACAAGGAAGCCTACCACTCAATTCTATAAAGAAGGAAGTGTTGCTACGCCTAGATTTCCACAACCTACAAGGTTGACACCACAACAATTGGAAGAAAAAAGAGCAAAGGGCTTTGCTACAGTTGTGATAGCAAATACACTAAAGGTCATAAGTGTGCTGAGAAGAAATTATTTTACATAGATTGTGAAGAGGAAGAAGAAAATGAACAAGAAGAGGATATACACCGGGAACCAACCCTAGAAGAGGAAGAAATGAATCCGACCATATCGTGTAATGCACTGGCAGGAATTACCACTCCTCAAACTCTCAAGATACAAGGACAAATCAAGAAGAAAAAGGTAATAGTGTTGATTGATTCGGGTAGCACCCATAATTTTATTCATTGTAAGGTAGCCAAGGAATTAAATTGTTTCCTATACCCAGCACCAGAATGTCAAGTGATGGTTGCAAATGGAGGAACTATAAATTGCTCTTGGAAATGCCATAATATCAAGCTAACCATGGGGGAATATGTATTGACTAGTCCAATGCTTTCCATTCCTATGGGAGGTGCTGATGTTGTACTAGGAGTACAATGGTTACAATCTTTGGGGACGGTAGCTTTCAATTTTCAAGAACTTTTCTTGAAATTCTTTTCAGAAGGAAAGGAAGTCGAACTACGGGGTATTGAAGGGAAGCCAGGAAGGATAATAAGCTCTAATGGCATGACAAAGCTTCTAAAGAAAGGACAACGAGGCGTAATTGCACAATTATGCTCACTAGAAGTTCCAACATCAAAATCATCTATTTCTGCAGATCTCCAAAAAGTCTTGGACAATCATTCCAAGGTGTTTGAAACTCCCAAAGGACTCCCACCTATTCGTGATCATGATCATGCTATTCATTTGATTCAGGGAAGTGTTCCTCCAAACATCAGGCCTTATAGATATCCTTATGTCCAAAAGAGTGAAATTGAACGTATGACTGCAGAAATGTTAGAGGCGGGTATAATTCAACCTAGTCAAAGTTCTTTCTCTGCTCCTGTAGTATTGGTACACAAGAAGGATGGATCATGGCGAATGTGCCCGGATTATAGGGAGCTCAATAAGCTCACCATTAAAGATAAATTTCCCATTCCTGTGATTGATGAATTATTGGATGAATTACATGGAGCAATTTATTTTACCAAGTTGGATCTTCGTTGAGGATATCATCAAATTAGAATGAAGACTAAAGATATTCCAAAAACAACATTTCGAACTCATGAGGGTCATTATGAATTTTTGGTCATGCCTTTTGGTCTTACCAATGCACCTTCTACATTTCAAGGGTTGATGAATTCCATTTTCAAACCCTTCCTTAGAAAATTTGTGCTAGTATTTTTTGCTCAAACTGTTGTAGGAGAAACAATTATATGCAAAAAAATCCAAATGTTTCTTTGGAGTACAAGAGGTGGAATATCTGGGTCATATTGTATCTCACGAGGGTGTTAAGTAGACCCTAACAAAATTAAGGCCATTAAGGAATGGAAAGTCCCCACAATGGGTCCCGCAGTCAAATTTCAGCTAAATTTTTTTCGTCTTAAATTCCTGGTGGGTAGTCCACGCTCCATGGTTTTGTGCATGGTTTGAACATGGTTTGGGCATTATGGTTTTCGCCCTGGTATTTTTAGATCCGTCATGGAACATTTATGATGTTTTAATCTGTTTAATGCAGGATTGGGGTTTATGTATGCTCCGGCATGTATATATATGTGTTGTAACACCAAAAGGAATATAATGAAAAATCAAGCTGGTCGTCCCGATTTGGGATCCAGGGGAAAATCTCTGTGTTTATCTGTTTTATGTTTTATGCTCTCGCTATTGTTTATTTTCTGTTATAAGATTCGTGTGTAGATAATTTCTGTCGTGCTAAAAACTACAACAGTATTATTTAAGTGTTGGAATTATAGAATAAAAAGATTTAACAACATTATTGAAGAAAGATGCATTTTCATGGACTGCTGAAGCAACTAAGGCCTTTGAACATCTTAAAGAGGCAATGTGCCTAGCACCAGTCTTAGCTATGCCAGACTTCACAAAAACCTTTATTGTGGAATGTGATGCCTCGGGAAATGGAATTGGTGTTGTTTTAATGCAAGAAGGAAGACCCATTTCTTTTTAAAGTCATCCAATCAAAGGAAAGTATTTACAGAAACCTATTTATGAGAAGGAAATGTTAGCAATACCAGATAATTCAAGAAATGGTTAATCACTTCCATTTCTAATAAATAGATACTTTAAGGTAAAACCGATCATGATAGTCTTAAACACTTTTGGAACAAAGACTATCGTTGAAGAGCACAAAATAACAAAGACAACAAGGTGACTTTGAAATAATCTACAAAAAAGGAAAGCTTAATGTTGTTGCAGATGCACTCTCAAGAAAGAATGAAGAGGTGGAAGCATTGCTTTGTGCATTTCTATTATCCAACCAGATTGGATAACCGAAGCAAGAGATGAATGGAAGAAGGACAAAGATGTATGGACACTCATTCAAAAGTTGCAGCAAGATCCTAGTACATCTGATACATTTAGTTGGAAAAATGATTCCTTATGGTACAAAGATCGCTTATATCTTTGCAAGAATTCCCAACTAAAACAAAAGATTCTTCTGGAATTGTACACTTCTCCTTTAGGAGGACACTCAGGATTTTTAAAAACTTACCACAGGGTGAAGAAAGAATTTTTTTGGGATGGCCTTAAATCTGATATTCAAAGGTTTGTGGCGGAATGTTTGGTTTGCCAGCAGAATAAAGTGGAGACAATTAAGACCCCGGGACTTCTACAACCTTTATCCATTCCAAGTCAGCGTTGGGAGGAGATTTCAATGGATTTTATCACAGGTTTACCTAAGTCTGAAGGAAAGAATGTCATCATGGTGGTAGTTGATAGACTTACCAAGTATGCACACTTTTGTGTATTATCTCATCCATTTAAAGCAAGTACAGTTGCTACTACATTTATGGACACAATTCAAAAGCTACATGGAAACCCAAGGGTTATTGTGAGCGACAGAGATTCCATTTTTACTGGAAATTTTTGGACGGAGTTATTTTCTTGTTTGGGTACTCAATTAGCTCATAGCTCATCTTATCATCCTCAATCCGATGGTCAAACTGAGATAGTAAATAAATGTTTGGAAGGATATCTTCGTTGTTTTGTATCTGATAAACAAACACAATGGGTCAAGTGGTTACCTCTCGCTGAATGGTGGTATAACACTTCCTTCCATACTGCAGCAAAAATGACCCCATTTATGGCACTTTCTGGATATCATCCACCATCGATCACATCATCTTTAAGGGAAAATTCGAAGGTTCAAGCAGTGGAAGATCACATCGAGCATCAGCAAGAAGTTCTCCAACTCTTAAAGGATAACCTGAATTTGGCACAAAATCGAATGAAACAACAAGCAGATCAACATCGCAGCGAGAGAAGTTTTGATGTATGAGATTGGGTATTTTTACGGCTACAACCATATAAACAAATGTCCCTCAAGCAAGCTAAGAAGGATAATAAATTATCGCCAAAGTACTATGGTCCTTACAAGGTGTTGCAAAAGATTGGTACTATGGCATACAAATTGGAGCTCCCTGCTTCTTCGCGAGTACATCCAATTTTCCATGTTTCATGCTTAAAGAAGGTTATCGGTGAAAATCTTCCAGTTCAAACAATATTACCAGAACTTGATGAGGAAGGAAAAATCATATTGGAACCTGAAGCGGTCACAAAAACAAGAACTTGACAACTACAGAATCGATCAATTTCAGAATATCTCATCAAGTGGAAGAACTTACCCACTCAAGATTCTACATGGGAGGATGAGAATTTTATACAGAAGCACCCAGAGCTACTCAAGTGTTGAGGACAACACTTTTTTGAAGGAGAGGGGCATGTTAGGTCCCTATATTACTAGTATAGTCCCTTATTGGTGTTAGTGTAACCCCCTTATTGTTATTATTGTACCCTTGTAACCCCCATTTTATTATTATTGTGCCCTTAAATTATTATTGTTAGGTCGGCTAGGATTACATTGTGGCCCACTAGGATTACATTATGGCCCCATGAACTCCTATATATAGAAAGGAGGTTTTGTAAATTGTATCATCCAAGAATTGTTCATTTATGTAATGTATTGGAGGTTTCCCCCTCGAAGTGGCTCATTTCTAAGGCGTTGATATCTCTTTTCTTCTCTTTTTGGAGCTGGTTACAAAACATTTGAAAACCTTCCTTTAATTTACAACAAAGTTAGGTTTCTAATGAGAGTTTGAGAGCTAGGTGCAATAATTGTTTTCTTAACATATTTTCATGCGAGACCTCTCAAATGGTTAATATGTCTAAGGGATAAGTTTGACATTCTTTCACCCTTCAATTTCACTTGAAAGAAAAATGACCACATGACATTACGTTTAAGGTTGTATACTATTATAGTTTGTCATTTTTCATTCTTATCTATGCTAAATTTGTAATGAATGGAAGGTTCTCGGTACCTAGTGGTTTCTGGCATGAAATGGTGGGCACAATAGTTATTAATTTTGTTGTTGAGGATAGAATGGGAACAAAAGGAAACATGTGTGTAGAGGAGAGTTACAAATTTTGACACAGAGAGAAAGACTGCAAGGGTTTTTGAGTGTAGAGAAGAGAAATGTAAGGATAAATTCTTAGGATTGTGGAAGGTTCCCAGTACATAGTGGTTCTAGGATATGAAATAGTATGCACAATAGTTAAGAATTTTGTTGTTAATGATAAAATGGGCACAAAATGAAACATGTGTGTAGAGGAAAGTTACACCTTTTGAGACAAAGAGAACTAATGCAAGGGCTTTTGAGTGTAGAGAAGATAAATGTAAGGATAAATGGTTAGGATTATGGAAGGATCCTAGTAGCTACTCCTTCCAAGCCATGAAATAGTAGGCACAATAGTTGTTACTAACGATATAATGGGCACAAAACGAAACATGTATGTAGAGGAGAGTGAAAAGTTTTGAGACAAAGAGAAAGTCTTCAAGGGTTTTTTTAGTGTAGACTAGAGAAATGTAATGAGAGATGCTTATGATTTCTTATAAGCTTATAATTTAGTAGATATGCATACACATTTTTATGAGCAAGGATGCAACGGTTTGTAACTGCAAAGAATATAAATGGTAAGAGAAGTGCTTGGGATTTTTTGTAAGTTTATAATAGTAAATAGACAAACACGTGTTTATGAGCAAGACATGCTTTGATACTACTATTGCTGTTGGATCATCGAACCCAATATCAAATTAGATAAATGTCAGTATTGTGTTTTAATGATACAAATATTGTGTTTTAGTGGTCCAGATATTGTTATATGATTTTATAAATTTTGGATTCATCTTTTAACATTTCTTAAACTTCTAATAACTATTTATATTGACTTGGAATTTTTCACATTTTAATAACGAGTTTGTATTTGTATTCACTTAAAACTTTTCACATTCTTATTCATATAAACAAATCCTTATGACTTAAATTTCAAACACTTTTAATATAAGATTAAAAACTCTTCCAACACTTCCGACCAAATACCAACAACCTACTTATCTTTAAAAATAAAAATGAAAAAAACTAGAGGAAGAGAAGAATGTGAATTAACTCAAGTAGGAAATGACAATTGTGAATTAAGAAAATAAACCAACAAAACACATACTTACAAAATGTTGCTAATCATTAGGCTTGTTGTTAAGTTTTCATGTATTTAACAATTACAGATATATACAATAGTAAGAAACACTTGATAATTTTATGTAAATACTGAATTCACTTATGCTTTAGCTTTGAAAATGAAAAAACTAGAGGAAGAGAAGAATATGAATTAACTCAACTAGGAAATGACAATTATGAATTAAGAAAATAAACTAACAAAACACAGATTCACAAAATGTTGCTAATCGTTATGCTTGTTGTTAAGTTTTCATGTATTTAACAATTACACATATATATTATACTAAGAAAAACTCGATAATTTTAGGTAAATATTGAACCCATTTATGTTTTATAGTTACTATAAAATATATATTTTGATTTTTTAGAATATTTTAATAATGTTAGATATGAGACTTTTGTGATTCATATAAAGTAGATAAATGTCTTTTTAGATTAATCACATTATTAAGATTTAATCCACATTTCAAACTAGTTGATTCATCCTCACCAACCTTAAATGAATCGAAACGTCGAACATCCTAATGATATGATTAAAAACGTTTATCTACATTCTAACCATGTATATATGGCATAGCTAATTTTAAATTATCGATATAATTTGAAAAAAAGAAGAAGATTACGCTAACTAATTATAAGGAGAAAGGATAGACGAGGCATGAACGGAACGTTGCCGCGATTAATTGTCCGCTGTTCGTCTGTTGACTAGTATAAAAGGAAAGCCTTCTATTTTTATTCTAATTATTGTTATCATTACATAGTCACGTTAATCATCCACTTCAAATATGGAGAGCGAGAGGGAAAGAAGAAGACGACGTCGAGAGGAAGCAAAGGAAGCAAATCTTCAGAATAACGATAACAACAACAGAACGTCAACGTCAAGACAAGAAACCAGAAATCTTCAGAATAACGACAACAACAGAACGAATAGAACGTCAACGTCAAGACAAGAAACCAGAAATTATTCAGTAGAAGGTGGGCAGAATAAGAGAAGAAGAAGAACAACACAAGATGCAACTAACACGAATTCTGCTCCTCCTCCTCACAGTACTTCTGATGGAATTGTTGCGGGTGCTGGTATTTCAGCGGCAACACCCATTGTTATACCTGATGATGACAATGACAGGACAACGACCGTACCGATAATAATAACTGAAAACGACATGAACAGGAGGACGACCATCAGACCCTCAAAAACAAGACCCCCAAGAAGACTAGAGCGAAATGCAAGGGAGACTCCCCTCCGAGCTCTTCCTGTTCCGGCAACCCGGCCTCGAGCTCCTGTTGTTCCGGCAGCCCGGCCACCAGCTCTTCCGGTTCAGGCAACCGGGCCTCGAGTTCTTCCGGTTCAGGCAGCCGACCGGTCTCGCGCTCTTCCGGTTCAGGAAACCGCGCCACGAATTCCTCCTTTTCATGCAAGCGGCCGGTCTCGTGCTCTTCCGGTTCAGGCAACCGCGCCTCGAATTCCTCCTTTTCAGGCAACCGGCCTGTCTCGCGCTCTTCCTTTTCAGGCAACCGGGCCTCGAATTCCTCCTTTTCAGGCAACTGCGACTCGAATTCCTTCTTTACAGGCAACCATACCCCAAATTTTTAATGTTCAGGCAACCGGAGCTCGGGTTCTTCCTGTTCAGGCGACCGGGCCTGCCCGACGTGGGCATGCGGAGGAAAGCAGAAAAACGGAGGAGCTGGCGCAAGCTGCTCTGCGACGGTTGCCACGGATAAATATGTCGGCGAGCCTTCTGGAAAATAATAAGCAATGCACGGTTTGTTGCGACGACTATAAAGTAGGGGAGGAGGTCTGCCCACTACAGTGCTTCCACGTGTTCCATGAAAAATGCATTTACCCCTGGCTCGCCATTAAACCTCACTGTCCAATTTGCCGATGGCCCGTGGATCTTTAAATATACACACACTTCTGAGATTGTCTTTTTGGGGATTAATTACATAATTTGTGGAAGTTTGGAACCATCTAATTAGTGAAAGTTTGTAACCATCTAATACGGTTCATTACTATAACCTGTTTTTCCTTTTTTCGATCAAGAAATTAGCAACCGCCTAATTTTGTAATGGCTTGACACGTTCCATTTCTACCACATTAAAACTTTTACATGAATAACACTATACATTCACGGGTTAGAATTTGGGATTTAAACATAAAATTTTATTTTCACATTTATTTTACGTAGTTTTTAGTGCGATTTTTTGAAGATTTTTACGATGACTTTTTACGGTGTAATTTCTCTAAATTCCGGCAGGAATTTATTGAAAAGAGAAGTTTGATTGCTAACTTTGCACAATCGAAGTGCTTTAGAGGTTTTTGAGGGTGCTGAATCCATATATAGAATAAAAAAACCAGTTTGAATAACAAAAACCAAGATTTTACCTCAAAAAATTTCACCGGATTCGGGCACCTGAAACTTCAAAAAGTCGCACTAAAGACAACTCCTTTATTTTATAATTTCACATGTTCAAAAAGTCGCACTAAAGACAACTCCTTTATTTTATAATTTCACATGTTTACTGTACTTGCCGCTCGCAGGTCACTACGCATCAAGTTTTGCTTGATAGTGACATTAATTGTCTTTGATTAGACATATCTCTTCAATTTTTGTATAGTTTGGCTATAGTTAAGTTTTAATAATTTTTTAATTTTTTTTTCTTGCTTCTTATTGGTGGATAGTTTCAACATGTTATTGCAAAACGCATAGATCTTAGTGCTAATTTCAATGGTTTTGATCTACCATCAATCTCTGCTCTGTAGTCGTACTATGGTTTTCGCCCACTTTTTCTATTTATACACAATTTATAATTATTATTCCATTTATTTATATCTTTTATCGACATATTTAATTTTATTTATTTATAATATTATAATTTAATTTATAAAATAGATAAAAATGTTTTAATTATTTAAATACAGATAAATATTTATTTTTATGGCAATTATATTTGTAGTAGATTTTAGATATCAACAACTTTGATTGATTTTCATCATTATGTCAATGCACACTTTTAAGTTCTTATACTGGTTCACTATAATTTAATTTAATTATAATATTATTTTTAACTGAATGGTTTATTATATTTCATAAAGTCTAGATTGTATGGTCAGTTATTTATATTTCATAAAGCTTTGGATTATATGCTCAGTTATTTATATTTCAGAAAGTCTTGGATTGGATTATATGCTCAGTTATTTATATATTCCATTATCTGGAAAGAAACTACGTGTGTCCACATTTACTCTCGGTGCCAGTCCACTATACATGCGGGAATTGATATCTCGATGATTTAGCTCATGCTTGCCGCCAACCTTAATAGATCGATGATACACTGTTCAAACTTATGGAAGAGTTGTATAGCCAATGTGTGTTTCATTGATTTCCATTACTCTATTCATTAATTCCCCTCCTCAATTGGCTAGACTATTGGTCGCCCCATTTAGATGCTTAAGAATGTGGAAACTTTTTTTTTCAAAGTTTTTCAGAATGAGACGAATTCTTGTCACAATAAGAGTAATATAAGAATCATCCATGGTAATAGTTTTTGATAGCATTTTGATTACAATTATAGAATTTCTCAGAATATTAGAATATTGAGCTTCAAACCTCCCTATCGGAACTTAAAAGGGGAGATTCTTAAAAGGGGATAGTTCTTCAAAATCTTGTTTTTATGGTCAAAGAGAAGGAAACTAAGTGCTTCAAGATTGTTTTAGGTGGATTGGCTTAATAGGTTAAGAAGATTGGAAGTGTGACAGATGGTAGGGAATTGAGAGGGAATGCGAGTAAGAGTTAGCCAGTCTAAAAGGAAGCGTTTTTCATATTCCAGCTGCTTAGAATTGCAAATCTGACAGATTTATTGTTCCAAGGGGTCTTTGGAATAGACCACCGCTCGGTCTCATGCCGAAGCCCATGGGAATTAGTTCTTATATTAGTGATGTTCATTTTTTTTCTTATTGTTGGAAAATAGAAAGAAACTGATCTATCTCCACTCAAGTTCATTCCCGAACGAACTGATCTATTTTCTCCAATCCCATTGGTTCGAATCCAATCCTCCAACAAATTGTCCTTAAACTTGGAGGTAATAGTATTTTTGATATTATCTTTGCTTCCCATACTGAACTCTCCTTAATTCCCCAATGGTTGAGCCAGGAATGGGCATCCTTATGCCAGCTGCACTTGAGGCGAAGGTGAGAGTTTTGACTATAGTTAGAAGCAATTTTAGGGAGCCTTTTTGATTCCATGTTGTCAAGCTTCTTCTTATACATCAGATATCTAAACATTGCCATACTTTCAATGGGGGACAAACCATATTCGATCAAGAGGATAGGATAGGGAGTATTTCCCTTGATCTTAAGGTTGTAGGTTATCAATTGATTTTGAATAATCTCAATCTTCCTCCATGACTCTTTGGATATACTGCAACCCTAAACCTCACATCTGTATAAGATAACAGGGGTGACAAGGGTCTAAAAGAGGAACATGTTTTTACTCCAAATGTAAAGATCGACCGACTTACAATTGTTTTCAAGCTCATAATAAGCTTTGCAACCCCCAATAATTCTTTTCTCGATGCTATAATTCTATTTGAGACGATGAGGGAAGTTAATGCCCAAATACTTGTAAGAAGAAGCCTGCTCTAAGCACTGGTTATTATACATCAAACTACCATGGGTGATATGTTTGGATTTAATGATCATGACTTTAGTCTTGTCGGTATTAATTGTCATAACCATCTTGGAGCAGCAGTCATGAAGAATCTGGAGCTGCTTATGAAGGTCATCATGGATTTTTGCAAGAAGAATGATATCATCTGCATAGAGGAGATTCCCATCTCGAGCTCGATGCCCTTGCACCTCGCAGATTCCAGACACTCCTCTAGCTTATTGATGTATATGCAAAAAAGGGTAGGGGATAGGGGATATCCTTGCTTATCTGCAATATTGCATTTAATGTCTTTAGACCACCCCTCATTGGTCTTAAGCTTGGAAGTGACGGTCTCGTAGAGACGGATCATAACAATCCTTAGCTCAGGAGGGACCATGATATCTTTAAGTCTCTCCTAAAGTTTATTTCGAGGGACACTGTCAAAATATTTTCTAAAGTCCACAAAGCAGCAAAAGAGATCGTCTTTAATATTACGACATTCCTCTGCAATGATTCTAAGAGTGAATAGATGGTCAATAGTCGAGTGATGTCTCCTAAACCAACTTGTCCTTTAGCTCTTTTTCCTCAGCTTTCAAGCCAAAGGCTAAGCTTCTTCTCCAAAATGAGCCCATAAAGCTTGGCTAGGATATGGCTAGCCATAATGATCTTGTAGTTGGAAGGAACACTCTTGTCCCCATTTTTTAATATAGGTACAATAAGGCTTTGCGTCCAAAGCTGAGGGAAGCCTTACGTTACATCCAAATTGAAAAGCTTGTGGAGATAAGGAATGAGGATATATCTTCCCATTTTAAGGATCTCAATATCATTAGCTTTCCCATTAGGGAGCTTATTAATATGAGACTCAATCTTGTCAAGAGATAATACGTCCTCCTTAATTGGAGTGATTAAGGTGGTGCCCATAGTGTCTGGAGAGTCATACAACTTCTTAAGATAGTTGTCCCAGTTTTGTAAGTGGATAGAATGGTTATCTTTGGTTTTACGAACAAGAAAATTCCGCCAATTTTTTTTGGGCGTGACTTTTGAAAGGTGGAGAAGATAATCTCATATTTTATTAATATATGATATTTTCTTCCTCTTGATGATATCTATATATATATATATATATTTTATATATATTGATATTCTGTAGCTTAATGATTTCATTAGGAGCGTCTTTGATTGCTTTCCTCGCCATTTTGAAATCTTTGTCATACCATGGATGGAAGTTCTATTAGATTGCTTAAACGAAATCTCATTAGAAAACTTGCTAATGGTGTTGGAAAGGATAGTAGTGAAATGGTAATAAATTTGGTTAATGTTATTATTATAATTCATGGGTCCTAAAACCCTCTCTAAATCCCTTAAGAAGAGGTCAGTTTTACTTCTGTCGAAGCGAATGTGTCTTTTTCTTTCATTCGTCTCCTAGATGTGGGTTGTATGCATAACAAGATTCAAGGATAGAGACAAAGGTCTGTGGTTAGATTCAGGCTCGAATCCATTAAGAATCTCAAGGTTTGTAATATGGTTGAGGATGAGGATGTCAGAAATTGCATAATCCACGACACTAGTACTCGACGCATGGAAACATGGCATTTGACCGGAGATGGGCCACTTGTCAATACCATTACAAATAATTAGGTCCTGGGAACTGAAAAGTTTGAGGAGCTCGGTGCCGAATAATTTCTCAATAATGTCTTCAAATTTTCTCTTGAATTTATTAGCTAAGTTACCATCTTCATCAAGCCACAAGGGGTCGGGTTAGAGTTATTGCTTAATGTAATGACTTGGTTAGTAGAAGTTCTAGCATTGAAGTATACCAGTAAAAGGATATTACCATCATTTCTTAGTTTTAAGATGTCTTTTTCTAAAGAATTGAAAGGACAATTCTTATCCAGGTTGTTCTTCTTATAGGATGTAGAGTTGATGGGAGCGAAATAGCATATTGCAGGAAAGATCCTGTTGGTGGTAGAATCAGAGATTTCGATCCAAATGTATTGATTGAAGGGGTTGGTTTAGAAGTTGGATGTTAGGGGAAAAAGTTTTCCTTATATAGCAGGCTATGCCACCAAAAAACTCTCCGATAGGATTTCTTATTCCAACTAGACCAACGAGTGAAACTGTTGAGGGGAGGGACCCTAGATTCATCATGATCCCGTGTCTCAACTAAGAGAATAAGGTCGATATCCCTTGGGATCCAACTTAACATAGGACCTTTACACCATGGAAAGCCATGAAAGTTCTAGAAGAGGATCTAGAGTGATGCAAATCCCTATTTAACACTCATGCTTGAGACTCTATCTCTAATAATAGCTTTTTTATTCCTATTTATTGCCCATTTCCTGGCCTTTCTTGCATCCTTGACCTTTTGGACTTCTTTCCTAAGTTCACCTTAGTCTTATGGAATGAGATCTTCCTTTATAAAGATTCCTATTCCTTTTAGGCTTGGGGATTTCTTGAGTATATCCAGTTTATGTTCATGACAACTAACCTTGACATGAATGAGTTTGTGTTTATGCTCAAGTATCTTTTCGACCCTTATTGCTTCCGTGAGATAGGTTGTTTCAATTTGAGATTTTGTTTTTAATTGTTCTTTAACCATTTCTAATGTGTTTTCATTGTTTTGTTCTTCTATACCCAAAACTATAAGATTTAAGGCTCGTTTGTGGCGTTCATGGTCGAGAACAATTAATTTATTAATTTCCTCTTTGATGGTTTTAATATCTAAGTTATTTTTCATGTTATTTAGGGCTGAGTTATATATATATCATTATTTTATGACAATATAAAATATTATAAGATTATAAGTTATGAGATATTATGATTTGTATTACAAATAGTTGGTTTATTATTATTACTATTTTATTTTTGATTCATGGTATTAAAGAATCTCCTAGTTTACTTAATAGATTAGATGACCTTTTTCTCATCTATTTTAATCAAAATATCACGACATTATATCCATTAGTTTTCTACTATCAGCGTTGAACTTTTGAATTTCTTCTCAGCTAAACTAACATTGAATTGTCTGCACCCATTTTTAGCATCTTCTGCCCTACCAAATTCCATTATTTTCTTTGTCCATTGAATGCGCCCTGTTGCTGGTCATGAAGCCTTGAAGTGTTATGCGTTGGAATGGTTTGTAATACATCCCCGAACAATCAAAATTTGGTGTATGGAGGTATATTGAGAGCTTACATTTTTAGTTGAATAATTTTGTTTGAAGAAAAAGTTGTATTTCAATAAGCTTGTTGGCAATGAAATTATTGTTCATAATACAATACATTAGAGTATTTAGTATTGTATTATGAACAATAATGTCATTGCCAACAAGCTTATTGAAATACAACTTTGTCTTCAATCATGGATTTCTTCATGATAGCTCATCTTCAAATTTTCTAGATTCTTCTCCTCTTCCACAACATCAACGATATATTATGAAATTCCAACACTGTGACTGAGTTGGACATATGAAATATCATTGTTTCGATCTTCACCCATGCAAGCACTGTGGTCAGCACACTCATTATTCACACAAATGCTTGGAAATGCTTGGATGGATCGCTTCTTGGAAATGGGCATCAACAACCAAGAAGATGTTTTAGTCATATGTCAGAACTTGTTCTAGAGTATTGAACAGTCTTGCAGTTGAGTATTCACCATCATCTCACCTTATATCTGACAGGGGGGAAGATCATGGTCATCTACAAACTTCAAAGCCACATCAAGCGAGCTTGAGCCACAACTTTCCATTCCAGATTCAGAGTTGTAGCCAGAGACACAATAGTTCAAGCGAGCATGAGCCACAACTTGTCATTCCAGATTTAGAGTTGTAGCCAAAGACACAAATTCCCATGAGCATGCCTTTTGTTGGTGGTCAGCCTTAAACCATCTATGCGAGGTTGAGATTCACCCTTTTCAAAGAATTAGGGACACTTCCTCTAGAAGAAGACTTCAACTTCTTGCCAGTTTTGGAGGAGTTCCAGGAAATGCATCAAGCATTCTAGAGTTGGTGGTCATCCTTAAACCATCACAGGTTGTAGAACTCCCTTCTTCCAGGTTGAAGGTATCCCTCTTAAAAAAATAGTAGCACTTCCTCTAGTAGAAGATCTAAGCTTCTTGCTGCCATGAATACTTAAACCACCTCCTTATGACAACATTTCAGAGAGCTCATTTAACCTAGTGCTGCCATGAATACTTTTTAGATTTTTATTACAACTCTCTTCTTGGTATCATACATACCCCTTCGGATTAAGGTGGGGAATGTTGGACACCTAATCCGCTAACTTGGGTCACGATGTGGAAAATGGACAGTCAAAGGTAGTCTAAGAGACCTTGGAATGTGGAATCCAAGGGTCACCACAATGTATTATAAATGTACATCATGTTAATGGTAATTAAATCCATGCTTGTCTTTCCCATTTTCTGTCTATTCCTGCCTATTCTATTGCTAAGTTTAATATAAATAATAAATATTTTTTTTACATACTTTAATTTAACCAATTTCTTGTCCTCATTATTTACCTTTTAAAATATTTTAAATAATTAAATTCACAATAATCATTTTTGTTGAAAAATACAACAATAAATTCTCAATTTGATTTTGCCTTGATTAAATTGAGAAAATTCGAATTTCCACATTAGCAAACAACTTGGATGCAATTAACAGAGGTGATACAGACCGTGTCACTCAGTTATCTCAGTAAATTCGAGTTGGAGGAGTTAGATTTCAGCTAAGCATGTGTGGTTGCTAATTTGTAGCAATCAAGGTCAGTTATTTCAATTTTTTTTTCAGCTAAACTAGTTCTAACTATTGGAGGAACTAGTGGAAGGTCAGTTGTGTAGTGGGACAAAAGTCTAACTCAGTGATCATACAATTAACTAATCAATCATCCCAAAATAGCTAGTGCATGCAGATAATTTGAGTTCCCTAGATGTGGTGGAGATTCTAAGGTAGTGTAACATAATTTGTAGACAAGTCTTGAGT
Organism: Pinus albicaulis; assembly: GCA_034641835.2. NCBI lineage: Eukaryota > Viridiplantae > Streptophyta > Pinopsida > Pinales > Pinaceae > Pinus > Pinus albicaulis. The sequence continues at coordinate 127,756,516 of CM076569.1, read as the reverse complement.
GTACAAGTGTTGCATGCAGTGAGATGATCAACCCAGGGAATTGCAAAATATATTTTGGAGAGATTCCTAAATAATAGGGTCTTAATTTCCCAAGGAATTCCATAAGGAAATAGGGGCTAAAGTAGAGGAAAAACATGACTAAGCCTAGGTTATAGCTTCTCAGTTAGCAAAGAGTTAGGTTATTCACTTGTAGGTTGTGCTCAATTGAGAAAAACAATTGTAATACATCTCTATTCATCAGATTAATGCGAGCATGCATTGGGGTTTTTAGCAGATTTCTTTCCCCTGGAAAAATACTATGTGCATGTGCATTATTTCTCATTTCATGTATGTGATTGATGTTCTAAATTGTGAATTGATTTTCGCAGAGCAGTAGAGTAGGTTTTTGTCTTGCAATTTTGATTAAGTTTTCATAAGCAGCTGCAAATCTACATCATAATTTCTACATGGTATCATAATAGGATTCAAATTAGAATAAGAATTTTGAAGTTGTTTCCCAGGAGAATTGAATTTTCATTTCAATGCAATAGGATCTCTTCAGATCGAATTTGCATTTCAGTGCAACATGATCTCTTCAGAGCTGAGAAGATAACCTTCAATAGGTTGAGGCTAAAGTATTCCTTGGAAGGCAACTCTAATTTCATCACATGGAAGGATCACATGGATATGGTATTGGATGACAATGGATTTATATAATACATCAAGAGAAATTTTGCAAAACCACAAGAATTTGATGCCTATAACCTTGCTCAGTGGAAGAAAGATGTATCCAAGTTGAGGAGAATAATCTTGGAGGGAGTATGGGATCACATTGTCTCAAATTTCCACGGTAAAGAAACTTTGTTCGTAATGTGGAAAGCACTATTATTTTTTTTTGAGAATAATAGTTACCATAGGAAGCTGGATGTTATAGGTCAATTTGGGCATCATTCCCAATGACCTGGTTAAACTGGAAATCATCCCCAAAACCATGAATAGGGTATATCATCCCCTATTATTTCAGTTGCTACATGCCCTAAGACAAAGAACAAGAACAAATAATCTATTACTTCCATTGAAAGGTTTCCAAGACTTGAAGTATATGTTATATCACATATGAGCCCACCAACGTACTCTCTCAAGGGGCTAAGTACATTGCATATGCAATTACCTCGATTAAAGGGTGCTCTGCAAAGCACTTCTCGACACTCAAGGGTGCGTTAGTAAATTGGGAGTGAAATTGTGATTGTTCTGGAATCTCCACTTGGCCAGTGCCTTCTAGAAGAGTGCATATGTGTCAAAATTCAAATCCATGTGTATATTTGATACCTCTGAGCTTGGGAACATGTCTCACCTATTATTAGAAAGTCATTGATTGTAAAAATACCTTCAGCTCATCTATAAATTGAGCACAGATCCTAGTGCTTGAGAAGGAATAATTTGAGTAGAGAAATGCTGGTGGAATTTCAATTGAGCAATTGATTTGAGTGATATGATGCTGGAGACATGTTCATTGTGCTGAGGCTTGGATGATGTTGGATATGGTGACATAAAATCAATCGCTGGTTGTAACCTCCCCTTCTATCCATTAATAAATATTGCTACTTACTTTCCCACATATGTATCTGTATAAGCTTCGGAATTTCATATTATGAAATCTTATCTGATGTATATGGTTCATGTTTCATTGATTTAACTGAATAACTTGAATATGAATTTGTATATTGCAATTTCTTTGTTGTTTAGTGTTCATTCTTGCAGGAAATATTTTGGAGATCTAGCTTGGATTTGAAGCTACAACAAGAGTGACAGAAGGAGAATTGGAAGCACTTGGAGGCCAAGTAAGTTTCTTGATCTATTCTGTGTGTCTATTTACTATTAGGAAAAGTATCTTCAAAGTCTTTAACCTGTTATTCTAAATTCATAGCACCACATTTAGGGAAGAATGTTTTATCTGTAATTCATAATTCCGCATAACAAATTGGCGACTCCGTTGGGGAGTTTACCCTTCATCCTTGGTGTGTTTTCCTTTGTTGATCAACCCAGTAGCATTTACTCTAAAATATTAGGCTTTTTGAAATCAAATTTGCATTAGAAGTGTGTTAAAAAACCTGAGTTTTTGTTCTCTACTGCGCCCAACGCACTGTTGAACATGACACAATACTTTGCAGAGCATTGTCTCCCACTCAGGGGTGCTTTGAAACACATTGTCTCCCCTTAGAGGTTGTGTTGTCCCCTAGAGCGAACCAAATTCCTATTGAATTTGTCATTGCATTTTCTTTTAGTTTTTGTTTGTTGTGTTTTCAAAGTGCCTGATGCCTCATATAGACTAGTAACCTTACTTACCTCTTCCTCTGAAAGAAAAGTTTGTTCAATGTTTATTTAAAGTGTTTTTCTTTATCATTGACAAATTAATTTCGAAGTATTTTCATTACTACATTAGATCCATTTTTATTTTGAAAAGGAAATTGTCATTATATTCTTCGTTTCCTATAGGAGAAATCGTAGTTAAAAACTTCATTTTTCCTAAAAAGAGAAATTGTTGTTCAATTCCTCATTTCTCAAAGTAAAAGGCATTTGTTTTTATTGATTTGATGCACTTAGTTTGCTTTTCTGCATTCACATTAAAGGGACTGAAAAGAAAAACCTGCATTTGCATGTAGTGGATTGTGTTTTGCATAAGAACAATTAGGAAAGCTACATTTTAGTTTGTGCTCTTTGTTGTTTGCTCTTTCCCTCTAGTAGCTAGGATTTTCATTGAAAAAAATAAAAGTGAAAAGATGGCTTATGATTTTAGTTTGCATTTTAGGAATTTCCAACACATCATCGCGGTGAACCTTGAAAGGAAAATCGATAAACAAGATCAACTTAAAATTTACATCAATTTACCTAACAAAGCATTGGAACCATAAGGATAAAATTTAGAAGGTGTAGGCTAGAGACGTGTTCCGGCATCGTAAAACATAACAACTCTCGTTAATTGTCTACGATACATTCCAAGTGTGATACCTCACTCCACGTACGTAAGTATATCGTAGCTCATTCACGTACTTTTGGGTATATCAGGTGGTGTTATAATACGATAAGTATAAAGGGGTGCTCTCACTGTTGGGTTTCACATTAGACAACACTAATATGGACTTGGGCCTCCACATACCTTCGGATATATTTGGGAGGACAAATTTAGGTTGCTATCCATCCATAGTGAACCGAGTCGGCTGCCTTGTAAATTGTGATACACCAAACACAACATTCGGGGAGATTGCCTACCCGTACTTCTTGGTTCACTAGGAGGTATTCTGCAGTTCACAGTTTCTTGGTAAATTTTTTTCCTAACATTACCCTTTTATTTTGTTTATTTGTTTTTTGGTTAAAATAAATCAGTCATCGTGGAAGAAAAAAATCCTTTTCCCCACTGTTCACGTAAATTAGCATTGAAACCACCTTTACCATCGAAAGTTACTCCTGGTCGGCGAAGGCAACATCACTCTATCGAAACCAGTACTATTAGTACCTCTAGTGAAGCATCATCTTCCCATATACTAGAGTCAGCACAAGTTGTTTCTACACATCCTGGTTCATCTACTTTTGTCGAGACGAGGTCCTCATAGCTACCCATGGTCACGATCCATCCAATCAGTGAGACCATACCTCTTGAACCTAACATTGTTCAACTAGAAGTTGAGCCAGATCCTGTCTCTTCTTTGCCAGGAAATCTGAATCTCAAAGTCGAACAACCAGAAGTTGTTCCTCCATTGGTCATCCCACAATTTTTTGTAGCCATTGAGTCTCCCATATCACACAGTCAACCTCCTAAAATATACTTTGGGCCTAACAGTGAAATACTTACACCTGGTTTAATTTCGATTGAAGAAATCCCACAAGATGAGACACCTTTAACTCCAACCCATTTTGGGGAGGATATTTACCTATAAAAGTCTTTTCCTCAATCACCACCCTATGCTTTTGTAGATCTTGTTCCTATTCACATTCCCATCGATTCAAAAGGGTATACATTTGGTCAAGTAACCATGCCTGAACCAACATCTTCGGTTGGACCATCTGTTTCAATTGCGTTAGCACTTACTCTCGCTACACCGTCTATGTTCACAACTTCACCAGAATCATATTTTCATGGTGGCCCTTTGGTCCCATCAGGTTGTAAATCTTTATCTGGAATTTTTTCTGGTGCATATTCAAACCCATGGACTTCACCAATGCCATCGTCTAGTATTTTAATTGGTAAACCTGTAGTGAGTAATGAACTGCTTGATTCCTTATATACATCATCCGGGCAATATCAAGCTAGTCCTTTTGGGTCTATTCCATCCAGTACCATATCAACTGGACTCCCTGCATTTGGAGAGCAATATTTTCCGTCTTATTATTCTCATCATGCTGGGGGGAAACCTTTGGTCACCCACTTTGATAGTACTCCATCATTTTTTGGTCAACCTAATGTCGAAATGAATGTTTGTCAATGGCAGCCCACTTTGCCTATCCAACCACAAATGGTAGTACACTCGTATCAACCAGTTCAACTTGTTACACCCACATCAATTCCACTTGTTAATACATCTTTACCCCTGTTACAGAATCAAAATGTTGTACAAAAACCATTTCAGGCAGGTCCTTCAACTCAATACCATCAAGTATTGGGCCCACATAATCTAAATCCTTCGGCCAATTTACAACAAAAACCTGTACCTGGAATCATATATTCACAAGCTCGTTTACCATATTATGGGATGTCACAACCACAACTAGGTTATACTTATCCACAACCGAATCCAAGTTATCCTAATTTGGGTTGTAACATTGATGGACAGACCCCTTGTCAGCCTCAGGTGCAAATGCCTCAACCTTCATTTCAACATGTATCATACCCAAGTTTTGGACAACAGAATCCTCAAGCGTTTTCTTATCAAAACAACCCCTATCTGGGTTACCAGCAACATATTCCTTATGCCGGTGCTCAAAGGCCTATTGCTCAAGAAATCCCATCATACCCTGGCTATGATCAACTTGACCTTAATAGAAAGTTACCTTTTGTTGCAAATTTAGAGTTACCAGATTTAAATCGGCTAACTAATGATCCAATCAACTATGCTCCTTGGTCGCCGGTGATAACTCAAAAATTACCCTAAAATATTCCTAAGTTCAATGGAAACCCTGGGGAAGACCCTTTGACTCATGTTATGACTTATCATTTGTGGTGTTCATCAAAATCCCTGAATGATGACTCTGTCTGACTATGTATTTTCCAGCGTACGCTCACCAGTCTGGCTGCAAAATGGTACATTGAGTTACCTAGAGATTCTTTTGATAATTTTACTGCCTTAGCTAGTGTATTTTTGAATCACTTTTGGTTACCCATACGATATGAAACTGGAACGGAACTCTTGAACAATTTCAAACAAACTAATGCTACTCACATTTCTGATCATACTCATGAGTGGCGTCATCGTCGTAGAATGGTTAAGACATTTGTTCTTGATCAACTCCTTGCTGAGTGGTTCATTAAGTTCGTGTTACCATATATAATTGAGGATGTGGCTAAGGGTGTCATCGTCATTGAAGAGCAGGTCATTGCTCGTGCCCAATATTTAGACATGATATATACCCAATCTGGCACGCTCTATGAATAAATTCCTAAAACACCGCGATCTAATTTTACTGTTCCTCCACAATTAAAGGACTCTCATGCCAGAGATGGTTTGATTGGTACTGCAAGCACACATAATAATATTGCATCTGATCCTGCACCTTCTTCCGAAATCAATGCCGTGTCATTTGACAAAGGCAAAAGTGACAAGCAACCCGGAAGTAAGAAAAAAGGGAAATCTAAGAAAAAGAAAAATTCTAACCCGCAGGAAAGATCATCTGATCAATCGTATGGAAATAGGAAACCTCGTTATCCATGCATAATATGTAATGAGGAACACTTTGTTCGGGATTTTCCTCACTGCGCTGAATTCTAAAAATTAATTAAGACTTCACATGCGTTAGCTGTGTTGACAGATCCGTTTCTGAATCTGGACACAAATTTGGTTGCTACGGATCCAACTTCTAGTTCCCAAGTGCTTATGTTATATGTCACAAAAAATTCAACAAATATTTTGGTGTCAACGTGTAATAAAGATTATGGTAGTCCGACAACTGATCAACCTACTACCTCGACTACGAATCCGTCTACAGAATCGGTACTACCTACTGCCATTCCTGAATTGACGATTAAGCCACCTAAGGGAGTCATTCATAAATCAACATGTAATCCTTGAGAAAGAGCTGCTCAAAATTATAATATAGTTGAAGATTTTTCTCAATCCCCTTCAGCTATGTCTACTCTTGAGGTATTAAAAAATTGTCCTTCCTAGAAACAAGCTTTATTGTCAGCTATTGGTGGAATTTATCTGACTAATTCAAATCTCGTCGTCTTTAATCATATGGGCTATGTGCCACAATTGTAGAAATTTCCTTTTTCCCACCCCCATTTTCAGTTTCACCTTATTTCTCCTTTTAGTTAAATGCCCTTTCCCATATCCTTACATTCAACAACAGAAAAATAATTTTTTGCTGAAAACACAAATTCTGGAAAATGCAGAAATAAAAATCAGCAAGCTCAAAACAACCATTCAACACATTTTAACACAAAGATTTTTGGTCAAGGTGACCCTGGAAAAAACCCCTACAACTCTTGGGGAAAACTAGTTTGAAAGCTCCTTCTTATTTTTGGAAAATGCTTTTACAGAGAGGTGAAATATACAGGAAAAATTCCAGCAAATTAATTACAGACTTATCTGGTTTTCCGTGCTTGCCTCTGCCTTGGAAAACATGCTAGAATAGCAAAATACTCAAAACAGAAATTTATTACAACAAATCATCTTTCTCGAAAACTATGCTGGCTGCCTCGAAAAGTGTGCCCAGCAACCTTGGAAATTGAGCCCTTTGTTGCTGTACTTTTCCTCAAAAATCGTGTTGCCTTTCTCCTTGAAAAACGTGCCACAAAATAGTTGTACGAACTGCTGTACGGACTTCTGTATGGACTGCTGTCTCAGTTTTCGTGTTGCTATACGGCCTTGCTGCCTCAATATTCATGTAGCCTCTTACTGCCTCGAAAACCGTGCCCTCCTTGCTGCTGTACGGATTTGTTGGGTTTGCCTCTCCTTCACCTTCTCAAGCTCTCTTCAGAAAAAGTCTCCAGCTCTCCTTCTCCTCCTCTCTCAATCTGCTCATGAAAGAATGAATGACCTTTTCCTCCTTTTGCTCCTTTAACCTAACCCTAAGTGACTTTTGGGGAATCTCTAAATCCAATGGCTGAAATAGATTGAGATCTAGGGTTGAGATTAAATGCTCATTTAAATCTCACTTTCTATTTTTTAATTCACCCCACTTTAATAAAGACCCACTTAGTGATTTATTTCCAAAGTCACTTTTCCTTTCTAATTTTACATTGACTTTATTAAAGTCACTTTAAAATTAGACTTTAGTAACTTTATCACTTAAAGTCACTTTTAAATTAGATTTGACTTTATAACTTTATAAAGTCACTTTAGGAGAAAAATTAAATTTTTTTGGACACTTTTCCCTAGGCTAAGATCAAAGCCTTAGGGAACCACCTATCCTCCGGTAACCAAATTTCAACAACAATTACCAGTAGAATTGGCATTCTCCATACAAGTAAATGTTCTCAATCACCTTGCTCATCATACTATTATTGATGAGGGATCATCCACATGCATTATGTCTCTAAATTGTTGGACATCACTTAGCTCGCCGCGCTTATCTCAATCATCAATGGCGTTGAAGGCTTTCGATGGATGTACATATAAGCCTTGTGGTATTATCAATAACCTGCATGTTGAACTAGGGGGAAAAACAATGAATGTTGATTCTGAGGTTGTTGATGGACCCCTTGACTATAATATTCTACTTGGAAGGCCATGGGTATATGCTATGACTACAATTGTTTCTACATATTTTAGAATGATCGCCTTTCCATATAAAGGTACCATCACAGTCATCAATCAACTATCCTTCTTTGCCTCCGCTTCGCAGGTAACTAGAAGTGTTTCGTTCGTTCACGCACCCCAACTAGCACTTCAGAACATTGGTGTAGGACTCTTAAAGGATTCCACTCTCATGGGAACCTTTGCATTAGCGCTGCTTGCGACGTCGACAGAAATTGCAAGTATAGAGACCTGCTACATGATCTTTTTCACTCCATCTGGCTTAAAGAAGAGTACGAATGATTTTGAAATTGCTATGTTGCATGAGTTTTTGCTGTCTAGCCCTATTGAGCTGGTATAGCAATCAATCTATTTGTCTTGGGCAGTGTTGAGGCCTCAATAATCTATAGCAACAACAAGGGGGATAACCACCCGGTCCGGACCTTAAAGCAGTTCCTTTTCCATTTGGGATAGTGGCTCCGACTGGGGATAATGGGACCAGTTTCCCATATTTGGGTTTTATATCATTGTTGGGGTTTCTCTCAAATTATTTGCATGAAGAATAACTAAAAAACTAAAACAAATTTATTCTAAAATGCAAAACTTTGAATTAAGTCTGATCTAATATAACCCAGGATAATACTGATTTTATGCGATCTAAAATGATATCTATTCAGTTTGTGATGATTTAGATCAATCACAGACTTAATAGAATTAATATTTTTGTAAGATAATTCTTTTGAAAAAGAGTGAATCAAAAGAAGATGTGAAACATATCACATATATTCTGATGATCATATATAAAACAAATAAAATTCTATTCTTATATCGTACAATAGTGCAACTAATACTTCAAACATAAATAATTGATCTCATATATAATTGATGAAAGCTAGATTTATCACTAATGTTTAAAACAGATTTTAGCATACATGATAATAGTACTAGATGTGTGTTTTCCTGTTCATATGATCAACGATAATAGGCCACAATTAATTATTCTATCAATAATTCATTCAAAGAATACAAAAGTGCATCAACAATGATCAATAAAATGATATATAATTAAAAAGACCATGTTCCATTATTTTATCAAGGCATCCACAAACTTACAGTAAAACATTATTTGTAAACATTCTTAATAAAAATTCTGGACCCTTCTCTAAATGCATGAGAAGGGTTTAAACACTACATTAACTACTTACAAAAACAGATTCTACAAAATATCTTATGAGGTGGTTTCAAACAACTTTCCTCATTCCTAGTATCTAATTGTTAAAATTGAAATTATTAAAAACAAACTAACTCATGATCATGCCCGATGATAGGTTACTGCCAGCTCTGCTTTTCTACTCACAAATATCGGACATTGGTTGAACTTGTGGAGGCTTCCCGAACTATGTCTTCATCTGTCCAGTAAATATAGCATCAAGTAAAAGTGGATGCATTTTCTATATGGAATCCAAGGAACAATTCAATGTCATTATTTGAATATGAGGCTTAACCAATAGCTTCCAGTATGCTTCCCAATTAGTCTTTTTCAGCTGTGCAAGTGTTTCTTCTCGTATTTGTCCTGTGTTTTTCCAACTTTTCTCTAAATTTCCTAGAATAGGAATCGATTTGTGATTTCATTCTTTAATTAAACCAGAGGTATGCAACATGTGGTTAATAATTTTGACCATATTATTTGATATACCTACTGCTCTGGCTATTGTCAATTCTGCCTATTTTACCTATGCATCCCAGTCAGTCAAGAGAATATCTTTAAAATTTTCATTGATCTTTGGGAAACTTGACTTTCTCCCTTCCTCTGAATCCTGCCATTCAGTATAATAAAAATTTTTGGTATTGAGTTCATTAAACTCAATTCTCTAGTCAATGATTGTATTAGTCAATTGTTCACTGATTTCCAAATGTGGGACTATCTTTGACATTTGTAAGACAAACAAGTTTTTCTTTTTTGAGAGTAAGGAATTTAATGCCAATGCTTCTTTTATGAATTTCTTTTCAGTAGGAAAGCCTTCATATTTTGTAATATCTTCTCTCAATTATTTAATTAATGTGTCCTTGTTGGATAAGTCATTTCCATGACTTATCTTAAGCACTTCCATACATTGCTGAAATTTGAAGAGTTGTTGCTCAAACTTTTGACTTAGACTGTTCATTTCTTCATTTAATTGCTACTATAGCTGCATGATTTTATCATCCTTTTCTTGAACCAAAATGGATACTTCAGCTGCCTTATCCATTGTTGCAGTAGTATATGCTCCAGAAAATTGTGATAGCCGAGTATGATGGAGTGTATTTGCATACAACTTCCATGACCTCATTACCTGGGGGTGTTTCAATTCTTCTTCTTTTTCTTTGCTTCCTGACTACATCTTTATGAAGAGGGCTGTAGAATACATCCAGTGGAGGGATATCAGTTACCTTCAGAACAAGTTCATCATTAGGAAATGTAGGAATGACTTCTGTATCTTGGGAGGTTATCCGAGGACTTTCAATGATTTATTTTTCTGAAACTATTTGTCCATGTGGAGTCTGAAATTCTGTATTTTTCTGTGAAGATGATACCTCTGGGGTATTTATTAATGTATTGCTAACTGAATTCCAAAATTTATCTAGTTCACTTTGATTTTGTGAATTTGATTGTTCAGTTATGATTTCTTTGCTTGCTTGAGTCATATAACTAGTAACCAAGACATTTTGAGGGATACGTTTGAGTCTTTGTTCTTTGTACTCATTGAATCTCTGTAATTCCTCTGGATTTAGATTTAATTTGAAAATTTTTTGGACTTCTTCAAAAGTTACAACATATTGCAAAATGTCTTCAAATCTATCATTGGTGTGTATGAATTAAACAGTGTTTTTTCAGAATATAATCGCTTTACCTATCTCATTTATTCTTAATTAACCCCTTCAGTGATAATACATAGGTATCTGTATCAGTCAATAATCAGATTTAAAAATATAAAGTAGGTATTCTCTAAAAATTGGTTTCATAGATTTTTACTCATTTATCACAGATAGAGCCACTGTTGCCAACATGCATTTATAGCCTCTACATGGTTATATTTTAACTAATAATGATTCATGGTCCCATCTAAAATTGATTTCTTATTTCAAAATATAATTTGACATATAATTGAATTTATTTTTTCTTACATATTTTCAAAATCATTGTCCATGTTTGGTGGCCTGATAGTGACATTATCATTCACTGATAGTAATTTAGACTGAACAAGCTGGCTCGTAATGAGACCCCTTGTCTTTTGATTTTTTATAATCATTTAGCTATTACCCTGTTGTGGTATGCAGTATTGGTAATATCAGTCTAGATTATTTCTCTATGATCAGGATAAACAAGCTCGTGATGAGACTTATTTTCTTTTGAATTTACATATTGTATATATTTCTTTTTATTTTTTGAATTATACTTTGAAGAAGAAATTTTATCAGATGGGATGAATCATTAGCTCGTTTAAGAGTTATGGATGATAATTATAGAGTTGGTAGATACCTTTTCGTAGAGAATCTTTGCTAAGTTAAAGGTTTCCTTTTTTGACTGATACATAATATCTATATTTTATGACATCAAGAGTCTTTTCGGAAAGTAAATGCCTTTAGTAAATTTCAAATTGTTTCAAAAAAAAAAAGTTTATTCAATTCTCATAGTTATAATCATCTTTTTACTTTACTTATTTATAGAAGTGAAAAATCAAAATAATTTATCAGAAATTTTGAAAATTTGAATCGACCAAAAATGATGCTATTTTCAACTTTTATTTTCCTAAAGCAAAATAAAATTTAAAACTTGATTTTCTGAGAAAAATATTTTTTAAGAATTTGACCATTCACCGGTATGGAATCTTTCTTACCTAATAAATCTTGTAATAAAAATGTGGATAAGCCTATTTTTTCTATGATTTGAAATGGACCAAGCCACAATATTTGAAATTTAGTATTCTTTCATTTTTCCTCATTTGCCTTATCCAATTTCAAAACAAGGTCTACAATCTCAAAAGCTTTTGAACTGGTAGACGTTGTGTCAAATGAGGCTTTCACTATTTGTTGATGATGAGCATGTATAGCTTTTTCTTTTTCTCTTTGTTCTTCCATTTTAATAATTTGATCTTGTCTAAGTTGAAGGGAAGACGAAGGATTTTCATGAATAAACTGCACTAAAGAAAATGATGGTATTGTTATATTTGTGGGTAGAACTGCTTCTTTCCCATAAACTAACACAAATGGAGAAGCATGTATTGAAGCTTTCTGGGTGATTCTATCTACCCAGAGAGCGAATAATAGTGCTTTGTGCCAATTTTTATGATTTTGTTCTATAGTTCGTTTTATGATTCTGATAAGGTTTTATTTGTAGATTCAGCTAATTGATTACCCTGTGGATAATAGTTAGCTGAGTACTGTAATTTAAAACCTCTTTTCAAAGAGAATTATATCATAGCATTTCTAGAAAAGTAATATGCATTGTCAAATATCAAAGCTGATGGGAGGCCAAACCTGGTGATTATGAACTAATCAATAAAATATGTAATACTTTGTGTATTAACCACCTTTAATGGGATAGATTCTACCCATTTTGTGAAATAATCTGTTGTAGTTAGAATATACTTGTGCAGTTTAGAAGAGTTCGGAGTTATTTCACCTATGATATCTAACCCCCATTGTTCAAATGGTTGTTGGATATTTACTGGTTGTAGTGGAAATGTTGCTTTCCTCTCTCTTCCTGCTGTAGTTTGACATACTTTTCATTTTATTGCGTATTCATGTGCATCTTTAAATAGAGTTGGCCAAAATTAACTGGCATGCAGTATTTTATGAGATGTGGTGTTTCCTCCGAAATGACCTCTAGCTGGTCCATCATGTAATTCCTGCATTACCTTTTCAGCTTTAGTTTTCTCTAAACATATCAATAATATAGAATCATAATTATTCCTAAATAGCACATCATCTATGAGTTGATAGTTATTTTCTTTAAGCCTCAGAGCACGCTTTGCTGTATAATTGAAATATAATGGACCATATCCATTTTTTAAGAAAAATTTCAAATCAACATATTGTGACTGAGAATCGTTTAGGCTTACCTCAGATAGTTGTATTTAATTTGATTGATATTCTTCTGTTGGTAAATGAGAGGCTCCAGTTAACATCCTGCAAAGGCCTTGACCTTTAACAATTTTAGCAGGATGTATCTCTACATCATATTCTTGAAGTGCAGTAACCCAATTTTCTCTCTTCTCTCCTACTTCTTGTTGGATTAATAATTGCCTTACTGCTGAGTAAGGTACTATTATTTTAGTATGTGTTTTTAGAAGAAAAGGTCTAAAATGTTTCAAAGCTTTAAACACAACATAAGCTTGTTTTTCTACAGCTGAATAATTTAACTCAACACCTTGAAGGTTAGAACTAAAAAATGAGATCAGTGCTTCAATGTTTTGATCATTTAATTGTGTCAAAACTGCTACGTATGATGTATTAGAAGAGGATGTGTATAATACAAATGGCTTAAGAAAAGCAAGAGTTGTTAAAGAAGGAGATTCAATGATAGCTTTCTTAATCAACTCAAAAGAATTTCACTCATCTTTTCCCCCTTTAAAAATTGATTTTTTCTTGATAATTGATTGCAAGGGTAAGATGAGTTGGGAAAAATCAGGAACAAATCATTTTACAAAATTAATTTGTCCTAAAAATAATTGCATCATTTTTTTTATTGTGTGGTAGAGGAATGTTTTTGATTTCCTGAATCCTATCAGGGTCAATATGGATTCCTTTTTTGGAGACAATTAACCCTAATAATTTACCTTATGATAAGGCAAAATAACATTTTTTAGGATTCAAGGAAATGCCAAATTTTTTGCATCTTTCAAAAATATGTTTTAGGTGATTAACATGATTATTTCTATGCTTAGAGTAAACAATAATGTCATCTAAGTATAAATCAATTGAGCTATTGATTATTCCTCTGAAAGCTATATCCATGCCATGTTGAAATGTAGCACCAACATTAATCAGCCCAAATGGCATTTTTTGGTATGCGTATGTTCCCCACTTTGTTCCGAATGTTGTCTTTAATCTATCATCCAGATGTACCATAATCTGATTGTATCTTGAAAATCCATCGAGAAAAGACATCAATTCAGATCCTGCAACTGATTGTAATATCTGTTCCATGATAGGCAAGGGAAAATTATCCTTTTGGCAAGCTTTATTCAAATTTCTAAAGTCTATGCAAATCCTAATGTCTCCATTCTTCTTTCTAACTGGGACCATGTTTGACACCCATTTCGAATGTCTAACAGGAAAAATAACTTTGGCTTTGAGAATTTTTTTAATTCAGATTTAATTTGACTTTCTAATTTTGGGTGGATCTTTTTAAGTTTTTGCGGTACAGGTTTTTCATATGAGATCATAGGTATAGTATGCTGAATTATAGAAGTTTCATATGTTTTGAGATCTGAATAATCCCATGCAAAGATATTTTTGTATGTTTTCAACAACTTAATGATTGACATCCTTTCTTCAGGTTTTAAACAAAGACCTAGGTTAATGTTTTGAGGGTTTTTTTTGGTGTACCAAGATTAGTCAATTCAAATTTTAAAGTAGAACTTTGAGTTTTCGAATTGGTAATCTTGTTACACCTATCTTTCAAATCATAGAGATCTTCCATTTTGACTACAAATTTGGGAATTGGATTATTTTGTTTATCTTAAATCTGTAAATCATGTTCATGTTCATCTATTATTTGACCTTCATAAGATCCATTTGATGTAAGAAAGTCTACTATATCTGAATCATTGTTAAATACTCTCCAATTTGCTACGTTGTCAGGAATGGAAGGCCTAAAAATTAATTCAATTGAAAATCTATCTTGGCTAAATTCTTCAGATGATATAATCTTAGATGCTACATTAGCAACTAAATCAGCACTTGCATTTTGTAATCTAGGAACTGTGGAGATATTGAATGCAGAAAAATGGGATGTAAGGCTTTGAGCTAAAGCTTGATAGTGTTTCAAATGTCTAGAAATACAATGAATTGTGTTTCTGACTTGTCTAACAATTATCTTAGAATATCCATATACTTGCAAATATTTAACATTTAAACTAATAGCTTTGTACAAACCTTATATCAATGCTTCATATTCAGTGGTATTATTTGTGCATTGAAATTCAAGTTTTCAAGCTAACATTGTTTTCTCTCCTTGAGGATTGATTAAAATGCAACTTGCTCCTACACCATCTTCTGATTTTGAACCATCAAAGTATAAAGTCCAAAATAAATATTTTTTTGAAATTTTATTGCTAAGATTAATACATCTAGAAGTGTCAGTTTGAGAAAAGTTTTCAATTTGAGAAATAATAGTATTTATTGAAAAAGGTGAAATATGAGCGTCGAATGATCCAAGAAACGATTCAGCTGTGTAATTTCCAATAATATTATTTTTGAAAATTATAGGTTCATTTGTTTCTTCAAGTTCAGTGACTGCGTGTTTCATAAATTTCTCGCAATCAACTCTAATTTGATTTGGTTTACCATTATATGGCAACCACATGTGTGACCAATCAATAGAAAAATATCCATGTAACTTTTCAGACCAATCCCTGCTTAAAATGAGACCATAAAATTCAGAGATGTCTGCAACTAAAATATCAATTACTTGCAATACCTTTGGATTGGATGATAATCTAATGGATACTTGTAACATTTCTCCAATGACCTCGACTTTTGTTCTATCTAATTGAACTATATGTACAATATATTTTTAAGGAGTGACATTCAGTTTTGTACATACTATTTTTGGCATGCTGTTTGAAGAGGCTCCTAAATCAATAAGACAATTATGAAAATTTTTGTTGAAAATATCATAAGTCAGAAGTAAAGGAGGAGTGCGAGAAATAGATCTATCATCGATTAAAATAAGATCATCAGAATTTACTTTGTTTGAAGATGACGAGGTTTTCCCATATCTTTAGAAGCTTGGGATATAACCGATGGCTGTATAGGATCTACAGGGATTGCCTTGAGTTCTCTGAGTAAAATTTCCTGCTATTGTTTGAGTTTGGTCATTTCATGTAATGAAATGTTTGCTTTAGTCTTTTTCATATCTTCAACTATATTGTATTCCACTGTATTTGAAACTACTAAAGTTTTGGAAGTTGTAAGAGGATCTAGTGAAATAGGATTTGTCTGAACAGTTTTAGATTTTTTGGCTATTGTTTTCTTCTTTGTGGGGAGAGATTTCTATTTTTGATTTGATAGAGTTGAATCAGAAGAAGATTTACTTCTTGTAGACATAGGTATAGGTTCTCTTTCTTCTTCTGTGGGGAGAATAAAATCCCATAACCCATTTAGTTCAACTTCTTCTTCAAACTCTAGCTCCGGTTGAGATGGTGAGGGATCTTCAGTATCTTGATCAGATTCTGCATTTGAAATCACATTTGGAGGCTGCGATGTTGAAGAAGGATTTTTCTTAAATGGGCGATATGATTTCTTAGGCACTGATGTTTCAGCGACTTGTTTCTTTATCTCAATCATGTCATTTGCCATAGTCTTTAACACTTTGTGAAGAACTTCAAGATCAAATGGATCTTTCGAGACTTTATTTTTGGAATCTTGACTAAATGTCACTTTCTTTGATTTCCTATATTCTATCTCTGATAATTTTTCCAACTCTAAGATTATTTTCTCTATAGCGAGAGCTTCTTTCATGTTTTCTAAAAGGGTAGATTTACCAGCTCTATCTACAAAAATAGCTATATTAGAAGGCAAAGAAGAAATATACCACTCTATTTGTACATCAACAATAGGTTTGAAAGCAGTTGGGATTTTTTTTAATAACTTATTAAATCTGGAGTTGAAATCTTTGATCCTTTCACCTGAATTTGTTTTTAGATTGGAAAGAGCATTGATTAAAGATGCAACAGTTCTATCATCTCAAATTTTGCAAGAAAAAACTTGTTCAAAAGTTGCCCAATCTGCAATAGATCCTGCTAGAAGTGAAAAGTACCATGATCCTGCAGATCCTTGTAAATTATAAGGAAACAAACTTACTAGAATATCTTCATGAGCAACTTCATTAATATTCATGGATAACATAAAATTATTGATATGTTCTTCAGCAGGAAGACCATCATCTGGATTATATTTAAGTAGCCATTTTTCTGGATGATTTGGAAGGGGATTTGGATTTGCAATTAATGCAACACTAGGATTGGTCCAAGGCTGATTAACCATATTTGTATTTGAAGTTTGCGAAGATACATAAGTAGATCCAGAAGTAGGGGGAATGGATGTAGAAGTTACAACTGGAGCAATAATATTTGTGATAGTACTGATTGTTTGAGTAGAAGAAATGGAAGAATAGGAAGATATAGATTGAGTAAGAGGATGTGAGGAAGTAATTGAAGGGAAAGTTGACGTGACTTCACTCGTATTTGACTTAGATATGGATATAGAAATTTTTTTGCGATGCAATTCTATTGGAAACTGAAAAGGAGGAATTCAAAGTTTCTCGCTTTTGGATTGGGTTAATATAATAGTTTCTTTAAATAGGGAAGTAACGCTTTCTTCAGAAGCTTCAGGATTAACAGGATTTTCAGCAGAAATAGTTATTCCTTCTAATTTCTGAATTAAAGACCGGACTTCGGGAGACTCGGGAGTAAATTTTGAAGAAGATGATTGTTGGAATATTTTAGGAGATGAGGGGAAGGTTTCTACAATTTCTGATTTTTGAGTTGGTGATTTAGAGTTTGATCGGGAAGATGTAGGATGCTTTTGGGGAGATCGAATCTTATGTGGGCTTCTAGTTTGAGGTTTTGATTTGTATTCCATTCATAGTCAGGCTCTCCTTCTAGTGCCAAAAATGTCGAGGCCTCAGAAATATGTGGCAACAAAAGGGGGATAGCCACTCGGCCCAGACCTTGAAGCAATTCCTTTTCCCTTTGGGATAGTGGCTCTGACTGGGGATAATGGGACCATTTTCCTAGATTTGGGTTTTATATCATTGCCGGGGCTTCTCTCAAATGATTTTCATGAAGAATAACTAAAAAAATAAAACAACTTTATTCTAAAATGCAAAACTTTGAATTAAATCTGATGTATTCTAACTCAGGATAATACTGATTTTATGCGATAAAAAATGATATCTATTCAGTTTGTGATGATTTAGATCAATCACAGACTTAATAGAATTAATAATTTTGTAAGATAATTCTTTTGAAAAAGGGTTAATCAAAAGAAGATGTGAAACATATCGCATATATTCTAATGATAATATATAAAACAAATCAAATTCTATTCTTATATCATACAATAGTGCAACTGATACTTCAAACATAAATAATTGATCTCATATATAATTCATGAAAGCTAGATTTATCACTAATGTTTAAAACAGATTTTAGCATACATGATAATAGTACCAGATGTGTCCTACCTTGTTCATCTGATCAACGATAATAGGCCACAATAAATTATTCTATCAATAAGTCATTCAGAGAATACAAAAGTGCATCAACAATGATCAACAAAATGATATATAATTGAAAAGACCGTGTTCCATTATTTTATCAAGGCATCCACAAACTTACAGTAAAGCATTCTTTGTAAATGTTCTTAATAAAAATTCTGGACCCTTCTCTAAATGCATGAGAAGGGTTTAAATACTACATTAACTACTTACAAAAATAGATTCTACAAAATATTTTCTGAGGTGGTTTCAAACAACTTTCCTCATTCCTAGTATCTAATTGCTAAAATTGAAATTATTAAAAACAAACTAACTCATGATAATTCCCAATGATAGGTTACTGCCAGCTCTACTTTTCTTCTCTCAAATATCGGGCATTGGTTGAAATTGTGGAGGCTTCCCGAACCGTGTCTTCATCTGTCAAGTAAATATAGCATCATGTAAAAGTGGCTGAATTTTCTGTATGGAATGCAGAGAACAATTAAATGTCATTATTTGACTATGAGGCTTAACCAGTAGCTGCTAGTATGCTTCCCAATCAGTTTTTTTCAGCTGTGCAAGTGTTTCTTCTCGTATTTGTCCTGTGTTTTTCCAACTTTTCTCTAAATTTATGAGATCAGGAATCGATTTATGATTTCTTTCTTTAATTAAACCAGAGGTATTGAGTTCATTAAAATCAATTCTATGGTCAATGACTGTATTAGTCAACTATTCACTGATTTCCAAATGTGGGACTATGTCTGACATTTGTAAGACAAACAAGTTTTGTTGTTTTGAGAGTAAGGCATTTAATGCCAATGCTTATTTTATGAATTCCTTTGCCGTAGGAATGCCTTCATATTTTTGTAAGATCTTCTATCAATTATTTAATCAGTGTGTCCTATTGGATAAGTCATTTTCATGACTTATCTTAAGCACTTCCATATCTTGCTGAAATTTGAAGAGTTGCTACTCAATCTTTTGACTTAGACTGTTCCTTTCTTCATTCAGTTGTTGTTGTAGCTGCATGATTTTATCATCCTTTTCCTGAACCAAAATGGATACTTCACCTACCTTATCCATTGTTGCAGTATTATATGCTCCAGAAAATTGTGATAGCTGAGTTATGTTTTGAATTGGGTTTTGATGGAGCGTCTTTCCATACAACTTCCATGACCTCATTACCTGGGGGTGTTTCAATTCTTCTTCTTTTTATTTGCTTCCTAACTACAACTTTATGAAGAGGGCTATAGAATACATCTAGTGGAGGGATATCAGTCACCTTTAGAACAATTTCATCAGTAGGAAACACACGAATGACTTCTGTATCTTGGGAGGATATGATAGGACTTTCAATGATTTATTTTGCTAAAAATATTTGTCCCTGTGGAGTCTGAAATTCTGTATTTTTATGTGAAGATGATACATCTAGGGTATTTATTAATGTATTGCTAACTGAAGTCCAAAATTTATCTAGTTCACTTTGATTTTGTGAATCTGATTGTTCTATTTTTATTTCTTTGCTTGCTTCAGTCATATAACTAGTAATCAAGACATTTTGAGGATACGTTTGAGTCTTTGTTCTCTGTACCCAATGAATCTCTGTAATTCCTCTGGATTTAGATTCAATTTGACAAAATTTTGGACTTCTTCAAAGTTCCAACAGATTTCAAAATTTCTTCAAATCTATCATCGATGAGTATGATAGGTTTGATTTTGAGTGACTGAGTAAATTTGTTAGCAATCTTTTTTGGGTTGAATTGCCTTGAGGGTAAAACAGGGAGCTTCAAAAGCTCAATCTTCTGACATTGTTTCAATGCATGATTAAAATTGCTGAGGGAGAATGTACCACACTAAATTGGAAAACTTGGCCATAAATATATTTTACTATCTTTCAAAGATTTAGTGAGTCCATTACCAACAGTTTGGTAAGCCACTTCTCTCGCCATTAATTTATTTGAAAAATAGAAAGGAAGAACATGTGGAGGAGCAGAGCTTCCAAATATTTTGATGTATGAAAATGATTCTTCAATAAAACATCTCCCTATCATTTGAAGGTTTGTAATGGCTTCCTTAGTGAACCTAGGGCTCACTCTATCAAACATTAATTGATGTAATGGCAATACAACTCCATAACATATCATGTGGAAATGTGGTACATAATTATGTTCCCATATCTCTTTATGACTCAAATGAATAAGGTTAGGTGTTGGAAATGTTGTCATTGATGGCAAAGAAGAAAAAGGAGGCAGCGCTGAATCACAGACAGGCAAAGGAGGCAACGCTGAAACAAAGACAGAAAAAGGAAGCAGTGAATACAATGGAGGCAACAAATGAAGGTAGAGGAAGCGAATATAACAGAGGCAGAGTCGTTATCACTGCAGCAGAGGCAGAGGTAGAGGCAAAGCGACAGGAGCAGCAGAGACAAAGGCAGAGGTAGAGCTATTATAATTCCGAGAATCGCCCAACCCGGAGGATAGATATAAAATTCCGAGAATCGCCCAAGCCGGCAGATACAGTCGTATGTATAATTCCGAGAATCATTACCCGATGGGTGTTACATATAACATATAAACAATATTCTGGGAATCGCTTAACCCTTTGGCAAAGTATACATATATGTCTGTTATATTATGGAGCGCACAAAACGAAGTTTTAGATGGTGGGACCTCTCGCCAATCGCAATTGGAGATCGCAAGGGCAGCGGAACATCGCAACAGAAAGTTGCGATTGCGATCGAAGGCCGGACCCGATTGAGTTATATACCACAGTTAATTGCTAATCGCATCCGAGTTCCCAATCACATGTCTTTTGTAAAACGCTGCGATTGAAATGCCAGACCCGATCGAGTTATATACCACAGTTAATTGCTAATCGCATCCGAGTTCCCAATCGCATGTCTTTTGTAAAACACTGCGATTGAAATGGCGGACCCGATCCTGTTATAAGCAGGAGTTAATAGATGCAAATCGCATCCATGTTCTGATTGCAATCAAAACTTTTCTATTATGTGCCCCGATTGCATTTGTTTGAAGTTCCGGACCCGATGGGTGTATAAACGGTGGTTAATACATATTTGAGTTACGGTCAAATCGCATCGGCACTGGTCAATCGGAACATATGTTAAATACTTGCGATTGCGATTGAAGCCCGGACCCGATGGGCTTATAAATTATGACTAACAAATGTTTCAGTTCCATGGTCAATCGCATCGGAGGTAAAGTGGAGCATCGGAACATCACAACAGAAAGTTGCGATTGCGATTGAGAATCAGACTCGATGGAATGATAAATTGTGACTTGATAGGTTTGAGTTCCGGAACATGTTAACAAATATTTGCGATTGCGATTGAAAGGCCGGACCCGATGGGTTTATAAGCCAAGACTGATATATGTTTGAAGTTTCGCCATAACAGTGAATAATCGCAATCGGAAGAGGCTGAGGAGTGATACACCGCATCGGAAAAGATCGGCGAGTGAGCCCGAAAGGAGTTCTTATTTGTTTAAAGAGTTTTTATTATATAATGCCGAGAATTGATTTAAGTATTTTTAAAAGGAAGTTTGTATGTATGCCGAGTGTTGAAATTACTTATATATATATGAAAAGGCGCTGTTATATATATAATGCTGTTGTGATAAGCCATGTGGTCTGTAGACCCAAAGGCCTCAGCTTAACGGGAGGGCGATTCTTAATATACAATGACTATGATATATGTCCGTTCCGCTTGCGGAAAGTTCCACATCAACAAGACACTTGCTGCAAGTAAGAAATCACGTATCTTTCTAAGAGGCACTGATATAAAAGCACTATTACACGTATACAGCAATTACACCACAGCAGAGGACAGAAAAGCATAAAGAGCAGAAAAGAGTCAAAACACAGTCACAGAAAATACAAATGCGCAGCAAGCCAAGAGACAAAACGAGTGAGCTGGAGTTTTCATTTAAATCTGAATGTAAATGTTTTATTTAAATTTATATTGTTGTGATGCATTGGCAAGTCTCCGGAAGAGAGCAAATATCCCATTGTAATATTAAAATAAACACCTACAGTTACATTTTTCTGAGTGAGCTGAAAAGAGATGAGAAGGCAGAAGGCAAAGAGACATGGCTGTCCATTTCGAATTCCCAGTGGAATACAAACAGTCATGAAAATATTTTTGTATAAAACAGGGTAATATCCAAGGGGAGAGTATTGATGGAAAAGGAGTGAGAGAAGAAGAGAGTATGCAGCGGAATTAAAGAGAGTTGAAGAAAATAAGCAAGTTGCAAGAAGAATGTGAATAAGGAGGAGCTGAGCAAAGAAGAAGAAGGGGCTGAGCAGAGATGATGCAGGTCTGATATAAGAGTCGATGAACAACAGAGAAGAAGGTACAAAACAGAGCTGATATCCAAGGTAAATCAGCAAGTGTTTTTCTTTTGAAAGAGTAAGGAAGTTGGAGCTTCCCTATTAAGTTGTAGCTTGATAGATGTCAGTTGTAGCTGACTGAGGTAGGAGCCTCCTGTAGGTTGGTGCCTAAAATAGATGGGAGTTGGTGCTTCCACATCAAGTTGTAGCTTGATAAAATGTCGCCTGTAGCTGATCGAGGTTGGAGCCTCCTGTAGGTTGGTGCCTGCGGAAAATTGATGGGATTTGGAGCTTCCTCGCAAGTTGTAGCTTGCAAAATTGAGGTACGAGCCTCCTGTAGGTTGGTGCCTACAGAAAATCAGTGGTGAGAGGGAGTTGGAGCTTGCCTTTGCATCACAACAATAATAAGATGTGGTTTTCTCCCTTTATGGGTTTCCACTTATATCTGGTGTCTCTGTGCATGATGTTTATGTGTTGATGTGGTTTATCTCATCTGCTTAATACTTACTGCTCTCATATTCAATCTGCTATTACATTAACAAATCTGTTTGATAGTAATACTTGTTGCTCATAGAATAAGATTGCTCACATATTAAGTTGACCATGAAATGAAGGTGTAAATAAGATTTAAAAAGAAAAGTATTAAAAGTCCATGTATGTGTTAAACTGATTCACCCCCCCCCTCTCATTTTAACTAAGGGTTCAACAATTGGTATCAGATCCAATTCCTTTGGTGTAAGCTTAATAACTTGAAGGAGATCTGGTTGAGTCATGGACTATCAAAATGTATCTGTGTTAAATACAACAAACTTTCCTGAATGGAGAGATAAGGTTAAAAAAGGATTATTGGCTTATGAACCGGAAGTATGGAAGCTTGTATGTGATGGTTACTGTACAGACTCCCCCACGGTGAAAGAACAACAGAGGAATGCCAAGGCAAAATGTGTAATATATAATAGTCTTCATAACAAGGACCTTGAGTTGATAATGGATTTAACCTCTGCAAAAGAAATCTGGGATAGATTGCACTTCATGCATGGAGTAAACACTAAGGACGGCACTGACAAGAAGGATAAGAGAATTAAGAAGAAGAAAAATTCATGTCAACAAGAAAATATTCAATCGAATGAAGTACCTGCTAGTGTGAATGGAGATAAGAACCATGAAGAAATTACAGCTGAAGAAAAAGCCAAGCTTGACACTGCTTTGACTGAAATAGAAAAATTGAAAAATGAAAACAAAGACCTTAAGACAGTGGTGCAAATATGTGATGAGAGAGAATATGAAGATAAGAAAGAAATTGTTGGCCTGAAGACACACCTTGAAGAAGAAAGGAAAATAGAAGACACTTTGCTGCAACAAATGAGAGAGAAAAATCTGAAATGTGAAAAATTGGAAGAAGAAGTAGTGAACCTAAGAAAGAAATTAGAAAAGGCCCAAAGAGATTTATTAATGAATACTCCTCAAATGAAAAGCTCCGGACAGTTGGACCAGATTCTAAAGGCTCAAAGGTCACCTCTCATAAAGGCTGGGATAGGATATGATGGTGAAACCAGTAAGTCCAAGGTTGAAGATAACAAGAAAATCATTTATGTAAAAGCTGTAAAGACCTATGAAACAACTCAGCAAATTCCTACAGAAGCAGAAACCAACAGGAACATGAGTTGTAAAGAAAAAAACATAATCAAGCAGCAACATGAAAGAGCAGAGAATGAGAGGATGAAAAAATCAGCTACTAAAGGCTCATATGCTCCTAGGGATGGATTGAAAAAATTCGGAAGATGTCAAAGGAGGTTCCTCCCTCCTATGAAAATTAGCAAATGTTTATCTTGTCATAAACCAGGACATAATGCAGCATATTGTAAGACAAAGCCAATCCAGTCCAACCAGCAAAGGATGCAGCAAAAGAGAAGAACCCCTCAAGCAAGCAAAGGGAAAAGACAATCTTCCACCAGGTACACAAATCATTTCTATGGCTACTGTTATGCATGCAATGAATTTGGACATAAATGTGTTGATTGTAAATTATGTTCAAAAAGGAGAATGAAATATTATACATCAGCTCAAATGCACCTTGGTCAAATAAGATGTTATGTATGCCTCAAGCGTGGTCACAAAGCTAAAGACTGTAATCTGCCATATACATTGAAGAACTCTAGACAGATGATGGGATCAAAGCAAATCAAACAAAACTATGAATTTAAAAGAAGTGCAGACATTATGAAGAACCTCAATAAAGTTTGGAAGGAAAAGATAAAGGGGGAGCCTACTATCTTCATAACATAATGAATCTAGCATAGTCTCAGGGGGAGCTACTCTACGAAACAAAGCAAATATCTAACCAGTTATAGATATGAAGCAGCATCCCAGGGGGAGAGCAGTTCATATATAGACCCCATGAAAGTAGTCTAAGAAGGGCTCCTTGGAATGATAACTGCTATGATATCAGTAAGGGAAAGGAAGTTCCTCTAATAGAGATCTATGGAGGAAGAAGACCATATAAAACTCACAATAGCCAGCAAAATTGTTAGAAGGAGAACAAAGGCAACAAAGGCATTTGACTAGTTAAATCCTGTGTGAACACATGAGTTCTTGATGAATGATCCTATGTAATTGAGCCGAGTCTAATAAGCAGGGTATGGAAATTAGAGTGATTGTGTGGCAATTCTGTGGTGAAGAACCTTGTAGCATCGGTTTGTGTGAATTTCCTGTTCCTCTCAGAAGACTAATGAACCATACTCTCTGTGAATGAGTGTCTGTGTGTGCACTCTGCAGAAGAAACAGAAGAATTGAAGTAGAATATGTTTATTCATGAATTAGGGGTGTAATGCAGTTTATAGATGAATTATTGAGCAATTATTCATTAATTGAGTGGCATAGGCTTTGATTGAAGACTAAAATCCTGTGAAGTCGAACCCAGTAAATCAAGCTAAGAATCTGCCTGTATATTCAGAAAGAAGAATGTTTGATAATGTGGAACTCTGCAAAGGATATGTAAGGTGCAAAGGTTGTGAATGGTGGAGCGGAACCGTAGTCAAATGCGCAATGTCAATAGTGGAGCGAAACATTCGTGAGCAGGTTCGAATCATTATAATATATTGAAAAATGACTATTTAATAAAGAAGACCGGAACCTTGGTGAAACACTGTAGCAAAACCACTTGTGGTTTTCGGATTATTTCGCACCACTTTTGGTATGGAGATGGTATTATCTAGAGGGCTAGCGATTCCATAAGATTTTTGACACATGGCATAGGTGGTATTGGAAGCCACCGTTTAACCTGCGATTTCGCAAGTTAACGTGAGTACCGAGACACCGAGCGAAATTTCTCAGGACCATTGATTTGAAAAAGGGACATCCGGCAGTGACTATTCGATGAAGATACGCGAAGTTTAATAAAAGTTCGCGGAAGATAGAGGAAGTACGGTGCATAGGTGGGCCAGTCCGAAAGTCTTATTATAAAGTCTGTTTTCAAAGCATGGAGTATTAATACAAGGTCGGGTGGCGAACTATAAAGCGAGCGGTATATTCAAATCTTCAAAGGTTTGTTATGAGGTCTGATTGCGATTATTAAAAAGGTGACAAGAAGCCATGGTAATAGAAAGAAGACATCAGCACCTTAAATGATGATCATATTGTGCATCATATAGCTAGAATTGACAATGAGTCACATTAACAAGAATGAGTGAGAAAAGTGCCTGTCATCATTAATATCATTACTTCCTTCATCTATGAAAATGTCCCTTAGAGGAGCACAGTTAAGTGAGTGATCTACCCATGAAGATTCCAAGCAAAGAAATTGAAAATGTCTTCCCGAATATCATCATGTTAGAACAGTTGAATTGGTATATAAAGCAGTGTATAAAGTAGCAGTGATTCTGGAGCTGTCATAGAAAATAAAATGCAGTGACATTCTTTCAAATCAGGATGACGGAATAAGTAGCAGGTTAATAATGCCAAGATCAGATTTAGTATATTGGTGATTGTTGGTGTGAACAGTGGAAAGATCAATAGTGGAAACTATGGGTTCATGTGCAAGCTAAAATAAAATCTCTGCATGGTTTATCAAGGTAATATCTATTGGTACTAGGTACAGGTAGCATATATATCAATAGAATATCAAGAGTTATCATGGAGCAGCAATATGGTACAGGTCCTCAAGATCAAAGAACTATGGCAAAAGAACCTTAAGCACAAAGGATTTGCAGGGTTTGTTTTGGAAGAGTGTGTAAGCAGTGAAAGTTATTAGTCTCTTAAATTGAAAGATATTGCCTATCCTCACAATAAGCTGTAAGATCTGGTGTGATTCATTTATTTACAATAACAACAAGGAAATTTCAGTCTTTAAGTGTATTATCCCTGTCAGCAGTTTAGCACAGATTACCAACAATAGGCAGTACAAGTGAACCACAGCAATAGAAGATATATTGGCATCATCACAATGGAACAGATGTTGTCTACAGATGTCTATTGCAGAAGAAGACATATTCCATCTACAATCTTCATCAACAGAAATATATTGGCACACTACATCAGATATAGACCAAAGAATAGTTGAAGCAAGCCTGATATGTCACTCGGAGCATTCACAATCTCTAAGTCTTGATCCAATGATGCATCTCTTATTATACAAGTCTGATTATAGCTGTCATTACTTTTGAATAATATCAACTTAATGTGTATATACAAGTTAAAATATTATCAAAAGTGTTCTCTCAAAAAATATTGTACACTAGTATAGAGCAACATGGTACAAAGTCAGAAGAAGAATGCCTAAAGACATCTCAGAGAGAGAAAATGAAAAGATAGAATCTACACTAAGAAATGTGCAACCCTTTGCCATTGATGTCAAAGGGGGAGGAAAAGCAGGTAATAGAAGAAAGGGTCTTCTAAAAGAAGCTAGACAGAGGAAGACTTGGAGGAAGCATTGGATTATTGGTGGATGTGTTGCCATCAATGCCAAAGGGGGAGACTGTTGGAAATGTTGTCATTGATGGCAAAGAAGAAAAAGGAGGCAGCGCTGAATCACAGAGAGGCAAAGGAGGCAGCGCTGAAACAAAGACAGAAAAAGGAAGTAGTGAATACAATGGAGGCAGCAAATGGAGGTAGAGGAAGCGAATATAACAGAGGCAGAGTCGTTATCACTGCAGCAAAGGCAGAGGCAGAGGCAAAGCGACAGGAGCAGCAGAGACAGAGGCAGAGGTAGAGCTGTTATAATTTCGAGAATCGCCCAACCCGGAGGACAGATATAAAATTCTGAGAATCGCCCAAGCCGACAGATACAGTTGTATGTATAATTCCGAGAATCATTACCCGATGGGCGTTACATATAACATATAAACCATATTCCAGGAATCGCTTAACCCTTTGGCAAAGTATACATATATGTATGTTATATTATGGAGTGCACAAAACGAAGTTTTAGATGGTGGGACCTCTCCCCAATCGCAAGGGCAGCGGAACATCGCAACAGAAAGTTGCGATTGCGATCGAAGGCCAGACCCGATCGAGTTATATACCACAGTTAATTGCTAATCGCATCCGAGTTCCCAATCGCATGTCTTTTGTAAAACACTGCGATTGAAATGCTGGACCCGATCGAGTTATATACCACAGTTAATTGCTAATCTCATCCGAGTTCCCAATCGCATGTCTTTTGTAAAATGTTGCGATTGAAATGGCGGACCCGATGCTGTTATAAGCAGGAGTTAATAGATGCAAATCACATCCGTGTTCTGATCGCAATCGGAACTTTTCTATTATGCGCCCCGATTGCATTTGTTTGAAGTTCCGGACCCGATGGGTGTATAAACGGTGGTTAATACATATTTGAGTTACGGTCAAATCGCATCGGCACTGGTCAATCGGAACATATGTTAAAGACTTGCAATTGCGATTGAAGCCCGGACCCGATGGGCTTATAAATTATGACTAACAAATGTTTCAGTTCCATGGTCAATCGCATCGGAGGTAAAGTGGAGCATCGAAACATCACAACAGAAAGTTGCGATTGCGATTGAGAATCGAACCTGATGGAATGATAAATTGTGACTTGATAGGTTTGAGTTCCGGAACATGTTAACAAAGATTTGCGATTGCGATTGAAAGGCTCGACCCGATGGGTTTATAAGCCAAGACTGATATATGTTTGAAGTTTCGCCATAATAGTGAATAATCGCAATCGGAAGAGGCTGAGGAGTGATACATCGCATTGGAAAAGATCGGCGAGTGAGCCCGAAAGGAGTTCTTATTTGTTTAAAGAGTTTTTATTATATAATGCCGAGAATTGATTTAAGTCTTTTTAAAAGGAAGTTTGTATGTATGCCGAGTGTTGAAATTACTTATATATATATGAAAAGGCGCTGTTATATATATATATATAACGTTGTTGCGATAAGCCATGTGGTCTGTAGACCCACGGGCCTCAGCTTAACGGGAGGGCGATTCTTAATATACAATGACTGTGATATATGTCCGTTCCGCTTGCGGAAAGTTCCACATCAACAAGACACTTGCTGCAAGTCAGAAGTCACGTATCTTTCTAAGAGGCACTAATATAAAAGCACTGTTACACGTATGCAGCAATTACACCACAACAGAGGACAGAAAAGCATACAGAGCAGAAAAGAGTCAAAACACAGTCACAGAAAATACAAATGCGCAGCAAGCCAAGAGATAAAACGAGTAAGCTGGAGTTCTCATTTAAATCTGAATGTAAATGTTTTATTTAAATTTATATTGTTGTGATGCATTGGCAAGTCTCTGGAAGAGAGCAAATATCCCACTGTAATATTAAAATAAGCACCTACAGTTACATTTTTCTGATTGAGTTGAAAAGAGATGAGAAGGCAGAAGGCAAAGAGACATGGCTGTCCATTTTGAATTCCCAGTGGAATACAAAGAGCCATGAAGCTATTTTTGTATAAAACAGGGTAATATCCAAGGGGAGAAAGTTGAAGAAAAAGGAGTGAGAGAAGAAGAGAGTATGCAGCAGAATTAAAAAGAGTTGAAGAAAATAAGCAAGCTGCAAGAAGAATGTGAACAAGGAGGAGCTGAGAAAAGAAGAAGAAGGGGCTGAGCAGAGATGATGCAGGTCTGATATAAGAGTTGATGAACAGCAGAGAAGAAGGTACAAAACAGAGCTGATATCCAAGGTAAATCAGCAAGTGTTTTTCTTTTAAAAGAGTAAGGAAGTTGGAGCTTCCCTATTAAGTTGTAGCTTGATAGATGTCAGTTGTAGCTGACTGAGGTAGGAGCCTCCTGTAGGTTGGTGCCTGCAGAAAATAGATGGGAGTTGGTGCTTCCACATAAAGTTGTAGCTTGATAAAATGTCAGTTGTAGCTGACTGAGGTTGGAGCCTCCTGTAGGTTGGTGCCTGCAGAAAATTGATGGGAGTTGGAGCTTCCTTGCAAGTTGTAGCTTGCAGAATTGAGGATAGAGCCTCCTGTAGGTTGGTGACTGCAGAAAAAAGTGGTGAGAGGGAGTTGGAGCTTGCCTTTGCATCACAACAATAATAAGATGTGTTTTTCTCCCTTTATGGGTTTCCACTTATATCTGGTGTCTCTGTGCATGACGTTTATGTGTTGATGTGATTTATCTCATCTGCTTAATACTTGCTGCTCTCATATTCAATCTGCTATTACATTAACAAATCTGTTTGATAGTAATACTTGTTGCTCATAGATTAAGATTGCTCACATATTAAGTTGACCATGAAATGAAGGTGTAAATAAGATTTAAAAAGAAAAGTATTAAAAGTCCATGTATGTGTTAAACTGATTCACCCCCCCCCCCCTCTTAGTTTAACTAAGGGTTCAACATTAGGCTCCTCAGGAGTCCATTTCCAACCCATAATTGGAAAAATAGTAGAGAAACAGATGGCATGAAAAACATATGCACTCATAAAAAATTTGGGGAGGGTTTTGTTGGAAGAAGCTCTTGTCTAGCGATATTCATTAATCGCTTTAGCTAGATTTTCGAAAAGAATGGTTGCCCAATTCATGATGTGTAAATTAACACAGGAGTCAATCAGGGGAAGCCAATTTATAGAGAACTTGGTATTATCAGGGAGACCATATAATCTGCATATCGTCGCTACTATGAAATTGTAGGGATTTGCAAGTGAAGCGATAGGATACATACCTGATTTCTCATGTTTAAACTTGTTATCTAGTTTTCTCCATGTTGGGAAAAATACTGAGAGTAGGGGTGAATCAATATTTAGGACTTACTCAACTTTTAATTTTTCATTCTCTAAGAACCCATATGCTACTTTGCTGAAGTCAACTAGTGTATACATGTGGATATCCTTCATAAAACTCATGTATATACAGAGATCTTATTATGCCATTAATTCTTTACTTAGATCTGTGCAACATTCATTCTTTTGATGATTAGATAACAGTAAGCACGTGTAGTAATAACAGAATAAACCATCACACATAAGCATCACACAAGAACACCAGGATTTAAGGTGGAAATCCAAGTCGGGAGAAAACCACCACTGTCGTTGTCTCAGTCTTCAATATTTATTATATAAAGAAAACATGTTACAACCATGTACTAGCGCAGACTCATACCAGCACACAGGCACCCACCTGCAGAAGGCTACAACCTTCTCTCGTTTACCAGCCTCTCCTGGAAGGGAGCTACAACCCCCTGCTCTCGTTTACCAGCCTCTCCTGGAAGGGAGCTACAATCCCCTGACTGAAGGCTACAACCCTCAGCACCACCATGGACCACGTTTCATCAATTTTTAGACTGGATCCAATAGCTTCCACACAACATATCTTGTAGGCCACCAAATTTACTTATTTTCTTCAGAGGTGCATCCTTAATTCAGTAATCTGTTACCCATTCCAAACAGATATACTTCATAGTGAAGTATTCATTCACAACCCTTATACGTTCTTCATGATTGAACCAGGAATTAATCATCATCTAATCTAAAGATCTTGATCAATCATCATATTCACAGGTGCGCCATAGATTAAGATATATCAGAGTTTATTCATACAGATATCTCTAAAAGAGATTCGTTTATTATCGACCCTTTCGCACGCACACACTTCTTCATGATTCTCATCACCTTATATAGTTTTTGCTTTTAATAAAACCTTGGGTCAAAACCACGAACCGCTAATGGTATTCCTGGACGGGGTTCAACAATCTACTATAGTCATGACCTCCCCAAAACATACAAAATTTCTTTTACAACACGAAACGACCCAAAAAGGAACTTTATCTCCACCATATATGTTTATGATTAATAAATCATTTACAATGGATTGGCGTGGTCATAATCTTTAAAACTTAGCTCCAGCCCCCGACCTATATGGTTAACAAGCCAATCAAATTCCCGCACCGTACGCTGGATAATCCTTCGTGCATCTTCATCAAGTGAACATCGTCCGATGACCCCTTCCCAGATCAACGGTGCTCATCAATTTCGCTGGACATCCGTGGTTGAAAAATAATGCGCGATGGCGTGTAGTGATAGGAAGTTTTTTAGAGTCGTACAGGGACGCGTGTCACCCGATCAATGGAATTTCTACCCAACCGGAAATTACCGCTTATCCCCAAAAGGCGGTGCGAAATGGGCAAACCGGCTTCATAGAACCTGCTTTCACTGTTTATTCCGCACGTGATTCCTTTCCTTCGCTTAGTGCCACTGACTCAGCAATAAAATATATTCATATAACCTTTCGGTTATTTTAAAACTTTACACTGCCCCCGTAACATTACTTTTAATCAAATTTCAATGAAATTTTAATCTGGACTTCAATCCTTGACCCCGAGCCCACATAGCAGTTGGCCATTTGTGATGTGCGGTATGCAATGGCGCGATCAAACAAAAGTGCGCAAAGTTAACATTTGCGATTTGCGATGTGATCTCATCGCAAATTGGCGATCAAACATAGGGCAAAACACTTTGTAATATGCGATGGTGCGATGGTGCGATGGCACGATGATCGCATATCACAATTATCCACATCAAAAAGACATTTAAACACAAAAACTTGCGATCTTGCGATTTGCGCTAAAGTGGTGGGGACCACATGTCTTCCCTTTTTAAAAATTTAAAGTCTTTGGTTGTTTTATTCAAATTTCTTCTGCAAGAGGACTTCACCCATAACAAAAATTAATTCTCCTTTGCAATATTTAGCTGCGGCCCATCAACAATCTGTTCTCTGTCTATTTTGCCAAGTCTTTACCTTTGTTCTCTGCAATTCTGCTGTTCTTCTTCGTTGCCCATGCATTCTCCTTTGCCACATCCTTTGCCATCAATGACAATATTCCAACAATCTCCCCCTTTGGCATTGATGGAAATACTCTTCCTCTGATGACCTTATAGATGCCCTTTGTTGCTTGTCCTCCCCCTTTGACATCAATGGAAAAGAGTTTGAACCGACAGTGCCATGCTCCCCCTGAGATCATGCTGCATCTTCAAACATAATATGACCAACAATTCATCCTTCTCATATGACCAATGCTCCCCCTGAGCCTGTGCATTTAGAGATGCCTGAAAGCACTTCACAATCAATGTAGTCTTCTGTAATTAAGTAGAGCTGATCCTTTGCATGGCAGAGACTACTCCTAGTTTCTGTCTGAGATATTCGAAAGCTTCCCTGGGTAGAGGTTTGGTAAATATATCAGCAACTTGTTCTTTGGAGGAAACATATTCTAATTTCACCTTTTGCTCAAGCACTTGTTCTCGTAAGAAGTGATATTTGATGGGAATGTGCCTGGTCTTGGAATGCATAACATGATTCTTTGAGATACTGATGGCAATTGTATTATCACACATAATGGAGATAGGGGGTGAACATTTGATTTGAAAATCTTGTAGGGTTTGCATCATCCAAAGAAGTTGAGTGCAACATGATGTTGCAGCCACATATTCTGCTTCTGCTGTAGATAGGGCAATGGAGGTTTGCTTCTTGCTGAACCAAGATACTAACCGGGGCCCAATAAAGAATGCACCACCACTAGTGCTTTTTCGATCATCAACACTTCCAACCCAATTTGCATCAGTGTATGCATGAAGAGTAAGATCAACATTCTTTGGATACCATAGTCCAAAGTCTTGTGTTCCCTGTAGATATTTGAATATTCTTTTCACAGCCTGAAGATGAGATTCTTTTGGATTGGCTTGAAATCGTCCAACAATCCCAACTGCATGCATGATGTCTGGTCTTGTTCCAGTGAGATAAAGTAGACTTCCTATCATAGATCTGTATTCTGGTTGATTTACAGTGGGGGAATCATCATTAGAACTGAGATTGCATCCGGTTATCATTGGTGTACTTACAGGTTTGCAATCTTCCATGCCGTACTTATTCAGGATTTGCTTGAGATACTTTGCTTGTGATAAGAATATACCATCTGTTGCTTGTTGCACTTGCAAGCCAAGAAAGAATGTTAGTTCCCCAAGTAAAGACATTTCAAATTCTTGCTGCATATTAGAAGAAAATTTCTGACTCATAGACTCTTTATTACTTCCAAAAATGATATCATCAACATATACAACTACAATCAAAAGTTTGTCATTTTCAGTTTTTGTGTACAAGTTGCTATCAGCAGACCCTTTTGAAAATCCTTGTTGATGAAGATATTTGTCAAGACGATAGTACCATGCCCTTGGAGCTTGTTTGAGACCATATAGAGCCTTTTTAAGTCTACAAAAAAGTTTTTCATCATTTCCAAAAATGAATCCTTCTGGTTGTTCTATATAAACTTATTCTTCTAGATCACCATTGAGAAAAGAAGATTTAACATCCATTTGATAAACTTTGATTTGTTGGAAGCTTGAAAACGCAAGAAACATTCTTATGGCTTCAAGTCTGGCTACAGGAGCAAATGTTTCTTCAAAGTCTATACCTTCTTGTTGAGCATACCCTTTGCACACAAGTTTAGCTTTATTTCTTATAACATCCCCATTCTCATTTAACATGTTTTTGAATATCCATTTAGTTCCAATGACATTTTTGTCATGAAGCCTTGGTACTAACTCCCAAGTGTGATTCTTTTCAATTTGATCAAGCTCTTCATTCATGGCTTGAATCCAACATTCATGTTTGCTAGCTTGACTGACACTGTGAGGTTCAACAGTGGACAAAAATGCCAGATTGCTAGAAGATCCCACAAGAGTCCTTGTTTGTACACCTGATTCCTTTTCTCCCAAAATTTGAGATTCTGGATGATTCTTTTGAACATATCTAGATGGAGCCTTTTCAGATAGCTCCTCTTCAAGTTCTTCACTGGGTGCATTGTTTGTATCATTACTGTTTAAAGTAGAAGGATATGTGTCCTCATCATCTTCATCTGTTGTTTGCTTTTCTTCTTTTGGGGCTGCATGAGACTCATCAATAACAACATCAATACATTCAACAATCTTTCGAAGTCTTTTATTGTAACATTTATATGCCTTAATCCTAGAGGAGTAACCAAGAAATATTCCCTCATCTGCTCTGGGTTCAAACTTGCCAAGTTTTTCATCATTATTCTTGATAAAGCATTTGCTCCCAAAAATTATAAAATGCTTTATAGTGGGAGGATTACCATACCAGAGTTCATATGGAGTTTTATCACTATTTACACGAACATGTGATTTGTTGAGAATGTTTGCTGCTGTATGTGCTGCTTCTCCCCAAAATGTGTCAGGTGTTCCAGAATCATCAAGCATAGCTCTAGCCATTTGTTGAATTGTTCTGTTCATTCTCTCTGCAACACCATTCTGTTGTGGAGTGCCAGCTACAGAGAACTGTCTTCTTATGCCGTGTTGTTCACAGAATTCAAGAAATTCTTTGGATGTATATTCTCCTCCTCGATCAGATCTAAGACACTTGATTTTTAATTCTAATTCATTCTCCACTAGTGTTTTGAAAATCTAAAATTTCTCAAATGCTTCATCTTTGTGTTTAAGCAGCCCAATCCAACACATTCTAGAGAAATCATCAATGAATAAGATATAGTATTCTTCACCACGGGGTGACTTTTTCCTCATAGGTCCACATATGTCAGTATGAATGAGTTCAAGAGGCTTACTTGATGATCCTTCCTTGGCATTAAATTGTACTCTGGTTTGCTTACCGAATTGGCAAGATTTACATATGATATTTTCAGGTAGAGTAATATTGGGAAGATCACAAACAGCTTTAAGTCTGCTTGATTTGTTGATTTTAGAGAAGCTCAGATGCCCCAACCTTCTATGCCATAGCCAATTTTCTGAAGATTTACTCAAATAACATTGTTCTTTGCAGTTCTTCAATATATACAGGTTGTTTGGAGTTCTCTTTCCTTTTATAATTGCTTTACCTGTATCAAGATCACGTACCACACATTCTTTTGAACTAAAGACAACTTCAGTTCCTTGATCACACATTTGACTTACACTTAATAAGTTATGCTTTAATCCATCCACATACATGACTTCATTAGCTTTCACCTTATCCTTTAGGAAGACAGACCCTTTACCTTTAATTACCGCAGGAGTATCATTTCCAAATGTAACATTCTTCTCCTTTTCTAGAGCACTATATGCAAGAAGTTTGTCTTTATCACCTGTCATGTGTCTCGAGCATCCACTATCAATGTACCATTGGTTCTCTTCATCTTCTACAAATAACGCTATGCCACAATTTTCAACCTGTAATTCCTTCTTTTTCCATACTTTGGATCTTGAAGGAACATGTTCTTTTGGCTGAACTTTGCTCCTGCATTCAGATTCTTCATGGCCAAATTTATTGCAATAAGTGCATTCAACTTCATTTTGAAGAGGAGAAAATTTGTTATAAGTATTCTTCTTTGCTTCAATATCAATCCTTTTCTTTCTTTCTTCTCTTGTCATAATATTTTTATATTCTACACATTGAACAACTTTATGACCAAAATTGTGACATGAGAAACATTGTCCATTAAAGAAGAAATTTCTGTGATCATAAGATCTTCTATATGAATTTATTTTTTGATTGGTGTTTCTTTGAAAGAAATTCCTGTTAGTGTTCCTTGAATTGAAATGATCATGCTTTACCTGTAAAGATTCTTTATTTCCTTGCTGAGTGGCAGCATGTTGTAAACCAGCTATAACTGCTTTTAGATAATTTGGTGCTAAAGCCTGAGAACATTCTACAATATATCCAAGACCTATCTTTATAAGAGGAGAACTTTGTACCTTGATAATATCATCTAAGGTTTCAGGCCCTTTAGCAAATCTAAGATTCAGAGTCTTTATTTTATCAAGTTCTTTTCTTAGATCTACTACTTCACACTCTAATTTCTCATTGTGTTTCTCTTTATCTTCAAGCTTATTTTTCAGAGTTTCTATGATTATTTTGCTCTCCTCTAAGCAAATTTTGAGTTTATTGTTTTCATTAAGAAAATCACTGTCTTCTAGAGCATCCACAAAGGTATCCTTTTCTTCTCTAGATTCGTTTTCAAATGCCATGAGAAGTCTAAGATTTTGTTCACATTCTTCCTCACTATCAGATAACCCATCACTGTCTTCATGAGTATAGTAACTCTTTCTAGTGCTAAAACGATTGTTATTCCTTCTTTCTACTTCCTTCCCCTTTTTATGTGTTTCTTTATAAGGACACTTAGCAGCATAATGACCAACTCTTCCACAATCAAAACATTTGAAAGGAAGCTTACCTCTGAATCGTCCTGTGCCAAGTTGAAGTTTCTTTACAAAGTTTATCTCATCTTCTTCTGAGATATATCCTTATCCTTTTGTTTTTTGTACTTCCTTCCCTTTTTTAGAAGTTCTAAAGACTGCTTCTTTGACTTCAGATGGTCCTCCTCTTCTCATTTCATATGCAGTTAGTATGCCATGGAGTTGCACCACGGTAAGGTTTTGAAGATACTGCTTTTCTTCAAGAGCAGAAACTTTTGACTCAAATTTTGTCGTTAGTGATCTTAAGAATTTCTCAACCAAAGTAGCTTCGGTTATTGTTTCTCCCAGATTTCTCATACAATTTACAATATCATCAAGACGTAAAAAGAAATTGGAAATGCTCTCCTCATTATCCATTTTTAGATTCTCATATTGAATTCTGAGAGTTTGGAGTTTAGCATTTTTTACCTTTGCATCACCTTCTGCTCCCAGAATATTGATTTTGTCCCCTCCATTGCTGCAGTCTATTCGTACATAATTTGATAATTGATTGATTAGACTTCCCGATAGAGCATTATTCGCCTTTGCATTTGTTTCATAATTCTTTCTTTAAAATTGAATCTATGATTGTAGTCTTGCCATTTGGATATTGATATCCTCCTTCAACAATTGCCCTTCCTACCGCTCTGGAGGCGAAGATAGGATCTCATCCTTGTTTTCTAGAAGATTAAAATATTTTCGTTAAGAATTGGAATTGATAGATGCGTTCCATCTTCGGTGCTCATCTTGCGCCAGTCTTTCTTCTATGGCTAAGCTTTTCGAAGGACACCACTCTGATGCAATTGTTAGGAAAAATAGAGAGTGAGATAGGTACCATTACTCAAAATTTTAATTTTCATTCTCTAAAAACATCCTTCCTTTTAGAGTCCTTCACTTGTATACAATCCTTCATAAAACTCGCGTATATAAA
Source organism: Pinus albicaulis (assembly GCA_034641835.2). NCBI lineage: Eukaryota > Viridiplantae > Streptophyta > Pinopsida > Pinales > Pinaceae > Pinus > Pinus albicaulis. Next base: position 127,718,192 of record CM076569.1, on the reverse strand, counting down.
GAGATCTTATTATGCCATTAATTCTTTACTTAGATCTATGCAACATTCATTCTTATGATGATTAGATAATAGTAAGCATGTCCAGTAATAACAGAATAAACCATCACACATAAGTATCACACAAGAACACCAGGATTTAAGGTGGAAACCCAAGTCGGGAGAAAACCACCGCTGCCGTCGTCTTAGTCTTCAATATTTATTATATAAATAAAACATGTTACAACCATGTACTGGCGCAGACTCATACCAACATGCAGGCACCCACCTGCAGAAGGCTACAACCTTCTCTCGTTTACCAGCCTCTCCTGGAAGGGAGCTACGAACCCCTGCTCTCATTTACCAGCCTCACCTGGAAGGGAGCTACAACCCCCTGACTGAAGGCTACAACCCTCAGCACCACCATGGACCACGTTTCATCAATTTTCAGACTGGATCCAATAGCTTCCACACAACATATCTTGTAGGCCACCAAATTTACTTATTTTCTTCAGAGGTGCATCCTTAATTCAACAATCTGTTACCCATTCCAAACAGATATACTTCACAGTGAAGTATTCATTCACAACCCTTATACGTTCTTCATGATTGAACCAGTAATTAATCATCATTTGATCTAAAGATCTTGATCAATCATCATATTCACAGGTGCACCATAGATTTAGATATATCAGAGTTTATTCATACAGATATCTCTAAAAGAGATTCGTTTATTATCGACCCTTTCACACGCACACACTTCTTCATGATTCTCATCACCTTATATAGTTTTTGCTTTTAATAAAACCTTGGGTCAAAACCACGAACCGATAATGGTATTCTTGGACGGGGTCCAACAATCTACTATAGTCATGACCTCCCCAAAACATACAAAATTTCTTTTACAACACGAAACAACCCAAAAAGGAACTTTATCTCCGCCATATAAGTTTATGATTAATAAATCATTTACAATGGATTGGCGTGGTCATAATCTTTAAAAATTAGCTCCGGCCCCACACCTATATGGTTAACAAGCCAATCAAATTCCCGCACCGTACGCTGGATAATCCTTCATTCATCTTCATCAAGCGAACACCGTCCGATGACCCCTTCCCAGATCAATGGTGCTCATCAATTTTGCTGGACATCTGTGGTCGAACAATAACGCGCGATGGCGTGTAGTGACAGGCGGTTTTGTAGAGTCGTACAGGGACGTGTGTGACCCGATCAATGGAATCGATACCCAACTGGAAATTACCGCTTATCCCCAAAAGGCAGTGCGAAATGGGAAAAATGGCTTCATAAAACCCGCTTTCACTGTTTATTCCGCACGTGATTTCTTTCCTTCGCTTAGTGTCGTTGACTCAGCAATAAAATATATTCATATAACCTTTCGGTTATTTTAAAACTTTACACTGCCCCCGTAACATTACTTTTAATCAAATTTCAATGAAATTTTAATCCGGACTTCAATCGTTGACCTCGAGCCCACATCGCAGTCGGCCATTTGCGATGTGCGATATGCAATGGCGCGATCAAACAAAAGTGCGCAAAGTTAACATTTGCGATTTGCAATGGGATCTCATCGCAAATTGGCGATCAAACATAGGGTGAAACACTTTGTAATATGTGATGGTGCGATCGTGCGATGGCGCGATGATCGCATATCGCAATTATCCACATCAACAAGACATTTAAACACAAAAACTTGCGATCTTGCGATTTGCGCTAAAGTGGTGGGGACCACTTGTCCTCCCTTTTTTGAAATTGAAAGTCTTTGGTTGTTTTATTCAAATTTCTTCTGCAAGAGGACTTCACCCATAACAAAAATTAATTCTCCTTTGCAATATTTAGCTGTGGCCCATCAACAATCTGTTCTCTGTCTATTTTGCCAAGTCTTTACCTTTGTTCTCTACAATTCTGTTGTTCTTCTTCGTTTCCCATGCATTCTCCTTTGCCACATCCTTTGCCATCAATGACAATATTCCAACACTCCAACCTTGAATTTTTTTGAAAGGGTCCTCATTATTCTTTTCAAAATTTTGAACAAATCTATTATCATAGTTGTCTTGTTGGTCGGGTAGCTTGTATATGACTTTCAAATCTTCAACTTTGAAAGAACCTAAGATCTCATTCTTAATGGTTCTTAATTGTCTATCCTTAATTGTTGAATTCTCAAGCACCCACTTTATCATGTCGGTATATGGTAAAAGACTGACCCTTGCTCCTATCCTATGAAGGAAGGAGCACACAATATCTTTAAACTGTAAATTTGAGTTGCCTTGACCTCCACTACTTCAGGTTCTTCATCTTCTAGGATAGTATAGATATCTTGCCACTTTGTAGCACCTTCGTCTGTAGTGCAGAAAATATCTGAGACTATGGGTGACATTTATGTGTATTCCAATTCTGCAACAGTCTGTTTGCCATGAATCTGCATTACTTTGTGGATGGACATATCTTGAAGGAAAATCCCTATTAAAGATAGGGTAATGGTCAAATGATGAAAGATATATTTGAAATGACCAATCTAAAAAAAAAATATCTGGGAAGCAGCTATATCATTTATTAATTGTAACAAATCAATAATTGTTTACATTGGGATGATAAAACATACTTAATATTTTCGGACACTATTTATTTTCACATTAAAACTTTTATTTAAACCTCTGAAATCCATCGCATCGTGCCTTTTTAACCTGTCTTTATGAAGCACATTACATTTTGTTTATGCGATATGCGATTTCATGATATCGCGAAATCGCAAAATCGCAATATCATAATATCACAATATTGAAATTTTGGTAAAACTGCTTAAATTTTTAAATGTATATCTGCGATCTGTGATTTATGCTGTCACTTGCGAAATTCAGATCGTTGATCGCAAAATCAGGATTTCACTGTTTTTTTTCTTAACTTTTAATGAGAAAAGATTATGCGGGATGTGATATACGATAGGGTAATTACAAGGATGTTTTATTAATTTCTTTTTTATTTTTTTTGTTTTTATTTAATAAAAAACAAAAATATTTTTTCGAGTTTGATTTTTTATCTAAAATGAAAAAATACATTTCTAAGAAGGGTCCCTTTTTTTGTTATAAAAAATTTAGAATATTTTGAAAATAAAAATGGGGAGAACTGTTGCATAGCACAATAGGCGACGAATCCGAAATCAACGTCGTCAGTTGTTTGGGTAGATTGTTCCTTAGATGAGAATATTTCGGAATCCATTATGTCAGAAGGAGAACCATGGGAAGATTATCATCATCATTCCCATCTTCCTAATTATGAAGAAAATTATCTTAGTGAACTATATCACCCATCAATAAAAAATTTTCTTTTCGAATTCTTTGCCTATTAATGTAATCGATTTCGAGCAAAATTTGTCAAATATCATGAAGAAACCATTTCTATTGATATTTCGACCAAAGCTGGTGTTGCAAAAAATATTCATGTCAGTGTATCTTGTTCTTCATCAGAACTCGAAACATATCACTCTCTCTTTTGTGAATTTCGTGATGTATTTTATTGGTCTTATGAGGAAATTCCAAGCATAGATACTAGTATCATTGAACAAACTATTAATATGTATCCTGATGTCAAACTGGTGTGTCAACACCTTTGTCTTGTTCATCCAAAGAAGGCCACTGCCATTAAAGAAAAAATTGAGAAACTTTTGCGTGCTAATTTAATTTACCCTATTCCACTAACTGAGTGGGTTTCCAACATCGTTCTTGTCATGAAAAAAAAAAGAACCATCAGATTGTGCTTCGATGATCAGGATATCAATCTGGCTTGTTTGAAAGACAACTATCCTACTCCCTTTATCGACCAGATCATTGATGATTGTGCTGGGCGTGAAATCATTTCATTCATGGATGGATTTTCCGGCTATAATCAAATCAATATCTGCCCAGAGGATCAACATAAGACATCATTCATCTGTCCCTAGGCACATTCACTTATAAGAAACTACTGTTTGGTTTAAAGAACACAGGGGCAACATTTCAGAGAGTAATGGATTATGCTTTCAATGACATCCAGCACATTGTTCAAACTTATCTAGATGATTTACCCACACATTCATGGAATCAAATTGATCATCTGATGCATTTGAGAGCCATCTTCTTACACTACTGACACTACAAAATACACCTTAATCCACATAAATGTGTGTTTTTTGTTGGTTCTGGTCATTTTCTTGGATTCGTAGTCTCAAAATAAGGAATTCTAATCGACCCATTGAAGGTTTAGGCCATTCTTGACTTTCTTGCGCCATCAAATTTACTTAAGATACATAAAATTCAAGGAAAGGCTAACTTCCTAAGGAGGTTCATACCCAACTACACCGAAATGGCTAAAGGATTTACTCGACTCTTGAAAAAGGGTGTTCCCTTCCATTGGGACCAAGTTTCACAAGCTTCTTTTGATGCTGTCAAGGATACTCTTGTCCAGGCGTCATTGATCTATCCCCCCAATTATCAAAGTGATTTTTTCCTATATATCGTTGAGGCTGATATGACCATTTCTATGGTATTGGTCCAAGTAGAAAATGGGATAGAACATCCGATCTATTATTTGAGTCGTAATCTCAATGATACAAAAGTTAAGTATTCATACATAGAAAAGCTTGCCTTGGAAACTTTTCAAGCTATCCAAATATTTCGCCACTATATCCTGTTCTGAAAGACCATTGTCATTTTAGATTGCAACCCCATGACTTATATCTTATCACGTCAATTGCTCACGGGAAAATACTAAAAATGGATTGTCATTTTGCAGTAATTTGATTTGGAATTCATCAAATCCAAGTCAAAGAAGTTGTTAGTTTTGGCTGAGCTTCTCTGTGACCTTCCCTCTGATAGTACTGCTACTACGTTAGAACCGTCAATTCATGACGAGTCTCTGTTTTTGATCAGATCATATGATCCTTGGTATGGAGATTTCATCATTTATCTCCAAACTCAAACTTTTCGGCCTGACACCTCTCGCTCTGAACAATGACGTATTCGATACCAAGCCAAAGATTATTTGATCATTGGCGATACACTTTATCGTCGTGGTGCGATACAATTTTAAGAATGTTCCTCATTCATGCTGAGCCCAAAAGGTTTTAAATGATTGTCATGTTGGGGCTTGTGGTGGACACTTGTCTGGATACACTACCACACAAAAGATACTTCGCGTTGGTTACTTTTTGCCTACCATATTTCACGACTGTATTCTTGCAGTTATAAGTTTTCATGCGTGCCAGATATTTGATCTTAAAATCCGCAATCCACTAGCACCAATGCATCTTGTTGTCTCTATGGGACCATTTTTGAAATGGGGTATTGACTTAATGACCTATAACCCTCGTTATATTATTGTCGCAGTATACTACTTTACCAAATGGGGCGAAGCGATGCTTACATTCAACAACACAGGAAAAACAACTTCATTATTTTTCTTTAATCATGTTATTGCACAGTTTGGGGTCCCACAAGCTATAGTTACAGATCATGGGAAGAATTTTCAAAACCACATGATGACTGAATTGAATGCCAAATTAGGATTGTCACATGATAATTCTACTCCTTATTATCCACAATCAAATGGACAAGTTGAAGCTATCAACAAGATTCTTAAATGTATGCTTCAATGAATGATAGGAGTTCATAAGAGAAACTAGCATTTGATCCTGTACTTTTCCTTGTGGGCGTACCGAACCTTGGTGAGAAGCGTAATCGAATTTAATTCCTTTCAATTGGTGTATGGTCTGGAAGCTATCTTACCCCAATGTGAAATACCATCGTTAAAACTCAAAATCAACTTGTTACCTGACACCTTAGAAGAAGAAGCACATCTTTTTAACCTCATCCATCTTGATGAAACATGTCATGAAGCCTAATTTTCCAACGAAGTGCATAAGAGATGTATAAAGGAGCAATATGATGAAAATGTCCAACCTTGCATTTTCTCAGAGGGTGACTTGGTCCTTCTTTATGATCAAGAAGATGGTGTAATAGGTACAGGAAAATTTGAGCCATTATGGCATGGCCCCTATATTTTCAAAAGAGTTCTTGCTAAGGGTGCCCATGAGTTGGTAGATTATGATGGAATTCTGTTGGTGTAACCTAGGAATGGGTTGTATCTGAAATGTTACTATGCTTAATCATGAGCATAGTAATTTTTTGTATTATATTGTATATATATGTTGTTGATTTGCATTCACTGTCTTATTTTGTTTTTTGGAGTTTTCTTGACGTTAGTAATCCGCTTTACATTTCATCGTAGATGTCTGAATCTTTGGAACCATTTGTTGGATATGATGATGGTGCTAGTCGTAGTATGGAGAATCTATCCTCTACAGCGTGGGCCATTTTCCTTCTAAACGACGAGTTAGTGAGTTTTCAAGGGATTTGTATTAGTAGATCGACAAACAATATCGCTGAGTATAGCGCATTGATCAAACTTCTCTCTAATGCCATTTCATTTGGGATTAAATGCATTATCATAAGGTTAGTCTCACAACTTATGGTATTACAACTAACTAGTGTTTATATTGTTATAAATCCAACACTGCATCGTTTGTTCCTAAGAGTTCGACTTTTGGAAAGACACTTTGATTTTATTCAATATCAACATATTTCTAGAAATTTGAACACATTGACTGATTCTTCTGCTAATCAAGTTTTAGACAGACATTTACAACACATGTAAAGAAAAAATTCAAATAATTGAATAGGATTGCACAATAAACATAGGAAAACACATAAATCAAATAGATAGATAGTTATAGGTTTTTACAAAAAATTGTGCCCAAGACACATTGGTCATCTGACCTCAAAATGTATGCAACATGTCAAAAGTAAACTAGTGATGCTCATGGTAACATGCTATAGATCTAGCTACCGTATGCATTAACTACATCCAATGGTTAGGAACACCTATAGTGTGGCGCTGTAGTCGCATGGGTAACTCTTAGATCTGGCAATCAGAATCCTGAAGGTCAACCCCTCTATCTGTTGCCGAAGCTCAGTCAAAGTCTCAACCATGTCTAGATCCTGAAGGACTGCTCTCCCGACATCCCTCTCTGCTGGTTCATCTGCTCCATGCTTTGGTTACTCCACTAGTTGAACTCGAACAACATTTTCATTACATAAGAGCTTTAGTTTAGTCTTGGGAAAACATCAAAAATACAAAAACATTGTATAAAACTTAGGAAAATAAAAAACATGGTAAAAAAATTCTTACCTATTGCACCCCACTGAGTACCTTTTGGTAAGGCTAAGTTTGGATCTCCTCGGAAATCAATGCCTGTGTATGCATACTCATCAATAGTGACAACCTGTCACCTGAACCAGGTGAATAACACAATAGAGAACATAATGGTTGATTGGCCTGCATGCCTTCCCATCAGTTCTACCCATATCTACATCTCGGATCTCTAGGATTAGTCACACCCAGTGTCACATGATGAGGCTGCATCAGTGGAATTTTCTCTAAGGAAAATGAAATGATGATCAAACCATAACTGAAGTTCTTCTTCCTTCCTCCCTTTTCTTTTTTCAATTGTTCCTTTATTTGGAAAAGTAAAAATTCAGACCAGTTGAATACTGTTGGTTGCCTACACTCTAGCACATACTGCATACATGATCTATTTGCTACATGTAGTGTAACGGTGCTGGAAAGTTTTGCGATCATGAAAAGAATGGTTCTCAAAGGAAAATATCGAACGTCCCAGATATCTATCTTCCCATATTTGCTTGGCTCCGCCCCTGGATAGCAATAATGCAAAACATAATCTCTCACAATCTCTCCTCCAAGAGTAGACCCTAAGAGGGAAATAGGAAAACCTCTCCTTGACAAACTTGTGAGAAAATATACATCCTCTACTGTAATAGGAACCAATTTGTTCCTAATATGAAATGCCTCAATAGCCGGATCCCATGCTCGAACTAGGAACTCCAAGAGTTCTATCTGTTGCCTCATCCCTGACAAGCGGAAGTACTTTAACAAACCACAATCTCTTACGGCTCTTACTGTACTCGGATCATTTAGGGAAACCATACTCTATTATTCATGATCTCTTTCCCTCCATTTAATTGTCATTATAGTCTGATGAAATCCTGAAACATAACCATAAGACTCATTAGACTCTTTTCAATGTTAAAAACTAGACAAATTTTGGGCATAGTGCAAGAAACAAAAATGGAGATTACGCCTAACACAGTCTTGAAAAAGGGATAGTGCATTGCATATGAAGCTAGACTTCAGTTTAGGTGCTCCAAAACTCACTTTTTGATGTTCAAGGGTGTTTTTCCCTCTTTGGAAGAAAAATTTACCCTAAGGGAGTCAAAACCCTAAAAATTTGCAATGAAAGGAAATTAATTGATTACTGAAAGAAAGAAAGGGTTCATGGCACTAACTTGGATCAAAAGGCGATGAAAAATGTCCATATAATTGATCATAATCAGCAATTGAAGTTCGAGGGCAAAAATAGGTTAAGAACACCAAAATGCAAATGGTAACTATTGAATGGTAAAATTGAATAGTAAAACTCTTTTTATTTAGTCTTTTAATTGTTTGCAATGAATATGTATTGCTGTGACTATAGTTTTATTATTTTTATCATGAAACATATATTTTTAATCCATTTGATGTTGTTATGAGTAGGTTTTACAACTGATCATTAGATTAGTCATACAAATTTATTTCAAGAATGATTTGACCACAAAGCATACTTTTATCCTTATTTTTTGCGCTTTGTTAAAAATGAAAAAGGACTTGAAGCACACTTTTATCTCTTTTTCGAGCTTCAATAACATCGAAAAAGCAAACCCTGGAGTCTTCTTTTAGCTCATTTCAGACTCTGATAATGTGAAAATATTGCCGAGAACTTGTCTTTTGAAGCTCGTAAAATTAAATGAATTGATATCTACTCAGTATAAGTTTAACCCTTTTCTGGACTGAATTAGATTATTTACAAAAAAGGAATACCATGGTCAAATATGATCAAAGAGGTTCTCTCAGATATTATTTTACATTTTTTTGGATCTGAGTGACAACTTTATGAAAAAATACTTATGGATTTATCTTTTTGTCCTCTTTTTCAAACTCTCTAAATAAGAAAAAGGACCGGGCTATCATTGTCGTTTGGCTCATTAAAACATAAAATAGTGACGGGCTTGTCGATCATGGAAAGAATCAAGTTTCATTCACTGCTAGATTCGTTAAATTATTAAATAGCGATATATTTTTTGACTGAAGGGTTGAAGTATAGATCAAGCATATGTTATCCTCCTCAAGCTTGTTAAAAAATAAAAAGGTACTGGTCGACAAATGACCAGGGAAAATTTGGAAAAGTGAGCAGAAATTTTTACGGTAGCAGGTCGCTCTTGAACATGACACTTGAGTCCATCACCGTGACTATTTGGGTTAGGTAATATTCTTGATGGTTCATTCATACCTTCACTTTAGTTTTGGATCAATGCTTCCAACTCATCTCAGTGTCGCCGATATGTTCAAGAGAAGTCATCCAGTGAATACTCATGCTTTTGCAATACTCATAAAACTTCATTCTCATGACAGTAATCCCTAAAAATTGCTATATCAAATCATATCTTTGTCTCCGAAATCACTAACTCCCTTTTCACAATAAAGTGGCTTCCTGTCAATGGAAAATAATCATCCAGGAAGTTCACTTGGAAACATCATATTCCAGTACCACGAGGTTTGTTACAACATCGATAAGATCCTCGCTTCAAGACTTTTGACTGAAATATTTTTTTTGGCGTTTGACATCAAATCATCTATTCACGCCTTAAAAAATGTACTACAGTACCTTTAGGGCCATTTACATCAATGGTTTTTCTCTCGCATTTGTTAACAACCCACATCATTGGCTAGTAATCAAACGATGTCTTACCATGTTCGACTACAAATCATATATTTGCATGGCTAGACTTGTACTTGAATGATCGAGTGAACGAGATAAGAAGACCATGGATCTAGTTTCATCCATCCAGGTTGCGATTTCAGGATTGTTGTACACATCATCTGTACGGTGACCTTACATACAAATCGTCATCCGAACATGGGCCTATATGTGTAGGCATATATGTATTGGGAAACATTCCAATATAGACGACTTTCTGAAATATGTACATGTTATTAGATAGTTTATGTGCTGAGCATGGGAATGCCTTCCCTCAAAAATTCATGATCAAGAGGATATCATGATGTAGTGTATTGTAATATTGATGCAGGTCACCACTTTGCTTTAGCTCCAGCCCATCACAGTGGAAAGCATCTCATTCAAAAAATATTGTTATTATTATTCCGACTTCATGCTTTAAGAGGAAATCTATTATAGGTCAATTTGGGCATCATTCCCAATGACCTGGTTAAAATGGAAATCATCCCCAGAACCATGAATATGGTCTATCATCCCCTATCATTTCAGTTGCTACATTCTCTAAGACAAAGAACAAGAAAAAATCATCTATGACTTCCATTGCAAGGTTTCCAAGATTTGAAGTATATGTTATATCACCTATGATATCACCAACGCAGTCTCTCAAGGGGCTAAGTGCATTGCATATGTAGTTGCCTTTATTCAAGGATGCTTTGCAAAGCATTTCCTGACACTCAAGGGTGCGTTGGTCAATTGGGAGCGAAATTCTCATTGTTCCGGAATCTCCACTTAGCCAGTGCCTTCTAGAAGAGTGCATATGTGTAAAACTTAGAATCCATGTGTCTATTTGATACCTCTGAGCTTAGGAACATGTCTTGCATATTATTAGAAAGTCATTGATTTAAAACTACCTTCAGCTCATCTATAAATTGAGCACAGATCCCAGTGCTTGAGAAGGAAGAATTTGAGTAGGGAAATGAAGGTGGAATCTCAATTGAGGAATTGATTTGAGTGATATGTTGCTGGAGAGATGTTCATTGTGATGAGGATGGGATGATGCTGGAGATGGTGACATCAAATCAATCGATGGTTGTAACCTCCCCTTTGATCCATTAATAAATATTTCTGCTTACTTTCCCACATATGTATCTGTAGAAGATTCTGTCTTTCATATTATGAATTCTTATTTGATGTATATGGTTCATGTTTCATTGATTTAACTGAATAAATTGAATAGGCATCTGTATATTTCAATATCTTTGCTGTTTATTGTTCATTCTTACAAGAAATATTTTGGCGATATAGCTTGGATTTGAAGCTACAACAAGAGCGACAGAAGGAGAATTGGAAGCACTTGGACTCCAAGTAAGTTTCTTGATCTATTCTATGTGTCTATTTACCATTAGGAAAAGTATCTGCAAAGTCTTTAACCTATTGTTCTAAATGCATAGCACCACATCTAGGGAAGAATGTTTTATCCGTAATTCATAATACCGCATAACACTGGCACTCAAGGATAAAATTCGAAATATCAAAATTCAAAAGAATGACACCATTCCATAGTAATTGAGAAGGTTCACACAAGTTCATGATGAACTTGGTGGGGTTGGAATTAATGTTGCAGAAGATGACTTGGTGAGCCTAGCCCTTCTGGGCATTGCCAAGAGTTGGCATAACTATGAACATTCAGTGAACAAGAGGGAGAAAATACCAAATTGGGAACACTTATAGTCTGATTTGGTACAGGAGAAAATAAGGTGGAATATCGGAGATGGGACTTAATCCAAGGACGAGGATGAGGAAAAAATTTCATTTGTTGGAAAGGGAAAGAAGGGTAAAGGGAAGAAATATCAATCCAAACTAGAATCCAACGAAGGGGGAAAGAAGAAATATTTTTCCAAAATCAAATGCTTCCATTGTCATGAATTCAGGCATTATGCCATGAAGTGTCCACATAAAAAGGCAAGAAATAAGACCTCAGGAGGATAAGCACGTGAATATTTGGCTTCAAAATTCAATATTGAATTTACCCTTATCGCATGAATGACCAATAAAGTGATGTGGAGTATGTGGTACTTGGACTCAGGTGCATCGTTTCACATGACAGGGTGTAGAGAGTTTTTTAGTGACCCAGAGGAAAAATATTTGTAGATGCACATTTAGTTTGGGGAAGACAAAAGGTGTAGTGCGATTGGGGTTGGTATAGTCACCTTTCAGAGGGAGTTTGGTTCCCCTCTCAGGCTAAAGGATGTCATTTTCGTTGCAGGCTTAAAGAAAAATATCATCTCTATTGTAGTTTTGGAAGACCGTGGTTATGATGTGATTTTCATCAAAGGAAAAACATTCCTAAGACACATAGCCATGACATAGGTGAAGTAGATTGTGGTCCATGTGAAGAACTTGTATAAGCTAGATGTGGTGGATTGTCCTGCATTAAGCACTAAAGCAAAGAAGGTGCAAACCTGCGATGTCGGTAAACTTTGGCACAAAATACTTGGCCATTTGCATCATGGCACCCTGAAGATTATGCAACAAATAAACATAAGCATCCATAAAGGAGCACTTGAATAGCAAGATTTATGCAAAGGATGTACCTTTTTGAAGTACACAAAATCCACATTCCATGACCGGGACAATAAAGAACATGTAGTCTCAAAAAGGATCCACTCCGATATATGTGGACCTTTCGCAATAGCCTCCACTACCATACACAAATACGTTTTCATTTTTATTGATGAATTCTCACAGAAGTGCTAGATATTCTTCACGTAGAGGAAAGATGAGACATTCTCCAAGTTTTCAGAATTCAAGGAAATGATTGAGAAAGAAACTGGTAAGAAGGTTAAGGCTCTCAGCCACCCCAAAACCCACATCAGAATGGGGTGGCTGAGAGAGAGAACCATAACATTGTGGGAGTGGAGAGGGTGATGTTGCATGAACAAGGCCTGCCACTACATTTTTGAGTAGAGGCATGCAACACAATAGTCTATTTGTAGAACTAGAGTCCTCATTGGATTCTGGGCATGATTACATCGGAGGAGGCTTTCTCAGGGTGAAAGCTAGATGTGTCGCAATTTAGTATTTTTGGAGCCTCTAGTTACTGCCATGTCTCCAAAGAATAAAGGAGGAATCTTGAGTAGAAAAAAAATTTGGGGGTATTTGTGGGTTACACAAAAACTCCTCACAACTACATTGTGTACTTTCTATCCCTCATAATGATATTTGTACGAAGGGATGTAAAATTTGATGAGGAGAAAACAATGTGGTGCTCTCTTGAGAGGGAGCTTTAGATCCCAATAGAAGAGGATATTTTAGCTCCAAAGGAGGGGAATCATGAAGTTATGGAGCAACCATAAATTAAGGAGCAGAGTGTGGAGAGAACCACTCAAGCAGAACCACCTAGAAAAGGCAGGAAAAGGCCCAACGAAGTTGAGATACTTGTGCAAGATGCAAGGGAGAAGGTGACCTGATTGGTACACTGGCTACATGGCTCTAATGAATGAGCTTGTAGAGACTGATCCATCCTCTTTCGCAGAAGCAGTACAGGAACTTGTGTGGGTTGATGTGATGGTGGAAGAGTACAAATCCATTGTAAAGAATTTTTTTTGGGAAGAAGTCCCAAGATCAATAGATAAATCAATTGTGGCTTTGAGATGGATCTTCAAGGTAAATCATGCAGCAGATGAAAGAATAGAGAAGTAAAAGGTTAGATTTGGGACCAAGGGGTACTCTCAAGATAAAGGAATTGACTATGAGGATACCTTTTCTCATGTAGCAAGGTACTCATCTATTAGATCAATTCTTGCTCTGAATGCACAAATGGGGTGGAAGATCCACCAGATGGATGTAAAAACAATATTTCTCAATGGAGTTATTAAGGATGAGGTGTACTTCGAGAAACCATAATATTTTGAGACATTTGATCAAGATTCTCATGTGTGCAGACTCAAGCGAGTGTTATATAAACTCAAACAAGCACCCCATGATTGGTACACCAAGGTCGATAACTATCTCACTGGATTTGAATTCACCAAAAATGAAGCAGAAGCAAACCTATATCACATCTTCGTAGAAGGTAAATTGATTATTATTGTCTTATATATTGATGATTTGATTTTAACTAGTGATGAGCAGTTGATCAGATTTCACAACAATGATCTTGTAAAAGAATTTTAAATGAAGGACATGGGTCTAATGCACTACTTCTTGAGCTTGGAAGGATGGAAAGGTGATAGGGAACTGTTAGTCTCTAAAGAGAAGTATGAAAATGAGATACCATAGAGATTCTACATGGAGAGTTACAAACCCATGGATACACCTCTAGCGACCAACTGGAGGAAGGAGGATGCCACTTCAGGTGACGAAATGGATGCTACCATTTATCGACAGCTAGTGGGTTCACTGATGTATGTTATCAACACATGACCATATATGTGCTATGCAGTCAAATAAATAAGCCAAGCTATGGTTAGGCCAACCAAATTATTTTTTGAGGAAACTCAACATTTTTTACAATATGTTAGAGTCACTACCTAGTTTCGACTATGGTACAGATAGAAAAGGGAGTGAAGCCATGTGGCTTCAAAAATAAAAATTAGGCAAGGAGTCCATCAGGCCATAAGAGTACATCAGGTGGAATTTTTAGTGTTGGGTTCATAGCAGGTTCTTGGTACAACATGAAACAAAGATTTGTGGCACTCAGATCGACATAAGTATAAAACATGGCTATAAGTCAAGCAACATGTGAGGATATTTGGATGAGAAAGATACTTGTGGGACTATTGGGTCAGATGATGGATCCAACTGTAATCTACTGTGATAATCAAAGTTGCATCAAGCTCTTTGAGAATCCTATATTTCATGACCGATCCAAGCATATATATATCCAATATCACTAGTTTACGAGACTATGTGTAGAAGAAGATAATGTTGCTACAATACATTTCAACATAGGAACAAGATGCTTGCATTTTGAGAAAGGCCTTGTCAAGAAGGAAGTTCAAGTTCCACAGGTGTAGGATAGGGGTGGTTGATAATACCTCAACTTGTTGAGAGGGAGTGTTGAAAAAATGTAGCAAGAAATTCTCAATTTGATTTTGAATTGATTAAATTGAGAAAATTCGAATTTCCACATCAACAGAAAACTTGTATGTAGTTAACTGAAGTGCCATGGATATTTTCACTCAGATAGCTATGTAAATTCAAGTTTGAGGAGTTAGATTTAGTTAAGCATGTGTGATTTCTAATTTTTATCAATAAATTTCAATTATTTAAAGTTGTTTTCAATTAAATAAGTTCTAACTATTGGAGGAACTAGTGGAAGGTTAGTTGTGCAGTGGAACACCATTCTAACTCAGTGATCATCTAGTTAAATGATCAATCAATCCAAAATAGCTAGCGTATGTAGATAATTCGAGTTCCCCAGTTGTGGTGGATATTCCAATGCAGGCACAATATTATTTTTATACTAGTATTGAGTGTACAGGTGTTACATGCAGTCAGATGATCAATCCAAGGAATTGCGCAATCCATTTTGGAGAAATTCCTAAATAATAGGGGCCTAAGGGAATTACGCAAGGAAATATTGGTTCAAGTAGAGGAAAAAATTGACTAATTCTAGGTCATAGCTTCTCAGTGAGAAAAGATATAGGTTATTCACTTGCAAGTTGTGCTCAGTTGAACAAAGAAATTGTAATAAATTTATATTCATAATATTAATGCAAGAAAACATTGGGGTTTTTAGTAGATTGCTTTGCCCTAGAAAAATATTTTGTGCATGTATGTTATTTCTCATTGCATGTTTCTGATTGATGGTCTAAATTGTGAATTGATTTTCACAAAGTAGTAGAATAGGTTTGTCTCTTGTGATTTTGATTAAAATTTTGTGAGCGTTTGCAAATCTATGCCATAATTTCTACAATTTGAAGGATATTAAACAAAACTCACATAATTTACCAGAGATAGAGAAGTGGTGGAAAAGGCCTGAGAGCCTCATTGTACTCTCACATTCTCATTATTAAAATAATTTTTATGAAACATATAAATACATGAGGAAGTTTGTCTCAAAATAGTGCATCTATCTTCGAATCTTTCGTTGAGCAAATATCTCAACCATACACTAATCTAGGAGCCTAACTAGTTGGAGAGAATCTCTCAACTAACTAGACCTAAACCAACTCCTATCTATGAGGAACAAACCCAATCTAGAAAGGTAGGATTAAATAAAAATTTTCATGATAATAATTTAATTTAATTATTTTGGACTTAGAATTGTTTTAATCAGAGTGAGGCTAACATTCCCCACTCAATCATAATCCAAAATAAGAACTAGGAACCATCTTCCAAGTTCTCATGCTGAAATGGTTGATCCTCAAAAACACTGCCTAAAAAACCACCAAAGTTGGTTGAAGAAAAAACTTTAATCTGAAGAGAACATGAGTCAACTGAATGTATGATTCATCTCTGAATTTTGCTTGAAAAATCCATCATGTGCCAAGCTGCAAAAGGATCCATTTGTCCTTTGCTTGAAATTAACACCCTTTGTCCACTGAAAAAATGTTGATGACGTGCACTGGCGAATTTTATTATCCAATGAAAAAATATTGAGAACACTTGGTGAATTTGATGATGTCGAAACTGCCCATCATCTACTTGATGTTGACTACCCACTAGCTACTTTAATATTGACTACTAATGATGATCGCCCACTGGCTGACTGCTGCTTTTGTTGTTGCTGTCGAAAACTACTCACTGCTTCTTTGTAGATGTTTTCGTAACTTGCAGTCTGACAACCACCTTCAATTCTATTATAATTTCCCCCCTTTGTCAGTTGAAAGGAGAGACATCATCTTCATTTCATTTAAGAAGTCCCCCCTTCAGGTGTAGGAGAGTTTCACCATCTTCATTGTACTAAAAAATTGTCTTCATGTGAGACTGAATCCTTCGGTAACACATATACAATTGTTTGAGTGTAGCTGACCACTTCCAAGGATCAATCCATGCATTATTGATCTTCACTCTAGGTGTTTCATTTCTCTTACAACATATTTCTGATGAATGATTTTTCTTGCCACAATGGTGACAAGGATGGAGGTAAAAACATGTACTCTCCATATGGCCATTTCTCTTACAATGGTTACATTTATTATGAGCACTGTTTAGAAAGTTTGCACTTACAAACTGCACTGGTTTTGAGTAATCTGGAACATACAAACTATTGTCTTTGGTGTAACTTAGGCCATGTCGATCTTTGTTGAAGGATATTTCTTCCCAAGGCCTGATCACTTTCTTGGAAAGATAATCATGTTTTTGTTCTTCACAATTGATGATGCTACCAATATGTTGAGATAGATTGAATAAATCATTTGAATTACACTAAGCATCAACCTTTGCTATTAATGATTCATCTGCTTGACATGCTGCATCAAACTGTTCACTTATATCTTCAGTACTACTAGCTGCATTATGTAGTAGTACAACCGGTTGGATGAGATCACTTGTGTCACAAATTGCACCAATTTGGTTGATTAGATCTCTGTGTCACATCCTTCATCAATATGGTGAATAAGGTCACTTGTATCGCAGATTTCCTTTGTTGTTTGGATGAGGTCTTCAGTGTCGCAACTTGCATCTACCTTCTCTGTAAATTGTGCATCTAGTAAATCTTTCATTTTACTTAACTTAATTGGAGTCCACTAATGAGTTTTTCTTTCATCTCAAGCTCAATTTGAGAGTATTTTGTTGTTTCTAATGTGCTGGTCATTTGATTGATTAATTTTTTATTATGCTTCAACTTCCATTCTAGTAATTCAATTGTATTATGTAACTCATGATTGCACTATTTCAAATATTTAATTTCAAGCTTTTCACTTTCAAGATGTTTTCCACCTTTCTCCATTTTTACATGCTCGCTTGTACTAGCTCGCTTGATTGAGTTTTCCATGCTTGCTTGCTTTGGAATTTGCTAGATCTCTTGTTTGGTGAAACTTGTTTTTCTTGTTTCACGCTCACTAGAACTCATGCTCGCTTGTTGTAGATTTAACTTGCTTGATTGTTGTTTGAATATTACATTTGCTTGCTTTAGAGTTGTACTCGCTTACTTGCTTGATTGTTTCTTTAATTAAATTCATGCTCGCTTGAACTTTGTGAATGCTTCAATCAACTTCACACTAGATCTCTTTCATGCTTAATTGATCACGATTTTTTGTTTTTGAACTTTCTTAATCTCTTTCCTGAATTTTTTACTTTATCATTGCTTGAATTTACAAAATAAGGGTGTCGAGTACTATCGAAAATGCACCTAAGAGAAAATGCTTACAATGATAAGTTCAAATAATCTTGATGAATCAGTTGAAGACAATGGACTTACTTGACTTAATTGACTCAGTTGAAGACAATGGAATTACTTGACTTAATTGACTCAATTGAAAATAATTGATTCACTTTCCATCCTATTAATTCAAAACTTGGGTGTTGGTTTCAACCGAGAATGCACCCTTACAATGAAAATTTGTTTTTATTTGAATTAACTTACAAATTGATTTTCAAGTTACACAAAAAATTGTTGTTGATGTCAATGTAGACTTTTCTTTGGAATGCTTGAGTTTTCAGCTTCATTAAATTTATTTCCTTGATTGAATGATATTGAATTGCTTGATGATGTTGATTATGTGTTGCAATTTCTAATTTTGTTGTAATTTTCTTATGTATGATTGATTACATGAGTATGCAGAGAATTTATGATGTGCATACAATTATTTAACTTGTTGTGTACTCCATGTGGACCATATGAAAATATGAGTGCCAAAAATTGGACACACAAAACATAAGAAACATCAAGAATGTTGCGCCATCATATTCATGGTGTACCTAAGATCCCCTTATTCAATTTTGGGCGCATCTATGACACCTCAATACCACAAAAAATGTATGTTTTTATTAAATATCATGGTACATCAATTTTGATCCAGGTGGATATCGGTGGCCACCCACCTATTCCATTTGGACCAGCACCATCAATTCTTGCAGCTTTTCACATTCAGCACAACTTACTATTTTTAGCAAGTTTTCGGGTCCTCCACTCCCAAAGCCATTTTGGGGCCTTAATGATCTAGGTGGATATTGGTGGCCACCCACCTATTCCATTTGAACCCCCACAATTAGTTCTTTCATTTTTTAAGTTGTAGCACAACTTACTATTTTTAGCAGCTTTTCGGGTCTTGAACTTTCGGAGCCGTTTTGAGGCCCTAAATGATATTTTTTGGGCATCGTTTATTTGGAAAATATGATTCCATTCTAGAATTGATATTTGTGGCAATATTTGTAGTCCTCGGATAGATATTTCTAACGATGTATCATACACGTCAAATGGAGATCGTATGCCGAAGTTACGTCCCCGGGAAGTTGAAACACCAATTTACCCAAATGGGGCCCATAGTTTTGGCGCTTCATCTCCTAGGGTTAGGTTTTTGGATGTTTATAGTTCTCCATTGTTTCTCAATAATAAATAGGCCCTCGAGCCTCATTTTAACATAGTTCAGAGGCCTATAGCCACCACATCTCTTCTTAGAGATAAGCTACCAGCGCCCTAGCTAGTTTATTTCCATTCTATCTGTAAGCAAATTTCAGTTCTTTGATATTAATGAAATGAAGTGTTATTTCCATTGCATCTTTGTATTTATGGTTATATGTGTATTCTGTTGCATTCCTGCATAAATCCGGATCAAATTTTCACACCGTCATGGAATTTTCTCAAAGTTCTAGACCTCCTTGGAAGCAATTTTTCTTCAAAAAAATGGATGCTTACTGACTCAATCTATCTCAAAGTAAAATTTTACTTTGGATTAAAAAAATGACTTTTCCTTATCAATCCAAATTTACAAAAATAATTTCACCTTATCACTTCATAAAATCACTTCAAACAACGATCAACATTCAACTTGTCACTCCAAATTAAAAAACACTAATCACTCAAAGAAATAAAAATTCACTTATGAATTTCACCTTACCACTCTAAAAATGACACCTTTTTACTCCAAATTTACACACCTTATTACTCCAATTTTTTACAAAAAAAATACACCTTATCCCTTATTACTCCAAAGAAGATAATAATAATAAAATATTACATATACCTGATCTCTCTATACATCTACTCTCGAGCATATTAACAATATATAAAAGAGCCTGTATCTTCAAACATATAAACTCTCTACAATCAGCATATGAAAATGGGTGGGGATGTGTATTTTGTGGACGAGGGTGCCCATATTTCATTAGATAATGAAATTGTGCGAGTCACCAGATCAAAAAATAGGGGGAATAATTACATGCATGCGTTATGGAGGACTTCACAATTTGATCGAAGTTCTTAACTAAGAAACAAATAGAGGATACTTGGATCTTGATTGGAACGAGCCTCGAGGAAAGGATACATTTGATGTATAGCTGATTTCATAGCATGTACCTGAGGGTTTTTCATTGCAACCCTGACACTACTACAACAACCATGACAGACGATCATAAGAAATTGGTCATCATTATGAAGATGAAAGGACCTTTTGGAGAATCTATCGTCATCGGTCAGGAGAAACCACAGAGCTCAAATGGCGATGACGATCACAAATTGAGAAAGCATACATATGAAGACAAGCATGAAGA
This sequence comes from Pinus albicaulis, assembly GCA_034641835.2. Classification (NCBI taxonomy): domain Eukaryota; kingdom Viridiplantae; phylum Streptophyta; class Pinopsida; order Pinales; family Pinaceae; genus Pinus; species Pinus albicaulis. The sequence continues at coordinate 127,697,656 of CM076569.1, read as the reverse complement.
ACCAAAAATTGACACTATTGTTTAAAATTATTATCTGTCCATATTTATGAATTTTCAAGGCGTATTCAACTTGCCAATGTCGATCCCATACTGTTGCGTTCCCTCTCAGTTCCTGTAGAAAATATCTAACACAACTCTCAAACCATGTATAGTTTATATAAAATATCTATACTAATGGATTCAATCTGATCATGTAATGTACTAAAACAAGATACTGAATCCTTCTACAATATTTGCAGATTATAAAACATGATCTCTCAATCACATGCAAGTAAGAGAAAGAAGTTAATCAATCACACAACAAAATATATATATGGGGAAATCACCTACTCAAAACCCCTCTATCATATGTTGTTCATATTCAAAGAATTATGAAACAATACAATGGTTTCTCACACCGATAAAAAACTGCACTCTACCGATAGTCTTACCCTAATCTTTCTCAAAACTAACTAGCAATTCTTTGGCAAAATTGACCAACACTTAGCCAATTCTCAGCCCTTGCTTAGCCTAGCCTTGCTCACGCAATCCCTAGCCAATTAATCCCTATTAAATAGGATAATCAACATTCATTTATTACACAATCCATATGGATCCTTCTGTAGAAATTATACAAACAATATGTATACCAATGGATTCAATCCAATTATGCGATATACTAAAGCAAGTGTAATATTCCAAAACTTGCGTGCAACAAATTGGAATATTAAATTTTGCTGATTTCACTTAGGAGATGAATAAATGGGTAAGGAGGCCCATGTATAATAAAAATATAATTAAAATCCCTCATAATGTGAAAGGGGATCAACATAAAGGCTAGATTTCACACCTTCATGTGTGAACAGGGACTTTTGCATGTGGACAAGGTCAAGTTTGACCAAGTCAACAACACTGGGATAGGAGGTGGAGTGTATCTTGTGAGACAACGTAGAGATAGTGGGAGGAAGATTCCTTGGTGGAGGAAACCCTAATTGAGTGGGGCCCAAGGAAAGAAGGCTCACACATGTATAAAATGAGGGCAAGGCAGCCATAGCAAGGCATCTTTGGAATGATATTTGATTTGTCTGCTTAGAATTTTCTGCATTCTCTTGTTGTTTAGTAGAGTTGTTGTGCTACTTGGCACAAGGATTTCCTGTTTAGGAATCCTTTTCCTTTCTTCAGAGGCCTCTTGAAGGAGTTTGTACTGATTTTCCTCACATCCAAGCTTGAGGCCAAGCATCCTCCTTTAGCTTCAACATTATTTCTGCAACAGTATAATGTTTTGTTCCAGGGTGTTGTAGTGAGGGTTCACAACACCACTTCTTGCACTCATTTTTCAAAGTAGGGAGTCTCCATTCCTTAGGGAGATTAATAAGGAATATCTTGGACACTTAGCCAAAGGAATTACATCATCTACAGTGCAGTCCCTTGCAGGAACTACGTCCTTTCTTGCAGAGTTGCAGTGTGAGGGTCAATCCCCTCAGCCTTGTCTTGCTTTCTCAGGGAAAAGGCCAAACCTTCTCCCGGAAAGACTTGTATGAAGGATCCTCCTTCATTTTTGTACTCTTCATCTATTCATACAATAGTGCTTCAACAGAATGTGTTATTTCAGATCCATATCTATAGATCTATGCATCTTGTACATTGTGCTTCCATGAAACCCTTCCCGAGTTATCTTCTTGATGTATAAAGGGGCTAGATCCCTAATTTTCTTCATGTTTTGAGAAAATAAACTCTTGATATGATATTTGAAGAATATTGTATCAGAAACCCTCTTAAAATGATGTTGTGCATGCTTCAGAAACTTTCTGTTTAGTCAAGTCATGGGAATTTAGTGTTTTTAAGCCATACCGGGACCGAGAGATCTATTTAAATAAGAAAAAAGTGATTTTTTTTGGAATATTTTCTTGGTGTGAGTCCAAAATTGCATAAGATAAGGAATCCCAGTGTTATTTTCCCCTATTAAAACACAATTTTCTAAAAATAACATTTTTAGGGAATAAATTGTTGTTTTTCCCCACTTTTGGCTGATATAATGGATCAGATTTCTTGCTACTGTACATGTAATTTATTGTTATGTGTTTCTAAAAAAATTTTATGAGTTAATTCTCACTTGTTTCATACAGTTTTATGAAAACAGTGTTTTCACTACATGCATTGCTGAGTTTTCCCATTTGGGGATATTACAGTGGTATCAGAGCATGATCTTTGGCTCAGCTTGTGAGTTATAGCTATCAAAAGGAAAAATATCAGAGTGATGGAGAGGATGAGTTTACTCTCATAACTTTTCAAATCTAGAAAGAACCTCTCCCAGGAGGTTAAGCAGATGAAGGAGAAGAGATGCCAAGAAACTCCTAGAGGGTTCAAGAAGAGGAAAAACCATGCACTTCCTATTCTCAAAGAGAAGAAGACATGAAGCATTAAGAACACTTGGAATCTGAAATTCTAAATGAATACCTTTCTTAATACAGAGATAAATCTAGATCCTCCAAGGAGACTCTAGCTTTACCATAATTCATTCAGATGGAAGAAGAAAGAAGATCCTACAACTATGGGATGATGAGAGGCAATAGATTTCTATTGTCCTCTTTTGATGGATCACTCAAATGTGAAGCAAAGGCTTGCATAAGGAAGATAGAGACTTTATTCCTACTACATCCAGTAGTAGAGAAAGAGGCTGTACAAATTGCAGCATTGCACCTTGAAGGTGAAGCTAATACTTGGTGGTTCAACCATTTGAGCCATGCAAGGGTGTCTACTCTTGCTGAGTTTTCTCAAAGGATGATCAGGAGATTTGGAAAAAGGAGGGATAAGGCCTCACCACCAGTAGAAGAGGTATGTACCAACGTTGTTGTAACCATGGAGGAGTAGCCTTCATCTTCAATAGTTTGGGAAGACAACACATATGGGGAAGAAACTCTTGCAGCCCTACAAGAAGCTTCCAAATTTCACCAAGGTATGCTTAAGTTTCCATCTCTTGTCATTTCAGCAAATCTTGTGGAAGGATCTACATCTTTGCATACTGCTGATTTAGAGCAATAGAATTGCACTGCGCTGTACAAGAGCAGTGATGAAGAAAAGAGGACCCATTCCTTATGGGAGCATTCAAATGGCAGCTTCATTCATGAAGCAATGGAGGAAGAAGAGTGAGATGGTAGACATATTGAAGTGAGAAACACTTTCTCCTTTCTATATGACACTTTCTCAATGAGCACTCCCCAGCTCAAAGAGAAACTTCTACCTGCAGCAGATCCAAAAATTTATTGGTTTTGGAAGGCCATTGATGAAGAGAAGGTATCATGGAGAGATCTCATTGGAGGTGCACTCCAACACATCATTGAGTGCAAATTTCTTCAAAGGAATGAAGAGGTTTTTCCTTCATCGCACTTGGATACTTATGGATTCAAGCTGATCATTGATGAGAGGTCTTCTCTAGAAGATCTCCAAGGAATTTCATTTCAACATCCCATGAAATGCAAGGGGAGAAATCTGATTTGGGAGGATGGTAGTATTCCTTGGGAGAGTGCTAAGGAAGAACATGATGGGAGGCACCTACATGTGGGTATATGGGTGTGGATGGAGAGCAAGAAGCTGGAAAGCTACTTGCAAATCTATGATACCATGCAGCAGGAGGCTTGGTTGCATTAGCTACTCTTGAAAGAGTTTGGCCATCATCCTCTTTCTAAGGGTGTGTGGCAGGATACTTGCATCATTCGGTAGCAAGGAGTATAGACACATTGTGTTGATATGACATTCTTCATATAAATCACCATGTTTTCACCACATGATTTGTATGATGGAGGTATGGGGAGGCAACAAAAACTTTTGTTGCTTTTGTTGTTCTTAGGAGAGCAAGGGAAGATTTGCTCTCACACTTTGCATGATGTTGCAGGAGTAGGAGATGGCACTATCATGGTGCAAAGAGGCTACTCCTTGGCCTTAGATGTTCAAGAGTTACTTCCACTTTGGGAGGAACTTCTATGTGTAGAAACATTATGGGAGATGTATTTGACAAGGAGCATGTCAAAGAATGGAGCTATGAGTTGGCAGGAGCTTATTTTCATGGGCCAACAACGCTGTCACTTGGGAGCTTGGGGTTATTGATGGAGTGTCCCCAGGATCACTTCACACTTGATGCACTTGGTGGACAAGGAGGAGGTGAGAATGATAAGGTAGTGGATGGAAACACCTATTACATTGATATAATCTTCTTAACTTGGATTTCCAAGCATGAGAAGAGTGATCTTCATGCAACACATGATTTATTCCTCTTCATAGGAGTGTGTCATACCACTATGGAGGAATTATTCACATACATATGCATCATCTTACTCTAAACACATGGTAGGAATATTGTTTTTGCATCCATGGATTGTCTAACACAGTATTTGGATACTCTTACCATTCACAGTCAGTGCATTTCTCCACAAGAGGGCAAGCTTTTCATTGAGCTCCATGGTCAACATTGGGCCAAATTGTATGATGGAGACAACCATATTTTATATGGCCTTGGGAAAGTGTTTCCTTTCATGTATGTTTAGTTGATGTATCCAACCACTTACCATTCATTATTAGATGTAAGAACATACATAATTATCCATGTATTAAAAAAAAAACTTGCCACACTATTTTTTGAAGCAGCAGTTTGGAAAACTGCGCTGTAACTACATGGAAAACAGTTGGTACTTTCCTGTACCACATGAAACCTTCAGTATTTCCCTCATTTTGATGCTGATCATGATTTAATTTGCTGATATTGATCTTATCTTTATGGGAAGCATGATTGGGAGAGAGACACATGGGTTGGATGTGTCCTTTTGGGAAGAAGATTCCCACATTTTCTACATTGCATTTTCTAATGGGAGCATGGGAGGAGATATGGACACCACAGCCAAACAATTGTTTCTTTTTGAGGTGGTCCATGTGATTGATGGGATGCCATATGGTGATTATTTCCTATCCTTAACATATGGAATGATTTGAGCCAGTTTGATTCACAGTGTTGGAGAGGAGATCTTTCGAGATCAAGTCTTCATCTTGCCACTTGAGGGCAGTTGTATTGCAGCCCAAGATCAACATATTCTATGCACTTATCATAAGTGGATAGGAAGACGATGTGGGGTAGGCTACTTTTCCTACCATGTTTAGATTTTCAGCCCACCTACATTGCAGGAGCTCAAGGTGGAGGAGAAGTTTCAGGAGTTGCCATGTTGGGAGGTGACTCATTTTGTATGGAGGATTGTTGGGGGATGGAGGATCCACATACGAAGGATGTTTTGTTAGGTTCCTATATTACTAGTATAGTCCCTTACTGTTGTTATTGTAACCCCCTTATTGTTATTATTGTACCCCTGTAACCCCCATATTGTTATTATTGTGCCCTTAAATTATTATTGTTAGGTCAGTTAGGATTACATTGTGGCCCCATGGACTCCTATATATAGAAATGAGGTTTTGTAATTTGTATCATCCAAGAATTGTTCATTCATGTAACGTATTGGAGGTTTCCCCCTTGAAGTGGATTATTTATAAGGTGTTGATATCTCTTTTCTTCTATTTTTGAAGCTGGTTTCACAACATTTGGTATAAGAGCTTTAGATTCTAGGGTTTCGCTGCTCCAAACAGGTCATCGTGGAATTTTTGCTATAACTTATTTTATACGAAGGTTAAAAAGCTGAAATTTTTCTAGTGCGAAGCCAAAATTGTGAGGAACATCGTCGCAAAATTTCTGAGATTTGTTCGTAATATTTTCAGAGATATGATCTGTGGAAGTTAGGTATTTTTGTAGGCTCCTGAATTTCACTTAAAATGGTCATGGTGGAATTTTCTCTATAGCTATTTTTCTATGAAGGTTCAGAAGCTAAAATGTTTAGAGCACGAAGCTGAAATCCTGAGCAACATCATCAAAAAATTTCAAAGCTTGGTTCACAATATTTTTGGAGATATGATCTGTGGAAGTTAGGTCTTTTTCAGGCTCACGAATTTCATCTCAAAGAGGTGATTGTGGGAAAGATTTATAACTCTCTCTCTGAGCATCGAATTGGAATTCTATAATAAGTGACTAGAACTACACAGACTGTAGTTTTCTATCTATAAATTTCAGAGCCGAAGGAGCAAACAGTGACATGTGGCAAGTTGTAAAAGTTTTCTCTACTGAACTAGTCCATAATTAGATCATTGTGGGAGATTGGACATAACTTTTTCTTAAAGAATCGAAATCAATTTAGACCTGTAGCATTTGAAAGAAGCTTTAGACGACTACTACAGGGACGAATTTCAGATATTTAGGATTTGTAAGTATATAGATAAGTCAATTTCAATATCTAGCTCCTCAAAATCAAGTAAAAGGTGTGTATTTTTTTTTCTTTTCCGAATTGCATAAGTCTTGTTTAACGAATCAAGTTGAATTGATTCCAAAGGCATATTATAGAATAGATATCAGTATTGGATTCTCAAATGGCCCTAAAAATAATTCAACACCCTTTAATCCTTTAGAAGGATCTACTATGACTCATGAAGATGAAGAATGAAAACATGACATATCAAAATTACAAGAGAAAGTGCAACAAATTTCGCTCTCGCAAAGAACAACAAAAAATGAAATGGAAGTTTTGAAGAAAGGCATGGAAACTAAGATGGATGGTTTGAAGAAAGGCGTGGAAGCTAAGATGAATGGTTTTGAAGCTAAGATGGATGGCATGGAAGTGGGCATGGAAGCTAAGATTGATGACATGGAAGCTAAGATCGATGAGAAAATGGAAAACATGAAGAATTTTCTAAAAGCAGATATGGAAGGTTTGACAAAGTTTATACAAGAAAGGTTTCCTAATGGTAAAAAGATAGTAGAAGAACCTCATGATGAGAACAAAATAAATGTTAATTGTGATTTCATAAACTCTAATGTTGGCGGGAAGAACCACCATATTCCAAAGATGGATATGAGGAAGTTTGATGGAAAGGATCCTGTAACATGGATACCACAGATGGAGCAATATTTTGATCTCCATAACGTGCAAAACACACAAAAGGTACGCATTGCAACTTTACATTTAGAACAAAATACATTTGTATGGTATCGATGGCTTTGCTCCCGTAAAAAAATTGTCACTTGGTCAATTTTTACGGAGGAAATGATAGCACACTATGAGGATACAAAGAGCAACACCTTCTTTAGCCAATTGATAAATCTCAAACAAAAGGGTTTAATGGCGGAGCACATTGAGGACTTCCAAAAATTGAATATAAGGGTAACTGATATTCCAGAGGAACACAAGATTGATCTCTTCATAGGTACTTTAAAGGATAACATCCAACATGAAGTTCGCATTTTGGAACCTGATTCATTGGAGAAGGCATTCAAGTTCGCAAGAAAAATTGAATGTAAATTTATGGCGACAAGGAAGCCTACCACTCACTTCTATAAAGATGGAAATGTTGCTACTTCTAGATTTCCACAACCCACAAGGTTGACACCACTACAATTGGAAGCAAAAAGAGCAAAAGGGATTTGCTACAGTTGTGATAACAAATACACTAAAGGTCATAAGTGTGCTGAGAAGAAATTATTTTACATAGATTGTGAAGAAGAAGAAGAAAATGAAAAATAAGAGGATATACACTAGGAACCAACCCTAGAAGAGGAATAAATGAGTCCGACCATATTGTGTAATGCATTGGCAGGAATTACCACTCCTAAAAATCTCAAGATAGAAGGACATATCAAGAAGAAAAAGGTAATAGCGTTGATTGATTCAGGTAGCACCCATAATTTTATTCATTGTAAGGTAGCCAAGGAATTGAATTGTTTCCTATAACCAACACCAAAATGTCAAGTGATGGTTGCAAATTGAGGAACTATACATTTCTCTGGAAAATGCCATAATATCAAGCTTGTAGAAATTTCCTGTTTCCAACCCCGGTTTTCAGTTTCACCTTATTTATCCAAATAGTTAAATGCCCTTTCCCATATCCTTATATTCAACAAACTGGAAAATAATTTTTTCCTGAAAACAAAAATTCTGGAAAATTTACAGAATGCTGGAAAATGCAGAAATAAAAATCTACAAGCTTAAAACAACCATTCAACACATTTAAACACTAATATTTTTGGTCAACATGACCCTGGAAAAACCCCCTACAACTCTTGGGGAAAACCAATCTGAAAGCTTCTCTTTTATTTCTGAAAAATGCTTTTACAATGAGCAGTAATACACAGAAAATTACATCAAACACAAAAATACTTATCTCGATTTTCGTGCCACCCTCCACCTTGAAAATCATGCCAAACGGCAAGAAGAAATTTTACAGAGAAATTTCAGCATTAAATGTTGTCTTTTCTGCCTTGAAAAGCATTCTAAGAATGATCGTACGGACTGTACAGATTTCGTACGGATAGGACAGCAACCTCCTTTCTTGATTTTCGTGCCCAGAAAATCTGCCTCGAAAATCGTGCTCCTTGCTACTGTTATAGCTCCTTGAAAACAGTGTTGCCCCTCTCTCGAAAATCGTGCAAACTTCTATACGAATTTTCTGCCTCGGTTAATGTGCCAATGAAACTCTGCTATACGGATTTTCAGCCTTGGGAAGTGTGCCCTCTTGCTGTACAGTTTTACTGTGCTGCCTTTACTGCTCTCCCTCTGCTCAGAAATTACTCTCCTCCTCTCTTAATCTGCTCATGAAAGAAATGAATGACCTTTTCCTCCTTTTCCTCCTTTAACCTAACCCTAAGTGACTTTTGGGGAATCCCTAAATCCAATGGCTGAAATAGATTAAGACCCACTTAGTCATTTATTTCCAAAGTCACTTTTCCTTTCTAATTTTACATTGAATTTATTAAAGTCACTTTAAAATTAGACTTTAGTAAATTTATCACTTAAAGTCACTTTTAAATTAGATTTGACTTTATAACTTTATAAAGTCACTTTAGGAGAAAAATTAAATTCTTTTGGACACTTTTCCCTAGGCCAAAGATCAAAGCCTTAGGGAACCACCTGTCCTCCGGTAACTAAATTTCAATACTCCCTGTTACTGAGGAAGGTGTTTCTCACCACACCCATCTTGTCTCTAAAGTAGACATGCTTGCCCCATGGTAAGGCTTTGGTAAGAATATCTGCGACCTGCTCATCAATGGGAATATACTTAAGCTTCATAGCTCCTTTCTGAACATAGTCTCTGATGAAATGATATTTGATCCCGATATGCTTTGACCTGTCATGAAATACTGGATTCTCCTTGAGTTTAATGCAACTATGATTATCACAGTAAATCACTGAAGGTCTCAACGGCTGACCAAATAAGCCAAACAACATCTTGCAAAGCCAGATGGCCTCACAACTAGCTAGACTGGCTTCCATATACTCTGCTTCCACTGAACTCAATGCTACTGACTGCTGCTTTCGGCTGAACCATGACACCACTACCGAACCCAACCCAAAACAACACCCTGAAGTGCTCTTCCTATCAGAAGCACAACCTGCCCAATCAGAATTAGTGTAACCTGCCAATCTCACTCCATCCCCCTGCTTGTAGTCCAGACCATAATCCACTATCCCCTGCAAGTACCGCAAAATGTGTTTTGCAGCCACCCAGTGAACCTTCCTAGGCTCACACATAAACTGACTCATCGTGTTGACTGCAAAAAAAATATCTGGTCTAGTGTTGACCAAATACATCAAGGAACCAATCGGCTGTCTGTATAATGTGGGATCCACCAACTCGGAATCCAAAGCATGAAGCTTCTTCCAGTTGGTGATCATCGGTGTCGACATGGGTCTACAATCCTCCATGTGGAATCTGCCAAGGATGTCCACAATATACTTCCCTTGCCCCAGGAAGAAATGCCCCTCCTCCTGCCACACCTGCAAACCCAAAAATTAATGCATCAAGCCGATGTCCTTCATCTCAAACTCCACCGCAAGATCTCTCTTGAAGTGCTCTATGAGTATCTCTGCACCCGTAATGACCAAGTCATCCACATACAACACCAGAATGAGAGGCTCCTCACCTATCACAATATAGTAAAGGTTCGGATTTGCCTCACTCTTTGTGAAACCCATCTCCTGCAAGTATGTATCTATCCTGGAGTACCAAGCTCTAGGAGCTTGCTTCAGGCCATAAAGGGCCTTCTTCGGTCTGCACACATGGGACTCCTTCCCATGCACCTCAAAGCCCTGTGGCTGCTCAATGTACACCTCCTCCTGTATGAAGCCATTGAGAAATGCCATCTTCACATCCATTTGGTGGATCTTCCAACCCATCTCTGTTGCTATCGATATAATGGAGTGGATCGAAGTATATCGAGCCACGGGAGCGAAGGTCTCCTCATAATAAACTCCCTCTACCTGGGAGAACCCTCTAGCCACAAACCTCGCTTTGAATTTCTCAATGCTACCATCTGCAGCATGCTTTACCTTGTAAAGCCATCTGGAAGTAACCATGGATTTGCCCTCAGGCCTCGGCACCACCTCCCAAACATCATTCTTCATGATAGAAGAATACTCCTCCTGCATGGCCTCTCTCCAGACCTACTGGTTAGCTGCCTCCTCATAGCTAGAAGGCTCAGAGTCAAGGATGCTGGTAGCCATTGCCATATAGCTACAAAACCTCTCAGGTGGTCTGCTCTCTCTGACCGGCCTCTTAGGCTCAGCAACAGATGTGGCATCTCTCAAGGTGTCCTGAAGCCACTTGGGCTTCCTCTTTCCTGAGTGCACTTCTCCCGCCGGAGAATAAAACTCCTCCTCCTCAACATCAGGAGCCTGAACTCCTGACTGTCTGTCTGCTGTCCTCCTGCCTGCACCTGAACCTGTAGATGCTGAGGTACCGTGTGAACTGTCCATCAGTGGACTCCCCAGTGAACTGCTCTGTGGACTGCTCTGCGTGCTGCCCATAGCTCCACCCCTCTGACTCTGCGAGCCACTCCCCACTGACGGACCTGACATCGTCATAGATGTACCTCCGAATCCTCCTGATCCCTGCCCACTGGATCCCTGCGACTGACTCAACTGCTGCTGAGGGTCTGGCTGATCCAGATACTCTAACTCCCGTGACCTCCTAAAGGCCCTGTCCTCCTCGAACTTCACATCCCGCCTGACAACAACTTTCCTCCGTGCAGGAATGTAAATCCAAAAGGCCTTTGAGGTCTCACTGTAGCCCACAAAGATACCCTTCTCTGCGGTGGGCTCTAGTTTGGTCCTCTTCTCCTTGGGTATGTAGGAGTATGTGATACACCCAAAGATACGAAGATGGCCAATATCAGGCTTCTTCCCAGAAAAAGCCTCCTCCGGAGTCATGTGCCCCAAGGCACGATGCAGACTCCTGTTCTGCAAATAAACAGCTGTGTTGCAGGCCTCTGCCCACAAAAACAATGGCAACCCCTGATCATGTAACATGGCTTTGGTAGCCCCTCCGATGGATCTGTTCTTCCTCTCCGCAACCCCGTTCTGCTGGGGGTTGTAAGGAACAGTGAACTCCCTCCTAATGCCTGCCTCCGCACAATAGTCAAAAAACTCTCCAAGGGTGTACTCTCCCCCATTGTCCGACCTCAGGGACTTGATCTTCCGACCTGTCTGTGTCTCCACAAGAGCTCTGAACTCCTGAAACCGCTTGAAGACCTCACTCTTGGTCTTCAAGAAATAAATCCAGGTCCTCCTGGAGTGATCATCAATGAATACAACATAGTACTCATATCCACTCAAGGAAACATGAGACATCCGACCGCTCACATCGGAATGAATCAAATCAAGTATCCCAGTCGCTCTACTGTCACTGCTGGGAAAAGGGGATTTGGAAAACTTGCCCTTCGCACATCCTATGCAAGTATCAAAGTGATCAGTACTGAAATTTGGCACACCTGTACTGATATCCCACAAAGTCCTCAAGGCTCCATTATACATGTGCCCCATCTTGCAGTGCCAAATCTCACATAGCTCAGAACTGCTAGCTCTGCTGTCAGTGCTACTACTCAATGCCAAAAGGGGGTGAAATGCAAACTTGTACACCTTTGCATGGCATACAGCTATCACTCTAGCTGAATCAGCTAGAGCGCCCCTGAGATATATCAGCACTTGTCCTCCCCTGAATAGTATCTCATATCCTCTGTCCTCCAAAGATGAGACGGATATGAGGTTCTTCCTCATCCCTGGCACATAAAGAACATCTGACACCTTCAAGGGAGGTTTGGGTTCCCTATGAAATTTCAGTGTTCCCACACCGACTGCTCTAACAACTCTGTCATCACCGAGTACTACCTCTATATCAGTGCCACTCTCTGAAAGCTCTGACAAGTACTTACGGACTCCTGTCATATGACGTGAAGCCCCATTGTCCACATACCAGATACCTGAAGATGCTCCGCTAGTCGAGGGAAATGCATGCTCCCTCTGAACCTCTATGGCAGGTGATCCTGCACTAGAGGACTCACATGCAATGAACCCAAACTCCTGGTCAAAGCGATCTGTAAAGTCCTCAACCTCTGCTGATGCTGCCATGCTCTGGTTCTTCCCCTTCTTCTTCTTCTTCTCCAGACACACAACTGCATAGTGTCCCATCTTCTGACAATTCCAACACTTCACCTTGGAATAGTTGTTTTGTGTGTTGCCCTGTTTACCTTTACCTTTGCCTTTGCCCCCACCATTGCTTGTGGAAGCTTGCTTCTTCCCTTTTCCTTTCTTGCCTCCTGCCAATAGTGCTACATCCTCATCCTGCTCAACTGGCTTGGCTGCCCCAAGCTGACCTTTCCTGATCTCTGTTTGAATGCAATAATCCCAAAACCTCTCCCATGTGGGAAGGGTCTCACGTGCACAAACCCCATCAACAAAGTTCATCCATGAACTGGGGAGGCCATTCACTACAATCTGCACCAACTCAGTGGGTGGAATGACCTCTCCAACTGCTGCCAACTCATCTCTCACATTAGTAATATTTGTGAGATATCCAGCTGCACTATCAGTCTTACCCATCTTAATGGTTTTCAACTTCTCCTTCAGGACCATTTTCCAGTTCTCATTGGTACTCTGGTAGAGGTTGGTCAATGCTGACCACATCTCATGAGCATTTCTCTTTACTCTCACATGAGGGATGCAATGGTCTTTGATTCTGTCTAGAATCAGTCTCTTACCCTTGTTGTTCTTTCTATTATATGCTGCCAACTGAACAGCATCAGTAGGCACATTAACAGGCTGCTGTTGGGTATGAACCATGATATCCCAGACTTCTGCCTCCTCAAAGATACTCTGCATTCTCTCCTTCCAAACGCTATAATTGGTATGCCCATCCAACCTATCCTCCACCCTCAATCCTAATGACATCCTACTATCCTAAAACTGAAAAATAGCACTGCTGTAGTAAAGATAAAAAATTATGTTTGTGAAAAATCAGCTTGCTGGAATTTTCTGAGTGAAAAATCAGCAGGCTGTATTTTTCTACTTGCTGTCCCAAACTACACTTTTAGCACCCAAGCTCTGATACCATGTATAAATTTCCTGTTTCCAACCCTGGTTTACAGTTTCACCTTATTTCTCCAAATAGTTAAATGCCCTTTCCCATATCCTTACATTCAACAAACTGGAAAATAAATTTTTGCTGAAAACACAAATTCTGGAAAATTTACAGAATGCTAGAAAATGCAGAAATAAAAATCAGCAAGCTTAAAACAACCATTCAACACATTTAAACACTGATACTTTTGGTCAACATGACCCTGGAAAAAACCCCTACAACTCTTGGGGAAAACTAGTTTGAAAGCTTCTCTTTTATTTCTGAAAAATGATTTTATAGTGAGCAGTAATACATAGAAAATTACAACAAACACAAAAATCACTTATCTCGATTTTCGTGCTACCTTCCACCTTGAAAATCATGCCAAAAAACAAGTAGAAATTTTACAGAGAAATTACAGCATTAAATGCAGTCTTTGTTGCCTCGAAAAACATGCCAAGAATGACCGTACGGATTGTACGGATTCCGTACGAATAGGACAGCAGCCCCTTTTCTCGATTTTCGTGCCCAGAAAATCTGCCTCGAAAATCGTGCTCCTTGTTGCTATTCTAGCTCCTCGAAAACAGTGCTGCCCCTCTCTCGAAAATCATGCGAACTGCTGTATGAATTTTCTGCCTTGGGTAATGTGCTAATGAAACTTTGCTGTACAGATTTTTAGCCTTGGGAAGTGTGCCGTCTTGCTGTACAGATTTACTGTGCTGCCTTTACTGCCCTCCCTCTGCTCAGAAATTACTCTTCAGCTTTCTCTCCTCCTCTCTCAATCTGCTCATGAAAGAAATGAATGACCTTTTCCTCCTTTAACCTAACCCTAAGTGACTTTTGGGGAATCCCTAAATCCAATGGCTAAAATAGATTTAGATCTAGGGCTGAGATTAAATGCTCATTTAAATCTCACTTTCTATTTTTTAATTCACCCCACTTTAATAAAGACCCACTTAGTCATTTATTTCCACAGTCACTTTTCCTTTCTAATTTTACATTGACTTTATTAAAGTCACTTTAAAATTAGACTTTAGTAACTTTATCACTTAAAGTCACTTTTAAATTAGATTTCACTTTATAACTTTATAAAGTCACTTTAGGAGAAAAATTAAATTCTTTTGGACACTTTTCCCTAGGCCAAAGATCAAAGCCTTAGGGAACCACCTGTCCTCCGGTAACCAAATTTCAACAAAGCTAACCATGGGGGAATATGTATTGAATAGTCCAAAGCTTTCCATTCCTATGAGAGGTGCTGATGTTGTATTAGGAGTACAATGGTTACAATCTTTGGGGATGGTAGCTTTTAATTTTCAAGAACTTTTCTTGAAATTTTTTTCAGAAGGAAAGGAAGTCAAATTATGGGGTATTATAGGGAATTCAAGAAAGATAATAAGCTCTAATGTCATGAAAAAGCTTCTAAATAAATAACAACGAGGCGTAATTGCACAATTATGCTCACTAGAAGTTCCAACATCAAAATCATCTATTTATGTAGATCTCTAAAAAGTCTTGGAAAATCATTCCAAGGTGTTTGAAACTCCCAAAGGGCTCCCAACTATTCATGATCATGCTCATGCTATTCATTTGATTCCAGGAAGTGTTCCTCCAAACATCAGGCCTTATAGATATCCTTATGTCCAAAAGAGCGAAATTGAACGTATGATTGTAGAAATGTTAGAGGTGGGTATATTTCAACCTAGTCAAAGTTCTTTCTCTGCTCCTATAGTATTGGTACACAAGAAGGATGGATCATGGCACATGTGTCCGGATTATAGGGAGCTCAATAAGCTCACCATTAAAGATAAATTTCCCATTCCTGTGATTGATGAATTACTGGATGAATTACATGGAGCAATTTATTTTACCAAGTTGGATCTTCGTTCAAGATATCATCAAATTAGAACGAAGACTGAAGATATTCCAAAAACAACATTTCGAACTCATGAGGGTCATTATGAATTTTTGGTCATGCCTTTTGGCCTTACCAATGCACCTTCTACATTTCAAGGGTTGATGAATTCCATTTTCAAACCCTTCCTTAGAAAATTTGTGCAAGTATTTTTTTATGATATACTAATCTACAGCAGGTCTTGGAAGGATCATGTTCAACATGTTGACAGGGTGCTCAAACTATTGCAGGAGAAACAATTATATGCAAAAACATCCAAATGTTTCTTTGGAGTACAAGAGGTGGAATATCTGGGTCATATTGTGTCTCACGAGGGTGTTAAAGTAGACCCTAACAAAATTAAAGCCATTAAGGAATGGAAAGTCCCCACAACCATAAAGCAGTTGCGAGGATTTCTCGGGTTAACAGGGTATTATCGCAAGTTTGTTAAGAATTATTGGAGAATAGCAGCACCTCTAACAACATTATTGAAGAAAGATGCATTTTCATGGACTCCTGAAGCAACTAAGGCCTTTGAACATCTTAAAGAGGCAATGTGCCTAGCACCGGTCTTAGCTATGCTAGACTTCACAAAAACCTTTATTGTGGAATGTGATGCCTCAGGAAATGGAATTGGTGTTGTTTTAATGCAAGAAGGAAGACCCATTGCTTTTGAAAGTCGTCCAATCAAAGGAAAGTATTTACAGAAACCTATTTATGAGAAGGAAATGTTAGCTATACTGCATGCACTAAAGAAATGGAGAACTTACCTAATGGGAAGACACTTCAAGGTAAAAACTGATCATGATAGTCTTAAACACTTTTTGGAACAAAGAATATCTTTAGAAGAGCAGAAAAAATGGGTCACAAAGATGTTGGGTTATGACTTTGAAATAATCTACAAAAAAGGGAAGCTAAATGTTATTGCAGATGCACTCTCAAGAAAGAATGAAGAGGTGGAATAATTTCTTTGTGCCATTTCTATTATCCAACCAAATTCTATAACCAAAGCAAGAGATGAATGGAAGAAGGACGAAGAAGTGTGGACACTCATTCAAAATTTGCAGCAAGATCCTAGTAAATCTGATACATTTAGTTGGAAAAATGATTCCTTATGGTACAAATCGCTTATATCTTTGTAAGAATTCCCAACTAAAACAAAATATTCTTTTGGAATTGCACACTTCTCCTTTAGGAGGACACTCAGGATTTTCAAAAACTTACCACAGGGTGACGAAAGAATTTTTTTTGGGATGGCCTTAAATCTAATATTCAAAATGTTGTGGCGGAATGTTTGGTTTGCCAGCAAAATAAAGTTGAGACAATTAAGACCTTGGGTCTTCTACAACCTTTATCCATTCCAAGTCAACATTGGGAGGAGATTTCAATGGATTTTATCACATGTTTACCTAAGTCCGAAGGAAAGAGTGTCATCATGGTGGTAGTTGATAGACTTACCAAGTATGCACACTTTTGTGCATTATCTCATCCATTTAAAGCAAGTACAGTTTCTACTACATTTATCGACACAATTCAAAAGCTACATGGGAACCCAAGGGTTATTGTGAGTGGCATAGATCCCATTTTTACTGGAAATTTTTGGATAAAGTTATTTTCTTTTTTGGGTACTCAATTAGCTCATAGCTCATCTGATCATCCTCAATCCGATGGTCAAACTGAGATAGTAAATAAATGTTTGGAAGGATATCTTCGTTGTTTTCAAAGGAGGGAGTCTCCATTCCTTTGGGAGATTAGTAAGGAATATCTGGGAGTAGATTTGTATATCTTGGCACTTGGAAAAATGAATTCCATCATCTGCAGCACAGTCCCTTGTAGGAACTACGTCCTTTCTTGCAGAGTTGCAGTGATTGTCAATCCCCTCAGTCCCGTCTTGCTTTCTCAGGGAAAGGGCCAACCCTTCTCCTAGAAAGAATTGTAAGAAGGATCCTCCTTCATTTTTGTGCTCTTCAGCTATTCATACAATAGTGCTTCAGTAGACTATGTTATTTTAGATCCAGATCTACAGATCTATGCATCTTGTACATTGTGCTTCCATGAAACCCTTCCCGGGTTATCTTCTTGATGTATAAAGGGGATAGATCCCTAATTTTCTTCATGTTTTGAGAAAATAAACTCTTGATCTGATATTTGCAACATATTGTATTAGAAACCCTCTTAAAATGACAATGTGCATGCTTCAGAAACTTTTTTTTTAGTCAAGTCATGGGAATTCAGTGTTTTTAAGCCATAATGGGACCGAGAGATCTATTTAAATAAGAAAAAGTGATTTTTTTTGGAATTTGTTCTGGGTGTGAGCCCAAAATTGCATAAGCTAAGGGATCCCAGTGTTATTTTCCCCTATTAAAATGACATTTTCTGAAAATAACGTTTTTAGGGCATAAATTGTTGTTTTTCCCCACTTTTGTCTAATATAATGGATCATATTTGTTGCTGTTGTACATGTAATTGATGGCTATGTGTTTCTAAACACATTTTATGAGTTAATGCTCACTGTTTTCATATATTTTCTGAAACAACGTTTTCACTACATGCATTGCTGAGTTTTCCCATTTGGGTATATTATAGGAAGATATTGAATCCTTCTAAAAATTAGTTGCAAAAAATAAACACGATCAAAAAATCACACCAAGTAAAATAAAGAATAAAATAAATCCACAACATAGATATTTTTCCTGGGGAAAGCTTTAGGCTCAAAACCCCTCTATCTCTATTGTATAATGAACCAAGGAATCATGAAACAATACAATGCACTCTTCTCACAAGAGTCTGTTGTACTATCTTGACCCTCTCACACTGATCCATGCAAAATTGGTCCAACACTTATCCAATTCTTAGCCTGTCTTTAGCCTGCCTTTCTCACGCAATCCCTAAGCAATTAATCCCTATTAATTAGGATAATCATCCTTGCTTGACTACAAAATACATCTCGGGCATACTATGGTGTATATAATTTCACCTGGGCAATTTGCTATAAATACAACTGATAGATAAATTCCCTTTAACGTCTGTCTCAACTGGGTCTTCATCAAAACTGACATGCATGCAGCTATTAATAGTAAATCATTAGTCACTTGATATATCACTACATGTGAAACAAATCTGATTTAATTCACTTGACCTCTCACTAGTGCTATAGTCAGTTACAAATAGTTAAACTGATTTTAACTGAATTAATTGAGTTAACTGATTTCTCATGCATTAAACTAAGACACTAACTGCAACTTGGACTCTATAACAAATAGAATCACTCTACATGCCTCACCAAGCACCCTCAACTTGAATTTCAAGAGATAATTGAGTCTATCACACTCAGTTAACTATTACAAGTGATTATGGGATAATATTACAATTTATTGTCTAATTTATTTAAGGGATAAATAAATTTGACATATTTTTAATTTAATTTAATTAAGGAATAATTAAATCAAAAGCCTCCATGGTAGCCATTTCTGGGTTCCATTTTCTAGATGTTGTTTCTGGATGCCAATTTCACTATTTCTTGTTGCAAATTTCAACACTCCCTCTCAACAAGAAATAAATCAATCTGTCCCGATATAGTACCTTTGGAATGTTATTGCATGCAACACTTGCCTAGTGTTGTTTTCACATGCAACTATCCTTAAAATAAATATCCTCCAAACAACTAAATTAGTATAATGCATCTGTCATCAGAGTCTTCTGACTGTTGGATCTTACTGCACATGTCTACTGGACTCTACGCTGCTGACATCTACATCCATGCACTCTGCACTATTTCCAACTTTGATCTAAGCTCCAATATTCAACACTTGTCACTCCCTGACATCCGACTACATCAAATTAACCAATCCTTTCTACTACTACTATACTTTGGGCTCCTTGTAGCTAGGTTCGATCCATGAGACACACCATATTAATGAATCCTACCTAAATTTCTTCTTAGGGTTAATTCTGCACATTGCCCCACCTCTCACCTGGATGTATAGATGCATGTAATCCCTCTACCCATCTGGCTCAAAATTCCCCCTCCTGTAGGTCTCTGCTTGAGTGGAATCTTCCACTCAGTCTCCTCTCTACTTCTCCAATTGTGGCTTCTCCATAACCTTCTGAAACTTCTTTTGAGGCTGCATGCTAAGAGATAATTTCTCCCTCTCAACCACCAAGTTACTAACCATTATTTTTCTCCTCAAAGCCTTTCATGCATCCTCAACCTCGAGAGCATATAGGTTCTTGACTCTATAATCGATCTGCTTCACCTGTCCTGTGGCTATATGTTTAAGGAAAACTTTTCCTTTTCTAAACATCACTTCATAACCATGGTCTTCCAATACTTCTACAGAGACAAGATTCTTCTTTAGGTCTGGAAAATACAAAAAAATTTCTAGTCTAAGATGGGAGCCATTCTCCCTCTAAAAGGTATCTGTACCTATGCCGGCCACGCTATACCTCTCGTCATATCCAAACTCTATGATCTGCTGGAGGTACTTCTCCTCCAAGTCACTGAAGAGATCTCTATCCCCCGTTATATGGAATGAGGCACCGCTGTCTAAATACCACATGCATCCAATTACAGTGTTGGCCATGCATGCAATGAGAGTAAAATAAAGCTCGAATTGTGAATCCAATGCTTCAACCACTGCAACTGTAGGCTCCTTCTTGATTTCCTTATTCTGTGGACAGTTTGTAGCATAGTGCCTATGCTCGTGATAGTGAAAAGATCTGATCTTGGACAAGTATTTCTTGCCCACTTCACCTTAGGATTTCTTTCCCTTGGACTTATTTGCCTTACCAGCCAAGGAAAAATATTCCTCATCATTAGTATTGGATGAGGATCCATCCCTGGTATTTCGCCTAAATTATTTTTGTACCAAATCCGACAAAAGTCACTTCCAATTTGGTAACTTCTCCCTCCCATTCACCGAGTCCTGGTAACTATGCCAGCTCTTGGGAAGGCCTAGAAGTTCTAGGCTCACCAAGTCATCATCTACTATGGTCACAACAACAATTCCAAGCTCATATCGACATTGAGTGAAATTCTCCAAGCATGTTGGTACTGTCTCACCCTCCTTCTTGATTTTGCTGAGCTTGTCCTTCAACTCCAAATTCATTTTGTCACTGATGTTCCGAAATATATTTTTTAGGGCCTTCCACATTGTATATGGAGTCACCTTGCCATGAATAATTGAGACAATGTGATCCTGAACTCCCTCTAATAAGATCGTCCTTTCCCTTTCTACCTTCTTTTGCCAAGCATTAAGAAGAGCGGTGTCTGCTGCTGTCGGCTTGGGAATATCATTATCAATGAATCAACTCGTTGTCCTACATAATTTCCTCCATTCTATCTTTCCATGCGATATAATTTGAACTACTCTCAAGTGCATATTCCAATCTTAGTCCATTGAAAGCCATCTTGATCTGCTTGTCACTCCAAAGAAAGTATCCGCAAGTTTGAATACTGTCCAAGACAAACTCAATTTATTCTCCACTATTGTGATTCCTGGTGCTCTGATACCATGTAGAAATTATACAAACAATATGTATATCGATGGATTCAATACAATCATGTGATATGCTAAAGCAAGATACTGAATCCTTCTACAAATTAACTATGGAAAATAAACACAATCACACCAAGTAAAAGAAATAAGAAAATCAATCCACAACACAGATATTTTTTCCTGGGGAAAGCTTACTGCTCAAAACCCCTCTATCTCTATTGTATAATGAACCAAGGAATCATGAAAAAATACAATGCACTCTTCTTACAAGAGTTTTCTACACAATCCTGACAAAATTGGCTAAGTGTTGGACCAATTGGTCTCACACTGATCCAAACAAAATTGGTCCAACACTTAGCCATTTCTCAGCCTGTCTTCAGGCTTCCTTGCTCACACAACCCCGAGGAAATTAATCCCTATTAATTAGGATAATTATCCTTCCTTGACTACAGAATACATCATGGGAATCCTATGGTGTATATAATTGCACCCAGGAAATTTTCTATAAATACAACTGATAGATAACTTCCCTTTAACCTCTGTCTCAACTGGGTCTTCATCAGAACTGACATGCATGCAAGTATTAATAGTAAATCATCAGTCACTTGACATATCACTTCATTTGAATTAAATATGATTTAATTCACTTTACCTCTCACTAGTGCAACAATCATTTACAACTAGTTAAACTGATTTTAACTCACTTAATTGAGTTAATTTATTTCTCATGCATTAAATTAATACACTAACTAAAACTTGGACTCTAAAACAAATAGAATAACTCTACATGCCTCACCAACCACCCTCAAATCTAATTTCATGAGCTAATCGAGTCTATCACACTCAGTTAACTATTACAAGTGATTATGAGATAATATTAAAATTTATTGTCCAATTTATTTAAGGGATAAATAAATTTGACACATATTTATTTTAATTTAATTAAGGAATAATTAAATCAAAAGCCTCCATGGTATCCATTTCTGGATGATGTTTCTAGATGCCAATTTCACTGTTTCTTGTTGCAAATTTCAACACCTTCCTTTGACTTTATAATTGGCTTGGGAAATTCGCTAATAATACAACTAATAGTTAACTTCCATTTAACCTCTGTCTCAACTGGGTCATCATCAAAATTGACATGCATGAAACTAATAATAGTGAATCATCAGTTACTTGGTAGATCAATACTTGTCAATTAAATCTAATTTAATTAACTTTACCTCTCACTAGCTCATCACTCAGTTAGAACTAGTTAAAGTGATTTTAACACAATTAGTTTGAGTTAACTGATTACACTCACACCACAATAGTGCTACAACTGAAACTATACCTTGAAAATAATAGAATCACTCTACATGCCTCAAATTTTACCCTCAACTTGAAACTCTTGAGCTAAATAAGCCTATCTCACTTAGTTAAATAATACACGTTGTCATGAGATAAAATTACAATTTACCTTCAATTTAATTAAGGGATTTTTAAATCAAAAGCCTCACATGATAGCCATTTCCAAGTGCCATTTTCTAGATTTTTTTCTGGATTCCAATTTCATTTTTTCTTGTTGCAAAATTCAACACTCCCTCTCAACAAGAAAGGAATCAATCTATTCCGATCCAGTACCTTTGGAATGTTATTGCATGCAACACTTCTCTAGTGTTATTTTCAAATGTAACTCTCCTGAAAATGAATAGCCTACAAACAACTGAATCAATATAATTCATCTATCATCAGAGTCTTCTGACTGTTGGATCCTACCGCACATGTCTATTGGACCCTGCGTTTTTGTTGACATCTACACCGATGCACTCTACACTGCTGCCAACTCTGATCTGCGCTCCAGTATCTGACATCTGTCACTCTGATTTTTGTCCTCCTGATATCTGACTCCATAAATCTAAGTGATCCTTCTTGCTACTGCTGTACTGTGGGCTCCTCATAGCTAGGTTCGATCCATGAGACACACCATCTCAATGGTACCTGCAAAAACTTATTCTTGGGATTAATTCTACACATCGCCCCACCTCACACCTAGAGTTTTATCTTCATGTACTCCCTCTGCCCATCTAGATCGAAATTTCTTGCTCTTGGAGGTCTCTACTTGACTGGACTCTTCCACTCGGTCTCCTCTTTGCTTCTCCAATTGTGGCTACTCCATAACCTTCTGAGACTGCTTCTAAGGCTGCATGCTGAGAGATAATTTCTCCCTCTCAACCACCAAGTCTTTAACCACTGATTTTCTCCTCAAAGCCTTGCATGTATCCTCAACCTCGAGAGCATATAGGTTATTGATTCTTGAACCTATCTCCTTCACCTATCCCATGTCTATGTGTGTAAGGAACACCTTTCCTTTTCTAAACATCACCTCATAGCTACGGTCTTCTAATACCGCAACGGAGACAAGATTCTTCCTTAGGCCTGATATATACAAAACGTCTGCTAGTCTGAGAGGGGAGCTAAAATCCCTCTGAAAGGTAACTGTACCTATGTCAGTCGCGCTATACCTCCCGTCATCTCCAAACTCTATGTCTTGCTGTAGGCCCTTCTCCTCTAAGTCACTGAAGATATATATATTCCTCGTCATATGGAATGAGGAATTGCTATATAGATACCACATGCATCACATTACAATGTTGACCATGCATGCAATGAGTGTAAAATCAAGCTCGAACTGTGAAGCCAATGCTTCACCTACTGCAACTGGAGGCTCCTTCTTGCTTGCCTTATTCTATGGAAAATTCGAAGCATAATGCCCATGCTCTTGATAGTGAAAACATATGATCTTGGATAAGTATCTCTTTCCCTCTTTGGCATGGGTTTTCTTTCACTTGGCCTTCTTTCCTTTTTTGACTAATGCACAATCTTCTTCTTTGTTGGTGTTAGAGGTCCCGTCTCTAATACTCTACCTTATCTCTTCTATTACCAGGTTGGACTACAAACACTCCTTAGAGAGTCCCAGTAACTATGCTAGCTCTTGGGAAGGCCTAGAAGTGCTAGGCTCACCAAGTCATCATCGGCTACAATCACACCAACACTTCCAAGCTCATATTGCCATTGAGGGAACCTCACCAAGTATGTTGGTACCGTCTCACCCTCCTCCTTCTTGATCTTTCTGAGCTTTTCCTTCAGTTCCAACTTCCTTTGGTCACTACTGTTCTGAAATAGATCTGTTAAGGCCTTCCAAATAGCATATGGAGTCACCTTCCCATGGAGACTCAGGACAATATGATCTTGAACTCCCTATAATAAGATCTTTCTCACCTTTACTGCCTTCTTCTACCATGCATCAAGAAGTTGGGCATCTACTGCTACAGGCTTGCGAATATCAGTATCTATGAATTACTTCAACCCGTTGTCATCCAAAACTACCTCCATCTCATATTTCTATGAAATATAATTTGAACTTCCCTCGAGTGCATATTCAAGTCTCAAGCCATTGAAATACATTGTGATATGCTATCGAATCCTAAAGAATAAATCTTCAAATTTGAAACTGCTCAAGACAAACTCAAATTATTTTTCACTATTGTGATTCCTGGTGCTCTGATACCATGTAGAAAATCTCTAACACAACTATGATACCATGTAGAAATTATATATAATCTCGATACCAATGGATTCAATCCGATCATGTAATTTACTAAAACAAGATACTGAATCCTTCTACAATTTTTATGGAATATAAAACATGATCGCTCAATCACATGCAAGTAAGAGAAAGAAGTTAATCAATCACACAACACAATATGTGCCTAGGGAAATCACCTGCTCAAAACCCCTTTGTCATATATTGTACATAGTCAAAGAATCATGAAACAATACAATGCTTTCTCACACAGAGAAAATCATGCACTCTACCTATCATCTCACCCTAATCCTGCTCAAAACTGACTAGCAATTCTTAGGAAAAATTGACCAAAACTTATCCAATTCTCAACCCTTGCTTAGCCCAACCATTCTCACACAATCCCTAGGTAATTAATCCCTATTAAATAGGATAATAAAACTTCCTTTATTTTGCAATCCATATGAAGCCTTCATCTAACTTTATAATTACGCTCGGGCTATTCGCTAATAATACAAATGATAGTTAACTTCCCTTTAACCTCTATCTCAACTGGGCCGTCGTCAGAATTGAGATGCATGCAACTAATAATAGTGAATCATCAGTTATTTGGTAGATCACTACTTGTGAATTAAATCTAATTTAATTCACTTGACCTCCCACTAGCTCATCACTTAATTAGAACTAGTTAAACTGATTTTAACTCAATTAATTTGAGTTAACTGATTACACTATTGTGAAACCAGCTCCAAAAATATAAGAAAAGAGATATAAACGCCTTATAAATAACTTCGAGGGGGAAACCTCCAATGCATTACATGAATGAACAATTCTTGGATGATAAAAATTACAAAACCTCCTTTCTATATATAGGAGTCCATGGGGCCACAATGTAATCCTAGCCGAACTAAAAATATTAATTTAAGGGCACAATAATAACAATATAGGGGTTACAGGGGTACAATAATAAAAATAAGGGGGTTACAATAACAACAATAAGGGACTATACTAGTAATATAGGGACCTAACATGCCCCTCTCCTTCAAAAAAGTGTTGTCCTCAACGCTTGAGTAGCTCTAGGTGTTTTTGTATAAAATTCTCATCCTCCCATGTAGAATCTTCAGTGGGTAAGTTCTTCCACTTGATGAGATACTCTGAAATTGATCGATTACATAGCTGTCGAGTTCTTGTTTCCGTGACCGCTTCAGGTTCCAATATGATTTTTCCTTCCTCTTCAAGTTCTAGCAATATTGTTTGAACTGGAAGATTTTCACCTATAACCTTCTTTAAGCATGAAACATGGAAAACTGGATGCACTCGCGAAGAAGCAAGAAGCTCCAATTTGTATGCCATAGTACCAATATTTTGCAACACCTTGTAAGGACCATAGTACTTTGGCGATAATTTATTATCCTTCTTAGCTTGCTTGAGGGACATTTGTTTGTATGGTAGTAGCCGTAAAAATACCTAGTCTCCTACATCAAAACTTCTCTTGCTGTGATGTTGATCTGCCTGTTGTTTCATTCGATTTTGTGCCAAATTTAGGTTATCCTTTAAGAGTTGGAGAATTTCTTGTTGATGCTTTATGTGATCTTCCACTGCTTGAACCTTTGAATTTTCTCTTAAATATGATTTGATGGATGGTGGATGATATCCATAAAGTGCCATAAATGGGGTCATTTTTTCTCTAGTATGGAAGGAAGTGTTATACCACCATTCAGCGAGAGGTAACCACTTGACCCATTGTGTTTGTTTATCAAATACAAAAAAATGAAGATATCCTTCCAAACATTTATTTACTATCTCAGTTTGACCATCAGATTGAGGATGATAAGATGAGCTATGAGCTAATTGAGTACCCAAACAAGAAAATAACTCCGTCCAAAAATTTCCAGTAAAAATGGGATCTCTGTCGCTCACAATAACCCTTGGTTTTCCATGTAGCTTTTGAATTGTGTCCATAAATGTAGTAGCAACTGTACTTGCTTTAAATGGATGAGATAATGCACAAAAGTGTGCATACTTGGTAAGTCTATCAACTGCCACCATGATGACACTCTTTCCTTCAGAATTAGGTAAACCTATGATAAAATCCATTGAAATCTCCTCCCAACGTTGACTTGGAATGGATAAAGGTTGTAGAAGACCCGGGGTCTTAAATGTCTCAACATTATTCTGTTGGAAAGCCAAACATTCCGCCACAAACTTTTGAATATCAGATTTAAGGCCATCCCAAAAAAATTCTTTCTTCACCCTGTGGTAAGTTTTTAAAAATCCTGAGTGTCCTCCTAAAGGAGAAGTGTGAAATTCCAAAAGAATCTTTTGTTTTAGTTGGGAATTCTTACAAAGATATAAGCGATATTTTTACAATAAGGAATCATTTTTCCAACTAAATGTCTCAGATTTACTAGGATCTTACTGCAAATTTTGAATGAGTTACCACACTTCTTCATCCTTCTTCCATTCACCTCTTGCTTCAGTTATCCAATCTAGTTGGATAATAGAAATGGCACAAAGCAATGCTTCCACCTCTTCATTGTTTCTTAAGAGTGCATCTATAACAACATTTAGCTTCCCTTTTTTGTAGATTATTTCAAAGTCATAACCCAACATCTTTGTGACCCATTTTTGCTGCTCTTCTGAAGATAGTGTTTGTTCCAAAAAGTGTTTAAGACTATCATGATTAGTTTTTACCTTGAAGTGTCTTCCCATTAGGTAATTTCGCCATTTCCTTAGTGCATGCAGTATTGCTAACATTTCCTTCTCATAAATAGGTTTTTGTAAATACTTTCCTTTGATTGGACGACTTTAAAAAGAAATTGGTCTTCCTTCTTGCATTAAAACAAAACCAATTCCATGCTAGCTTCCATGCCATCCATCTTAGCTTCCATGCCATTCTTAAAACCATCCATTCCTTTCTTCAAACCATCCATCCTAGTTTCCACGCCTTTCTTCAAAAATTTCATACCATTTTTTGTTGCTCTTTGCGAGAGCGAAATTTGTTTCCCTTGCTCTTGCAATTTTGATATGTCATGTTGCCATTCTTCATCTTCATGAGTCATAGTAGAGCCTTTTAAAGGCTTGATGGGTGTTGAATTCTTTTTAGGGGCCATTTGAGAATCCAATACTGATATCCTGAATGAAGATCCAACTTGGTAAAATAAATTTCTCCATCTAATTCATCCAATAATTCATCAATCACAGGAATGGGAAATTTATCTTTAATGGTGAGCTTATTGAGCTCCCGATAATCTGGACACATGCGCCATGATCCATCCTTCTTGTGTACCAATACTATAGGAGCAGAGAAAGAACTTTTACTAGGTTGAATTATACCTAGGAAGAATAAAATGAACAAGAAGAGGATATACACCAGGAACCAACCCTAGAAGAGGAAGAAATGAGTCTGACCATATCGTGTAATGCATTGGCAGGAATTACCACTCCTCAAACTCTCAAGATAGAAAGACATATCAAGAAGAAAAAGGTAATAGTGTTGATTGATTCAGGTAGCACCCATAATTTTATTCATTGTAAGGTAGCCAAGGAATTAAATTGTTTCCTATACCCAGCACCAGAATGTCAAGTGATGGTTGCAAATGGAGGAACTATAAATTTCTCTAGGAAATGCCATAATATCAAGCTAACCATGGGGGAATATGTATTGACTAGTCCAATGCTTTCCATTCCTATGGGAGGTGCTGATGTTGTACTAGGAGTACAATGGTTACAATCTTTGGGGATGGTAGCTTTTAATTTTCAAGAACTTTTCTTGAAATTTATTTCAGAAGGAAAGGAAGTCTAATTATGGGGTATTTTAGGGAAGCCGGGAAAGATAATAAGCTCTGATACCAAATTTTGTGAAACCAGCTCCAAAAATAGAAGAAAAGAGATATCAACGCCTTAGAAATAAGCCTCTTCAAGGGGGAAACCTCCAATGCATTACATGAATGAACAATTCTTGGATGATACAAATTAGAAAACCTCCTTTCTATATATAGGAGTCCATGGGGCCACAATGTAATCTTGGCCAACCTAACAATATAAATTTAAGGGCACAATAATAACAATATGTGGGTTACAGGGGTACAATAATAACAATAAGGGGGTTACAATAACAACAATAAGGGACTATATTAGTAATATAGGGACCTAACATACACTCACACCACACTAGTGCTACAACTGCAACTGGACCCTGAAAAATAATAGAATCACACTACATGCCTCACCTTTGACCCTCAACTCAAAATTATTGAGCTAACTAAGTCTATCTCACTTAGTTAACTGATATAAGTTGTTATGAGATGAAATTACAATTTACATTCAATTTAATTAAGGGATAATTATATCAAAAGCCTCAATGGTAGCCATTTCTGGCTGCCATTTTCTGGATTTTGTTTATGGATGCCAATTTCACTGTTTCTTGTTGCAAATTTCAACAATTCTTCCTATATTTATGCATATAAAGGATACCCAAAACATTGGCCATTTTCATTGTGTCCTCTAGACAATGTTGCATTCAAAAATTCGTTAACCCGTGTCCTCTTGCCAATGCTATCAACACGTCCTCTTGACAACGTTGTGTGCTATCAACAACGCTACCAACAATTCTTCCTCAGCACCGCGTGCATTCTGGCACTGATTCCACTGTGTTCTCACAACCTCCAGCAATGCGTGCTTCCTCCTCAAGAGGCTTGTATGTAGATCAGTCACTCTATACCAGCCATGCCTCCTCTATATGAAACCAATCCTCCAACGTTGCCTGAGAGATAAAAAATGAGCAGGCCAAATAGAAAAACTACCCACTTTAAACTACACACTCCTTCTTGCAGGATATAACAACAATGATCCTTAGAAAAAATAGTAGATCTAGGTTTCATACCATTGATGAAAAATCTACGGGATTATCGTAGGCCTTATTGCTGTCAGATTGCACCACAAACATATCGCTCCAAAAAATCATGAGGCAGAGATGGTATCAAGCTCTTGGCATCCATGATCTATAAAAAAATAATAGCAAATAAAATGAGACACTTGCCTTATAAGCTATGCATAGCTGAGACTCTCAATATTCACGGTCTCGGGATAGTAAGCATGATCTTGCGCCTTAAAAAAAAAAAAACACCTCAAACCATAACCTTAAATCACTTTGGAAGCCATCTCAACACATTTTTAGCCACATCCTCTCAAACTTCAAGAGAAACCCTTGCTGTGATATTCTAATGCTTTTATCATACATAAAATTTAAACATTAACATGAATCCATAACCAAGTATATATTAGTTTGATCCTCATCAATGAGCAAGCAATAAAATATCCAACAATGTCTATGACACCAAGGAAGATGATCCCCATCTCATAACCCCAAATGGAAAACCATGTGCTCTGATACCACTTGAAGGATATTAAAAAAAACTTGCATAATTTACTAGAGACAGAGAAGTGGAGGAAGTTTCCTGAGAGCCTCACTATAATCTCACATTCTCATTATTAAAATAATGTTTATGATACATATAAATACATGAGGAAGTTTGTCTCAATATAGAGCATCTATCTTGTACTCTTTGGTTGAGAAAATATCTCAACCATACACTAATCTAGGAGCCTAACTAGTTGGAGAGAATATCTCAACCAACTAGACCTAAACATACTCCTATCTGTGAGAAACAATCCCAATCTAGAAAGGTAGGATTAAATACCAACTTTCATGATAATATTTTAATTTAATTATTTTTGACTTAGAAATTTTTTACTCATAGTGAGGCTAACAAAATTTTCCTTTTCAAAAAGTTCATATCTTTCATTATAGTCAATATCAAATAATTGTTAGTCTTACCTACTTGAACAATTATATTTATATTTTAACTCCATTCACCATCCTTCTCTATTTATCTAGTACTATTCACATCACCATTTCAACTTCATATACTTGAAGATGGCTGAAGTGTTCACCCAAAGTGTCGGGCATATCGATGAACACAACACATAATTTTCCAGAAGTCTTCATTAATATCCATTTATGCATTAAAAAATGACCATTTAATCTATAAGTTAGACTCCGCCTTAAACATTTGATAGCTAAAGAAAATGTGACTTGTTTTTTTCTTTTATCTAGGCTTTTTTAAAACTTGAATTAGGGTTAAATTGGATTAGGGTTAGGTTAAGTTTTTGGAACCTTCTTATGTTTTTAGGAAACGTGTATTTTTTAACATGCATAGTAATTTTATAGTCTAATGGTTATGGTTATGTGTTAAATATAAAGTGATTTGACCATACATCTTCTCAATACTAACAACTATATTGATTCACGGCTCAACACTTGATTGGTCCATGTTCTCTATTTAGAGATAGTATGAATTACCATTCAATAATGATTAATTGTGAGAAACCCATATGTTTTTTTTTCTTTTTTTTTATATTATTATATTGACCCAAGTGGATATATTGGTTGTGGCCCTATAGTATTTTTCTCTTTATGGAATTTAACCACATAATATATTGGTGTACTGACCTTTCTTTACAATTTAATAACTCCATTGTGCACAAATCACCATTTTAATCAACCTGTACCTGCCATGTGGTACCTTGGTTATTTTTTATGACCTTTTAAAAATGACATAATTTGGAGATCTAGAGTCAATTTCCAAGGTGGTTTTTATTAGTTGAGAGATGTCCATTTTGATAGTTAGTTGTTTCTTTTCAAGTCATTTTCCTTGCATACAATAATATGACTTAGCCCAAGATATTTCTTGTTTTCTACTTCAAATTATCTATCAAGGAAATATTGTTGAAGGATTGACTACGAAGTAGGTGACTTTATCAAGTTATTGTGAAAATACAAATTGTTTCTCTTAGTGTATTAAAGAAAAATATTTCTATTAAATGTATTAAATGTTGTTTCCACTACAACTATTTTACACATATAATCATTATTATTACTACAATCGGGGAAGAAAGGAATATAAGAATGTTGTAGGGATTCTAAATTAGGTTTTAAGTCATACCCCATAAATCACTGCAAGCACACTATTGGTATACCAGCTCCTGGTCAATTTTTCATGTAAATAAAGTGAAACCAAGGTTGTGGGACACATATTCCAAGCTGAATGGTGGGTAAACATTATAATGGGCATCCCTTGTGGTTTATTAACAACTATAGAAATTGGAAAAGGCATTGAAAAAGGTAAAGAGACAATAAATGACATTTAATTAAGGAAATAAAGGAAAATAAGAGAAAAGGAATATGAAGAGACACAAATGTGCATGCAAGGGAAGTTAGAGAGAAAATAAGGGAAAATGAAAGAAAAGGGAGACGTAAATTTTAAAAGGCCATCAAAGAAATATTTCATAGCATTTTGTCAGTTTTGGCTTGGATCAATTTCAAAGAGAGAGCTCCAAGAGGAGAGAGAAAACAAGTAAGCAAATGAAAGAAAATGGCAAGCAAAGTAAAGCAAGGGAGCACAAGGAGAAATTTAAATTAGCATCTACAACATGATTACATTATAAGTGACATTTTTAATGTGTGATTTCCTTGCTGAGGTTTTGATGCATGGTACATGCAAGTGGTTCCTTCGTTATTTGTTGTCATTTTCATGGATATTTTATTGGATTGATAGTGGTTTCATCCTTTCCTTTCCATTTCTTAGATAACCATGATGCAGTGGGTTCCCCATTTGGATTTATGATTTTTTCTCAGGTTCCCTATGACTCTGGGTTGGGAAAAATTCTCTGGAGCCCTAGAATAACTTGGTTTCCTTGGAGGTTGTGGGTTGAGATGGTATATCTCTGAATCCATGTAACAACTTGGGTTCCCTGGAGGTTGTGGGTCAAGCCCTAGAAAAATAGGGAAGAGGCCATTCTGGTTGGTATTATTAAACACCATGTAAAAGCACACACACGGTGTATGAGGAGGATAAACACACACACACAAGAGGAAACTCAACACAATGAAGGATAAGCGTGTAGCTCTCTTATTTTACATTATACAAAGATGTACATTTATAGTACAATGGTGTGACTCTTGGTTTCATATTCCAAGGTCACTTGGAATCCATTGTGACTTTTCGCATTCCACACCTACCCATGTAGGATTAGGTGTTCCAACATCCCCCCTTAATTCAAAGGGGTATGTGTGAGTCCAAGAAAAGAGTTGTAATACAAATCTGCAAAGTATGCATGGCCGCACTTGGGCTGAATCAACTCTCTGAAATGTTGGAAAAAGAGGTGGTTTTAGGATGACCAAAAACATTGGAACGCAATACTTGTTGCAGTTCCCGGAACTCTTCCAAAAATGGCAAGAAGTTGAAGGCTTCTGCTAGAGGAATTGTCCCTCATAAAAAGGGAGACCTTCAACCTAAAAGAAGTGAGGTCTACTACCTGTGATGGTTTTAGGATTACCAACAACTCTGGAATGCTTGAAGCATTTCCTGGAACTCAACCAAAGCTGGCAAGAAGCTGAAGGTTGTTAAGCTGAAGGCTTTTGCTAGAGGAAGTGTTCCTCATATATGAAAGGGAGACCTTCGACCTAAAAGAAGAGAGTTATACTACTTGTGGTGGTTTTAGGTTGTCCACCAACCAAAGATGATGGTTTAAGGTTGTCCACCAACCAAAGGCATGCTCATGGGCATCCGTGTCTCTGGCTACATCTTTGAATCTAGAATGATGAATTGTGGCTCAGGCTCGCTTGAACTGCTGGCTACAAATCTGAACATGGAATGAGAGATTGTGGCTCAGGCTCGCTTGATCTGTCATCGAAGCTTGTACATGACCACCATTTTCCCCCCTGTCAGGGACAAGGTGAGATGATGGCAAAAACTGAACTGCAAGTTTTCTCAATATTCGTGAACAAGTTCTAACATGTGTCGTAAACATCTTCTTGGCTGTTGATGCCCATTTCCAAGAAGCGATCCATCCAAGATGAATCTTGGTTCTTGCAGGAGGCTTGTTTCTAAATCATCTATCTGAAGAATGGGTGTGCCGACCACAGTTCTTGCATGGATGAAGATCAAAACAATGATCTTTCATGTGGCCAACTTGATCACAATGTTGGAATTTTTCAATATGTTGTTGTTGTGGAATAGGATCTCGAATAGCTGCAGGTGAACTGTCACATAGGAATCCGGCACTCTGAAATATGATGGGCTTGGTGTAGTCTGGAATATGAAAGGACACATCCTTATCATATCCAAGACCAGTTCGGTGCTTGTTGTGGACAAGCTCTTCCCAAGGTTTGATGATGGACTTGAGAAGTGCAGGCTGAGCTACTGCATCTGCATGAAAATCTGCTCTAGTGCAAGGAACTGAATGGGAATCAACTAGAACTTTATCTTCTTGCTGCTGACGAGAGTCATTCTCAATCTTCTGAACAAAAACAGGTTCAGAATGGTGACTCTTTTGCTGAAGTTCGTCTTGTTGGAGCTGAGATTCCAACTACAAAAACTCAATCTTTTCTCGTGCATCTAGCAAAAAAATTTGAATATTACAAAGAGCATCCTTGCTCATTTTTATCATGTCATCAACATTGGAATGAATGAGGTTATTCAACAAC
Source organism: Pinus albicaulis (assembly GCA_034641835.2). Taxonomy (NCBI): domain Eukaryota; kingdom Viridiplantae; phylum Streptophyta; class Pinopsida; order Pinales; family Pinaceae; genus Pinus; species Pinus albicaulis. The sequence continues at coordinate 127,663,700 of CM076569.1, read as the reverse complement.
TCTAATGCCTCATTTATTTTAGCCATTTCAACAACTTAGGCTCAAAAAATGAAAGGGTGTCGGCTTCAACCGAAAATGCACTCGTTTACAATTAGATTCAACAACAAATACAAATGACTCTAAAGAATTTCCAACTATGGAAATATCAAAGTACAAAATCTGCTCCTCAAATGATGGAGGGCAATCAACAATCCAACAACTCAAATTCAATGATTCCAACTATGAATGAAGAGGAAAATTCCACTCACAATACAATATCAATATCTCTGCAAAATATTTGTAAATGTGTAGCTGAAAACACTTGTGCAAGAATCTTTTTTTTTATGGCAGCTGAATTTTCTTCTTCAAAGAGCTGTTTTCAATGATGGAAAACTTGTCTTCAAATGTCAATTCTTTAGGAAATCACCCTCTTATATATGCCACAAATCATAAAATACCAAATCTGCAATTTTATCTATGTGTGGTCCATGTGCTCACATGTCATTTTCTCTTTTTCTCGTCTTCAATGTCCTTCCTCTCTCTCTCTTCTGTTTTTTTTTTGGTTGTCCACCAACCAAAGATGATGGTTTAAGGTTGTCCACCAACCAAAGGCATGCTCATGGGCATCCATGTCTCTGGCTACATCTCTGAATCTAGAATGACGAATTGTGGCTCAGGCTCGCTTGAACTGCTGGCTACAACTCTGAACATGGAATGAGATATTGTGGCTCAGGCTCGCTTGATCTGTCGTCAAAGCTTGTACATGACCACCATTTTGTGGCTCAGGCTCGCTTGATCTGTCGTCGAAGGTATTAGTGATTTTTGGACCGATGAGGTGAAATCACTATGGTTGAGGGTTGAGGTGGTTTGGTCTCTAGAAGCCTTGGTTGGTTCTATTTTGGTTTAACCCATATGATCCCACATTCATGCTTGGAATATGACATGGGGGTGATTAGATGAAAGATAGATTTGGTTCAACCCAATATATGATTGGGTGGAACATGGAAGTATTGACTTGGTTGGAATTTGAATATGTTAATATGAGTTATTTTCCTATTATGATATATGAGCATTTGTACTAGTTAAGGTATTTATTTTATTGCTATTTTTTCATGGATTATATGTTGAAATTTGGTACCGGAGGACAGGTGGTTCCCTAAGGCTTTGATCTTTGGCCTAGGGAAAAGTGTCCAAAAGAATTTAATTTTTCTCCTAAAGTGACTTTATAAAGTTATAAAGTCAAATCTAATTTGAAAGTGACTTTAAGTGATAAAGTTACTAAAGTCTAATTTTAAAGTGACTTTAATATAGTCAATGTAAAATTAGAAAGGAAAAGTGACTTTGGAAATAAATGACTAAGTGGGTCTTTATTAAAGTGGGGTGAATTAAAAAATAGAAAGTGAGATTTAAATGAGCATTTAATCTCAGCCCTAGATCTCAATCTATTTAAGCCATTGGATTTAGGGATTCCCCAAAAGTCACTTAGGGTTAGGTTAAAGGAGGAAAAGGAGGAAAAGGTCATTCATTCTTTCATGAGCAGATTGAGAGAAGGAGAGCAAGAGAGCAAGGGATATTTCTGGGCAGTGAGGAGAAGGAGGCAGCAGCTTGGCACACATTCCAAAGCAGCATTTCAGCAAGACATTTCAGCAAGACCGTACAGCTGATTTAGCACACAGTGAGGCAGATTTTTGGCACGATTTTTGAGGAAGGAAGGCCGTACAGCAGGGCCGTACAGCAGGCCGTACAGCAGATTTGCACAGATTTCGAGGAGCAGAAATTTGAGGGAGTCCGTACAGCAAGTGGCTGTACCTTTGGCACGCATTTCGAGGCAGAAATCGTACAGCAGATTTTGTGGCAGCTTGCACGCATTTCCAAGCAGGCCGTACAGCAGCATTTAAGGCTGAAATTTGGCACAAAAATCGAGGAGGTTGTACATCATTTATTGCTATTTTGATTTTTGCTTTTTGCACATTTTCCAAGGCGGTGGTTAAGCACGGAAAACGAGATAAGTTGTAAAAGTCTGTTTGCTGATTTTTTGCTGAATATTTCTCTCACTGTAAAAAGCATTTTCCAGAAATAAGAGGGAGCTTTTGAACTGGTTTTCTCCAAGAGTTGTAGGGGGTTTTTCCAAGGTCATGTTGACCAAAAATATCTGTGTCAAAATGTGTGAATGACTGTTTTTATGCTTGCTGATTTTTAATTCTGCATTTTCCAGCATTCTGAAAAATTTCCAGAATTTGTGTTTTCAGCAAAATTTATTTTCCAGTTTGTTAAATGTATGGATATGGGAAAGGGAATTTAACTATTTTGGAGTAATAAGGTGAAAACTGAAAACCGGGGTGGGAAACCATAAATTTTTACATGGTATCAGAGCTTGAGTGCTGAAGGGCAGTTTGGGACAGCAAGGAGGAAAATTACAGCCTGCTGATTTTTCACTCAGAAAATTCCAGCAAGCTGATTTTTCACAAACAACAGTTTTACCTTTACTACAACAGTGCTATTTTTCAGTTTTAGGACAGCAGGATGTCTTTGGGACTGAGGGTGGAGGATAGGTTGGATGGGCATTCCAATTACAACATTTGGAAGGAGAGAATGCAGAGTATCTTTGAGGAGGCAAAAGTCTAGGACATTATGGTGCATACCACACAAAACCCTGTAAATGTGCCTACTGATGCTACTCAGTTGGCAACATATAATAAAAAGAACAACAAGGGTAAGAGATTGATTCTAGAGGGAATCAAAGACCATTGCATTCCTCATGTGAGAGGGAAGAGAAATGCTCATGAGATGTGGACAACATTGTCCAATCTCTACGAGAGTACCAATGAGAACCGGAAAATGGTCCTAAAGGAGAAGCTGAAGACCATTAAGATGGGCAATGATAGTGCAGCTGGATATCTCACAAAGATTACTAATGTGAGAGATGAGTTGGCAGCGATTGGAGAGGCCATTCCACCCACTGAGTTGGTGCGGATTGAAGTGAATGGCCTCCCTTGTTCATGGACGAACTTTGTTGATGGGGTTTGTGCACGTGAGACCCTTCCCACATGGGAGAGGTTTTGGGATGATTGCATTCAGACAGAGATCAGGAAAGGTTAGCTTCGGGCAGCCAAGCCAGTTGAGCAGGATGAGGATGTAGCACTGTTGGCAGGACGCAAGAAAGGCAAAGGGAAGAAGCAGGCTTCCAAAAGGAATGGTGGGGGCAAAGGCAAAGGTAAAGGTAAACAGGATAACACACAGAAGGAATATTCCAAAGTGAAGTGTTGGAATTGTCAGAAGATGGGACACTATGCAGTTGTGTGTCCGGAGAAGAAGAAGAAGAAGGGGAAGAACCAGAGCATGGCAACTTCAACAGAGGTTGAGGACTTTGCAGATCGTTTTGACCGGGAGTTTGGGTTCACTGCGTGTGAGTCCTCTAGTGCGGGATCATCTGCCATAGAGGTTCAGAGGGAGCATGCATTTCCCTCGATTAGCAGAGCATCTTCGGGTATCTGGTATGTGGACAGTGGGGCTTCACGTCATATGACAAGAGTCCGTGAGTACTTCTCAGAGCTTTCAGAGAGTGGCACTGATGTAGAGGTAGTACTCGGTGATGACAGAGTTGTTAGAGCAGTCGGTGTGGGAACATTGACATTTCAGAGGGAGTCCAAACCTCCCTTGAAGGTGTCAGATGTTCTTTATGTGCCAGGGATGATGAAGAACCTCATATCCGTCTCAGCTTTGGAGGACAGAGGATATGAGATACTATTCAGGGGAGGACAGGTGTTGATGTATCCCAGGGGCACTCCAGCTGATTCAACTAGAGTGATAGGTGTACGCCATGCAAAGGTGTACAAGTTTGCATTTCAGTCCCTTTTGGCATTGAGCAGCAGTACCGACAGCAGAGCTAGCAGTTCTGAGCAGTGTGAGATTTGGCACCGCAGGATGGGGCACATGTATCATGGAGCCTTGAGGACTTTACGGGAGATCACTACAGGTGTGCCAGATTTCAGTACTGATCACTTTGATACTTGCAGAGGATGTGCGATGGGCAAGTTTTCCAAATCCCCTTTTCCCAGCAGTGACAACAGAGCGACTGGATACTTGATTTGATTCATTCCGATGTGAGCGGTCGGATGTCTCATGTTTCCTTGAGTGGATATGAGTACTATGTGTTATTCATTGATGATCACTCCAGGAGGACCGGGATTTATTTCTTGAAGACCAAGAGTGAGGTCTTCAAGCGGTTTCAGGAGTTCAGAGCTCTTGTGGAGACACAGACAGGTCGGAAGATCAAGTCCCCGAGGTCGGACAATGGAGGAGAGTACACCCTTGGAGAGTTTGTTGACTATTGTGCGGAGGCAGGCATTAGGAGGGAGCTCACTGTTCCTTACAACCCCCAGCAGAACGGGGTTGCGGAGAGGAAGAACAGATCCATCGGAGGGGCCGCCAAAGCCATGTTACATGATCAGGGGTTGCCATTGTTTTTGTGGGCAGAGGCCTGCAACACAGCTGTTTACTTGCAGAACAGGAGTCCGCATCGTGCCTTGGGGCACATGACTCCGGAGGAGGCTTTTTCTGGGAAGAAGTCTGATATTGGTCATCTTCGTATCTTTGGGTGCATTACATACTCCTACATACCCAAGGAGAAGAGGACCAAACTAGAGCCCACCGCAGAGAAGGGTATCTTTGTGGGCTACAGTGAGACCTCCAAGGCCTTTCGGATTTACATTCCTGCGCAGAGGAAAGTTGTTGTCAGGCGGGATGTGAAGTTCGAAGCTTTAGGAGGTCACGGGAGTTAGAGTATCTGACTGCACCTGCACCCTCACAGCCAGCCTGAGTCACCGCAGGATCCGGGCAAGGGTGGATCGGAGGATCCGGAGGTACATCTAAGACGATGTCGTGTCCTGGCTGGGAGTGGCTCGCAGTCGTAGGCGTGGAGCTATGAAGGGAAGACTACGGTAGCAAAATTACGTAGCAACATCGGGGAGTCCATCGATGGACAGTTTCACACTTGCACTCTCAAAGATCTACAAAGTCTGTGGCAGGCAGAGGACAAAGAGACAGATGCGCCAGAGTTCAGTTCTCGATGTTGAGGAGGAGGAGTTTTATTCTCCAGCGGGAGAAGTGTGCTCAGGGAAGAGGAAGCCCAAGTGGCTTCAGGACACCTTGAGAGATGCCACATCTGTTGCCGAGCCTAAGAGGTCGGTCAGAGAGAGCAGACCACCTGAGAGGTTTTGTAGCTATATGGCAATGGCTACCAGCATCCTTGACTCTGAGCCTTCTAGCTATGAGGAGGCAGCTAGCCAGCAGGTCTGGAGAGAGGCCATGCAGAAGGAGTATTCTTCTATCATGAAGAATGATGTTTGGGAGGTGGTGCCGAGGCCTGAGGGCAAATCCGTGGTTACTTCCAGATGGCTTTACAAGGTAAAGCATGCTATAGATGGCAGCATTGAGAAATTCAAAGCGAGGTTTGTGGCTAGAGGGTTCTCCCAGGTAGAGGGAGTTGATTATGAGGAGACCTTCGCTCCCGTGGCTCGATATACTTCGATCCGCTCCATTATATCGATAGCAGCAGAGATGGGTTGGAAGATCCACCAGATGGATGTAAAGACCGCATTTCTCAATGGCTTCATACAAGAGGAGGTGTACATTGAGCAGCCACAGGGCTTTGAGGTGCATGGGAAGGAGTCCCATGTGTGCAGATTGAAGAAGGCCCTTTATGGCCTGAAGCAAGCTCCCAGAGCTTGGTACTCCAGGATAGATACATACTTGCAGGAGATGGGTTTCACAAAGAGTGAGGCAGATCCTAACCTTTACTATATTGTGATAGGTGAGGAGCCTCTCATTCTGGTGCTGTATGTGGATGACTTGGTCATTACGGGTGCAGAGAGACTCATAGAGCACTGCAAGAGAGATCTTGCGGTGGAGTTTGAGATGAAGGACATCGGCTTGATGCATTACTTTTTGGGTTTGGAGGTGTGGCAGGAGGAGGGGCATTTCTTCCTGGGACAGGGGAAGTATATTGTGGACATCCTTGGCAGATTCCACATGGAGGATTGTAGACCCATGTCGACACCGATGATCACCAACCGGAAGAAGCTTCATGCTTCGGATTCCGAGTTGGTGGATCCCACATTGTACAGACAGCTGATTGGTTCCTTGATGTATTTGGTCAACACTAGACCAGATATTTGTTTTGCAGTCAACACGATGAGTCAGTTTATGTGTGAGCCTAGAAAGGTTCACTGGGTGGCTGCAAAACACATTTTGCGGGACTTGCAGGGGACAGTGGATTATGGTCTGGACTACAGGCAGGGGGATGGAGTGAGATTGGCAGGTTACACTGATTCTGATTGGGCAGGTTGTGCTTCTGATAGGAAGAGCACTTCAGGGTGTTGTTTTGGGTTGGGTTCAGCAGTTGTGTCATGGTTCAGCCGAAAGCAGCAGTCAGTAGCATTGAGTTCAGCGGAAGCAGAGTATATGGCAGCCAGTCTAGCTAGTTGTGAGGCCATCTAGCTTCGCAAGATGTTGTTTGGCTTATTTGGTCAGCCGTTGAGACCTTCAGTGATTTACTGTGATAATCAGAGTTGCATTAAACTCACGGAGAATCCAATATTTCATGACAGGTCAAAGCATATCGGGATCAAATATCATTTCATCAAAGACTATGTTCAGAAAGGAGCTGTGAAGCTTGAGTATATTCCCACTGATGAGCAAGTTGCAGATATTCTTACCAAAGCCTTACCACGGGGCAAGCATGTCTACTTCAGAGACAAGATGGGTGTGGTGAGGAACACCTTCCTCGGTAAGAGGGAGTGTTGAAATTTGGTACCGGAGGACAGGTGGTTCCCTAAGGCTTTGATCTTTGGCCCAGGGAAAAGTGTCCAAAAGAATTTAATTTTTCTCCTAAAGTAACTTTATAATTTTTTATAAAGTTAAATCTAATTTAAAAGTGACTTAAGTGATAAAGTTACTAAAGTGACTTTATAAAGTTATAAAGTCAAATCTAAATTTAAAGTGACTTTAAGTGATAAAGTTACTAAAGTTAAAGTGACTTTAAATAAAGTCAATGTAAAATTAGAAAGGAAAAAGTGACTTTGGAAATAAAAGACTAAGTGGGTCTTTATTAAAGTGGGGTGAATTAAAAAATAGAAAGTGAGATTTAATGAGCATTTAATCTCAGCCCTAGATCTCAATCTATCTCAGCCATTGGATTTAGGGATTCCCCAAAAGTCACTTAGGGTTAGGTTAAAGGAGGAAAAGGAGGAAAAGGTCATTCATTCTTTCATGAGCAGATTGAGAGAGGAGGAGAGGGAGCCGAAGAGTGATTTCTGAGCAGAGGGAGAGCAGCAAGGCAGCACAGCAAGTCCGTACAGCAAGAGAGCACACTTCCCAAGGCTGGAAAATCCGTACAGCAGAGTTTATTGGCACATTAACCAAGGCAGAAAGTCCGTACAGCATTTGCACGGTTTTCAAGAGAGGGGCAGCACTGTTTTCGAGAGCTGGAACAGCAGCAAGGAGCACGATTTTCAAGGCAGAATTTTCTGGGCACGAAAATCGAGAAAGGGGGTTGCTGTCCCATCCGTACGGAATCCGTACAGTCCGTACGGTCATTCCTGGCACGTTTTTCGAGGCAGCTAAGACAACATTTAATGCTGTAATTTCTCTGAAATATTTCTGTTTGCTGTTTGGCACGTTTTTCGAGGTGGAGGGTGGCACGAAAGTCAAGATAAGTGATTTTTGTGTTTGCTGTAATTTTCCGTGTATTACTGCTCACTGTAAAAGCATTTTTCAGAAATAAATGAGAAGCTTCCAGACTGGTTTTCCCCAAGAGTTGTAGGGGGTTTTTCCAGGGTCACCTTGACCAAAAATACTGAGTTATTATGTGTTGAATGACTGTTTGTTACTGCTGTTATTTTATTTCTGCATTTACAGCATTCTGAAAAATTTCCAGAATTTGTGTTTTCAGCAAAATTTATTTTTCCAGTTGTTGAATGTATGGTTATGGGAAAGGGCATTTAACTATTTTGGAGTAATAAGGCGAAAACTGAAAACCGGGGTGGGAAACAGAATTTTCTACACGGTCCACTATACAATGATATAGAATGATGTAGAAGAAGAAGATATACTATACCATAACCCCAACTTTGACACAAACACCTAATGATGATCCTAGACCTCCCAACGTTGCCTCTTCAACCCTTGGCAAATAGATACTAGTACAATTTGTACAATAATGTATTTACAATGACTAGGTACAATGATACCTTTACAATGATTGTATACAGTGTTTCCCACTTGAAGACTTCATATGATGAACTTCTTGCTGCTATTATGCACCTTGGATGCTACTCTTGTCATGATACCCTCTGCTGCACCTTGCTTTGCTTTTCTACCATAGAAATTCTGGTCCTTTGCAACCCTTGACAACACATGATCTAGCTTTTTTTTTCCTTCTAGGAGCTCGATATTGAATCTGGTGTATCTATGTTATTTTAGATCTTGAATATCTGATTTTCGGTCCTGTAGTATTCCTCTGAGTATATTTCCAATGCTACAGGTCTGACCCAATTTGGATTCTTCAAGAGAGAGTTATACCCAATTTCTCAGACTGCCCTAATTATGGACTATTTTAGTAGAGCGCACTTGTATGGAATTGCACGTGTCACTGTTTCTTCATTTTCCTCTAAAATTGATAGAGATAAAACTAGAGACTGTGCAATATCTACCAATTTTTACATAATTCCAATCCGATACTCAGAGAGAGAGCTATGACGATTTTACCGAGGTCACTTCTTTGACATGAATTTCAGGAGCCTGCAAAACCCTGAATTCCACAGATCATATCTCCACAAATATTGCACAAATTGATCTAAAAGTTTTACTATAGCTTCCTCAGTATTTCGTCTTCGCCTCATAAAAATTTCATCTTCTGAGCCTTCGTAGAAAAAAATTTAGAGCGAAAATTCCATGATGACCTGTTTCAGATGGCCGAATCCCTTGCCTAAGGAGGAAATAAATATCACAATATATATGAATGCTTAAGTTGAGAGGGGCTTCAACAAGTGAACGTGGGAGGGATTTTAGGAGCTTAAAAAATATTAATTATGACTTTTCAATGACCCATGCCCCAACCCCATGGGGTTTTAGCCCACTAACTGGGGTACAAACTTCAAACATGAATATCTCTCAAACCATGAAGAATTACTTGGCATGCCATATATCAACGGAAACATCTTGACAAGTAGAAACCATCAAAAAAATTATTGACCCAGAATATATTAATTTGGTAGGTCAAACTTCCCATTCAATATTGGGTTAGCCCCTGGTGCTGTGGTTGACATCAATGACAACCGCTGATTAACAATCTCCCCCTTTGGCATTGATGGCAACATAAGTACTCCCCCTACGATCATGACACCTCTTCCTACAACATTCTCTCCCCCTTTGACATCAATGGCAAAGGGTAACTCCCCCTGAAACACAACTATCCTACAGACTTATACACACTTCCGCTCACGCTAACACACAACCGTCCTGAAGACCTGTACACACTTCCACTCCCCCTTTATATTCTGAAAAAAAGGAAAATATAATGAGAAATTGGGAGAATCCTAAGCTTCTAGTGAAGATATTCCAATGCTGGTGAATATTTAATATGTGATTCTTTTGGTGCTGCTTGGAATCTTGCTACTTGTCCAACTGCTTGCATAATAGCTGGTTAGGAGGCTGTTACATATAGGAGACTACTAATCATAGATCTGTACAACGTTTGATCCACATTCTTAGATGAGTCGTCTATGCTCAATTTGCAACCAAGTAAATACATCTCGAAATAACTTTTCACCTTTGTAGAAAAAATCTTACCTAGTCAATCATCATTGCTACCAATTATTGTATCATCCTCTTTAGCTATTAGACATGCTTTAGTTGCTTCAACAAGAACATATATATTGTTTGGAGCTCGACTTTCTGTAGCCACAATTTCACCATACATGCCTTTCCTGATTTCATATTTCGTGGAGTTGAATAGCATTGTGTGTCCTTGATCACACATTTGTCCAACACTGAGCAGATTATGATTCATGTTTTCAACCAGTAGAACATTATTGGCTAGAGAATCTTTGTTTCTGAGAGTGACAGTACCTGATCCTATAACATTTGAAGATCCATCATTTCCAAAGGACACTGTTCCATCCTTCTTCTCTTTCAGAGATACAAATTTATTTCTATCTCCAGTCATATGCGTTGAGAAACCGCTATCAACATACCACACATCTTTATTGTTTTGAGCCTTGAGAGTGAGAGCACAATTATCATTCTTCTTCTTCTTCCATGTTCGTTCATTCTGTGGCTTTGAATATTCTTCTGGAGGATTTTCAAGTCTGCAGTCTTTAGCTATGTGTCCAAAGTTTCGACATTTGTAACGTTCAATATTATTTCTTAAATGTTCAAATCTATTGATGTTTTGTTGAGCCCTGGGAGGTTCATATTTGACAGATCTCCTAGAATTGTATTCGTTCCTAGGGTACGTACGACATTCTACAGCTTTATGACCAAATTTTCCACATAAATAACAGTAGCCATTAAAAATGTGTTGGTACTTGGATGGAAATTTTCATCGAGGAATTGTATTCCAAGGTTGTTCTTGCGAATCTTGTCCAATCAAGTCTACATGCATGTCAAATCTCATAGGTTCATTTTATTTTGTTGTAGAAGGTCCTGATTCTTCTTGTTTGTAATCGATGTCGTTTTTGTCATTGTAAGATCGTTGATTGTTGATGATTTCTTCCAATTCCTTTGAGTTGTTGGCATAGTTTTGGATAGTTTTGCATTTCTTCACTTCCTCGCGCAGCGAGACTACTTCCGCTTCTAATTCTTCCCTTTCTTGGTTGCTTTCTTACAACTTCTTTTGAAGTGAATCTTCAATGCATTTGTGTTCATCAACTTGAATTTTGAGACCTTGAACTTGTTCTTCAATAGTTTTGGAATAGATCTTCTCCACCTTGAGATCTTTTATAAGCTTGATTGCTTCCTCATAAAATTCTTCTATGGTCCATCCTTCTTCTTTATTGTTTGATACCTCTTTCTTATTGTGCTTGGGTTTATTGTGCTTGGCCATAAACAATACTCTCTCATTGGCTTCTTCTTCACTATCATTGTCTTCATCAGATGATGAGCTATCTTCTTTAAGGAGAAAGTTCCTTTTGGATCCTTGCTTGTTGAATTTCTTAAAGCCTTTCTTTATTTCTGAGTTTCCATTACTTTTTTTTGGAAATTTTGTTGCAAAATGCCCGACCTCATTACAGTTGAACATATCAATGGAAGTTTACCTTTGAATTTTTCCTTAGCAATTTGTAGTTTTCTAGTGAAGTAAGCATATTCTTCATCTGAAAGACCTTCTTCATCATCTCCCTTTTCTTCACACTTGCAGGTGCATGTCTTTTCAATTGAAGGTTGTTTATCCTTATTGGTTTTCTTAGATGCAACGAACGCAGTTTCTAGATGCGAAGTACCGTCTTCTTCATCAAGTCTCATTTCATATTCTATGAGAACTCCATGTAATTCCTCTTTGCTGAGTTTGTCCATATTTTCACTGTATTCTAAGACCGATACCTTTGGGTTGAATCTCCCTAGTAACGTTCTAAGAATCTTCCTTATAATAGTGTTCTCGTTAATTGGCTCTCCCAATTCTTCCAGCGTATTGGTTATTTCATCAATGTATTGAAAGTATGCAGCAATGTTGCAATCTTCTTTCATTCTGAGTTGCTCAAATTTTTCTCTATAGATTTCAAGCTTTGCTTCTTTGAAATTTGAGTCACCTGCATATATATTATCAATCTTGTCCCATACATTTTTGGCAGTTTTACAACCCAACACCTTATGATAAGTAGATTCAATAAGTCCACTGATAATAATATTATTTTCTTTTGCATCATTTACCAGATTCTTGTTACCTTGTTCATCCGTGGTTGATGTAAATCCATTTTGAACAGTGTCACATACTTCGTAACCTTACGCCAAGACATAGACCTTCATTCTTCATTTCCAAAGTGCATAATTATTTTCATTGAATAGAGGTACACCATTCTTGGTATGCTCCATGACCTCCTTCTAGCTGTTAAACTACTATTGAGGGAACCTGCTCTGATAACAATTGTTGGAAACACTGAGAGGGGGGGTGAATCAGTATTTCTTTCAATTAGAGAATTATTTAATCTTCAATTATTATCAGTGTTTGTACAATGATAGCAGAAAACAAGAGGAACACAAATGCACATAGTTTTTAAGGTGGAAACCCACTTTGGGACAAAAACCACCTAATGCTTTTCTAATAATTCATTTCAACTCCAATTTAAAATAAAGCTCCAACTTCCTAGAATCTAGAAAAGCATTATTCTCTAGCTCCCACTGGATGGATGCTCCAATGCCTAAGATTCTTTAGTAGTCAACTAAATGGATGCCCCAACACCCAATGAGCTACAACTCACCCTAGCACCAGCCTACCACCCTATAGAAGAATAAAAAATGAATGGACTCCCGTACCAGGGAAAATGGTCCACATTACAACGATATAGAATGATGTAGAAGAAGAAGATATAGTAGACCATAACCCCAACTTTGACACAAACACCTAATGATGATCCTAAACCTCCCAACGTTGCCTCTTCAACCCTTGGCAGATAGATACTAGTACAATTTGTACAATAATGTATTTACAATGACTAGTTGCAATGATACCTTTACAATGATTGTATACAGTGTTGCCCACTTGAAGACTTCATATGATGAAATTTTTGCTGATATTATGCACCTTGGATTCTGCTTTTTTCATGCTACCCTTTGCTGCACCTTGCTTTGCTTTTCTGCCGCAGAAATTCTGGTCCTTTGCAACCCTTGACAACACATGATCTAGTTTCTTTTTCCCTTCTAGGAGCTTGATATTGAATCTGGAATATCTCTATTATTTTATATCTTCAATATTTTATTTTTGGTCTTGTAGTCCTCTGAGTCACATTTCCAATGCCATAGGTCTGACCCAATTTGGATTCTTTAAGAGAGAGTTATACCCAATTTCTCACACTGCCCTAATTATGGATTGTTTCAGCAGAGTGCACTTGTACGAAATGCCACGTTTCACTGTTTCCTCATTTTTATTTGAAATTTATAGAGAGAAAACTAGATACTATGCAATATTTGCCACTTTTTACAGAATTCCAATCCGATACTCAGAGATAGAGTTATGACTATTTTACCAAGGTCACTTCTTTGAGATGAATTTCAGGAGCCTACAAAAACCCTTACTTCCACAGATCATATCTCCAAAAATATTGTGCAAATTGATCTGAAATGTTCACTGTAGCTTCCTCAGGATTTTGGCTTCGCCTCATAAAAATTTCAGCTTCTGAGCCTTCGTAGAAAAAAATTTAGAGTGAAATTCCACGATGACCTGTTTCAGATGGCCGAATCCCTTACCTAAGGAGGAAATGAAGATCACAATATATATGAATGCTTAAGTTGAGAGGGGCTTCAACAAGTAAACGTGGGAGGGATTTTAGGAACGTAAGAAATATTAATTATGACTTTTCAATGACCCATGCCCCAACCCCATGGGGTTTTAGCCCACTAACTAGGGTACAAACTTCAAACATGAATATATCTCAAACTGTGAAGAATTACATGGCTTGCCATATATCAACGGAAACATCTCGACAAGTAGAAACCATAAAAATAAATATTGACCTAGAATATATTAATTTGGTAGGTAAAACTTCCCATTCAATATTTGGTTAGCCCCTGGTGCTGCTTGGGTTGACATCAATGACAATCGCTGATCAAAAATTAAGGCTAACATACTTTGGGTGCCTAATATGAGGTTGAGTGCAAAAAATAATGGATTCTTAAGAATTTTATAAGGATTTTATCATAAATACTTGGAGGAGAAAGCAATGATAAATTATAGGAGGATTGCCCACTCTACTTAACTCTCAAAGGCAACCAAAGCATCCTAGATTGTAATATTTCCAAATGGGGAAACAGTAAAATATGAACATAAAACTGGAAATAGTAGTGAATAAAATTACACCAAAATGTATGAAAACCATGTATCCATTTTATTATATAAATCAGCAGCAAATAAGAATAATAGAAGTGGGCACAACACAAATAATCAAGGCATGCAAGCCTCCCATGAATACATATGCCAAATATGAAATGTTGCTACATATTAGAATGCTCATGAACAAGTACAATGGAATTTAGATGGTACACTACTACTGGAAATGTTCAATAATATATATCTGCAAATATATGGCTCAGAAAGTGTTGGGAGTAAAGACATAAGGCCCCGAACACATCTTCAAGGCAACTAGGAAAGTATTTCTTGAAATATACAAAAATACAAAAATGTTGGAATGCATCCCCATGGATGAATAGCAGCTACAGCTGAATAACTGAATGAAGATAGTGGTCGATGATACATATAAATACTAGATCTCCTAAAATAGATATTTCAAGTGAAAGGCTGATCCTAACACTGAAGATCTCACCCTCCAAATCAAACACTGAAATCCCTGCTACAAATGCTCACTGAAAAAACGCAGTCATTGAGGATACTGCACTGTAGGAGATGGGAATATGTTGGCCTGGTGCCAAAATGTGAAAAAAATATCAATAACCTCCCTTGCTGACCTTCCAAAGAGAATAATTCTTCCTCCTCTGAACAAATAGCTCCAGAAGTGTGTTTCTCAATCCTCCACTGCAACACCCTGCAACACAACACAGTACTCTACAGAAACTGTGTTCTGGCTAAATATTAAAGCTTTCCCTTAAGCCAAAGTGTGGAAAATAAAGTTAAAATCTCCCCCAAGAGGCCTCCCAATAAAGGAGATGGGATTCCTGCTGAAGAACACCCAGTGCTACGGAGCACAGCAATCTCAACTAAACAGCTAAAGAATGAAAATAGTCATGCAGACCATAAAATCAATAATCAATAACATGCCTCACTATGGCTACCTTGCCCACCTTATAAACAAATTTTAGCCTTCTTACCTTGGGTACCACCCATTACAGTTTCCACCATCATGGAATCTTCCTCCCACTAATACTGCATTGTCTCTATTGATGATCTACTCCATCCATACCAACGCTATTAACTTGGTGAAACTTGACCTTGTCCACATGTATTTGTCCCTGTCCACACATGAGGATGCTATATGCAACTATTATCATGAATAATTTTCACATAAAGAGGGATTTTATGCCTATTATTAGATATGTATGGGCCTCCTTACCCATTTATTTATCTCACTAAACGATAATAGAAAAATTAATATTCCAATTACCTGCATGATAATTTAGGAATATTACAGTCCTCCCCTCCTAAATTTTTCTTATTCTCAAGAAACTACAAGGATAGAACTAAAGAGCCTCCTCTCCTCCTCCTGTAGCATCTTGATATGATAAACTCCTCTAAGGAATAAGATGTCATCTCATCAATGAATCTCCAAGTTGCCCCTCCCAAGTATGCAAGTTAGCTTTTGGTGACCATCCCAAATTGCTCGCATCATGAAGAATTAAAATACCCATGGAGGAAACAATGTGTTGTCTAGAGGTCCTGTTGAAGCATGGAATCTGAAATACATTGGGAACTATTATTCCCATGCGAAACCTCCATAACCAAGCTATCATCCATACAAATTGAGTCACCTTCCAACATGTCAACTAATGAAAAATCCCCTCCACCATAAGCTCCTGAAAATTTGGCGGGCTTTGTAACTGAAAATGATGGATCAAATTGTCCATCCCATGTTGTATGTCCTTCCACTTATGATAAGTGTAGAGATACTACTAAATTTGTGTTTCAATGATGTTGCCTTCATGAAGCAAAAAAAAATTGGATATTCAAAGACCCACTATTTGGTTCTTTCCCATACCACCCCATAATAAGTGAATATGACATTATCATCACATGGGATCCAAATGAGAGAGGGACTGAATATTTTTCATAGTGTTGGAAAGTACTAATAATATCCCAAGTAATAACAGTGCATTGTTTCTAATTGTTTCTTCATAAAATAACATGACAAGTTGTTTCTTAACAAACTACTAGTTGTGTATGTCATCACATCTACTAGTGAATAGTAAATGACTTTTTTCATGAACTGAGCATACATAAAATAATAAAACAGTTGTCTAAGGCCATCTAAGATATGGATATCCCCATCATAGATGTTGACCCAAAATTTACCATGAAGCCCAAATAGAGGCTTGCCCTCTTGTGGAGCAATGCATTGTATAGAAATGGTAAGAAAATGAAAATATTGTGTTAGATAATAAATAAATACAAAAACATAATTATTACCATGTACTAAAAGTGTTGGGGTTCCTGTGTTTTGGCCAGATTGGCAAGACCAAAACACAAGACAACATCAGAACCACTTTGGGATCCTAGGATCTAGCCCTCCTGGATCCAGAGAGGGATATCTCTATAAATGAAAAGAATGATACATCTTTGGAGCTCAAATTGAGGTATTAGGCTAGGTATGAAGCACAAGGGGTTTTTTAAATGATTTGGTTGTTGGGTTGGAGATCATTAACTGAGAAGGTTATGGAATGAAAGGAAAAAAGAAGCAGGATGTTTCGGTAAAAGAAGATAGGTCAAGAAAGTGTCAATCCATTCGGCTATGGAGTCATGAAAGGGGATTACTTGCATAAAAACTAACCAAGGTTTTCCATAGGGCAAATCATATATACTAGAGGATATCTTTAGATAGATGGTGGAATGGAACATTAATAATGGGTGAAAGAAAGAGACCAAAGGGTAGTCTAAGATCAGGTCAGAGGTCATTTAACTCCAGGCCTGCTTTTGACATACTTCAAAGGAAACTCTCATAAAGGCACAAAGGTAGCTTAAGATTATATCAGAAATCATTTAACTGCAGACCTGCTTTAGCATACTCAAAATAAATACTATCCAACAGTCCTCATAACTACTTTCAAAGTAGTAGAAAACATATAAGATGAAACAGAGAGTAAGGCCTAAGATCATAGGAGGGTTTTTAACATTCAATGCTTTTGATACTCACTCAAAGGGATCTAGGAAACTAACTCCAAATTCAGACATCAGTAAGCATGGACTAGCCAACTACTATACTGGTTAAACTATGATGAATTAGCTCTTAAATACACAACTTAGCATAAAACATCAAAGACAAAGATTTACAGTGAGATTTAGCGTACTTCCAACCGTATATCCTAATCTATGCTTGATTTTATTTATCAAAGAAATATGTACAGTACGTAAAAACATGAAAGGAAACAATTACAGTGAGAATACATCACTAATAATATAGACCAGGATCCTGTGAATCTGCTTGATTAATTGATGTGCAAAACTAGTCACATACTTTGAGCTCAGTGGCCTTTTACAATACAGATTTCTCTTCCCAGCCTACTAAATTACAAACTACTCAACTACTTCCCCTAATAACAGTTCTAACAATCGAATGAATCCCTATCAACCAACAAAAACCTCTTTAAAATGAAATTTCGATGAATACTTATAGGTGAAAGAGGGAATGAAATAGTGGAAGAGACAACTGGCTCAATTAGATGAAGAACTTAATGTTTCTTGGCCACTGGGGGGCTTGATAGGTAAGAAAATGTCATGCTCCATGCTTCATTTAATGGTCTTTTTCTTGTACTTGTACTCTGGCTGTCTATTTTTGACATTTGAAATAAGCAAGGGGGATATAAATCTGTAGGTTTCCATACTTTCATAACTATTACTTCTGCCCTTTCAGGCTTCATGTACGAGAAGATTAACTTTAGGACTGCTTCTTATCCTCTAAAGTAACTCTGCTGGTAGTTATAAATAACTATTCAGCTATCTTTAGGCAAATATCCTCTATTCTGGCAGTGAATAGACTGTCTTTATTTTCTGTGAGGATGCAGGTGTCTTTTGGTGGCTGGAGAGGGGTCAATTTTCCTCTAGTGTGGTGGTGGAGGCGTTCTTGGACTGATAGATTTTTGTCTTTTCCTAAAACACTTTTTATTTCACTTTTAGGTCTATTTTTTATGCCTAATTATGCCTTGATCCTATTTATGGTCTTCATATGATCTCTTTGTCTTTTAATCATTGGATTAAATCATTAATTTTCAATGAAAAACATTAATCATTCGATTCTCTTCACTGATACACCTTGCTGCTATCTCTAGTGTTGGTGAAGGTTTAATGGTGCAATAAGGTTTTAACCAGGGTTTAAACAACGCTTATTTAATAAAATATGTTTTAAACCTTTCTCAATGTATCTCCCTACGATCTCTGGTCTTGGAACTGATATTCTACGTTCCAAAATACCCTATCTGTACTTCTGTGACAGTGTGCGTTTTACGATCTTATATCCTGCAAAAAAACATAGAAACATGTTAAGAAATCCAAGGGGAGTGAGGGGAGGATGTTGTGGAGGACCAAGGGAAGACAAAGGAGTAGGGGAGAAATGGTGTATCGTAGCAGAAAAATGGTGAAAAACTATGTCGGAAGGTGAAATTGTGGTCTGATGAAGGTTTGGTGTGGGGGGGAGTCTGGACTGTCAGATTAGATCTAACAATGGTAATCTACAGTCTAGATTGCTGATAGGGTCGCTGGAAGGATGAATGAAGAAATCAGTGAATAGGGCGAGGTTGTATCCTGGCCGTTGGATTGAATAGATGAACAACGAAGATCGTTTGAATTAGATTCATTAGGGAGCAGGTGAAAGGAGAATGGGTGGGGCAAGATTAGATCATATCTGTCGCATGATATCAACAAATGGTGGAGATCAAGCGAGTAAACACATAGTGGAGGATGGTGGTAAGTGGAAAATCGGGGCACTTTACGCGTGGGTTTTGTAGCGGTAAACGGTTTTAAAAAAATCTGTGTGATTCCATACACCGCTTGATCCGTGGCAAAGTAATACTATCGATATCGCGCAGCTTTGGACTATTAACGTTCGGGTATAAAAATCACGCGATATGCCTCCCGACCATTCGAGGTGGGAATATGCATGAGAAGAAGTGGGCTATCGGGTTCACTATGGACCGTTGGATTCATGCGGATGGACGGTGCAGATTTGCTATCGAGTGGAGGATATGAGGGATGAAATGAACAACCGTCGATTGGCATAGATTGATAGCCCATATTCATTCCAGACCAAACCATAGGGAAAAATAAAAACAAAGGGAAATGTGCATTCATGGAGGGAAAAAGGGAGAAAGGGGATTAGCGCTAAGCACCCATACGTGGTCCCATGGATGGAAAGGACCAAGGTTAGTAGTGAGTTTAAGCCTTTGGGGGCTTAATATTTCAAAGGAGCAGAGAATGCGTTTGTGAGCCTTTTTAAAGGGTTTTTTGGTTTTTAAGCACCCAGTTGTGGGGCTGATGACCTATGAATAAAGGGGTTACAGAGTGTAAGCCCTTGGGGGCTCAACTTTTTTATAATGTAAAATAAAGGGTTTTCAAGCCAAAAGAGTGCTTTTTTAGGCTAAATGGAGGTTCTGGTAGAGGGAATAAGGGGTTTTTAAACCAGAACAAGCATAATATGGGGTTTCAACAGGGTTTTAGGATGAGATGGGGGTTAGGGAGGGGATTTTTGTGGGATTTTAACAGGGGAAAAGGGATAAAAATGAAGGTTTTGTGAGGATGACATAGGGTAGATGGAGGCCTTTTGACAGCAGTTTCTTCACCAAATAATAGGATATTTTTTTTTGGAAACAACAATGAAGAATCTTCAAGGAGAAAACGACACATAGAGGCTTCAAGGATGAAACATTTTCAAGGGAAATGTTTCTCTTGAAGGCTCAGAAAAATAATTAGCCACCTGTTTGCTTGTCAAAAATTTATAGGTGGCTAACAGTGGCTCCACATGGGGATGACATCTTCCTGAAGATGTCAAGAACTACAGATTTATTTTTTTGGAAGTAGGCCAAATGCCTGGTACTTGACACATCTTTTTCTTCTTCAATCAGCTACTACAATCATGAAAACATCATATCGGCAGCAATACTCTCCCAAAAAACTACCTACCCATTCTATTGTCCTAGCATTTTTTCTTCAAGGTGAATTTAGGCTTGCAGACCTTTTACATCATCATTTTTTTACAAACAGGAAAATAAACATAATCTAATGCTACCCTTATTACTCCATGAGACCAGACTAAGTAGTTGGCCTCATAGCTTCTCTACCTAAACTAATGTATGCTAGGATTAAACTATCTAGCAGATTTATTTCTCTACATTCTAAAATAGAAATTGAAACACAACCAAACTAGGATTAGACTGTCTAGTCTGTTGTGGGTCCACAACATAAAGACAAGCCGCATATGGACTGAAATTTGCAGAAAAAAAATAAAAAATTGGAGGGTTTCAGATCTGAAAGTCACCAGCATCCTTCATTATTTTGTGACTTTGATTTGGAGCTTGTTAGAGTGACTTTTTATTCTTCATTTCAGCTCTGGTTTTGGGCTTGTTAGAGCTGACTCTTATTTTCTCTGTTGGTTCAAGTTTTGAGCATATCTGAACCTTTCCTTTCAAATAAAAACTCAACAACTAACTAAATGCTCAGATACTAAGCTTTATTGAGATTTCCTACCTACCCTACTCTAAGTTGAATATTTACAAGTCTAGCTTATAAATCTTCTTTTCCAATACATCCAGTCAATCAGATGGTCCCATGACCGGTATTTTCTACCCAACTCTTTGAGCATGCGAGATAGGCAAGGCCTCTCCCATTCTCTTTGGTTTTTAAAGGAAGCCTTTAAAATATTTCTTGTTGTCTGCAACAAGCTGCACATGATGACCTTTGATCCTTCTTCACATGTTTTCAGGAAATGAGCATAAGGATTTTGAAGTGATACTTGGTTGTGAGTACTGGACAAGTGGTTTTCAACCAGGATTGCTTCCTCTTCCACTAGATCAAGAACAAGACTCTCTTGAGAAAGAGACTCTCTATCATCTTCATAATTATCTGAACTGGAGGACTCATCCAATATGGCAGTGCTGTCCTCTTGTAGCTTTGAGATATTCTGATCTGGCGGGTTGAGCTCAATGAGAAGATCAATGTATTATTGAGCAGGGGTTTGGTCCATTGCTTCCTCTTTTTCAAGAGAAGGCTCGTTATTTTCAACTTGCTCAAAAAAAATTTCATTTGTTTCCTCTTCTCCTTGTGAGATGAAAGGCTACTAATCTTCAATCACATGGAAACTATCACTGATTATCTGAGGTGTAACATAATGAAAATTAAATGAATATTCATCTATTACAACACTTTCATAACTTTCCTCATCAATATCATAGACAGGCTTACTTCGCTCATTACTTTCTTGGAGTTGAAGGAACTGATTTCCCTCCCACAAATTTGCTACCGATTGCTCAACAAGGTCAACTTCTATTTGGAGCACATCATCATCAGATAGATCAAAAATAGAAAAATCATGATTGTAAGTAATGCTACCAATCCCACATATTGGATTATCAGCAAGTCTCTCTTCAGTCTGATCTACATAGGAGCTTTCCAAACAAAACTCAGTAGATGAATGGACAAGAGTGTCTGCTCTGCAACAAATTTCAGAGGCTAGCTGTTTATTGATGATCTGATCTATTTCTACTCCTGTGAAAAGGGGAGCTCTTCTTGTGAATCTCTAATCGGAAGCGCAACAGCTCTCTGTTTCTTGTAAAAATTGGATTTGAGGCTGGATGTCAACTTGAGCCTCAGCTATAAGGGATGATGGATCAACATTTGTGTTTTCAAGAATATCTTGAGGAGTGTCTTTGATTTCTTGCTTAATTTCTTTCTCAACTAATTCATCCAGGTTCTTTCGACAGCTAGAATTCATATGAAATTCTTGAATGGCTGTTAACAGATCTTCAAGATGCATATTAACTAAATCCTCATCAATTTCTAAAAGGTATTGTATGATATTCTGAGATTGATCACAACAATCCCATGATAAGGATGGAGAGCTCCTTTATAATTCTTGTAAAATACTTGGTGCATGTCCTTTAAAGAAAACAAACTTTTGGGTTCTAACCATTCATACCAGTTCCTAGCTTTTGCTTCCAATGTTGACATGAACATTTTCAGAAGACAATCCTCATGCCATTAAACTTTAAATCTCCACACATGTATATGAAACTTGATGAGATGTAACAAGGGATCATCAACTTTTTCACCCTGAAAGGTAGGCAGGTTTTTCAACCAATTTACTTCAGGCATTTTCGGTGGGAATCCAGGGATGTGATACATGTTCATTAGGGCATATCTTTGCTGTATATGTGGAAGCATGTTGCAAATCAGATAAGAGGTTACTGTATCTTCTCAACCAGTCCAGAGCCTTCTGCCAGTTGATTCATTTGGTATTTAGGAGTTATAGAGTGTGGAGTCGCCAGGTGGATGAATTTGAAAGTTTGGAGCAGGATGCTATCCACCATCGGCAATTTAATACCAACCTAACCAAAGATTCCGAGGACTCAAGAGTGTATTAGGTATAACTTACTCACATCCCCAGCAAAATCGCCATTATGTTGGGGTTCCTGTGTTTTGGCCATATTGGCAAGACCAAAAGATAGGAAAACATCAAAACCACTTTGGGATCCTAGGATCTAGCCCTCCTGGATCTAGAAAGGGATATCTCTATAAAGGCAAAGAATGATACATCTTTGGAGCTCAAATTGAGGTATTAGGTTAGGTATGAAGCACAAGGGGTTTTTTAAATGATTTGGTTGTTGGGTTGGAGATCATTAACTGAGAAGGTTATGGAATGAAAGAAACAAAGCAGCAGGATGTTTCGACCAAAGAATATAGGTCAAGAAAGTGTCAATCCATTGGGATATGGAGTCATGAAAGGGGATTAGTTGCATATGAACTAACTGAGGTTTTCCATAGGGTAAGTCATCTATACTAGAGGATCTCTTTAGATAGATGGTAGAATGGAACATTAGGAATGGGTGAAAGAAAGATACCAAAGGGCAGTCTAAGATCAAGTCAGAGGTCATTTAACTCCAGGCCTGATTTTGACATACTTCAAAGGAAAATCTCATAAAGGCACAAAGGTAGCTTAATATCAGATGAGAGGTCATTTAACTCTAGACTTGCTTTAGCATACTGAAAAGAAAGACTATCCAACAGTCCTCATAACTACTTTCAGAGTAGTAGAAAACATATAAGATGAAACAGAGAGTAAGGCCTAAGATCAAAGGAGGGCTTTTAACCTTCAATTCTTTTGACACTCACTCAAAGGGATCTAGGAAACTAATTCTGAATTCAAACATCAGTAAGAATGGACCAGCCAACTACACAACTTAGATACACAACTTAGCAGAAAACATCAAAGACAAAGATTTACAGTGAGATTTAGGGTACTTCCAGTAATATATCCTAATCTATGCTTGTTGTTCTTTATCAGAGAAATATGGACAGTATGTAAAAACATGAAAGGAATCAATTACATTGAGAATACATCACCAATAATATAGACCAGGATCCTGTGAATCTACTTCATTAATTGATGTGCAAAACCAGTCACATACTTTGAGCTCAGTGGCCTTTTACAATACATAATTCTCTTCCCAGCCTACTAAAATACAAACTACTCAACTACTTCCCCGAATAACAGTTCTATCAATTGAATCAATCCCTAGCAACCAACAACAAGCACTTTACAATGATTTTTCAATGAATACTTATAGGTAAATGAGGGAATGAAGTAGTAGAAGAGATAGTTGGCTCAATTAAATGAAGAACTTAATGTTTCTTGGCCCCTGGGGGGCTTTATAGGTAACAAAATGTCATGCTCCATGCTGCATTTAATGGTATTTTTCTTGTAGTTGTACTCTGGCGGTCTCTCCTTGACCTTTCAAATAAGCAAGGGGGATAGAAATATGTAGTTTTCCATACTTTTATAACTAGTGCTTCTGCCCTTTGAGGCTTGATGTATGAAAAGATTGACTTTAGGACTATTTCTTATCCTTTCAAATAACTTTGTTGGTAGTTAGAAATAACTATTCAGCTATCTTTAGGCAAATATCCTCTGTTCTGGTAGTGACTAGGCCTGTTGGCAATATGATTCTGAGTGTTGTCCTTGATGGCAACCCACTTGATGAAGATGATGGCAACCTACTTGATGAAGTTGTCCCTGATGGAATATGTCTTGATGAACTTGTTAAATGATGTAAATCTGATGTATATACAATAATTACAGAAGGTAATGATGGAAGGAATGTCAGTATGTGCTAGAACATGATGAAAAGAGTATGTCTCAAGGCATACGCAGATTTGTCTAGACAAAGTAGCATATGCACACGGGAAATAACGTGCCAAGTCGCGTATGGGAAAAAGCGCTCTAAATATGTAAAACCAGGGGTAACCACCATGGTATTGACCCATTTTATTGAGTAATGATTCATCTATGTGACCCCGTCCAGGAATACCATCGAAAGTAATGTGGTTTTGGCTCATGGTATTGATAAAGGGTAAACCTATATAAGGAGAAGAAATTCATTGTGCAAAGGGGGTAAGGAGTCTGAGCTTGAATGAATACTTCTCTTTGAAGTATATCTGAATGGAAAGGGTTACAGTTGAATGATATATCTGAATGTATGATGCACCAATGAAGAAAATGATGAAGAAGGGAATCTAGATCTGAAATGTATTTGTATCTGCTAGATCTGTTTATGGAATGATTAGATCTGAGATGAGGCGAACATCTGTCTGAAGTAAAGGGTTAAATCTGAACTGAATATCTCATCTAAAGAAGTATGCTGCTCTATAATGACTGAAGATGTATACGCTAGTTCAAAACAGCGGAAGCGCGTATATACGTGGGTTTAGTAAAGCGAAAGCACATATATGTCCTGAAGTATGAACAGATGTATACGCAGGTTGATGTGAACGGAAGCACGTGTAATCATGGTATCAGTGAAAGGAAAGCGTGTATGAAAACTAGGGTTTGCTGAAGCATGGGGTATGAAATGTCTGATCTGTTCTGCTGTGTTACTGCTATCTGTATTCTACAGTTCTGAGTTGTCTGTATCAGTTTTGTTGTATGATTGAGCTTAAATGTATGGAGTGGGTCCAGTGTGAAAATTGATGAAACGTGGTCCATAGAGGTGCTGAGGGTCGTATTCTTCAGTCAGGGGGTTGTAGCTCCCTTCCAGGTGAGGCTGGTAAACGAGAGCAGGGGGTCGTAGCTCGCTTCCAGGAGAGGCTGAACGAGTGCGTGGATTCCTCGTGTACCGGGCATGAGTCCGTACCCGCATAAGTTGTAAGATGTTTTCTTTATAATAAAATATTGAAGGCTGAGCAACGACAGCGGTGGTTTTCTCCCGACTTGGGTTTCCACCTAAAATCCTGGTGTTCATGTGTGATGCTTATGTGTGATGATTTATTCTGTTATTACTGCACATGTTTACTGCTAACTAAACATCAGAAGAATGAATGTTGCATAGATCTAAGTAAATATTTAATTGCATAATAAGATCTCTGTGTATACACGAGTTTAATGAAGGAGATCCACGTGTATACGCTAGTTGGCTTCAACAAAGTAGCATATGGGTTTTGAAGTAAGAAAAAGTAAAAAATTTTGAGTAATTCCAAAATACTGATTCACCCCCCCCCCCCCCTCTCAGTATTTTTCCCAAAAATTGGTATCAGAGCAGGTCCTTCTGCAGAAGCTTGATCACTTGAAGGAGATCCGTCGCAATGGGAAGTCATGAAGGAGTGATGTCTATAAGGCCACCTCTATTCAATGGAGATAATCTGTTATTCTGGAAGATATGAACAAAAGCATATCTAGAAAGTCTTGGTGCAGAAGTATGGGCAATCATGGAAGAAGGTTATCAAGATCCGGCAAGTATTGCTACTGATGCAGCAGAAAGGAAGAAGTATGAAATCAATGCCAAAGAAGTCAATGTCTTGTTAGGAAGCATGTCTGAACCACAATTTGCTAAAGTGATGCAGCTAAATTCAGCAAAAGAAATTTGGGACAAAATCATCCTAAGCTATGAAGGAGATACAAAGGTAAAAAGTGCCAAACTCCAAACCCTCAAAATTGAATATGAAAATTTGAAGATGCATAGTGATGAGAGTATTGCCAATTTATTTTTACGTCTAGATGATATTGTGAATCGTATGAGAAGTTTGGGTGAAACCATAACAGATACTACTCTGGTTGAAAAAGTCTTCAGATCTTTGACTTCAAAATTTGAGTCAAAAGTAGCAGCTATTGAAGAAAGGCAAGATCTGCAAACTCTTACTATTGTTCAATTGCATGGTATCCTAACTGCTTATGAAATGAGACAAGGAGGTCCCTCCCAGATTAAAGAAGGTGCTTTTAATGCATGTGCAAAAGGAAAAGAAAATAAATATGTCAAGGAATCAAACTATATATCAGAAGAAGAAGAAGCAAATTTTGTGAGAAAACTTCAACTCGGAACTGGAAGATTCAAAGGTAAGCTCCCCTTCAAATGTTTTGGTTGTGGAAGAGTTGGTCATTATGCTGCTAAATGTCCTTATAGAGAAAATCGTGATAAAGAGAAACAATCTGCAAAGGGAAAGATTTATTATGCAAATGAAGATTCTGACCAAGATCTGAAAGTGCTCATGGAAAAGAAGCAAAAGAATAAGGCTACTCAAAGAAAGGAGATATCTCAGAAAACATGTGCAACAGAAAATGAAGAAGATGAAACAAGTATTGATCGTTGTTCTTGTATCTCACTTACTTGTACATGCAATGATGAAGACAGTGAAAGAAGTGTTATGGATCTAGAAGAAGCCCTCAATAATAAAGTTGAAGAACAACAAAGAGCATCTAATAAGCAAGAATTTATCTACAATGAGATGATCTCTAAAATGAAGGGACAGATAGAAATACATCAAAGAATGCAGTATGAAGTAACCAATCAAAGTAAAATCCTTGAAGCTAAAATCATCTCTCTCAAAGAAAATCTGGAAAAATCAAATAAGAAAAATGAAGAACTTGAAGCAAAAATCATCTCTGTCAAAGAAGAATTGTATAAGGAGAATGAAGAACTTCTACAAGCATTTGAAGAACAAGAAAATGGGCTGAAAGAAGAAATCTTGAAACTGAATGATCAAGTAGAAGAAGGAAAAAGGATCGAAGAAAGTATGAAGAAGCAATGCCAAAGCTTGGAGGTTGAGGTAAACATTCTCAAAGGTAAATTAGAAGAAAAAAAAAACTCTTGAGGTATCAAGATAGTACTAAGATTCTGGACAATATTCTTAGTAGTCAAAGGTCTCCTTCTATTAAACTTGGTCTGGGTTTTCATGAAACGGTCAAAGGAGAATCTAGTTCACAAGGAGGTGGTAAAGAATCAAAGGACATCAATGCAAAATCTGAAGTATTGAAAGAAACAAAAGGTCAATCGACAATCATGAAGTCTCAAAGGAAATCATTCAATAATGTTGAATGCTTTAAATGTCATAATCATGGACATGTTGCAGCCAATTGCAGAAGCAGATTTTTTCAGCCACAAACAAACAGATCCTACATAGAAAGGTACTCTGGTTTCTTCCAGGGATATTGTTTTTCATGTAACAAGTATGGTCATAAAGCAGCTGATTGCAATAGAAGGAAGAATAGAAAAACTCATTAAGATCCTTATGCTTATTTTGCTGGTCATGCAAGATGTTATGCTTGTAACAAGTATGGACATGTAGAAAAAGAATGCCGGATGAATAGATCTGAGAAATTGGAGAACTTCCAACACACAATAAGAAAGCTCAAGCAAAGTTGGAAAAAGAAGGAGGACCGGTCAAAAACATAGGGAATATTGACCCTACTACAGTCATCCGCTTCTGAAGCTTACTTCTCTTAATGACTGCAGAAGTGATGTGAGATACATCATGGAGCTTAGTAATGTATCGTCACAGGGGGAGCGATGTATGATGATTCTCATGGTTGATTTGGAAAATCTGGTTATGATTATTGCTGACAGAGCATCTGACATGAAGAAGACAAGTACAGGAAGGAATGTGAAATGTTCTATAATTCACTTTCCATACGCGGGTTCAGTGAACTAAAGCCACGTATACACGTGAGTTTCAGCAGACACAGTCGCGTATGCATTAATGATAAGAAAATTGATATAACAGTTGAATATCAGAAGCAAAGGTTCAGGGGGAGCATCAGTCTGACTGCTATTGATTGTACTACTCGCATTATTCTGGTTGTACTCATGCTAATGAAATGATAAATTTTTTCTTATGTTGAATATTATGGATGAGCCCGGATTGCTTATTTGATGAAGAATATCTTTTGGATGAGATGGAAGTTTTATGATTCAGAGATTAGGACAGATCATGCAGAGATTGTTGCTGATAACTTGCTGTTGAAAGAGCTTCATATTGCACAAGCTAAGGAGGAGCCTTGAACATATGGAAAGGATGTTTGGATGCACATTTTCAGGGGGAGCACTAGTCTTGCTGAGTATAATGCATTGTTGGAATTATGATGATTCTGAAATATGATCTCTCTCTTAAGGTCTTTTTGGTATTGGTCATAAAAAGTCATACTTGTTATTTGATAAAAAGGTCTTGTTGAGACCCATGATGTAAAATTGTAATATTCAGTCATGTAAGTACTTGTCAAAATTTGTAAACCCACTTGGTTGGGTAGCTAAGTCAAATTTGTAAACCCACTTGGTTGGGTAGTTGAGTTGAGATGTGTAAACCCACTTGGTTGGGTATTTGAGTCTCATATGTAAATCCACTTGGATGGATCTTTGATGCAAGTATGAGTCATTGGTGATAGGAAGGTCATAGAGTCATGTACTTCATTGAAAAATATGTTTGTAGGTTCAGCATGAACTCAGGGGGAGCATGGTCACTTCAGTGTACATCAGATCTGCGGAGCGCTTCCTTCTACATGAGGAGAAAAACCTTGTGTTGGTGTTGATCCGCCCTTTGCCCTTGATGTCAAAGGGGGAGAGTGACATGGTGTTTTAATAAAGAGAAAGAATGGTGTCATTGTATTCTTAATGTATCTATCTATTGTCATGATCAAACACCATCGTGGTTGCCATCAAGTCCAAAGGGGGAGATTGTTGGCAATATGATGCTAAGTGTTGTCCTTGATGGCAACCCACTTGATGAAGATGATGGAAACCTACTTGATGAAGTTGTCCCTGATGGAATATGTCTTGATGAACTTTTTAAATGATGTAAATATGATGTATATACAATGAGTACAAAAGGTAATGATGGAAGGAATGTCAGTATGTGCTAGAACATGATGAAAAGAGTATGTCTCAAGGCATACACGGATTTGTCTAGACAAAGTAGCGTATGCACGCGGGAAATAATGTGCCAAGTCGCGTATGGGAAAAAGTGCTCTAAATACGTAAAACCAGGGGTAACCACCATGGTATTGACCCATTGTATTGAGTAATGATTCGTCTATGTGACCCCGTCCAGGAATACCATCGAAAGTAATGTGGTTTTGGCTCATGGTATTGATAAAGGGTAAACCTATATAAGGAGAAGAAATTCATTGTGCAAAGGGGGTAAGGAGTCTGAGCTTGAATGAATACTTCTCTTTGAAGTATATCTGAATGGAAAGGGTTACAGTTGAATGATAGATCTGAATGTATGATGCACCAATGAAGAAAATGATGAAGAAGGGAATCTAGATCTGAAATGTATTTGTATCTGCTAGATCTGTTTATGGAATGATTAGATCTGAGATGAGGCGAACATCTGTCTGAAGTAAAGGGTTAAATTTGAACTGAATATCTGATCTGAAGAAGTATGCTGCTCTATAATGACTGAAGATGTATACGCTAGTTCGAAACAACGGAAGCGTGTATATACGCGGGTTTGGTAAAGCGAAAGCGCGTATCTGTCCTGAAGTATGAATAGATGTATACGCAGGTTGATGTGAATGGAAGTGCGTGTATACGCGGTATCAGTGAAAGGAAAGCGCGTATGCAAACTAGGGTTTGCTGAAGCATGGGGTATGAAATGTTTGATCTGTTCTGCTGTGTTACTGCTATCTGTATTCTACAGTTCTGAGTTGTCTATATCATTTTTGTTGTATGATTGAGCTTAAATGTATGGAGTGGGTCCAGTGTGAAAATTGATGACACGTCGTCCATAGAGGTGCTGCGGGTCGTAGCCTTCAGTCAGGGGGTTGTAGCTCCCTTCCAGGTGAGGCTGGTAAACAAGAGCAAGGGGTCGTAGCTCCCTTCCAGGAGAGGCTAGTAAATGAGCGCAGGTGGGTGCCTGCGTACTGGTATGAGTCTGCGCCAGTATATAAGTTGTAAGATGTTTTCTTTATAATAAAATATTGAAGGCTGAGCAACGACAGTGGTGGTTTTCTCCCGACTTGGGTTTCCACCTAAAATCCTGGTGGTCATGTGTGATGCTTATGTGTGATGATTTATTCTGTTATTACTGCACATGTTTACTGTTAACTAAACATCAGAAGAATGAATGTTTCATAGATCTAATTAAAGATTTAATTGCATAATAAGATCTCTGTGTATACGCGAGTTTAATGAAGGAGATCCACGTGTATACGCTAGTTGGCTTCAGCAAAGTAGCTTATGGGTTTTGAAGTAAGAAAAAGTAAAAAGTTTTGAGTAAGTCCAAAATACTGATTCAGCCCCCCCTGTCAGTATTTTTCCCAACAAGGCCTTATTTGTTTTCTGTGAGGTTGTAGGTGTCTTTTGGTGGCTGGAGAGGGGTCAATTTGCCTCTGGTGTGGCGGTGGAGGCATTCTTGGACTGATAACTTTTTTTCTTTTCCTAATACACTTTTTATTTCACTTTTAGGTGTATTTTTAAGGCCTAATTAGGCCTTCATATTCTTTATGGTCTTTATACGGTCTCTCTGTATTTTAATCATTGGATTAAATCATTAATTTTCAATGACAAGCATTAATCCTTCGATTCACTTCACTGATAGACTTTGCCGCTATCTCTAGTATTGGTGCAGGTTTAATGGTGCAATAGGGTTTTAACCAGTGTTTAAACAGTGCTTCTTTAATAAAATATGTTTTAAACCTTTCTCAGCATATCTCCCTGTGATCTCTAGTCTTGGAACTGATATTCTGAGTTCCAAAATACCCGTTCTGTACTTGTCTGACAGAGTGCGTTTTACGATCTTATATCCTACAAAAAACATAGAAACATGTTAAGAAATCCAAGGGGATAGAGGGGAGGATGTTGTGGAGGACCGAGGGAAGATGAAGGAGCAGGGGAAAAATGGTATATCGTAGCAGAAAAATGGTGAAAAAATGTGTCGGGAGGTGAAATTGTGGTAGACTGATGAAGGTTTGGTGTGGGGGGGAATCTGGACCGTTAGATTAGATCTAACAGTGGCAATCTACGGTCCAGATTGTGTGATAGGGTCGCTAGAAGGATGAATGAAGAAATCAGTGAATGGGGCGAGGTTTTATTCTGTCCGTTGGATTGAATAGAGGAACAGTGGAGATCGTTTGAGTTAGAGTCATTAGGGAGCAGGTGAATGGAGAATGGGCGGGGTAATATTAGATCATATCCGTCGGATCATATCAATGAACGATGGAGATCACGCGAGCAAACACACAATGGAGGAGGGTGGTAAGCGGAAAACTGGGGCGGTTTTCGCGTGGGTGCTAGAGTGGTAAATGGTTTTAACAAAATCTATGTGATTCCATACACGATTTGACGCGTGGCAAAGTAATACCATCGATATCCCGCAACTTTGGACTGTTAACGTTCAGGTATAAAAATCATGTGATATGCCTCTCGACCGTCGGATGTGGAGCAGAGAGATCCTACAGTGGAAAAGCAATGCGATGTGGGAGGATGCATGAGCAAATGTGGGCCATCAGGTTCACTGTGGACTGTTGTATTCATGCGGATGGATGTTGTAGATTTGATGTCGGGCGGAGGATATGAGTGATGAAACGAATGACCATCGATTGGCGTAGATCTATGGCCCATATTCATTCCAGACCAAACCATAGGGAAAAATAAAAACAAAGGGAAATGTGCATTCGCAGAGGGAAAAGGGGAGAAAGGGGCTTAGCACAAGGTGCCCATACATGGTCCCATGGATGGAAAGGACCAGGGTTAGTAGTGAGTTTAAGCCTTTGGGGGCTTAATATTTCAAAGGAGCGGAGAATGCATTTTTGAGCCTTTTTAAAGGGTTTTTTTGGGTTTTTAAGCACCCAATTGCGGGGTTGATGGCCTATGAAGAAATGGGTTACAGAGTATAAGCCCTTGGGGGCTCAACTCTGTTATAATGTAAAATAAAGGGTTTTCAAGCCAAAAGAGTGCCTTTTTAGGCTAAATGGAGGTTCTGTTAGAGAAAATAAGGGGCTTTTAAACCAGACCAAGCATAATATGAGGTTTCAGCAGGGTTTTAGGATGAGATGGGGGTTAGGGAGGGGATTATTGTGGGATTTTAAAAGGGTAAAAGCAATAAAAATGGAGGCTTTGTGGGGATGACATAGGGCAGATGGAGGCCTTTTGCTAGTAGTTTCTTCACCAAATAGTAGGATTTTTTTTTGGAAACAGCAGTGAAGAATCTTCAAGGAGCAGAGGACAAATAGAGGCTTCAAGGATGAAATATTTTCAAGGGAAATGTTTATCTTGAAGGCTCAGAAAAATAATTAGCCACCTTTTTCCTTGTCAAAAATTTATAGGTGGCTAACAGAGAGTAAGATGATAATATGATCCATGAATAAGCCCTCCATATTTGTATAAAATGTTCCCATGAAGAGGAATGAACCATGTGTTGCATGAAGATATTTCTTCTTATTCTTGGAAATCCAAGTCAAGAAGATCATATCACTTTAATAGATTTCTTCATCCACTACTCCATCACTCTCACCTCCTCCTTGTCCATCAAGTGCATCATATGTGAAGTGATCCTCATAACACTCCATCAATAAACCCATGCTGTAATGTTCCAAAATTTTAGCCTCAAAGCTAAATGGAACATTGGAGTTAGCAGGAGCTCTAGTCAGTGAATAAATGGGTAGAAAAGCCCATAATTCTCCTAAGGAGGATAAAAACACTCCAATTGTGAAAGGATACACTCTTTCTAGCTTAATAAAACACCTCCATGTCTGAACAAGGATAAAGTCAAGCTTCTTTGACTAAGTCAACAACGCAGTTTTAGAGGAGGAATCCAAGGAAGAATAACAAAATTTTGGGTGGGAGATGTCTAATGAACTAATTGAGTGGGGGCAAGGCAAGCAAACTCATTTTTTATATAAGGAAGAGGATGGCAGCATTATGGATCATGTCTTAGATTTTTTTTCATGTCTGTGCAGACTTTTGCTTCCTCTTGTTGTTCAGCAGAATAGCAGTGCTACTTACCATAGGGTGTTCCCGAGCAGGAATCCCAACTATATCCTTCGACGAGCCTCATTGGTAGAGTTTTCATTCATCATTCCACATCAGGTTTTCAGGCCAAGCATTAGCCAACTTCATCAGCACATTTTTGCCAGAGATTGTGCAGTGTTGCTGGGTGCAGCAGTGGAAGGGATTGGAATCCCGGTTTCTGAGCTAGTTTCTCATTGGAGGAAGGTTTCCTTCACTTCAGGGACTTGTTTGGAGAGCTTCAGGGCTGATTTAATATCTATGGTATCAGACCACACATTTCCCATACATTCCCTTGGTGTTCCAGCTAGGGAATGCATTATTTTGGAGGCAGTATTTAGTGCATGGTTTGGTGGCTCTGTTGTAGTGTTTTATTATGATTGATAGGTTCATCCTTTCATGGGGGGAAGAACTTGAGGGATATGAATCATATCAGTCATCATTTAGCCTTATACACTCTTATGTTTCTATGTTGCAATGATTACTTAGTAATTTTCTGAAGATCACATTTGTATGCAGAGTGTTTGACAAGAAACCCTTGCTGAGTTCTCTTGTATTTTGTATAAGGAGAATAGATCTTAGTTTATGAGCATTATTGTATAATATATGAGTAGATCTATTTGTATTTTTATTTTCTACATTAAAACCCTCATAAGACTGCATAGTCACTTTATGCAGCAACTCCGGTAAAATGCAGTTTTGGGGTTTTTAGTCATTTTCAGCTACACTAGTGTGGGAGGTCTGTTTAACCCACCTAGTTTCATTTATTTCTAATATAATATTGTATTTAGATGCTAGATGGATGTATCTATGGGATCCAAGTGATAATTTTACTGTTTTATTACATATGTTGCTGGATATACATTTTAAGTGCATGATTCATGTGTTGTTCCAGATTTGGAATATTACAGTGGTACAAAAGCATGATCTCTGGCTTAGCCTGTGAGATCCCGCTATTAGAGGAAGGAGAGATGGACAGAATCCAAAAATATTCAGTATGTGAAGGAAGAAATGAAGACAATATTACAAAGCTTCTTCCAAAATGTAGTGAGAGCTTTCAAGGAGAGCTAAAGAAAATGAGATTAAAGATGGGATCTCCAAAAGAGGTTGAATCTAGAGTTGGATCTAAATCTACACATGGTGAATGTGAGCATGCAGATACACACCATGATGCACACTGCATTCAAGTGCACAGATATATCTTGTGATGGATAGGAGGAGGAAGAATGCCTAAGAGGAGAACTCTTACTGATTTGTTGCAAGAGTATGAATCTCAAACTGAGAGGTTTAGAGATCATACCAATTTCCAAAGGTTTTGCAAGATCCAAGTGGAGAAGAGAAAGCAACAAGATGTAGATAGATTTATTCTATCTACTTTTTTCGGATCACCTACATGTTCAGTTGGAGCTTGGGTGAAGGAGCTAGACTCCTATTTGTAGCTGCACCATATTTCTGAAGAGGAAGCCATCAGAGTTGTAGCACTACATTTCAAAGGTAAGGATCATGCATGGCAGATTTTTTAATCTTGTTCCTTAAATAATTCCATCACTTTATCTTATGCAAGATTCATAAAAACATTGATGGAAAGGTTTGGTAAAAAACTTCCTAAGACACATGAGCAAGGAAAACCTGAGAGAACAAAAACCTTGCACATGATAAAGGAAACTCCACTGCAGAAAACCATGGGAGGAGCTGACATATTGCATTACACATTGCCAGAAGAAAGACCTCCAGTTCATATTCTTGAAAAAGAGGGCATGGGGATCTCATTTTCACAGGAGGATCCAACTGTTGAGATGTTTCCCATACACATTGAGGGAGATTAGGGCAACAACGCTGCCACATCTAGAGCACATCTAGTGCCTCATGTAGAGGAAGGAGGAGCACATGTTCTAATAGGAGGGTTTTTTTTATCCTTACAAGAAGTTCCCCGGGATCTCATACATAGAGGTCCAAGCAGAATCAATCAACAACATGATTGTTCAACATTGCAGTCGGAAGGAGGAGGTAGGGAGGAACAACAACATCAATTGATGAGAGGCACACACCCTTCTCTATTTCATATATCCAATGCAAGGAAGTGGTAGACTGATTTGTGTTGTAAAAGCAACAGCAAGGTTTCCCAACCATATGAGCAGTCTACTCTTGACATTGATGTCTCACTCTATGGAGGCATTCCACCCGGGAGGCCACCTGATCTAGAGCAGACAGAAGACATCTTGTCTTTGGATTCACCACTCTGTGATTTTGGAGAGGTCAGGAGTTTGGAGGAACACTTTAGCATGGGGGATGTCAAAGCAGCAAGCATCAACATGAGGAGAGCTTCACATGCCAGATCACCAACACTATCTCTTAGGAGAACTAATCGTTATTGGAGATCTCAAATTTTGGTAGAGTACTCCAAGAATCTTGGTGCATGCATGATTCTTGATGATCCGGATGGAGATGACAGATACATGGTGGATAAGGTGGTCATCTATTCCTATGGCATAATCTTGTTGACTAGATATTCTAGTCTCAAGGAGAAGCTACTACATGCAGCACAGGAGGACTTCTCTTGTATGCACTTTGATGCATATTTCCATCTGATGGAGGAGTTCACTTGGGAGGGAATTCAACATGACATATTTCATCATATGGAGAGATGCCTAGCCCAGATGGTGATAGAGCGAATGTCACGGCCACCTTCCTACTCACTGGGAGTAAGGGAGAATTTCCAATTGAGCCATTTCAACTCAAGACCTCAAGTACATGATAGAGGAGGTACAATTTCACATTTTGTATTGTACTTATTTTCCTTGTTTGAGCAGCATGATGTAACAAGAATAATTATCTCTTCTTTCATATTGTATGATGATGTACTTGCAACTACTTGTAGCATTGATTATGGCTATATTTTTTATGTTTTGTGGTGGAAGCCACATGATTCTTGGTGCGCACCATTGACACCATATTTTAACTTCATTTTTTCATCCTATGAGATGATTGTGGAAACAAACAAGTGGTTGGTAAAGAACTTGTTATTTCTTATTTTGATGCAAGAAAAGGATGCATTGAACAGGTTCCATGAGTGGAACTTTGATTCACTCTTCGATTGTCATTTGGAAACTTTTTTTATTGTACCTTGCTTCCATGTATTTCTGATATTTTTTTGCTCAAGGAAAGCTTTGTATGGAGAGAGCCAATTGGATGGCATGGCACCCATATGCTAGAGCAACAGAAGAATTTTTTTTATGGGGCATCATACAAGTTGACCATCATGATCCTAATCTATGGGTTGTATGAGGGAGAGATGAGGCAGGAAAAAAAAGTTTTTGTTGCTATGGTTGCACTCGGGCGAGTATGGGAAAAATTATTTCCATACTTTTCATGAGATTTCTAGAGAGAAGGAAGGCACATTCATGGTGCAAGGAGGCTACCCTTCAGCATTGGAGGATTATGAGAGGCTTCCATATCGGAAGAAGATCTTTTCACATAGCAGCATAATGGTGCATGCCTTTGGCATGTGGAATGTCAAAGGGAGGAGTCATGGAGCCTTATTTCTAAGGCTTACAGCACTGTCACATGAGAGTGCGTTCTTATTGATAGAGTGTTCCAAGGAGTATATATATCGCTTCTTCTTGCTTATTTTTATGAGGGGGTCCTCACGGGGGAACTTATACATGGACCTCACCTTCAGCTCACACATTATGCATGGTAAGGAATACATTTATATGCTTGTTGATTACTCTATTGAGTATTTGTACTTTCTCACCATATGTAAACAATGCATCGCTCCACATAAGAGCAAGATTATTTATGGGTTTCATGGTCACTTTAGGGCCAAATATTGTAATGTTGATAACCCATCTCTATATGACTTTGGGAAATTATTGTATTGCTTTGATTGTACACAGCTGGTATATATGGCATCTTACTTCTTTATAGTAGATGAGCTAACATGCATAGCTGCAAGTTCCTTGAAGAACATCTTGCCACTTGATGCTATGAATCAGAAATTGAAAGGAGTGCGCTGCATCCACTAGAGAGACCATATGTATCATCCAAACTTGCACATAACCTTCAGCCATTTTCTGATTTGGATGCCATGTGGTGATGATGTGCCATTCATCTTGTATGGAATGGTTTGGGTGGACATGACTCATGACTTTGGAGGAAGGGTCTTTGGAGACTCAATATTTTTTTTCCATTGTAGGGAAATCATGTTGCAGCCCGAGATCAACATACCCTCTACACTTATCATCAGTGGATAGGAGGAAAGTGTGGGATAGGCCCTCTTGCCTATCATGTTCTTTTATTTAGCCCACCTACATTTTCGGAGCACAAGGTCGAGGAGATTTTTCATGAGTTACCATGTTGGAGGGTGACTCACTTCATTTGGATGATATCATGGGTGAGGAAATCTCTCATTCACCATGATGATTATCATCCCTACTTTGTCGAGGAAATGAGATAGCAAGAAATTTTCCATTCACACTTTCCACCTTTGATTGATGTATACCATTTGGTTTTGCACACTTGGGAGGAAACACTGGACTACAGTTCATTTGCAGATTCTCTTGATGCAGTGATGGAGGCTATTGATGGGAAGCCAGATGAGGAGGATTGAAGGAATTTGTCTCTCCTTATACATTTTCTTGAGGACAAGCAAAGGTTTTAGAGGGGAGGACTGTAATGTTAAAAAAATTTAGCCTCAAAGCTAAATGGAACATTAGAGTTGGCAGTAGCTCTAGTCGATGAAAAAATAGGTAGAAAAGCCCATAAGTCTCCTAAGAAGGATAAAAAAACTCCAAGTGTGAAAGGATACACTCTTTCTAGCTAAATAAAACACCTCCATGTGTGAACAAGGATAAAATCAAGCTTCTTTGACTAAGTCAACAACACAATTTTAGAGGAGAAGGAATCCAAGGAAGAATAACACAGTTTTGGAGGGAGATGTATCTTTGGATAGAGATGACCTAATTGAATGGGGCGAAGGGAAAGAAAACTCATGTTTTATATAAGGAAGAGGATTTCAACATTATGGATCATGTCTTCGATTATTTTTTATGTATGCTCAAACTTTTGCTTCCTCTTGCTATTCAGCAGAGTAGTAGTGTTTCTTAGCATAGGGTGTTCCCGAGTGGGAATCCCACCTCTTTCCTTTTAGGAGCCTCATTGGGAGAGTTTTAATTCATCATTACACACCAGGTTTTTAGGCCATGCTTCAGCCAAATTCATCAGCGTAGTTTTGAAAAAGATTGTGCATTGTTGCTGGGTGTAGTAGTGGAAGGGATTGGAATCTCGGTTTCTGAGCTAGTTTCTCATTGGAGGAAGGTTTCCTTCACTTGAGGGACCTATTTGGAGAGCTTCAGGGATGATTTTAGATCTTTGGTATCAGACCACATATTTCCCATACATTCTCGAAGTTGTTCCAGCTAGGTAATGCATTATTTTGGAGGTAGTATTCAGTGCATGATTTGGTGGCTCAGTTGTAATTTTTTCTTGTGATTGAGAGGTTCATCATTTCATGGGAGGAAGCCCTTGAGGGATCTACATTAGATCAGTCATAATTTAGCCTTATATGCTCTTTTTTCTAGTGTTTCAGTGATTATTCAATAATTTTATGATGATCACATTTGTATGCAGAGTGTTTGACAAGAAACCCTTGCCGGGTTCTCTTGTATTTTGTATAAGGAGACTAGATCTCAGTTTATGAGAATGATTGTCTAATATATGAGTAGATATATTTGTATTCTTATTTTTTGATTTAAAACTTCATAATACTGCGCAGTCACTTTATGCAACAGCTCTGGTAAAATGCAGTTTTGGGGTTTTTAGTCATTTTCAGCCACACTAGTCTGGGAGGTCTGTTTAACCCACCTAGTTTCATTTATTTCTGATCTCCTCTTGTATTTATATGATATATGGATGTATCTATGGGATACAAGTGATCATTTTACTTTTTTATTACATATTTTGATAGAAATGTGTTTTTAGTGCATGATTCATGAGTTGTTCCATATTTGGAATATTACACATGCTCCTAAGTGACAACGTTGTTGGCCTTTGTAATAAGGCTTATGTCATATCATAGCTCCATTATTTGACATATCCAATGTCAAATTCATCTACCATAATGCTTTTTTATTTGGAGATTCCTTCAAAAGTGGTAGTACCTCCCGGTCTTCCAAGGCTAAGGGGTAGCCCCTTTGCACAATAATAGTTCCATCACCTACTCCTACAACATCCTGTAAAGCATGGGAGAGAATCAACCCATACTCTCTCAAGAATAACCAAGGTAACAACATATCTTGTTTCTCCCTCATACCTCCCTCATACAAGTCATGGAGTAATATCATGATGGTTGTCCTGTAGAATGCTTCATATAACCAAAACTTCTGCTACCATAATACATGGGGGACATGCAATGCCTTAACCCATAACACACCTTTTGACAAGGGATATGTAACATGATTACCATAATATTTTAAGAGTATCCAACACAGTGTTGCCTCCTAATCCCCTCTGTCATAGATTAGCAAGTGGCTTTCCAACCTCTTGCTCATTAACATCACCCATCTAACCAATAGTGAGTGTCTATCATCATGCCCAACATTGGAATCCTTCCAATGAAGAATACCATCATAGTAATGGGATATAAGATGTATCTAATCAACCATCTACCTATGTTCTACTACACATGTGGAATGGTCATTGGAATGCCCCACTAATGGCTGGCCCCCAAACTCATCACTGCTACTCAAGGACAACGTTTATGATCTCCATGATGGTGCATATATTATTTCAACATTGTGTTCACTGTTGGAAAAATATTTATGCATTGCATTGCCTAGGACAATGCTCATTCCATCCTCCAAAAACATACACTCCAACCCCAAGAGTTGTGTGTAGCTCAACAATGAGTAACCAGGATGAATTTTTATCTCTTCCTTGATTCTATCTAGGCTCTTTAGTGCAGTGATAGTGTGCTGCTCCAAATAAAGAGTGTATCTTGACCCTAGGGCATGCAATGATATATTTCCACAACCCTCCATAAGATTTTCTGAAATAACAGGAAATGGAAACTTAGGCATACCTTGGTGAATCTTGGGAACATCTTGTATGGCTACAAGAGTTCCTTCCTCCAATTTGATGGTTCCCCCAGCTGTTGCTGTTGCTGGATGCTCCTCCGTAGTTGTATCAGTACTGGTACAAGTCTCCTAAGGTGGTGGTGAGGGCTCCTCATCCTCTGAATTCTTCTTACAAAATTTTCTGATCACCTTTTGAGTAAAATCTGCAAAAGTAGTTACTCTTGCATGAATCCAATGGATGAACCACCAAATTTTTTCTTCACCCTCAAGGTGCAACACTGCAATCTCAAATACCTCTCTTTCTACCACTAGATGTAGTAGGAAGTATGCATCTAGTTTCCTTTCCCAATCCCTTGTTGTACATGTCAGTGACCCACCAAAAGTAGACAATAGAAACGTATTGTCCTTGATTCTCCTATTGCTCCAAGGTCTCTTTTCTTCCTCAAGCTGAATGAACTGTGGGAAAGTTAGAGTCTCCTTGAAAGCTCTAGGTTGAGTTTTTTATTCTGTAAGGTATTCACTTAGAATCTCATGATCCAATTGTCCTCCATCTTCATGCATTTTGTCTTCTTTTTTGAAAGAAAAGGGCATAGTTTCATTGCTTCTCTCTACTCTTCTTTACTTGACCTCCTTGGTGAGGCCCTTATTAGATTTGAAAAGAGATGAGATAAAAATAATTATTTCCATAATTCTGATCTCCTTCTTATTCTCATGATAGCATCATGGCTAAGATCCATAGGCCGAGCCAAGGTTATGCTCTGATACCACTGTAATATTCCGAAATGGGGAAACAGTAATATATGAACATAAAAACTAGAAATAGCTGTGAATAACATTACACCAAAATGTATGACAATAATGTAGCCATTTCATTATTTAAATCAATAGAAAATAAGTACAATAGAGGTAGGCACAACAAAAATAATCAAGGCAAGCAAACCTCCCATGAATACATATGCCAAATAGAAAATGCTGCTACATAGCTGAATGCTCATGAACAAGTACAACACATTTTAGATGGTACACTACTGTTGGAAATGTAAAATAATATAGATCTTAAAATATATGGCTCAGAAAGTGCTTGGAGTAAAAATATAAGCCCCCAAACACATCTTCAAGACAATCTAGAAAGGATTTCCTGAAATATAGAAAAATACAAAATGCTAGAATGCAGCCCTAGCAATGAATAGCAGTTGTTGCTGAATAACTGGATGAATATGTAGGTAGATGATACATATAAATGATAGATATCCTCCAATAGATAGTTCAAGTGAAAGGTTGATAATAACAGTGAATCTCTCACCCACCAAACCAAACAATGAAACCCCTGCTACAAATGTTAACTTAAATAACGTAGTCGTTGAGGGATACTACATTGTAGGAGATGAGAATATGTTGGCCTAGTGCCAAAATGTGAAAAAAAGATCAATAACCTCCCTTGCTAACCTCCCAAAGAGAATAATGCTTCCTCCTCTGAAAAACTAACTCCAAAAGTGGGTTTCTCAACCCTCCAATCCAACACCCTACAACACAACACAATACTCTGCAAAAACTATGTTTTCGCTGAAGACTGAAGCTTGGCCTTAAGCCTGCGTGTGGAAAATGAAGTATAAAGCTCTTCTAAGAGGCCTCTCAAGAAAGGAGATTGGATTCCTGCTCGGGAACACTTGGTGCTAAGAAGCACAACAATCTGAACTAAACAGATGAAGAATGCAAATAGTCATGTAGACCATAAAATCAATAATCAATAACATGCCTCACTATGTCTTCCTTACCCTCCTTATAAAAAAATTTGAGCCTTCTTACATTGGGTACCACTCATTATGGTTTCCACCATCATGGAATCTTCCTCCCACTAATATTGCATTGTCTCTATTGATGATTTACTCCATCTATACCAGCGTTGTTGACTTGGTCAAACTTGACCATATCCACATGTATTTGTCCCTGTTCACACATTAGGATGCTAAATCCAACTATTATCATGATCCCTTCTCACATCAAGAGGGATTTTATGCATATCTAAGATATGTATGGGCCTCCTTACCCATTTATTTATCTCACTAAATGATAAGAGAAAAATTAATATTCCAATTAGCTGCATGGTAATTTAGGAATATAACACAGATATTCTCTCTAGCAATTCAAACTCTGGAGGAAGCCAAATGATCTCAAGGATTCTCTCAAGCAATTTGAATCCTAGAAGCAGCCAAGAAACTCAAAGAGCAAAGCACTCAATCTTTGTTTACTAGGGATCAAGTGGATTGAGTCACCATTTTTCAAGGGAGCTATTGGTAGCTACCCTATAGAATAAATAGAGAAAAGCTAGAGCTAGGAAGGGTTAGTAAATTGCAGTCGATTCTAGTGGAAATTTTTTTGAAAGTTACTGAGCTTTTTATTATTTCAATGATCAAAATTTCAGAGGTGTACGAGGTTATTCTTTTATAAAATGAGGAGACTGATTTCATTTTACTGATTAAGTTTCATAGAGCAAGGCTTGTGGGTTAGGGAAAAATCCACGTGCCTCAGCCTATCTACTGTACTTGTTCTTTGCTTTCTGTCATTTCATTAGATCCCCTTCTGATAATTTCATTTATGCTTCAAGTTGATGTGTATTTTTTATTTTAGTAGGTTTCTCTAGTTTTTCATTTGTTTATGAGTAGTAGAATAGAGGAAAAACTCCAAAATTTGTTGTCAAGCCTCCCCCTCTCATCTCTGTCAATAGAGTTTGAGCAGGTTAAACCTTCCCATAGACCAAATACATTGATTTCTACTCACTATTTCCATCTCTGCGTTATGCCTCTAAACCTTTCTTCTACGCCTCCATTCCCTCCTATTTTTCGCTTATTTTAAATTGTTGTACCCACCTTTTTTCCCTAACAACACTTAACCAATTCAACTACCTTATTCCTCTGTTTCTATTGGTTACGCTCGCTTTACACGTTTTAACCCAAAAACGTTCAAAACCCATTGAAACATGAATTTCACCATTCCTCCTTGAAATCCCCGCTATCGTACTTCAATGACCACAAATAGGCGTGTTTAGTTCTTTATTTACAACTTATTGCAACTCCGCCGCATCACAATCCGACGCCACAAATTTTTTCCCTTTTCGTTAACACTTACCACTCCTAAAACCTGATTGCAAAATATTGCAATCACATTTCGCATCACCTTCCAAAATAAAATTTCGCATTTTTCACATCTCAATTTTCTCATTCCATTTTATTTTCATTAATACCTTCCACCTCCAAACCCTGATTGCGATATTACATGACTCCTTTGCCACATCACCCATTGCAATCACTCGTCGCACCTTTTTCCTTCTCCCTTAAGACTTATAGCTCCTTTTTTTTCTGATTGTGATATTGTGACATCGCATATCGCAGATCACACTTTTTACCACCCCGCACATCGCTCTCTGCAACCTTTTCCCCTTTTCATTAACACTTACCGCTTTATTTTTTCGATTGTGATATTTTTATCACACTTCATCGCTATTCCCCACTACACTTCACACATCTCGTTATTTAGCCTATTCCCTTTAACGCTTACTACTCCAACTTTGTGATATCATGATTGCAATATTAGTCCCACCTCCACATCGCATCTTCGCCATCGCATATTTCAATTTATTCCGGTCCAAAGCCTTTTGCACTATAATAAAGTCTTAATCTAGTTTAAACCCACGAATTCCACTTCTAAGCCTCATTTCATGTGTTAAGCCCTTCATTAGCCTCTTTAGCCGTTTCTCTCCTCCAAGGTGAAAATCACACTTTTAAAATTAGAATTAAGTCATGGATAGTTTAGTTGCATGGGTAGAATCATGGTAGATAGTCTGGAGGATAAGTAGAGTGCATTTAGAGGTTTGGCCAAGCTTAAGTGTGGTTTAGAATTAGTTTCCTTTCTGCCTTTTATTTCCCGCAAATTAAATTAGTTTCATTCTTTTCATTT
This sequence comes from Pinus albicaulis, assembly GCA_034641835.2. NCBI lineage: Eukaryota > Viridiplantae > Streptophyta > Pinopsida > Pinales > Pinaceae > Pinus > Pinus albicaulis. The sequence goes on along the minus strand of CM076569.1, from coordinate 127,619,346 downwards.
ATTTTTAGCAATTAAGTTAGTTTCCTCTTTGTCATTTTCTTCCAGCAACTTGCTTTTTAGTTTTTATCATAGTTTAGGAGGTGGCACCCTTTCTTAAATCAGAAGAGGATGACATGAACATAATGCACCTATTGTGTAACTAGCACTATCACCTCTAAGTTTGTATGAACACTGGGTTGATAAAGTAAAGTAGGGAAACCCCTAGGAGTTGCAGCACTCTTGGTGAAATACCAGGGCTCACCAGACATGATGTGATGGATAACATATTTAATTATCAGGACAAAGGCTTCTTGATGAGCACCTCACAGCTCAAAGAGAAGTTTCTCCATGCAACATATTCAGAACCTCATCGATTCTATTGGTCCATCAGTGAGAGGCTCTCAAGGAGGATGCACTTTGACATATCATGGAGTGAAAATATTGTCATCAGCTTGTGGAGGATGGTATTGTCGACATTGATCCATTATCGAGGTATGCACATTGCCTCAAAATTTATACACAGTACACATTTTCACCTGTGACCAGATTAACTTTCCGGGATGTCTTCATGATTTATGGTCTTCCCAAGGCCATGGATGGTGATGGGGAAAGTTATTGTATGAGCAGTTTTTGGGAGGATTTTCTCCATTGGGTGGATACAGGGTTGGTGCATGATATGAGTGATCACCCACATTTGTATGGATGAATGGAAATTATGAGAAACTTGTTGGAAAGCTACTTGAAAATATATGACATAGTGAAGAAAGAATCATGGTTGTGTTGGATGCTCTTGGGTGAGTATGGTTATCACCCACCATTTCAGATTGGTATTTTCCATGCCTTGCATAGTAGTGAGGTGATGCAACAACAGGAAGCATGGCTATGTTGGTATAGTGTGACATTCTACATGTCAATCAGAATATCATTGCTTCATGCTTTGCATTGTGCTGATGTGGGGTTGCAGCAAGAGTAATTGTTGCCTTGGTTACTCTTGGGAGTATGGGAATTGGTTGTTTCTGGAGTGACATCTACTGACGAAGCTAAAAGGTACAATTAAAAGGCCATGTACATAATTTTGAATGTTTTCTAAATTTTTTGAAAACAAAAGTTGGTGAATGTTCAAAAGATAAATATCTTTGGGAGAAGATTCATAATATATGTTTTACAAAGGAATCACAACAAGATGTTATTGAAAATTCAGATCCTTATGATTGTGATGAAGGAATTGGAGAAATGAGTAAGACATAGTTTCAAAATCAAGTGATCAAGGTGATAAAGGAACACAAAAGTTGAAAGTAAAATACAAGAATTTTGGAAGTATAATTAAATACAACAAAAGAAATCATATGATGTGGCATTAGGAAGCCTAGCTATGTTGGTATGGTATGAGATTCTACATGTCAATTAGTATATCATTTCCCCATTCTTTGCATTATGATGATGTGGTGTGGGAGAAAGAGCCATTTTTGTGCTAGCTACTCTTGGGAGAATATGGATTGACATTCTCCCATACCTTACATAATGATGATGTGTGATGGAAACAAGATGCCTTGCTGTGTTGGCTTCTGTTAGGAGAGTATGGCCACCATACTTGGTATGATGATGAGGTGGTGTGGTAGCAAGATGCATTGTTCTGGTGGCTTGTCTTGAGAGAATATATATGGCTACCATACTTGGTATGAAGATGGTGTGATGTGCGAGCAAGAGGCTTTGTTGTGGTGGCTGCTATTGGGAGAGTATGGTTCAACATTTCACATGTCAATCCATATGTCTCTACTTCCTACTTTTAACAATGTTGATATGATGATCAAAGAAAGCAAGGCCACTAGGGCCAAGGCTTGGAGCATGGAGATACACAACCTACTCCATGTAGCATGGGTTGGAGATATGGCTTATGAATTAGGACTTTCCACTTGGTGAAGGAACCAATACACTTCACATACATCATGTAGAGAAGAGGCTCTTGGATAGTAGATGGTTGCCACTTGGGGACTCATTTATTAGGAGAGGCATCTAGCTACACAACTAGAGGCCATTCTAGAAATTTTAGAGAGGCAACTATGGAGCTAGGAATTCATAACAAATTGGAGTAGATCGGGAAACCTTCCATATGAGCATGCCACTTTAGAGTGAGACATATTTCTTGCAGCATCCAATTTTGCAATTGCTTGAGGACAAGAAAAATTTTGGAGTGGAGGAATGTAATATTCCAAATTTTCCATCAGCTAATTGGAATATTAGAGTTCTTAATTTTCTTATTTAGTTAAATAAATAAAAGGGTGGAGGGACCCATAAACCCAATAGATGAATAAAATCCACATCTATAGTTTGAATGGGGTTAGTTGAGTAGTGGAGTAGCAATATGGAGTGGTAGAGCACCATAATAATGAAGAAAGCGTGCAGGTCAGGGAGCAATAATGAGGAAGTAATGGAGGAAGTGGTGCATTAAATGCACACATGATGGAGGAGGTGGAGAGTAAATGCAGCAATGATGGAGATCATGGAGGAAAATGCAGTCTTTATGGAGGCTAGTGTCCACATGTGCAGTGCAATTATGAAAGGGCCAAGGATAGGGAAGGGTCAGTACCATAAAAGGAATATGAGGGCAGGAAAGGAAGGGAGTCTTGATTTTTATTGTTGAGTATTGTAAGACATTTCTTTGCATGCTTTAGTTGTTTAGCTAAGTCTGTTGTGCTATTTAGAACCAGGTGTTCCCGAGAGAGAATCCCACCCTTTGAGTGCCTACTTTGGAAAGTTTTTCTTCGGCAACATTCATCATCTGACAATTAGTTCCACTTTCATCCACTCTCATGTGCAATTCCAACTACAAAAATTACGCATTCGTCAACTTGGGTTTGAGAGTTGGAAGGTTGTTTTGAGTAATTCAGCTGAGAAACCCATGGAGGGATCAAAAATTCACACTATGGATCCATTTCCATGTTCCAGGAGTTTCATTGACATATATAGAATTAGGCCATCCATATATTCTCCTCTGCAGCAAAATTTCCTAGAGGAATTGCATAATTCTGCAGTGACGTTTTGAGGAGAAGAGGAAGTTCAAAGAAACTCAACTTGGAATCTTGTCAGGGATTAATCCTTCACTCTGGGGATCACTTCATTAGCATGGGATCAACATTTTATTATTTGTCATAATGCTACATCATTAGCCCTCCTAGACAACGTAGTATTTTGCAGCAGTTGTGCATGCCACAATTGAACTTTGAGTGGAGGATCTAGATCTCAAGTTTTGAGCTTGGTAATCAGGAGAAGAAACCATCCCTTCATTTAGTGAGTTGACTGGGTGCCATTGCATATGTTATATCATTATTTAAGCCCATATCGGTATTTGTTTCTAGGTTGTGCGTAACTTAGTCAATGGGGGTGATGAGTGTCACCCAAAAAGGGCCGAACTTTCAAACTCAAAATATGGCAAAAATCTTTCTGGATTTTTCTAGATTTTTCGAGTAGAATCTGTGGTTAAAATCCTGAATATTTTTTAGCCCTATAGTATCCCCTCGCACATATATCTTATACCTAGCAGTTGTAGTTTAAACTTTCTAATGCTAAGTTTCATTAGCATATTTCAGCCATCTTGTTGCTTGAGTGCATTCCTTTTGGAGAACTTTGTACTTACATTGATGTTGATACATAATGATATGGATCAACTATTTTTGCTAATGTATTAATGTGTGGATGTTATATTTCGACATTTCCATCATTTTGCAATTTTGTGCTTACATTGTGGTTATTCCCTTGATTGTAATGTTATAAATGTTATATATTCTTTTTGCTTCCATTTTGGGATATTACATGTTTGTCCATTATACTAACATAATGTTGAAGATATTATGTATTACTTTATGAAGATCTTGAATGAAATAAATATTAAATTAAGATATCATAATAAGTAATACCGATAAAAAATCAACATTACATGTTTCTATCCTGGGTATCTCCTTCATTATGTGTGACTAAATTCTATTTTTCCTCTTCGAGGTCTATTGAAACTTCTTTATTGATATTCTTTTAGAATCTCACTTTAATTTTTTTCCTTCAGTCCTCATACGACTAACCATTAACACCAACACATTATTTATTCTCTAGGAGGGAGTTAATATTTATAGGAAATATGCCCCTTGATTCATGCAGATATGGTTAAAATGGCCACAAACATGTACTAGTATTTATTCTTTTGCATGAATGATTCAATATTGACATTTTTTATATTTATACTATGGGACTTTATATGAATAACGATTATTGGGTTGAACGTTATACATTCATCCTCTTTTATTTTTGCATGCAATGTATATTTAGAATTTGTTTAATTTTTTTACTACTATAATCATAAGTAATTAGTGCAGTTCGAAGTGTTAGTTTCTCCAGAGTTTGCTTCAAAAGTGAATAATGGGTTAACCGATATCTATTTATTTTCTTTTCTCTCTAATTTAATCCATACTCCGCTAGATGGCTACCTACTTATTTGTAAATTAGTTTAACAATTTTTGTTTAGATTCCTCAATGATTATTTTTGGCTTTGAATATGGACATAGGTCTCTCATGTGGGCTATTTTTTCAGTTAGTGTCAATATGCTAGTGATCAAACATACTCTTTAAGTGGATTTGCTAGTGTCATAGGTAAAAAATTTTAGTCTTTTCAAACAAGTTTTCAAAATAAATTTTGGTCACTAAATGAGTCTAGGTCATAATTGTTTCTCCACTCATCTCATCCATGGCCATCATCACTTTAGAGCTTATCGATTTCATTATCATTTATAAGTTTTAGGTCATTCAATCGATCTCATCTAGGTCTATTGTCTAAGTGTTATTGTTTCTCCTTTGATAAAGTACAAATTTTTCATCGAACAAGGCATACAATCCTCATCTCAGTCGTTTAGAGGGGATCTAGCATACTTAGGAAGAAAAAGTAAGACATGTTGTCTTATTTAAAAATGTTTTTTTGATAAGGGATTTCAAAAGGAAAAATTGTTTTATTCTTTCAATATAAGAAAAAAAGGGTCATTTCAAAGTTTATAAAAGACAAAATAAACTAATTAAAACCCATTATTCTCTTCTATTTTTTTTTAGAAACCCTCTCTTACCTCCATTTCTCTCCTTAGTGATCAACGGTCCAAAACGAGGCAAGAAATTACTCCAAGGAACAAGTTGCTACACCTAATGAGCATGTTGCTATAGTTGTGGAGCCTATTTCTATGCTTCTCAAACCAGTTGTTAAATTTTTGTAACTTTTTCTATGCTTTTGGAGACAGTTGTTACGCTTATGTAACTTTTTCTATGCTTCTGGAGGTAGTTGTTATGCTTCTGTAAAGAGTGTATAATTAGGGTTTCTGGCTCCCAAGCCATTCAAGCAAGCTCAAGGATTTTGGGAATTATTTCTTTGACCTCTTACCATAGTAAGTCAATATTATTATAACCTCCTATGGTCAATCTATCAAGTTCATTGTTTATTTTCATACTCACTCCATACTCAATTATATCTTCACTTCTTCATGTCATTGAAATATTATAGTGGAATAAACCATAATACTCCCATATAACACTATCCTATACTGCACACATGGATAATACTCCCATCCCCAACCATCCATATCCTTCCTAAGATCCATTTTCACCAAACCCTAAATTCTATCTAGTTCTCACACTATTAAACTTGGAAATTCCTATGTTTCCCTCATTTGACTAGCTTCCTCACATCCATTTCACTTGATTTCAATCACAACATGGACCCAACATGCAATACTGTCTCATGATTTTTTTGTAGAATTTTCCTGGGCTCCAAATGACTTCATCTCACCCTCTAAGCTAGCATCATCCCTATAATCTATTTTTCCCAAATCACACTACACATACCCATCCCATCAACACACTAGTGTTTCATCCTTTCACTGATAGAAAATAAGGAGAGTGAGAGGAAAAAATTAAAGGGAGAGTGCAACCTCATATTATAACCCTTAACCATGCATGAAATCAATGCTTCACCCTTGGCCAAAATATGTTTTGAGAGGACTAGATGTTTGAGGTTATGTGAGAAGCTCATGGAGGAAGGATATAATCTTTAACTTACAATCTTATTTGCCTCTAATATCGACATGGGAAAGGTCATCATTGCAAGTGTAGAGTTTAACCTATTAGTATATCTAATTTCTTCAGCAACAGGTATTACTAGTCATGGAGAGAAGTGGTTGCAAGGCATGGACTTAGACCTTGAAAATTACAAACAATTTCTCAAACCTCATGCTAGAGAGGAACTAGGGTACCTCTTCCCTTTCAGACACCTCCATAAAAATTGTGCTCCTTTGATGATGTTAATAATGATGTATTTCACATGTCAAGTAATATTTTTGAGGTTGTATAGGTACCATATCAGGTTTTTGATGCATTTCACCTCTATCAAATCGCTTGATTTGCAACATTACTTGTAAAAAAGTTTGATCAAAATGACTCAGAAGGTTCAGAGAAGAAAAAAAATATCATTACCCAAGTTTCTTTCACCATGGTTTTGTTAATATTATTGTGTTGAATCACCTCTCATCCATGAATATGACTTGGCAAACCTTCACGGAAAGAGTAGCAACAACACCCACCAATAGCCCTCCTATCATGCATAGCCGATCATCACCATCACTATTAGCACAACCAATGGGAGTTGGCTCTTCCATCATGTAAACTCAAATTCCAGAGGCTCCTAGGTTCTTTGAGTTTATTCATACCTATGAGAAAGGAAAGAGACAAGTATTTGCACCCAAATCTATGAAAAGTGTACTTACATTTGAAACTATTGTTGAGCAAAGTGAAATAGAGGAGCAACCTCTCATGCATCAAGATGAAAAACCTTTGCACCAACATAGTTAACCAATGCTCTTGGAGGTTGAGTTAGCAGAGCAGGTTCAAATAAAATTAGTTGAGCAACTCCTTGGGGAGAAGGATGAGGGAATAGCAGAGTTGAGGATGATATTCTCCTTTTCTAATTCTTAAATCACTTTCCAATAGAAATATAACTTTCAATTGAACGTGAAGGATTTGTTATAAAGAAACCTAAGACATACCTAGGGGTAGATAAAGGTAAATGTACGAATTTCATAGATTTTTACTGAATGCAGGACATGGAGATTGAAAAAAATCCAACAACGCCAAAGATAAGAGGTCACAAAATGATGTTGGAGCTAGAAATACAGTCAGCTCATCCACCTGAAGAGTTGACCTTTGATGAGCTAATAGCCATGGATATCAGTCAAGTGAGAGAAATCTAGTTGGCAAGGGTAAATGAATATTTGGGGAATCTCTTGAAGGGAGACAAGAGAGACAACAAACTCCAAAGACACATGGAAAATCACTATCGCACCAAGAACACAATTTCACAAATAATGCTAAAACAGTTGAAGAAAAGGCTAAAAGAAACTCAAATGAAGCTTAAAGAGAAGGATAGCGTATATTTGTTTTCTCAATATTCCTTTGATGTTTATCCCATCACTCAAACGTGCTACAAAATAAATTTTGAGAAGTTTTGAACAATTTTGATATTTTTTGTTATTTTTGCACAAATTTGGAAATCTCCTCCTCACAGAAGCATAGAAAAATTTTTGTACGCTTATTTTAGGGGAATACAAATGATGATTTATTTATATGCTTACATGAATTTTAATGAGTAAATCAGAGATTAGTAACTGTATCTGCATGACACGCTTTAATTTTGGATAAAAGGCCAAAAAACACACTCATTTTCTATGCTTCTGCCACTATTTTGGAGGCCTTGCTATGCTTTTGGAGTAACCTTGGGAGAATTAATTTTTGAAGGCCTTCCCATGGGTCATTTTAAAAATTCAAGATGTTCTGGAAACTAGACACATAGGGCTAGTCGCTCATTTTTCCATAATTATATTTGGACTCCTAAAAGTGCGTCAAAAATGGCTACAAGCTTCTACTATGGTTCTGTAAAAAATGTTACACATCTGCATTGGATTCCTCACAGCACTTGTCAAGCTCAGAAAATGTTACAAATTCGAGGTTTTTTATTTCTATGAGTTGAAATTAGAGTAATTGAGTTGGTTTTTTCCTCTTATAATGAGGGAACATGTAATTTAATGTAAGAGACATACACTCCTAGTTCATAGCTGAAATTCAGAGAATGGTTTGTTACCTCCCTAGAATCTAGGAAATTACTCATTTTATGAATTTTCGATGCAGTTTAGATTGGAATTTTCCCTGATGAGGTTTGAAGGTTAATATGTTCTCTAAGTAGACTCTCTTTATTATTTTTTTGGGTTGGATAGTCCTATTTTGCAGTGGAGCTATTGTAACAACATTTTGGAATTAAATGAAAGAAAGTATTGCATAACTTGTGTTGCGAATATTTTGGTATGCACTAAAGAATTTGTTCTCCTTCTAAATGTTTATCAATTCATGTTAAATGACATATTTCATTCTTTTAGATACGTCTTTCCTTGTGTATTTCATGTAATTTTATACGCAGAAATCATGTTTGTTCATGCTATGTTTTATACAAGGGTTACATGATGTGTCTATTTACTTCTAAATAAATGAATTCACATCAATTCTCATTCAAAATTTATATCACTTCATCCTATACTCAATGAAAAATTAATATTTTTTTCAAGATACCTATATAGCCTCACACATTCTATACAAATTGAAATTGAAATTCACACCTAAAAACCTTAGAACTAGCCTTATCACTGACCTTCCTATCAAGCACTTAAAAAATCAAACAAAAATCCTATTTACTTTGCTTACATACCTAGACTAAGATCAATAGATATTCAGTCAATCCATTGACTACAAAGTGACAATGAGAGACCCCTCCCTGGTCTTGGTGGGCTAGCTACCTGACCTAAAGCATAATCTATGGTTACCTTCCTTCAATTCCATTTTCAGCATTGGGAAGTTGGGGGGGAGTGATAACATTTTTGGTGTCGTTGCCAGAGAGCGATTGCAAAAATTTTCCTAGGAATATTTATTTATTCCTCTAAAGGTTACAGTTGTAGGTGACAAGATCTAGAATTCCAAATAGGTTGAAATCTTAAATTTGAACAAAATTCCAAAATTCCCATTTAAGATGGCTGCTAAAAGACATACTCGGTCAAATCGAAATGCAAATCCCTCACAAATATTGAATGACCTTGAGAGTATTTTAATAAAGCATAAAACCAAATGCGAGAAATTTTGAAGAGCTATTCCTCCCCTTGTCAAATAAAATTCCTTTCCTACGATATTTGCTTCAAAAGATTTGTTCTATAATTCAGAATCTGAAAGATATTTGTTTAGGTCTAAGTCTCAAACCTTACTTTTATAAACTATATTTGGTCCTTTCAATTTTGAGACCTTTACACCATTTTCCGAGCCTTTTTTATTCTGAATTTGATAGTGAAGTCTATTGATCAGTGGTTGTCATTGATGTCAACCCAAGCAGCACCAGGAGCTACCTCTTCTTGCATGGTAATTTTGACCTACGAGATTAATATATTATGGGTCAAGAATATTTGTGATGGATTCTACTTGTCGAGATGTTTCGATTTATATATGGCACGCCATGGAATTCTTCATGGTTTGAGAGATATTCATGTTTGAAGTTTGTAACCCTAGTTAGGGGCTAAAACCCCATGGGGTTATAGCATGGGTCATTGAAAAGTCAATAGTTAATAATTTTTAAGCTCCTAAAATCCCTCCCATTTTCACTTGTTGAAGTACCTCTCAACCTAAGAATTTATATAAATTGTGATCCTCATCTCCTCCTCTTGTATGGATTTCGCTACCTGAAACAGTTCATCATGGAATTTGCGCTCTAATATTTTTTCTACGAAGTTTTAGAAGCTGAAATTTTTATGAGGTGAATCAATGGTCCCAAGGAAGCTCCTGTAAAAATTTTAGATCAAGGTGCACAATATTTTCGGAGATATGATCTATGGAAGTCAGTGTTGATGAAATATCGTGAACTTCATCTCAAAGAAGTGACCTTGGAAAAGTCATCATAAATCTCCCTATGAGTATCAGATTGGAATTCTATAAAATTGGAAGATGGTACATGGAATTTAGTTTTCTTTATATCAATTTCTCATCCAAATGAAGAAACAATGACATGTGGCACTCTGTATGAATTAGCTCTATTGAATAAGTCCATAATTAGGTCATTGTGAGAGATTGGGCATAAATCTCCCTTTAAGAATCCATTTTGGATCAAAGAAGTGGAATTAGAAAGAACAGTCAAAGGAATAATACAAACCAAAAATCACATATTGGGGATTTGAAATAACGAAGATACACCACATTCAATATCGAGATCCTAGAAGGAAAGAAAAAGCTATATAATGTGTTTTCAAGGGCTACAAAGATTGAAATGCCTTGCTAATGAGGAGAGGCAAGCTTATACAGCGCTATGCAATATGGGTTTGATCCAAGAAGGGATCAACACTCATTCATTTGCACCCTTATTGTGTTGCATGCAACATGAGGATTTATGGTGCAAGGATTTGGAGAGCATCATGCATAAGAGACACAACCTTGAAGTACAACATCGTTGACAAACAGGCCTAGGCGTTAGTCAAATGATTGAAGGACTTTAGGGTCTATATACTCCACTCTCATGTCATTACATATATCCCAAATGTTGTTGTCAAAGATGTGCTTATGTAGAATGATCCTGAAGGGTGGCGAGGTAAATGAATCATTTCTATGTTGGAGCATGATTTGGAGATCAAGCCTACAAAGCTCATCAAAGGACAAGGCCTAGAATTTTTTTTGGAGGATTCAAATCTCCATGCTTTAGACATTGATTTTATTGCTACATTATCTCAGTAGCAAGAGGCTGAAACATTACCTGCTCAGTATCTAAATTTTTTTCATCATTTCCTTTGTATGCTAATATAGTTCATGCTTTGCAACACTTGAATCCTCCTTGTGGCTTTCCAAGTAATAAGGTTAGACCTTTGAAGTTGATAGATCTTAAGTATTTCATCCTTAACAGTGTGTTGTATTGTAAATATCTGGGTGGACTTTTGTTGAATTGCTTGGTTAAAGGAGAACTTGAAAATGTGATGAGAGATTTTTATAAAGGTGGTTGTGGTGGCCATCTTTATTGGAAGAATACAAACAAAAATATCTTGAGAGAGGATTTCTATTGGACAATTCTATTTTGAAATTTCTACAAAACAGTCATGAGTTGTGTTGAAGGCCAAATCTTTCAAGGGGAGAGAAATATCTTTCCTTTTCCTTCAAAAACTCTTTAAGTGTAAGAATCATTCCATAAATGGGGACTTGACTTCATTCGCGAAATTCCTCCTCCATCATAAGCTCAGCATAAATGGATACCCATTGCCACATATTATTTCACTAATTGAATTGAAGCCATTCCCACGAGGAAAGATACTCACACTATCATTATTAAATTTCTAGAGAACAAGATTCTGTCTCATTTTGGCTATCCATATTACTCACAATGCAATCGCCTTTAAGCCGAAGAAAATTATTGAATTTTGTAATAATTATCACATTAGCCTTGGCCATTCTACAAAATAATATCCTCAAGGAGGCTAAATCATCAAATAATTCTTTAGTGAACATAATCAAGAAGATGCTCAAATAAAACAAGAGAAATTGGAAACAAAATCTCACCAATGGTCTATGGGCAGATATAGTAAGCATGAAGATATTAATCAACATGTCACCTTTCCATCTAGTGTATGGTGTTGAAATGATGTTCCCTACTTACTAAGATGTACGAGTGATGAAAATTTTGTAAGAGATCGAGAGCGAACCAAATGATATCCAAAGGATAATGAGCCAAATGATTCATCTACAACAATCAAGAGATGAAGTCTTGAGTCACAATTCAAAGATGCATGAGAAAGTAAAAAATATTATGCTAAGAAGACCAATGTTGATTATTTTAAACTTGGAAATGTTATTCTTAGCTCGGATGCCAAGAATGAAGACAAAAGTAAGCACGAAAAGTTTGATAATCTATGGAAAGGTCCTTAAAAGACCATTTCATTCAGATGTAATAAAGAATTTTCATTAGAAAATATTGAAGGGCAAGAAGTTCTGAGATGACCTCCTACAAGAGCAACTCAAAATTCTTATAACCTCCTATGGTATATTTATCAAGTTCATTGTTGATTTTCATTGTTAGTCCATACTCTATTATATTTGCACTTCTTCAAGTCACTGAAATATTACAATGGAATTAACACTAGCCCTCCCATCTAACACTATCCTACACCTCCCACATATATCATACTCCCATCCTCGAGCATCGATATCCTTCCTAAGATCCATTTTCACCAAACCCAAAATTCTAGCTTTTTTTCATACTGTTAAACTCAAAAATTCCTATGTTTTTGTCATTTGACCACCTTCCTCAAACCCATTTCACTTTATTTCACTCATAACATCGATCCAACATGCAAGCCTATCTCCTAAACTTTTTGTATAATTTTCCTTGGCTTCAAAACCGTTCATATCAACCTCTAAGCCTACCACATCCCTATCCTTTGTGTTTCCCAAATCACACTACACATACCCACTCCATCAACAAAATAGGGTTTCATCCTTTCACGCATAGACTAGATGGAGAGTGAGAGGAAAAACTTCAAGGGAGGGCACCACCTTAGATTAGAGCCCTTAAACATGCATGAAATGAATTCTTCACCCTTGGCCAAAATTTGTTTTGAGAGGACTAGATGTTTGAGGTTCTGTGAGAAGCTCATGGAGGAAGGATATCATCTTCAAATTACAACCTTATTTGCATCTATTCTCAACATGGGATAGGTTATCATTCTAGGGGTAGATTTTAACCTATCAATAGATCTAATTTATTCAGTAAGAGGTATTCCTAGTCATGGAGAGAAGTGATTCAAGGGCATGGACTTACACCTTGAATATTACAAACAATTTCTCAAACGTCATGCTAGAGAGGAATGCGAGTACCTCTTCCATTTGAGACACCTAATTAGCAGTGGATAATTGGAATATTCGATTTTGCTCAATTTTTCCATCTATAGTTTATTAATAAATAAAAAGATGAGTAGAGAGGGTCTAACTCACTTAGTGGAATAAAACACACTCCCTAGTAGCACAACGTTGTGACTTAAAGGGAGCCAAGGGGGGCCAAGCACCACATGGAGAGGGGGCCCACATATGCACTAGGAGAGACTGCGTAGATGAGGATGAGCACATGGCATGAGGGAGGCTATGTTGAGGAGATAGGCCATAGGGTTTGCAGGAAGGAAAAAATTATAAAAGAGGGAGGAGCCTCCTCATTTCATTCATTTTTTGTTGATGATATTGAGCTAGTCGTTTTGATTTCTTGAGCACGTTGGTTGTTTAGCCTATCTGCACCACTGTTTAGTGTGTTGAGTGTCTCCGGTCGGAGATCTCGCCCTTAGCCCCTGGGGACCTTGAGTGCCTACTCGGGCAAGGTATTTTCTTCAACATATTGTGGGAGGTTTGGTGTGTGGTTTTGTTGTGGAGTCGAGAATTTAGAGATACTGCAGTCTTTGAGAGTGAGGGCGCAGTCCATCTAGGAGGAGCTTCGGATTAGGATTTTTGCAGGGGTTTTGAGCTGGGAGATTGAGCAGAGGATCAGCTTTTTCCTTTCGGAGGATTTTGGTGGAGTTTGAGGCTGTATTTTATTCATTCCTATTCAGCCTTTGCGCAGAGCCTTAGAGGCCAGCGTAATTCCCCAAGGGGTGTTTTTCGAGGGTTAGCCATTTTTGATATGGTTTCTGGGTTTTCCTGAGATTGGTGAGTAGAAGAGGATTCCAGATTTTTAGCTCATTCTGACAAGGGGAACAACCCCTAGTCATTAGTTCATTCCAGCAGTAGCAGCTACACGACAGTTTTCCAGCAGCTGGGACATAGTTTAGAGAGCAGCCATTTCCTATGTATTCTGAGAGTATTTCCTCACTTGCCTTGAGCAAGTGTAGGTGCCATCACTCTGATCACCTATTGTACTTCATTATATTTCTCAGTTTAATAAAATGGCTTAGCATTCTCTCTCTATATTTTTGGATGATTTGTCGTACATTCATTCTATGCTATTGTATTTCTACTGCACTATTATCTTTATGTATTTTCAAGCATTCTAGTTCTATACCACTTGGTGTGTTATCTCATACTCTTAGACAGAGTCTAGAAAGGGCCAGGTAGCCTCCATATTTCATCCTCTTTTCAAAGGTGGCATATCTGGTAAATGCCCTCCCAGTCCATCTCTGGTTGGAGTTTGTCGTGTTTGAGAGATATCCCCGAAACAGGATATTACAATGGTATTAGAGCATAGTTCTGGCTCAGCCTATGGAGCTAGTTGTCTATGACACTAGGGAAGAGGCCATATATTTGTTACAGAGGCGGGAAGTACAGAGATCGTGAGCGTAGGTTGGAGAACACCTACGGAGAGGGAGACTATGTTCGGGTGGTGGACACAAAGCAAGGGGAGCCTGTGACAGACGCAGAGCAGGAGGAGCCTATGTTAGATTCAGAGCAGAGAGAGCCGATGGCAGATGACACTGAACCCAAACAGTTTGGGGAGGCACTCCTCAAATTTGTGCAGGATTTAGCGAGGAAGATTGAGGCGATGGGTCAGAGATTCACCGCTGTAGAGGCTAGACAGTGTGAGACCCCAGGGGTATTCCAGGTAGGTGAGGAATCAGGTACATCCCACCATTTGCTGGAGCATGGTGTTGCTCACCGTGATACTACTTAGCTGATGGCTTCACGTGCACCTACATGCTCTACCATGCCCACTTTCTTAGGAGCATACACAGGGGCAGGAGCCCAGCAGGAGGCAGAGCCCAGACACATGGGCGAATATTTTCCAGAGTATCAGGCCTATGGGCCAGATTTTAGGGATGCTCTCTCATTCCAAGATTTTTTTTCAGCTCCAGCGGGACAGTAGACCCCGCGACCATCATAGAGGGCACAGACATTATCATGATGGAGATAGCCACCGCACATCTAGCAGATTCCATTTGCCTACATTTGATGGATCATCAAACAGTTCGACAAAGTTTTGGGTGGAGAATTTGGACATCTATTTCCAGCTTAACCAGATGTCAGAGACGGAGGCCATTAAGGTGGCGAAATTACATTTGGATGGTGAGGCCTAGGACTGGTGGTTCCATGGGATGGTTACACTCGGACATTCTACAGCGATGACATATGCCGAGTTTACCAGGAGGTTGATGGAGTGATTTGACCAGAGGGATCCGGAACAACACTTTGTGGAGCTGATGAGGCTCAAGCATACTGGGAGCCTAGAGACATACATTGCATATTTATTGAGGGTTTCAGTGATGGTGCCAGATCTATCCACGACACGAATGATCTATATGTTTGTGGAGGGGTTAGAAGAGCCACTTCGGGGTCTAGTCAGATCTACTAGACCAACTACACTCCAGGATGCTATGAGCAGGACCAAATATTTATAGGATGCATTGCCCAGGACTCGGACACCTTACCCCCAGAAATAAGGCTTCCAGCCGGAGGGGAAGGATGTGAGGATTCTGCCTCCAAAGGGGAATCTAGGACGGGCCCAGAAAGATGATGATGCTAGGAGGGAGCTGAAGAAGAAGAAATTGTGCTTTACTTGTCAGGAGCCGTGGGCACTAGCGCATAGATGTGTTGCTGGAAAAGCACACTTCATTGAGGTCTTCTTCGAGGATAGCGGGGAAGAGGATGAGGAGGATGATGAGGAGGCAGGAGATAGTCAGACAGCCTAAGATCAGTTGCCACCTCCACCTCCATGTATAGGAGGTGCAGCTTTTGCACCCACAGGAGGGACCCTTGTAGCATTGCGAGGAGTTTTCAAGTATTTGATGCTACACATATGAGGGACAGTACGTGGTTGACGAGTAGCAGTTTTGGTTGACAGTGGGGCAACCCACAACCTCATTGATGAACAGATGGTCGAGCGGAGAGGTATACCAACTGAGAGCTTCGACGGATTTTTAGTTTTGGTCCTAGGAGCCTAGATGATGCACTGTGCCTAGTATGTTCCAGAGTTAGCAGTGACGATGGTTACCCACACCGTGACCGACCAATTTTTTGTGGTCAACATACCGGATACCAATGCGGTACTACATGTTCAGTGGTTGATTACTCTGGGGAAGGTCACCACAGATTGGGAGGCCTTAGAGATGGAGTGGGATGATAAGAAGACCGGGAAGAATGAGAAGATTCACGGTATGCACACTTACCCACCTCAAATTGTTTCGACTCACTGAATGGAGGCAGATTTCTGGAAGGGAGACATAGAGTGGGCGGTTGAGTTTCATGCATTAGAGGCAGGGACCACTAGTCAGGCAGTTCATCCTAATATACAGGCCATCCTTGAGAGGTATGATGCAGTGTTTGGGGATATACCACCAATTCGACCACCAGATCGAGGATTCGAGCACACCATTGAACTTGAGCAGGGCATTCAGGTAGTGATTACTACCCCCTATAGGCATCCCAAAGCCTATGAGGATGAGATTGAGCGGGCCATCCAGGAGTTGCTGGCTCTTGGGCACATCAGACCGAGCACAATTTCGTTTGCTTCTTTCATGGTGTTGGTGAAGAATAAGGATGGCACCTTGAGGATGTGTATTTACTACAGGGCCCTGAACAAGAAGACCCTGAAGAATAGGTATCCTATACCCAGGATCGATGAGTTGGTGGATGAGTTGAGAGGAGCCAAGTTCTTCTCAAAGATTGATTTGAGATCAGGGTACCATCAGATTCATGTGAGGGAACAAGACATTCCCAAGACTGCCTTCAGGTGTCATTATGGGCATTTCGAGTTTCTAGTTATGCCCTTCAGGCTAACCAATTCCCCTACTACTTTTCAGTCTTGCATGAACCATATCTTCTGCAGTCATCTGAGGAAGTTTGTATTGGTATTTTTCAATGACATACTGATATATAGCAAGACTTGGGAGGAGCATCTCCAGCATATAGAGGCAGTATTACATATCTTGGAAGAGCAACAGTTCTACGCTAAGCTCTCCAAGTGTGAGTTTTGGATGGCGGAGATGTTGTGTTTGGGTCACATTATTGGAGTGGACAGAGTCAGAGTGTATGAGGAGAAGATCAGGTCCATCAAAGATTGGCCGAAGCTAAGGAACGTGACGGAACTTCGAGGATTCATTGGCATATGTACTTATTACAAGAAGTTCGTCAAGAGTTTCTCATAGCTTGTTGCACCCCTTACATATTTGACGAAGAACGGGGCATTCAGTTGGTCAGATATAGCGCAGCGAGCCTTTTATAGGCTCAAGGAGGTGATGAGTAGCTGCCCAATGCTTGCATTGCGATATTTTACGCAGCCATTTGTTTTGGAGTGTGATGCATTGGGATAGGGGATCAACACAATATTGATGTAGGGAGGACACCCTATAGCCTTTGAGAGCTGAAATATCCTTCCACACAAGAGGTTGTATTCTATATATGACAAGGAGATGTTGGCTATTATGCATACATTGGCCAAATTCCAACAGTACTTGGTGGGGAACAGGTTCAGGGTGAGGACTGATCACAACAGCCTCAGGTTCTTTTTGGAGCAGAAGCAGCTACAGGAGAGGCAGCAGAAGTGGATCAGTAAGATCCAAGCATATGACTTTGACACTGAGTATGTCAAGGGTAAGAATAATGTGGTAGAAAATGCCCTTTCACATAGACCAGCCACGTTATCTCTTATGAGCTTGGATACAGATTGGAGGGCTTGAATTTTAGTAGGGTACTCCAAACACAGATTTGCATGTGAGGTTCTAGATGGATAGGTGGAGGATGATAGGTACAGGGTGGTCGATGAGATCATCTACTATAGGGACAACATCTTCTTGACTAAGGGATCTCAGCTCAAGAAGAAGATACTTTAGGCATCACATGATTGACCATTGGCCGGTCATCAGGGGTTTACCAAAACCTACAGGGCCATTAGAGAGAGGTTCTCATGGAAGGGCCTCAAGGAGGACATACTCTAGCACATCAGGGAGTGCGATGTTTGCGAGAGGAACAAGGGGGAGATGAGCCATCCCACAGGATTATTGTAGCCTCTTCCCATTTCGGAGGGGAAATGGGAGAGTATATCGATGGACTTCATCACAGGGTTTCCCATGGTGCAGGGCAAGGATGGTATCTTTGTCGTCGTTGATTGACTGACAAAGTATGCACATTTTTTCACCATATCCGCACACTACATAGTAGCGTAGGTGGCCGAGCTATTCTTCAGAGAGGTTTTCAAGCTACATGGTCTTCCTAAGACCATCATCAGTGACAGGGACAACCACTTCATGGGCGGATTTTGGCAGGAGCTTTTCCGATTGGTGGGGATAGAGTTGAGACCGAGTACTAGTTATCACCCATAGAAAAATGGACAGACATAGATAGTTAACAAGTGGCTAGAGGGCTACTTGCATAACTATGTCAGTGGGCAGCAGCGAGCATGGCTGAAGTGGCTACATTCGGGGGAGTACTGCTACAACACTACACATCACATGTCCATTGGTCTGTCTCCATTGTACGTTTTATATGGATATCACTCTTTGTCCTTTGCTGACGTGATGTTTGGTGTTAGCAAGGCTCCGAGAGGCAAGATGTGGATCCAAGAGAGTCAGGATATTCTCCACGCTCTCAAGGATAATATGGCCACAACGCAGAACTAGCAGAAGTTGTATGCTGACAGAGGTTGGTTGGAGAGATAGTTTGAGGTAGGGGACTTGGTCTACCTACGAGTACAGCCATACCAACAGTCATCACTAAAGCAGAAGGGAGTTGAAAAGCTCAAGCCCCACTTTTACGGGCCATACAGGGTGACACACAGGATTGGACAGGTCACTTATGAGTTGGAGCTACCCCAAGGCAACAAGATCCATAACGTTTTCCATGTATCATGCCTGAAGAAGGCACTTGGGTAGTAGGTGATAGTGACAGATGAGCTACCACCCACAGATGATGAGGGGCATTTGGTGTTGCAGCCAAAGGCTATTATTGATACCAGGGAGAGGCAGCTACAAAGCAGGATAGTCCAAGAATTCTTGGTAAGGTGGAAGAATTTGCTGGATGAGGATGCCACTTGGGAGAGTGAGAATATTTTGTAGAATTTGTCACTTCAGTTGCTTGAGTACAAGAAACATTTTGCTGGGGGAGACTGTAATATTCCTAATTAGCAGTGGCTAATTGGAATATTTGATTTTGCTCAATTTTTCCGTCTATAGTTTATTAATAAATAAAAAGGTGAGTAGAGAGGGTCTAACTCACTTAGTGGAATAAAACACACTCCCTAGTAGCACAACATTGTGACTTAAAGGGAGTTAAGGGGGGCCAAGAACCATGTAGAGAGGGGGCCCACATATGCACTAGGAGAGACTGCACAGATGAGGATGAGCACGTGGCATGAGGGAGGCTATGTTGAGGAGATAGGCCTTAGGGTTTGGAGGAAGGCCAACATTATAAAAGAGGGAGGAGCCTCCTCATTTCATTCATTCGTTGTTGATGATATTGAGTTGTTCGTTTTGACTTCTTGAGCACACTGGTTGTTTAGCCTATCTGCAGCACTGTTTAGTGTGTTGAGTGTCTCCGGTTTGAGATCTCGCCCTTAGCCCTGGGGGAATTCAAGTGCCTACTCGGGCAAGGTATTTTACTCAGCATATTGCAGGAGGTTTGGTGTGTGGTTTTGTTGTGGAGCCAAGCATTTAGAGAGACTATGTAGTCTTTGAGAGGGAGGACGCATTCCATCTAGGAGGAGCTCCGGATTGGGACTTTTGTAGGGATTTTGAGCTGGGAGATTGAGCAGAGGATTAGCCTTTGCCTTTGGGAGGATTTTGGTCGAGTTTGAGGCCGTATTTTATTCATTCCTATTCATCCTCTCCACAGAGCCTTGGAGGTCAGCGTAATTCCCCTAGGGGGTGTCTTTCGGGGGTCAGCCATTTCTGATATGGTTTTTGGGTTCTGTCGAGATTGGTGAGTAGAAGAGGATTCTAGATTTTCAACTCATTCCGACAAGGGGAACAACCCCTAGTCATTACTTCATTCCAGCAGTAGCAGTTGCACGACAGTTTTCTAGCAGCTGGGACGCAGTTCAGAGAGAAGCCATTTCCTGTGTATTTTGAGAGTATTTCTTCACTTGGCTTGAGAAATTCTAGGTGCCATCACTCTGATCACCTATTGTACTTCATTATATTTCTCAGTTTAATAAAATGGCTTAGCATTCTCTCTCTATATTTCTGGATGATTTGTCGTACATTCTTTCTATGGTATTATAAGTTTGCTGCACTATTATCTTTATGTATTTTCGAGCATTCTAGTTCTATACGACTTGGTGTGTTATCTCATACTCTTAGACAGAGTCTGGAAAGGGCCAGGTAGCCTCCATATTTCATCGTCTTTTTAGAGGCGACATATCTAGTAAATGTCGTCCGAGTCCATCTATTGTTGGAGTTTGCTGTGTTTGAGAGATATCCCCGAAACATGATATTACAAGGGTCAATTCCCTTTAAATACAGCTCCTTATGGCGCATCAATCCAAACGTGGATCAGATTGTAACGTTAACATGGAAGCAACACATAGAAGGGTCGCCGGGCTACATTTGGGAATGTAAACTGAAAAAGACAAAATGTACCTTGAAAGAGTGGGCCAAGAAATATTATAGAGAACCAAAAAAATCCAAAAAAGAAATAAAAAATAAGTTGGAAATAGTCCAGAGAATGATAGAGGAACATGGCCTATCACAAGAGGATAAAGCACTAGAAGGTGATTTATATTATCAGATTTATCGTGTCAATAGATATGAAGAGGGGAAGTGGAGAATAAAGTCAAGACGGCTATGGCTTCAAGGAGGAGATAAAAACTCTGCCTTCTTCCATAAGGAGGCTGCTGTTAGGAAAGTCAGGAATAATGTCACTATGATCAATGATGAGGAAGGTCGCCTTCAAAAAACCCAAGATGCCATCAAGCAAACGGCCTCAGACTATTACAGCTCTCTCTTAACAGAGAAAAAAGAAGCAGAAGACTACTCAGACCTTCTTCAACACTTGCCCAAAGGAGTTAGTGAGGAGATCAATGAAAACTTGACCAAAGAAATTAATGAAGAAGAAATTCAAAATGCCATCTCGATGCTTCAACTAGGCAAAGCTCCTGGTCTAGATGGCTTTCCCATGTGCTTCTACAGAACATATTGGGAAATAATTAAAAGAGATCTTGTCAAGATGCTGAGATGGGCTCAGCACAAATGCAAAGTAGGAGGCTTCATTAATGCAACCCATCTAGCACTTATTCCTAAGGAAAATCAACCTCTATCCTTCTCACGTTTTCGACCCATCTCATTGTGCAACTCCTCTTACAAAATCTTGACCAAAATTTTGGCATCGTGCCTTAAAACTATCCTCCCCTCTCTCATAACAGAAAATCAAGGGGGTTTTTTGGCCAATATACAAATCTCACACTCCATCCTTCTTGTCCAAGAGGCCATTCATTCCACCCAAGCGAGAAATGAGAAAGGCTTTATCCTAAAATTAGACTTAGCCAATGCCTTTGACTGTGTGAGGCACTCCTTTTTATTTGTTGTCTTGGAAAAAATGGGTTTTTCCGCAACCTTTATTGACCTTATTAAAGCATTCATCTTTGGTCCTTGGATTTCACCACTCATCAATGGTAGACCCAGAAAATCCTTCCAATCATCCCGTGGATTAAGACAAGGTTGTCCACTCTCACCTTATATTTTAATATTGATGGCTGAATCCTTCAGAAGAGCCCTGGACTACAATAGGCGTATGGGTCTCATTACCGGGATTAAATTTGAAAATGGAGTCAAGAATGTCAATCACTCCCAGTTTGCTCACGATACTCTTTTAATGGGTGGAGCATAAAAAATCATAGCTTCCATTTCAAAACTCTCCTAGAAAAATACATGAGCTATTATGGAGGCTTGATAAACTACCACAAGAGTTGTATCTATGGTTGGAACGCTTCTTCCCAAACTCTTCACAGCATTGCAAATATCTTTGGAGTCTCTTGTAAGTTGGACTAGGAGCTTTTTTCTGATCTGGGCATGTTAGTGAGTGCAGGCAATATGAAAGCTTCAGCGTGGGATATCATTATGGACAAGATAAAAAGGAAGGTGCAATAATGGGGCACCTCTTGTCTCAATCCAGTAGGGCACCTAATACTCCTGAAAGCAGGTCTCTCCTCTCTACCCTTGTATTGTTTTACACTTCTGAGCACCAGCCAGCTTCCATAATAAAGTGGACACACTCCTCCGACACTTTCTATGGAAAGGGGGGGAAAATGAAAAAAAGAAATACAATCTAGTTGGTTGGAAGCAAGTTATAGAGCCATGTGAAAAAGGTGGGCTTGGAATTAGATCCTCAAAGCTTCTAAACATTGCCTTTGCTGGCAAGCTTGTTTGGAGGCTCATAACTAGCAAGAATGTGTGGTGGAAGAAAGTCTTAGAACATAAATACCTTAATTTCCCAAGGAAACAACTACTGGACCATGAGACTCCTAAGAGAGTGTGCTCAAAAATTTGGAGGATGTGTAAGAGAGAAATTCCTCTTCTTGCATAAAATATTTCCAAAGTTCCCAATGGTGGCAGTCAAATTAGAATTGGGGTTGATAGGATAATGGGGAAACATCCCATCAATATCTGGCCACGTACACATCATATCTTATCTTTTCTTAATGGTATAGGAATTCAAAATTTGGATCAGATTTCACAGTGAGATGGCCTCACTCAAACTTGGATAGGATGGGTCTTCCCATGCATCCCTGATGATGTGGAAATTAGTCTCACTAATCTTCAAGCTTAGCTCCATGGCATAGCACCTTCCAATAGCTACAACCATGATGGATTTAGATGGGACCCTTCAGGCACCATCTACACTGCTAAAGCTACCTACCTTCTGATATGCAACATTGAATTTCCTATGTCTGTTTGGGTGCAGTGGAAACTTGTTTGGAAAGTGAAGACCCTCCCAAAAATTAAAATTTTTCTTTGTGTTCTTCTAAGAGGGAAAGTTTTAACTTCTGAAAATATTAAAAAATGAGGAATTTCTGGCCCATCTCGCTATCCAAATTGTCGATCAGATGAATAAACCAACCAACATCTATTCATAGACTGCCCCTTTGCCCAACACCAACACTAGCATCTCAGAAGTTCTGCAAATATGGAGGAACAACTATCCCTGGCAGAGGAAAAAAAAATAATATTGCTCGAAGGGTATGGAATGCTCTGCCATGTTCTCTTCTATGAAACATTTGGTTAGCAAGAAATCCAATGATCTTTAAAGATAAAGAAACTAGAGTTAGACAGCTCTACAACAAGGCGTGGAGCCTCACCGTGGAAGCTTTGTCAGCAAAATCCCAAGGAAAGCTAAACACAGTGGATCTTTATGTGGAGGAAAGAAATTACATAGGATATTTACTAGACAAAAGAAACTTGGTTCAAAGTAGCAGCAATGCCAATACCACTAGCAAGAACTCAAGGTACAGTTGGAAAATTAGAATGAAGGAAGAGGAATTCTCAATATGGCTCAGAGGCTGCAATACACATTATTTATTTTTGGATGGCACCTCCAAATCCAACCGAGGGATGGATGGGGCTTGAGGAATCATCTGTAATGGTAATGGTGACATCATACTTGCTTATGAATGGGGACTGGGCAATCTTTCCAACAATAGAGTAGAAGCTTTAGGCCTTTATCAAGGTCTACTCCAACTTCAAAAACTTGGCATAAACACAGCAGTGATTATTAGAGACTCAGCTATTGTCATAAGTCTGATGGTTCACAATAGGGAAGCTTCCAACTTGATCTCACACCAAAATATAAGGCGTTGTCAAGCTCTTGATCAGTAGAAGGAAACTCTTTTTATCATGTTCTTCACTCCCTCAACAAGGAAGCGGATGAATGAGCAAACAGGGCTTGTCTTCTTCAAATGGGAACACTACAGTGTAATGCTTCTAAATACCATTGTTATTTGCCATGAACAGACTTAAATATCCACGCAGACTCAAAGAACAAAATACCATTTCCATTGGACTCCTAAAACTCATTCCTTTCTTCGTAGAATTGTCTAGTGATCTACCTTTTGAACACCTTGAAAAGGCTCCTCCTATTAACAGCCCTAAAGTGTCTCTTTACAAGCTCTACAGAAGAAGCAGCCCAGCAAAGGTTCGAAATGCAGCAGCAGAAGGCAATCCTAAAGACCTTATTGGGAGATCAATGTTACACAAAAACATAGAATGAACGTGAATTGCAAATATTGTTTATTACTTTTCCAATTTCTAAGAATTTACACTAGCTCAGTTTATCTTATTGTGAAGAAAGCTGGTTGCAAAAGGGAATTTGACATCAAATTTGTCCTCAATTGCTCAGCTTTTTGCATGCTCTTCCATGTAACACTGGAGCTCAGACTCCTTTTTCTTTTTTGAATACAAACCAGCATCCGACTTTGTAAAAAAAAGAAAAAAAAATAATTAACAGTTGAAAAGAAATACTGATTCACCCCCTCTCAGTATTTCCAACAAAATTTTCTGCATTATTTAAGTGATTTTATGTATAACATAAGAGAAAGCATGTTGTTGTTCTAGCTTCAGACAATAGTTAGTGTGAGAAATTACTATCAAATCTAGACTATGATGTTCTCATTCTCCTCTTACCTTTGTTATAATTTTGAATCATTAATGTAATTATTGCTATAAAACAATTAGTTTGATAAATTGCTATAAAATCTAGACTATGTTGTTCTCACTTTCCTTTTAGCATTGTTAGAATTTTGAATCATTAATGCAATTTTTTTCTTTAATTACAAGTGTTTGTGGGTACATTTTATTTTTTCACTAGAGGTGGGCAAGAGTAAGGGTTAACTACCTCTGGAGTGAGTGAAGCCTTTTAATGGATTGCAGTTATGTTTATGTATTGTGGCTATGTAGATTAAGTCAGACTCCAAGAATTGTGTTTAGGCTCTCATGCAGAAGAGCCTACAATATTCTCAAAGGGTTTGTCTCTGTGTAGAGGAAACCTCTAGTTCCTACTCATGGAATTCCCCTCAAACACCTAGTCATCTCAAACCAAATGCATCTCGTCTAATGATTGTCCTCAAGTGCCTTTGAAGGATGGAAAAAATGAAGTAAAGTATTTAGGCTTTAAGTTTTAGTATTTATGTTTACTTTTAAATTTCAATAATTTTTTAAAAATTTCAACTTTCAACTTTTATTAATTTTATTTTTTAACTTTCAATTAAAAAAAAAAAAAATTAAATTTTTATTTTAAAATATGTCCACAAGAACACGAAAGAACCCCATTTTGGGGTTCCAAGTACCCATCATCCATGCCCTTCAAGACATAAGAACTTGATTTTTTTTTAATGAAAAAGAGGTTTCCTCTATTGGGTTTTCCTCTTCACCCCTACAGGAATCACTTAGTTGGGGAAGAGAACCCAACAAGAGATCTTGGTTCTTCTGGGCACCTCTACAAGAATATGGTACCTAGGGAAGAAAACTATGGAAGAGTTGGAGAACCCAACTAATGCAACGTAGATATAAATATTTGATATATTTTACCTTAATTCTAACTCCACATCTAGATTCCAACTCTAGATCTAGATTCTTTATAGAAAAGAGAAAATCACTCTAAATTTAGTCTTACGAAATAAATTACATAGAACAACAGAGAACAGTATAAGCTAGATCTAGGTATCTAACCCCTTATGTTTTATGGGAATTCTATTCCTTATAAAAAGCGAAAACCACCCCTATACTTTATGGGAGTTTAACCTTGAGAATGTTGGCACATCTATAATTTTTGATCTATCCCTAAATGGTCATTCGCCCAAAAACAAAATCACCGTTTTTTCAACTTCTATAACTAAAAATATGTCACTAGACACAAACGATTCTCTTACACAATATGCTTTTTCGACAACGAAACAAGGAAAAATAAAATCTCTAACCTGTGAATTCCGCAGAGATGTCCGATTAAAATCTAGCGATGATATGTCCAACTCTTCGTTGACGATGTGCCACTAATGCCCAACGGAAAATCTCGTCGACACCTATTGAAACTCGGCCCTCGGCTTTCTTTGTTCAGAACAAACAAGCATTTAGCCGAGAACTAAATGGCATTTTTCCTTCGTTACTTCCTTGCTGTTCTCCCTTTATAATGTTAATGTTGAGTCGAAATTCCTGATCCCAATCTCCCTCTTCAACAATTATGGAGATCAACCGTTCAGATTATTTTGAAGACATTTAAATAATTAAATTATTTTTAAGAAAAAAATAACCTAATAATACATAATAAATAATTAAATTCAGTTATTATATTTAGAGAAAAATAACCTAATATTACATTAAAAATAATTAAATTTAATTATTATACAAATGGTTGCATTTAATTATTATATTTCCATAATTTTATAATAAGAAAATAATGATTTGGACATTTTAATATACCAAGCTATGTTGCATTGGCTGTGGGGACTTGAGAAGACACTTTCAAATTCCCGAACTATTTATTATATTTATTAATTATTAAAAAATTAAAATGAAATTAAAATTAAACATGAATCATACAAACTTAAGAAGTATTATTAGTTTGATACAACTTATCTACATAATCATTCTCTGATGATTGAAGCATGATGAATCATTTCAAATTTTAAATCTTCAAAGTAAATAGTACTAAAATTTAATAAAGGCTTAAACATGAACAACTCATTAAAATTTAAATATAAATCTCAAATCAAGAGTCTCTAATTAGAAAACTATGGATTATAAATTTCTAAATTATAGTCATAGAGTATAGGACAAGGACAAAAATTAAAGTTTAAAAATATATAGTTACTAGAGTAAAATGGTAACAGTAAATGTTTGAAGTTTGATAGATATATGAGCTAGGCTTTAGGTTAGGGTAAATTTAATTTAGGAATTTACATTTTTTTAGTTTAAAATTTTGATTTTTATTAAAAAATATATATATATTTTTTCATTTCTATAAAAATGAAATATTTTAATATTTTTTTAACTTACTATTTGAATATTTTTTTGGGATTTATCGAACTAACTTTAGAAGGACCACTCCGGAAGTACCCAATGGATTCCTAGACAAATCTAGAAAGTTTCACACAAGTTCCAAAGTAACCCGACTAGTTCCAAAGTCCAAAGAAGACTGAACTAATAGGAACCCGCAAGAGTTATGGGGGTCCCCTTGAAACATAGGTAGAAAGTCTTTCCATGGCTGTCACATCACCAACATTATCCCCCATTCTCTTTATCTAAAGAGAAACTCACTTAGTAGAAGTATATAATAATACAATTGTTTTTAAATTTATGATTATTCTAGTGGTTTCATATAGAAAATTAAAATTCTAATGGTACCATGGTGTTTTTTTTGAGATATATAGGAGATAACCACACACATGAAATACTTATCAAATATGAAAACTTTTATCATCTAAAATTTTAGATTTGGTTTAAATCTATGCATAGATATATTAAACATTGGGCTATGGGGATCATCATGAGATAAATATACTATGATATTGTAAACATTGTAATTTTTTTAATTTTCTAGTTAATAAAATGATGATGTCCAAATCTAGTAGTGTGTAAATTCCTATAATTTTTATGCTACCACAAGTGGGAAGTGGGGAATGATAAAGGGGTCTTAGGTAATTATATATCATTCCCCTATTTTTTTTGTATTTTATCATATTCACCTTATTAAAAAACTATGAGTAGTGTAGAATATTAATTCTTAAAGCTAAGATATCACTCCAATACATGAGAAAGGAGTCAACCATATATTTTTGAATTTAGAAGCCCGGGGAAGGAGGAAAGAGTCATGGTGTGTGTAATTCTGGGGTGGCCCTTTGGAGAGTGGGGGATGGGAATAAAGTTCCATAAAATTTCAGTTGATAATAAGCATGAAAATAAGGATGGTATACTAGTGGAAAGATATAGAAAGCTAGGAAAATATATTGTGAGTTTTGGGAGGCATTAATTTTTTCTTTTTATCTCTTTCTATCTTTTATGGGAGACAAGTAATGTGGGTGTCTATAGTTGTATTTTTTTTGCAAAACATAGTATTGAGATCCATCCTAGTTGAATTTCATACAATAAATCCATAACAAACATTCCTAATTCACACTAGTGGTATCACATCCAAGATAGGGGGTGGAGTGCTTGAGAGTTGGTTAGAAATTTCTACTAGATTCAATCTATTGTGTACTTTGACTAGTATTTTATTATTTTTATGTAGATATATTATCTACTTACATTGTTTATAACTATTTTGCTACCTTATATTTATATTTCATTCGAATAATCAATATACTATATATTTTGGTTTCATGGTTCCTTAAAGATAATTTTTACTAAGAAGTGAGTTACTTATAGGATTTTGTAAGAGTTTGTTCCTATCGCATTATGTTATGGAAGAAATTCAAACCTTATATTTTCAGCCAAATATCTTAATGTTGAAAGATTATAACAAATATATACACCTAAGGCCCTCATAACCCTACCATATTGTATGAAGTGTTTTGCAAATAACTTATAATTATATAATTTGTTTTGAATATTTTGGGGATTGTAGTTTTGACCCTTATTTCTTGATCACATGGAATGAAGCCATGACATAGTGCTCAAATACCATGAGGATAATCATAGAAGTCCTTAATTAGAGTGACCTTAACTTAGATAACATAACTCTCCGTTTTTCACAATGCATGAGGCATACTAAGTAAAATATCCAATTCATAAAATATTTTGTGTTTTCTTTTAATGGAATACTATTAACTAAAATAGAAACCTTGAAAATACTAGTTTCTAGCCTTCAGTTAATCAACTAGGAATTGCAATCACCACTTAAAGCATATTGTGATCAAAATAACTTGTAAAGGTGCACCTTCTTATGATATATACCGAACTAAAGTATAAGAGCTAGCAAATAATTATAATGAAGCTTCTCCTCCAATTGTTTAAATTTATGTAAAAGTGTAGGGTCTAACAACTATTGTTTACCTAATTATAAAAACAAGAATAATATGGAACTATGAAGTTAAATTGACAACTGTAGCAAGACAAAAAAAAATATAAAAAGGGAAGAAAAGACAATAATTCTCAACCTAAAGCATAATAGTTACATAAACAAAAAATAATAAGACAAAATTAAGAGGAGAAATATTTTTCTTTCAAACAGGTGGTATAGGATATAAAAGAATGATATAAAAAATATGTGAATTAGAATTAATTTAGATAAAAAAAATAATAAAGAAAGTCACCAAGATGTATTGTTTAAAAGGAGACCATATTTGATAAAATTAACTATTTAATACTTAAAAGTATGTGAATTAAAAGTAATTTAAATGTTTCTTCATCATAACAAGGAAATCAAGCTAACTCAAGATAGTTAAAGAGTGCTAAATGACCAATAAGCTTGCCTCAACTATCTTACACCTTCAAGCTGTCTAGGAATATTTTGATAGTTATGTGTTAGAATTGGAACAAAACTGACATTCCTAATTCAGGCCACCCTAATCTCATAGAGCAAGGAGAAAATTTTATAATACTATAAATATAAGTTTTCAGATCACGGCGGGGAAATCTAATATTCAAGATAAAGAAATAGGGGTTTTATGTTTCATTGCTTCACAGACTTACAAGTTTTTGGATTACTTTCAATTCTTAGTTTATTGACAATACCTCAGAATTTCAGCATAAGCACTCTGCCAAGCTGTGACCTCATGCAATAAGAATCTGTGTTGATGAGCACGTCTATATTTCTCTGCATTTTAAAATATGTACACGTTTATTGATTAGCTCAACATATCAAATAGGAAAAACTCTTGTGAGATCCTTGTAAGGCATCATCCAAAAGCAGCCTTTGTACTCTGTGATTAAAGCGTGAGTAATGATAGAGCCTTTGTTTACACGGCTTTGGGGTCTCGAGAAAATTGACCTAAAATTAGGTCTTTTGACTGGATCATAGTAAAACCGCAAATAAACGATCAGATCAGATTTACGGGAAGAATTGAAAAGAAAAATGGAAGACACAGCTGGAATACCTGAAAATCTTGAATAAGTAGGATGAAATTTTAAATGGTGCATATAATCATGGTTATGAAAAATAAATAACAGTCCACCTTAGGGTTGACATTGGCAAACCCGTATAAATGTTAGCTCTCATTCCTTCACGCTCGACATTTCACAGTGAAAACCTTCAATTCCTTCTGGGCTAAGTGCGGGAGGGTTTCTGAGGCAAGACCGAAACAGATCGAAACACTTTGAGGGTTTGGAAGAATTCCCGAAGGAAGCCGAAGTCGGGAAAACGTTCGACTAACGGAGATTATGTCTTAGCGTTATTTTATCTGACTTCGCCACTGCGTCTGGCCAAAGCGATGGTGACGGTGAATATCGCAGAACAAATCAAAGCAGTAAACCCAGTGACTGGATATTAAATTTATTTATAAATCGTGGAGCTGCTTTGGCATTAAAAACGGAGTCGTCTAACGAGCCGGAGGAATTGCCCGGACGGTCAAAATTGGCCGGAATCTGGGCCAAAAAAATTTAAAAAATCTTGCAGAAACAGTGTTTGAATCTTGATTTTGACATTGGAAATGGATTCAGCACCATCAAAAACCTGTAGGACACCCTAAATATTAAACTTTGATAGTTATAACATGGATTTAGAAAAATTCCTGCCGTTATCGGAATTTTCATGATTTTCAGGGCGATTCCTCTGGCTAGTTAGACTACGGCA